>OX424576.1:103374865-104004865 GCA_949152435.1 Gastracanthus pulcherrimus | reverse complement strand
TTGTTTTGTCAAATCCTCGTAGATTGGTTTGAGAACTTCTTGAACATCTTCAGCGAGAGCAGGAGGATGTTTAAATTGTCGAACGGTGTTGTTTTCCACAGCTTTCTTATATTTACACCAGGATTTAGAACAGTATGAATGCTGTGGCTTGCTGTCGGTTGAAATTTTATGATAAAATCCTGCCCAGATCTCCCTGCGCATTTCTTCCACGGAATCAGGATGCCGTTGAATTGCTAAACCGTAATTTTTCGACAGTTCTTTCATTAATTTTATCGTTAAATCTTGAGTTTTAACAACAGGAACTTTTTTTATGCTGGTTTTTCTTTTTTTAGTGACAACTTTTTTTGCTGGAGTTCTTTTCTCGTCCTTCTTTGCAGCTTTTTTTGCTGGAGTTTTTTCCTCGTCCTTCTTTGCAGCTTTTCTTGCCTGTATAAGATTCTTTTTAGCTTCACTAGCACGTTTGAAAATTCTTTTTGCGACGTGTAACACACACTCTAACTTTTTAACGATCACTCCTTCACCATACGGGTGTGTATCGAGCAGTATTTTGAAAGTCTTCGTGTCACCGTCGCCGATGTAAAAACCATAACGCACAGAAAATTTTTCGAGAGATTCCAAAAACATTTGACATATACCGTCGACTTCCATTTTTCCGGCACTACCTGAGTGATTAGCACTGCAATTTTTTTGGTGCACTTCGTACCATGCTGCATATTCAATCGTGTCCTCTGTTTCTTTTCTTCTTTCACATCCTTTGCAGTAGCTTGATTTGATAACGACGTTCGCAACTTTTTTACTGTGCTTATATATCAAAGAAACTATGCCAACAAGAGAAGAAAATCTTTTTTTTTGCCTGTTATATATATATATATATATACATATACATCATTCATATATATCATATAAGTATACATCATATAAGTATATATATATATACATCATTCCATTTATTTGATAAACAGGTCTACATGTATATACACAATATATCATACTTATATATAATATACATGATATCTACATATTTTGTATATCCTCGTTGATTATATAATGAAGTTCCATGCATTCTTAAGGTACAACTCATTCGCTTACATCAATAATTTAGCTAAAATACGTAAATTGACGATATGTCGAAAACAGAAGCCGATCGGATTTCGATTCGAACGGATTTGAGATGTACATTCATGCCCGAATACCGCCCCGCAACCCGATTTTATCGTCATTTTGGTCAAACCTATCGCTCCTTCCTGCCCACCGTAAGGTAGTACCAGTGCACATGCCAGCTGCTTCCGCAGTATCTCTGTGGTGCAAGAACAGAATAATTTTAAACTATGCAGAAATCTATTAACTTTCTTACTGACCGCATTCAGTTGCGGCTTCCATGGTTAACCTTCCATCCATCACCACGCCGAGGTTTGTAACCGTATCGACAAAGGGAACGTGTACACCGGTCTGTATCTCAATACCTTGCAAGTCAAGGTTCTGAATCTGTTCGATGTTGTGATCAGATCCAAAGATAATCGCGTTTGTCTTGCCGACATTGAGGCGCAGGCCAGCTGACGATGCCCAATTCGACATTGCTCGTGCTACAGCCGACATGCGACCGATACCATCACAAAGACCTTCCAGGGTCACTTGAGTGTAGGTTTGCAGGTCGTCAGCGTATAGTATGTGTTCTACACCATCTAAGTCTAGTGCATCTTGTAAGTCGCTTATGTGAAGGCTGAAAAGCAAGGATCCCAGGACTGAGCCCTGTGGAATGCCAAGATTGGTAGCTAGCTAACCTGAAACCCCTTTTGTATTTGTGACGCCTTTCTGTCGTCTCCACATTATATATGACTTAAGCCACAGGAGAACACTCCTGGAGAAACCCATGCGCATCAGCTTACGCAGCAGTTTAGTGTGTGAGATGGTGTCGAAGGCTTTGCTAAAATCAAATATCAACAAAATAGTCAATAGTTTTTGTTGTTGTTAGTGCCCGATCTTATGTCTTCCGTCAGTTTTAGTAGTGCTGTCTGTGTACTGTGATGTTGTCGAAAACCAGTCTGCATCGGGTATTTGGTCGTGTACTATTTTTTTCAGAACCTTGGAAAGGAAACTCAGTCGGGCAATTGGTCGAAAATCTGACACCGTAGATGGGACAGGCTTCTTCTTCAAAGGCACCAATTGAGCTCCCTTCCAAGTTCCCGGAAAAATGCCACTGGACAGAGAGGAGTTAAACATTTTAACGATATGATCTCCCACAAACGGAAGAGCCTTAGCCACTACAGTGTGGGGGATGCCGTCTTCTCTTCACGCCTGCGACGAGAAACAGCCAGGACCACGTCCGAGAAGCTAACTTCTCGGAAAACAAAGCCGTCATCACTGGCAGTGGTCAAGACCTTGTCCAGTTCTTCATCACTTTCACCTTGTGAGATCGACACCCATGCAAAGTGGGCATTGAGTTCTGCGGGCGAGAAACCATGAAGCTCCTCTCTTGTCTTTGGCAGACGGCCCAGAGCCTTGAGCACTTTCCAGATGTCTGTCTTATTATCAATAGCTTCAAAAATTCTATTTTGCAAAAAATCTTTCTCTTGTTTCCTTCGTTCGTAATTCAGCTTATGCTGCAAGGCTCTGATACTCCCGCCACAGTCTGTCGTCTTTGATCCGTGCATAGCGTCGTCATACAGAGTCCCGTTTTTTGTATAAATGTGTCAGTTCAGCATCAATCCATGGTGGATTCGTTTTCTTTTTCGGTGTAAATTCTTTTAACGGCGCAATTTTATCTATGACAGCCATGAGGTTGACACTGAGGCACTCTAATTGACTGTCTACCCCCGCCGCGGGACCATCAATCGGCGACCAAGTACAGTCAGCTAGGTGAGACAGGAGGTCGTATTGCTGGATCGATTTAAAATCCGTGTATCTGAAAGATTCAGCCACAGGGGATGCAGCAGTTTCGACCCCAATTTCGACCTCTATGATGTCATGATGACTGGGAATAGGCGCCGGCCAATTGTCGCTGCTCAGTACAACGTCATTATTATCTGTCAAGATCACATCAATCCATGTGTGAGAATCTGTGAGATGATGAGTCGCACCATGATCAACTATTTGAAGGTTGAGATCATCAGCCAACCGCCTGACAAATCTTGCATCGGTTGACGTTCCGAGTAGGTTCGTATTCAGATCTGCCATAATAATTTTATGACTAAAGTTTTGCGTATGTGTTGTTAGTTTGTCTGTTAAGTCGGAGCCCTATAAAAACGGTACGTGTGGTGGTCTGTATACCAAAGCAACAAAGACGGGGGGAAGGCTGCCCTGCTGAACACTGCACATTATGTATTCAGGTATAAATGACCTGCCCTCCTGTGTGGTTGGAGAGCATATTAAATTGACGTTGAATGAGTTATGAATGTACAGGACCAGCCCGCCCCCTAGTTTGTTGCGATCTAGTCTAATTAGTGAATAGTCGTCGATCTGAATGCGATCACTCCCAACAGCAGGGTCAAGGTGCGACTCAGCAACTCCATAGAGATGGTAGGCAGGACCAGCTAAAAGGTGTTGTTTAATCATGCCAATGTGCCCCATAAGAGAGATAACATTGACAAAACCTGCTCTCAGCCCCCTACAGCGACCCCCCACCCAACAGTGTCTGCAGATAGTCAATTTTTTGCAACAGTTTCTTTTTGAACTGTTGACGGGATAACAGTCTTGTCAATTGCGCTCACATTTTCAACATTTTTTGTTTTCTTATCTATGGTTGGTGATGGTTGAGCAGTAGCATATGATGCCACTATTGTTTGAAGATCTGCCGCAGACGAAAATTCATGAGAGACGTCGCCATCACACCTCTTCAGCAGGAAACGGCCCCGTCTATGCCAAACGTATTTAAAATTAAGTCTCGTCGCAAGGGCCTTGAGACTTCTATATTTAATAAAAGAGTCCTTTGTTAATAGTTCATTTATACAAATTTTCCCATTAATAATCCCATCCCTTGTGTCCTGGTTAAGAGCTGAAGTGTCGACGTCTCTAGCATGAAAGCTAGTAATAAGTTTTTTGGCTCGCATAATTTTCTCACCTAATGCACTGCTGGACAGGGTAAGAACCCATGGTGACCGTCTGCGTTCGCTGTTTACATCTGCTGATCTGCAGAGAGAGAGAGTGAGAGAGAGAGAGAGAGAGGCAGAGAGAGACAGAGAGAGAGAGAGAGAGAGAGAGAAAGAGAGAGATAGAACCATTGGTAATATGACAATGGCGGTTCAGTGTAGGAAAAATCGTAGAAATATGCATAAAATGTATTTATTTCAAAACTTTGACCTTGCTTTTTTCAAATATTTTGATAAATTATATTTCATTATACTCAAAAAGTATAATTTATAATTAAATAGATTACTTATAAAAGAATAAGCACTTTTCCAAATTTACGTTAAAAATATATGTAAATTCACGCTGAGTATGTTAAAAATAAAATTCGTATGAAAATTGTGATAATTTTTCAAACATTACTATAAAACGATAATAAGCCTATAATCTGTGTACTATTTTCCTACAATGAGTCACCATGGTGATTGCCACAGCCATATAGTCAATAACGAGAACATTTTCAAAATGCGCACGAGTCGAAAGAAAAAAATGCACGAAAATATGGAAAATGTTTAGCTTCTTTTTTTTCCTTTTAATTCATGCGCGTGACGAATAGTTGTCTCCCCTTCAATAATAGTATCTCTTTAGTTGGCTTTTGCGTTTTACATGCTACGAATCGTCTAAAAAGCATCTATTTTGTTACCTTTTATACTGCTATTTGGAACGATGCTACTGTACGCTCGGCGGAACTTTCCATTGTCGCGAACGTTTAACAAAATATTTAAGTACTTCAATGCGGAGATTTAAAATAACAGAAAATGAAATCGAATTAAGATATGGCTCTTGAAGTATTTAACAAACTTAGGCGACACCGGAAAGTAACATCGAGAATAATCCAAGACAAATATCGCATGTGAGCTCGCGCGCGAGATAAAGAGGTCGTAGACACTCGCACGTGTTAGCAAAAATGTGAGTTATAGAATATTTTAAGACCGTGCTTAAAAGTTTGAGAATTTTTATTTATTTTATTGAAAAGAAATAATAAAATGTACGACAATTTTCGGGGCAGACTGATAGACAAAAGCAGCGATCGAATACCAAAGAAAGAGGTGCTGTGATAAGGGAAAAATGGATGCAAAACTATCTGATCTTCTCTGTTTTTCATTCTTTCTTTTCTATTTGTAATGTATAAATTTTCGCGCGTCCATATTTCGGCATTAAGAAAAAATGATATAAGGTACTTACCCTTTGACATTCTGAGAAGATTCACTCTCGTAACAGTGCACTGTATTATGCAAATTGAGATCTCTGGGATTTGACCCTGGTACGATGTTGATAGGATAATCGGTAGAGACCCGGTGACCAAACGAAGCCTAACGAAGAATGAACGGGATCTTGCGAAGCACAAGGCGCTTCCAACTCGCATTTGCGGGATTAGCTTTTTTGGGCTCTCTGCCCACCATCTTCAAAACAAGAGAGAGAGAGAGAGAAGGGGGGAGGTAATAAGCGACGCAAAACCTGTGCTCGAATCCTAGGAATACAAATTTTACGTACGCCATCTGGTGATTTCAATATGGTGGCCAATATAGATATAATAGTAATGATAAAATATTCGTTTCGGTTGTCATTTTAAAAAAAAACACGCATGAAAATCATATTTAGTGTATGTATAGGATTGCTTTATTTACAGAAAATACATAGCAGAATACTTACGTTATTATTAGAATTGAGAATAAGCACCCTCACGGAATTTAACAGATTTTCAATTCTGATAACAATTTAACTATTCTACGGATTTACCGTAACAATTTTCTGAAAAAATATTCGACTACAGTTTTCTTTCTTTCATGCATATATTTTATTTTTTTATTATGCGTGTTTATTATTTGAAACAAGAATAAATAGTTTGTTATATAAAAAGGTCGGTGGAAAAAGTGTTTAATTTCGGGCTTTTCCAGTATCTATCAATTCATTCGCATAAGCTTGAAAACTAAGAAGTTTGTACTTTAATTTTATTTTTTGTAATTTCTTTTAAAAATAAATAGTTTATGTATCAGTCCCAAGAAACAACAGATTAGAGCAATGAAAGTTTTTAAAACAAGTAAAATATTTAATATTTATTGCAATTACACGGTATTCTTAAAAATTATTTTATGAAGTAGTTTTAAAGATTAAAATTAAAAGATAAAACATTTGTTTTGCAGAAAAATATTTAAAATGATAAGAAGGATTGTACTAATTTTGGTTTTTATTTTGTGCAGTATAAACTACAATATCTGGAACAGATGTATAATTATGCTCTGTCTAGATATATACATGCCTAACAGAGTCTAGCACTATCTTGCAATGATAGCTTTAAACATTTCTGTAAACGGAATATTTTAAAAGTATAATTTTTGTACAATTTTTATCAAGACTTACATTACAAAATATTTAGCGTATACAATTCTATCCAATGATGTACATAAAGAAAACCTCGCTCTTTCTTATTAATTGCACATTATCATTGCATTGCATTAATATTACACTAATTAACAATCATTGATCTAGCCAGATTTGTGTACTCTCAACAGGGGCAGCAAGTATGGATATGGAATTCCATATTTACATATATTAAACCATAGTATATTCTAAACCCAAGCTTAGGCTGTTTTAATAAAAAGTAGTGTAAATAAAAAATCTGCAGATCCTAAATAAAACCTATAAAGCTCAGCAATTTGAAAAACTATTTTAATTAATAGGTTCAGTGCGGCGTGAGCCATATATGTGTCACAATTTTCTTTCTTTGTGTGCTACGTGACACATATACAGAGACATAGTGATTCGGAAACACTACATACAAATATACATCAATGGATTCATCTTGAAAATCTGAATCTAGTGGTATAAAAAAAGAAATTTTATCTCCTTAGGGGTCGTCAGGGGAGAGTATTTAAGTTGGCCAACAGAGTTCACCTTTAGAGAGGAGAAAGCGCGGCGTTGCCGGATCACGGGTGGTCGGCGCGTGAACGGGCGGCGTGATGCGAGAAGCGAGCGCGAGCGGCCGAGCGAGCGACGATTGGTGAGGAGAAGGTGGTGCGGGCATCGATAACCCTTTGGCGTAGCGAGAGGGAAAAGGAGAGCGGCGCGGCAGTCGACGGGAAAAGTGCGAGCGAGCCGACGTCGCGTAGGAAACAATGTCTAGCAATGCTAGCCGATCGCGAGCAAAGCCGCTCGCGAGCAAATAGCTGTCGTAGCCTGTTGCATACAGTCGCAGGATAAGGGTTAAGGACGTCGGAGTTAAGATCGTGTTTTTTCTTTTAGTGATTACTTATGAAGTATAGAATGCAGGAAAAAATCAAAAGCAGAGCCGCGTGGTGCTCTTTATAATAAATCTTAACGCATGCAAGATAAAGCTGATCTGATAAGTTATTTTTCTAATTAATTGGAAATACGATAGGGTGTTTACGCAGTGGAAGCTAACCTCGAAATTTTAAACCTACCAAACTTTTGGAAATAAGTTTTTACAATATTATTTTACAGTACGATTCAGAGGAGACCCGTGTAGTACTTACTATAATGAACCGGTCTGTACAAGATCAAGTTAATCAGACTTGAAGTTTTTACAAACAGTTGGAAATTCAAAGTAGGTCGGACAGCCAAAGAGGTGGCGAGACTCCGACAACCCCTTAATGGACACGAAAGTATAACGACGTAGTACACGGGCATGTTTTCTACAAAGATATGCGACGAGTATGAAGACGAGGACGAGTGTTTATATCCCAAAGGAAAGTGTACTTGCAACGAAAAAGTGCGTAGGTTCCGTGGAGGTAAGGTTAACTTGTATACTTGCCTAAATCTTGTTGGTGTTCTCACTGTTCCATTGTTAATATCGCACCTACAGAACAAGACTATGACTCGGTATTTGTTTAACTTGATTCTTGTACATAAAATGGTTCATACGAGAATAAAAGTATTTTTTATCCTTCAAAAAATTAGTTTAAAAAGGTTGATAAACTATAAAGCAATGATAAAATTCAAGTAAAAAATGTTCACTTCATGAAGAATTTACTATACTATTATCATACTATCTTTCTGGGGGTACGATAGCTTAGTGAGACCAGGCTGCTAGTACCAAGGCTGATATTTTTCCAGATATATTCATGAGGGGTATGTTAATTGCGACTGCGAGGCGAGTCATAAACCAAACGGCGATACTGCATCAAAGATTCAACAATAAGTCTGTAGATCTGAATAAGGTAAGAGAGTTCTAATTCACTACTCTATGTGTCATTTATCTAATTCACATGTACTATTTATAGGGCACATGCTGTAGAACTTTAGAGTGTTCAGAATTAACATTTTTTACCTAGATTGACCCGTTTCTGCTCCTGAGTGCTTTCAATGAGGTAGAGTTGAATAAGTATATAAATACAGTTTCAATAAAGCTAAGACGCTATCACAAAGGAGATTGCTACTACATTGTCTGCTTCAGCTGTTTGAGGGTATGCCATCTGGAGTGCTTGCTCTATTATGTAATAATGAGGTATAGTTTGACGATATGCAGTACTTTGAATTAGAGAATTGTGGTAATATCAAGGTGTATAATTTAGGTTAGAGGGAAGTTTGCAGACTGCATGCTACTGAAAAAATCAGATGATTTTATTAAAATTTAATTCAATTTTGTAATATAGTATAAATAAAATTTAAGTAGTTGCTAGAATTTCATAAATTTTAGTGCCTACAGCCAATATTACCCATAAATATACTTATGTCGATCAGTCCTTGCAGAGGAAATCTTTGGAAAACTTTTGTAGGAGTGAAAGTGATATATCGGGACTGGGTCACCGCTAATTTCAATTGCGTACAATTTATAGAGCTGTAATAGCCGAAGTATATTTTCAAATATAAAACTCATTTTTTTAATTACGTAAGTCAGTCACATGCAAACACTACCAATGTTTCTCTTCCCTGTAGGCATAGACACCCATTCACCCATTTAATGCAAAGGTCTAAAAATTGATTTGGTTGGCGTAAGGGTAGCCAATTACAGTTTCAAGTACTAATTTTAAAGTAATTTTTCATTAAAATTTATTCTACAATGTGATCTGAAATTTTTAGAGGAGGTATATTACATGTTCATAAATAACCTATATAAGTTTCATTACTTATTACATTCTTCAGTATCTACATCAATGCATGAACATAAATTTAGTTTAACTAAAGCATTTTGAAACATTAATATGTTTTATTTGTCATTTATTAAGAGGGTGCAAGGATGTGTATGCCTGCTAGAAGGGGAAATTAAATTTCAGATTTCTGAAAAAACACTTAGAGGCTTTTCAAACTCTTTTCAGAGGCCTCTTATAAAAAACTAGCACTTTATAGATTTTCTGATTAATCCTTACACTCTCAAGATCCTCTAAGAAAATTATAGTTTTTGTCTGAAATTCTGAAAATAGTTCATTTTTGTAGGAGCTTCTCGAAATAACTAGTATTTTTCGAGAAACCTGAAATGTGCTAGTATTCGCAAGGAACGTCGGTACGTAACAGAATTAAGGTTATATTAAAAAACGCGTTTTTTATTTGAAAATATACTTCTAGTAAAACGTTTATTACTTCTTGCAGCTCTTCATCTTATACATAGTTCAAATTAACAGCAGTTTAGCCCCGATACATCACTTCCCCTCCTACGTGTATTTTCCGTAGGTTTTCTCTCTAAGGAATGGTTCATACAAGTATATTTATGGGGAATATTGTTTAAAATAATAGTTTGTATGGCTATGACCACCACAATTTATAAAATGCAAGGAACTATCTACCCTGGTAACAAAAGCATCGCAATTATGCTGCAATCGTGCGTGCAATCATAAAAATTGCAGCAGGCGACGTGCGGTCTGTTTCGCAATTCGACTAGGTTTTTGCTGCACGGCAATTGCCGCAGATGAGTGCGACAGGATAGCAGCAGAAGTGCAGCCGACAAGTGCGACTAAGGGGGATGAAGTAATGCACTCGCGAGTGCAGCAGAATTGCACCCGATTTGTATACCACGATTGCGACAGACGAGTGCGTCATGATTGCAGCAGACGTGCAGCTGACAAGTGCTGCTAAGGGGGATGAAATAATGCACTCGCAAGTGCAACAAAATTACACCCGAATGCCGTACGACGATTGCGACAGACGAGTGCGGCAGGATTGCAGCAGACGTGCAGTCCACAGAGCCGGTGGAAGCAAAGCATATAGTTCATACGTAGTTCGTGCGTTTGGCGTGGTAGATACTATAAGAGACCACGCACAAGCCGTCTGAGAGATAAAACTCTTTGAAGCTCTTTTTTTTTGTTACCATTCTCGGTGTTCTGAGGATTTTCGCCACGAGGTGCGTGATCGTTTTTGAAGTATATCGTAACGCACTCGCAAATGCATTACATCATCTCCCTTGATCACACTTGTCAGCACGTCTACTGTAATCCTGCCACACTCATCTGCCGCAATCGTCATACGCAATTCGAGTGCAATCCTGCTGCACTCGCGAGTGCATTATTTCATCCTCCTTAATCGCACTCGTCGGCTGCACGACTGCTGCAATCCTGCTACACTCGTCTGCCGCAATCATCGTACGCAATACGGGTACAATTCTGCTGCACTCGCGAGTGCGTTATTTCATCCCCCTTAGTCGCACTTGTCGTCTGTACGTCTGCTGCAATCCTGCCGCACTCGTCTGCCGCAATCGTTGTACGTAATTCGGGTGCAATTCTGCTGCACTCGCGAGTGCATTATTTCATCCCCCTTAGTCGCACTTATCGGCTGCACTTCTGCTGCAATCCTGCCGCACTCGTCTGCCGCAATCGTCGTGCAGCAGAAACCTAGTCAAAGTGTGAAGCAGACGGTGCACTTTCGGCGCAATCGCGAGTGCATCAGACTGTGTTACCAGGGTAATTTTTTTATACTATATTCCAAAATTGAATTAAATATCATAAAATCATCTGACTTTTTCAGCAATTTATAACATTTTTAGATCTGCGCTTAAATTTGTTTATATGTTAATGGTTTCAGCCATGTAGACCCTTAATTGAAACAAGAGTGATAGTATTTCATTTAGGTTCACGCACTGCTAATTTAAGTTATATCCAAGATGTAGAGCTCCAACAGGACTAAAGTCTTTTATTAGAAGTACATTTCCAAATATAGAACTTATTGTATTGATTACCGCAAGTCTGTCACGTATAAAAACTAATCATTTTTCTCTTTTTTGCAAATTTTGACACACTTTTACCCCCTTATTAGGAGGGTCGGATAATTCACTTGATTGACATCAGAGTAAGTCATTACAGTTTTCTTAAACTCATAAAGGACTACATGTATTTAGTACGGTTTCTATTTAGTTTAAATTGTTAAATCATCTTAATCAATAATATAAATGTAGTTTACCTCAAACATTTTGGAACAATAATATGTGTTATTTGTCATATATTATCAGGTTAGCGAATGCCTATGCCTGTAAAAAGGGATAATTAGTATGGTTTATTTATATGTAACCGAATGAAGGTTATATTAAAAAATGAGTTTTTTATTTGAAAATATACTTCTACTAAAATATTTTCCCTCTTATAGCTCTTTATCTTGTACATAGACTTCAAATTACACTAGTTCAGCCCCAATACATCACTTTCACGCTTACATGTGTCGTCCGCAGGTTTTCTTTCCAAGGAATCGTCCAATCTGTGGTAATTGTCCGCTTCATAACTCCGGAGTTTCCAGTCTCCACATTTTATCCATGCGGAGAACTCCCTTATGACTGTTGTTATGATAGAATTTAAAAAGGGTTTCGCCCGTTAATTTAACAATAAATAAATAATAGAGAATATTCACTTAAAAGCTCGATCCAGAGGCCGACTACTATATAAATTTATATATAAAAGTGCATAAAATATTACAAATGCAGTTAAAAAATATGTAAATAAAAATAAAAATGCATTTTAAATGTATGTGCATATAAAACAAAATATTCGTCAGAATATTATGTAGCAGCAAAAAAAATACATAAAATATTTTAAATGCATTTCAAAAATATGTACAGAAAAACAAAATATTCGTCAGAATATTATATAAATGTATGTACGTACAAATAAAAATGCATAAAATATTACAAATGCATTTAAAAATATGTAGTACATATGTAGCACCTTCGACAATGATGATGTCAGAGTTCGATTTGTCTATCCAGCTTATGTCGAAGCTTCTGCAGCTGTGTGGTAGACACACAAGATTCCATGGCCTTAATGATATTTTGAGTGTCCTTGTATGCCTCTCTCAGAGCTGCTGGTGGCACTAGCTGTTCCTGCCGAACCTTTAAGAATGCTGTTTTTAGAGCTTTGCTGTGTCTGCCCAACATTCGACAATGATAATGTCAGTGTTGGATATATCTATTCAGCCCTCGTCGAAGCTTCTGCAGCTGTGTGGCAGACACACACAAGGTTTCAAAGTTCTGCTAGTGTCCTATGTTCCCTTGCACGCCGCTTGGAGCTGCTATTCAAAATTTGCAAAAGAACAGAAATGATCGGATGATTTCCACATAACATAAATGTTAAGTAAACGAATTTCGCATTAAAAATGCGACAAATCGCAAATTACATTTTTGGAAAGAATGTCGTAAAGAGTCTGTTTTATATGAAATGATCAGTGGAAAAAGAGCTTTAGTTTGGACTTATCGAGTCTCTGTGAATTAATTCTGATTAGCTTGAAACTAAAAACTTTGTATTTTAGTTTTATTTTGTTTTTTACATTTTCTTAAAAAACCAGAGTAAAATAGAAATTTTATATATAATTACATATAATATGATTAAATAAACCATATATAAAATTGTTTATGTTTAAATGTAATTGTGTATGATTATACACATAGACATATGCGATTATATATATTCAAAACCTAAATGTAACTGTATATCTGTGTGTTGCCGAAAAAACGACTTCAGTACATTTTGTTGAAAATTAGTAATAATAGTATATATTTTTAGATAAAAATACAAAATATCATGTAAATGTAAAAATAAGTGACCATATCTACAATTTACGAAATATTTTAACATTATGTTTAAATAGAAATTAAAAACTAAACCTTAATATTTCAAAAACATGAAAAGTGGGCTCAACTGTCTCTCCGGGAACCCACAGATAAATCATATATAATTATGTATCTTTATAATTGTACATACATTTATATATAAAAAAATACATAAAAAATTATATATAAATATTTTATATACAATTTCATTATATATAAATATTTTATATATAATTTCATTATATATAAAATACACATAATTTCTAAGTACGTTTAATATATTTAAAATGTATAATACATGGTGGAGATGATACTATTAATGAAACCAGTACATTAACATTGTAAATTTTATCAAATAACTAAACAACTTACATCTCACTCATTGTGTATGAAATTGTAAAATCTATTGTATTGGTAAATAGTTGTGTCGCGTTCATCGTAAGGCATGCTATAGCCTTGCTAATCCGTCCTAGGATGCACGTTTGTTTATATAATATAGGTATAGTGCCGTACCAATGGCCATGTGCGTGCGGCAGTGCCGCACAATCGCGAATCGCTGACGACGGTATTCACATGTTGATTTCGGATCGTTCCGTTTTCATTTTCCAGTTATACATTTCGGAGCATTCCGAAATCTATCAGGATTCTCCAGACATAACGGAATACACCCGCGAATAATTAACCCTGACAATACTTTATTGTTTATGATGTTTATTGCTTATCTGAGCTCGAATTTCAAGTGAACTTTGCAGAAGTAATTTAAGTATTAATTTATTATCATCTGCATATTAAGTATTTATTGGAAGAGGCTTTTTCACGTCTGACGTCACGAGCCCACGTGATCGAACGCTGGGAGTACAACATTAAAAATTGCGCTGATTTCTTTATATTAATATAAAATCAGCGCAATCATTTCTGAGTATCAAAAAATATGCCAAAAATACATTTTTTGCTAAGCTACCTAATGAATGCTAAGCATACTTGATTCGCTAACTAAAAATATTTTTTATTTATGATTGAAGCATGAGCGGTCAAAAACTGTTACCGTATAATTGCGATTGAATTAGCTAGGATATGATTTAATCGTATTTGAATACTGGTGAAATATACTAACGAGTTTAGTATTCAATATGGTATAAATAACAAATTTTTGTATTAATTTTTAATAATAAAACAGTCAATTTTATCCATTATTATAGGTTACATCGTAACGTATTTTTACAATTTTATTAGTTTTACTGATAATTTGTAATAATAACATCACAATATGTAAAAAGTATATCATATGTAATTATTTTCCTGCGTATTTTATTGACTTAAATATATGTAAGAACATTTTTACTTCGCTTTTCCATAAATATTTTTTTAAAATAACCATCTTAGATTTTTAACTTATTAACATAAGCAAGAAGATAATTGCATATGATAGATACTTACATTTTGTAATGTTATTTTTACAAATTATCAGTAAAAACAATAAAATTGTAAAAATACTTACGATTTTATCTAAATATCATAAATCAAATGGGCTATTCAAGCAAATTCGCTATTACAAAAATGTATTATCTATACAATATTGAATACTAAAATCCTTAGTATATTTTACCATTATTCAACTGCGATTAAGTAATATCCTAGCTAATTTAATAGCAATTATACGGTAACAGTTTTTGATTGCTCATGTTTTGATCATAAATAAACAATATTTTTAGGTATCGAATTAAGTGTGCTTAACATTAATTAGGTAGCTTAGCAAAAGAGGTATTTTTGGAATATTTTTTAATAGTCAGAAATAATGGCGCTCATTTTAAATTAATAAAAATCAATCAACGCAATTTTGAATGTTGTACTCTCAGCGTTCGGTCACGTGGTGTCTTAACGTGTTCGCGCCGTGATCAGCATTTGAATTTCGATATTTTGCTCCTCTGCGACTGCGCGACAAGCTACAACAGGTTTTTGCGCTCACGAGTGGCTTAACATTGTTTTGATCTTCGGCTTCGGACGGTCATCTGCTGGGTATCAGAAAGGGATAAGGAAAATAAAGTACGACGAGATAGTGCACATGAGTGTTTACAAGGAGATATGCGATGAGTATGGAGACGAGGACAAGTGTCGCTGTCCAGAAAGAAGTGTACTTGAAACGGAGTATAAGTGCGCAGGTTACATGGAGGTTAGGTTGGCTTGTCATTGCTACTTAGAATAGTCTTCCTGGTAGTTTAACTGTTCCATTGTTGATATCTAAGTAAGACCAGGTTACTAATACTTAGGCTGATTGTTTTATTAAGTCAATCGTTTCCAGATATGTTCATGAAGGTGTGGTAGTAGTTGCGACCGGGAGGATAACCGAAGACAAATTATACTGCTGCATCGAAGTGTCCATCATCTAGATCAGCAAGTCTGCAGATGCAGTAGGATTCTTGAGTGTCCAGGACTGCACCCATTCCAGCCTAGGTCGGCCAGCATCTGCTCCTTCGTGCTCTCAGTCTGGTAAGAGAAACTCCAACTATCATCTCATATTCAGCAGGATACTAAATATTCTGTGAGTTGAAATTTCAGACAGATTACTAAAAATGGAGATGAAAGAAAATGACGGAGGCCACTCTAATGCATGCAGTGAAATAAAAGTACTCATACTCCACGATGTGCCTCAGCTAACACCAATGCTGGTGCTGCTATTTATTTGAAAATATACTTCTACTAATACATTTTTTTACCTCTAACAGCTCTATATCTGCTACATAATTAAAATGAGCTGTGGTTCAGCCCCGATACATCACTTTCACTCCTAGATGAGTTTTAGGTAGGTTTTCTCTGCAATGAATGGTTCATACAAGTATATTTAGGAGGATTATTGTTTAAAATAATAGTTTGTATGGCTATGACTACTACAATTTATAAAACGCAAGGAACTACATAATTTTTTATACTATATTAAAATATTGAATTAAAATTTAATAAATATCATTTGATTTTTGAGTAATTTATAACATTTTTATCTTTGCGCTTAAATTTTTTTGACATGCTAATCGGCACAGCCATCTACACCCTTGATTAAAACAATATTCTCGATAGATTAACTTATATGGACCATCTCTTATAGAGAAAATGTACGGCAAACTCACGGAAGAGTGAAAGATATTCATTTAGTTTCAAGCACTGCTAATTTGTGTCATGTTCAATATGTAGAGTTCTAACAGGAGTAAAATCTTTTATTAGATGTATATTTTCAAATATAGAACTAATTTTCTGAATTACTTTAAGCCTATCACATATAAAAACTAATCATTTTTCTCTGTTTTGCAGTCGTAGATACGTTTTCACTCCTTCATTAAAAGTGTTACACCACATTTTGTGGGTATTACGCAAACTTCCAGTTTGTAGAACGAGCTGCTCAGTGCAAGGCCGATGTTCAACAGAACTGGCCTATACAACACCTAATGGGACACTACACACCCATTACACTCACTAAACACATACACACTAACACACTATTCTACTCGACGACACAGAGCAAGCGAGGTCTCCAACACCCTGAAGCAGCTGAAGATGACGCACAGCTGCCATCCCATAGAGTCTCGCATGGAGCTGGCTGGTCTCGACTGGGGTGCGCTGAACGTGTCCTGGTGTGTCCTCTCCTTGGTCCCATCCTTTCGAACCAACCTAAGAACACATGCATAGAGATTAAAACTTAAGAAAATAAGCAAAATGGTATTAGAATAATACCCACCCGGTTTTAGGCCTTGATAGGCATGATTGGGTCCACCATGGGCGGAGCGGCTGCTTCTCTAGGTACTCTGGAGGCCTACAGCGTACACCCTAGAAAACATAAAGCTGAGTTAGCTTACAGCAGATACGCACATCAAACTGAAACTCTCTTACCTGGTTTGGAGCGTTTGAAGCAGTCTCCAAAGCACTCGCCAATCACCTAGAAGCAACCTGGCATTAGCAAGGGGAGATTACAGTGGTATACAAAACACTAATCTCACCTGATAACCGTGGCAGTTGAAGAATGCAGTGTAGTAAGCTGTAGGTAAATATAATCTCTTCGAGGTTAACCGTGTCCACTGCTCCTGCTGCAAGTACGCAGTCCTGGGCCTTGCAGTTCTCGTCTTCGTGCCCTTCGTCGGCACCGTTGTCCAGATACACCTCCTGCTGCATCCCTCGTCGTACTTTCTCGTCCTGGCCACTCGTCCTTTCTCGTCCTCCCCAACACCTTCTGCAAACCTCGACTGCGTGCCATATAGCGTGACGTTACCGCGAGCAGACACTCCCCTTTCCTCCTTATTCCTTCTCTTTCTTCTTCACCAGGCGCATGCGCTACGCCTTCAACTGGGCTCGGTCCGCACTACTGAAATCCAAGTGTAGCGCCGCGGGGACGAAGCGACAATTCGCTCACTTCGTACTGAGCCGCGCTCGTAGACACTTCGTTTTTTCTACCTGCTCCGTGCGAAATCATCCGAATTAACTTGCTCCGCTTCGTGAATCTGTCCCGCTTTCCATACCTCAACATTATCGTCAATCTCGTACCGTGTGTGCTGATCAAATTGTATCTTCGAAGGAGGCCACACCGGATTTGAAAAGAGTAAGTTGCACAGAGTATTATTGTGCTTAACAAGTATATACGCGGTGACCCATTTTAATCGCCGCACCCGGATTTCTCGGAACCTAAGCCAGATAGGGAAAATCGGTCCAGACAAAACTTGTAGGGGACAAAGGGGGCCACACAATGGCGCTTACGTCTTTGGCCTTGAACTTGACCTTTAAGGTTATTTCAAGGTCAAAGTGGTTTTTTTCATATGGGAACATCTAGTTTTGACCCCGGATTCGGAAAGAGCGGGAAATTTTACGTTAAAAATCATATTAAGAAAAAAATTTTCAAGGTCATTTCAAGGTCAAATCTAGGTCAAACTCCGAAAAGTCCGTTTAAAATCGTTTTTTTCCCTGAACCACAGGCTAAGCTGGTTCAAATTGATCGTAGGCTGTAAATAAATTTTAAAAATTGTTTATTATTTTATGATATCTAGGCAAAAACAATCCGAAGTGAAGTCAATTTGACCTTGAGATTAAAATGGAAACCCACAAATTCCAACTTACAAATCCTAACCCCACAAATCTGAAAACCAAAAACATTGAATCCGCAAACTTTAAACTCACGTATTCTTAACAAACATTTTCCTACCTCACACACCCTAAACCCACACACCCCAAACTTACATATCCTATTTTTTTCTTTAATTTAAATTTTAACTTTGTATTTGCATTTTTTATTAATTATTATTTTTTTTTTGCTTCTACAATTATCTTTGTCGGATCCTAATTTTTTGAATTATGTGCGGTCAAAAAATTTGATTCTTTTTACAAAAAAAACTCATAACTTCCTAAAAAATAAAGATACAACATTTCTGTTTTGTACAAAAAGCATCGTAGCTATTTTTTTTAGAATCGAACTATTAAAAAAAAACTTAATATTAAAAATGGGCGGAAAATCTTAAAATCGGTGAGCAGTTCAGATTTAATTAAAAGAACCATTGATGGAACCTATTTTCTTCGTAGATGTGTTTTAATGATTACATTATCAAAATTAGTATTTCTGAAATTCTAACGCTACTAATTCACATTATTTACATAAAACAAAAAAATAAAAGGAAGTTTTAGTTTTATTTGCAATCAAAATAAGAAATAATGCTTTATTGAATACCTTTTAATGTTTTGACAATTATTTTAATTTAAAATTATAATTAAAAAGTGTTACAAACGAAGTATTTATGGCAAATATAGTTAGCTAAATAAAGTTACCGTAATTTTCCAACGTTTTTCCTTTTTAGGCGCGACCGTATACGGGCGAGCCTTATAATTATTAATATTTTTGATATCATTTTACTATTTAAATTTAATAGTAATTAATAGCTGGCTCTGAAATGGCTGACTATCCGCCCAACGAGATCGTTGATATGATTTTGGTTTTAGGAAGCAAGCCAAAATAATTATCGTGGTGCGGCAAGACTTTATGCTGAACGCTATCCTGACAGACGACACCCTGACGATAGAGCTATCAGATGTTTAACTCAAATAGCTCGTGGTAGACACATGGTTCGCCAACGTAGGCGCCGTGAGTATGATGAAAATGATAATCGAGTTGTAACTATCCTTGCAATAATTCATCTTCACCCACACATTAGCGCTCGTCGATTCGAAAGGGAAATTGGTATTCCAAGAAATACTTTTTTAAGAATTATAAAGGTGCTTCAATATCACGCGTATCATATTACTTTGATTCAAGAGCTACAGTTTGAGAATTTCCAACAGCGTATTGTGTTTTGCCAATGGGCTTTACGAATGATAGAAAATGATCCAGACTTTTTTAACTTTGTTCTTTTTTCTGATGAGGCAAAATTTCAAAGTGATGGGGAACTGAATAGGCATAATTGCCATTATTGGTCTGATGTGAATCCTCATTGGGTCAGAACTGTAAACCATCAAAGACGTTGGAGTATTATGGTGTTGAGGCCGAGGTTTAAATCCTCGCGCCAAACGACTCTTGGAGCGCGCCTCTGGTCACTCGTCCTATGCGTGACCAGTTCGTAACAACTCTGCGGGAAGCCTAGCCGCAGGGTGAATTGCGACGAGCACGACTTCTCCCTTCCGCTTAATACTTTCCTCCCCTGTTCAGGCGGAGCAAGGAGAACAAAACTCCTTGGCCGCCGCGATTTCGCTCTCTCCCGCTCTACCCGCGGCTCTACCTTGAGCAATTCTACGACCGCGTAAGCAACGCTAAAATTGCCACCGCGTGTCGCCTAGAGGACATTCAACACCACACTTTTACACATACATCGAGTCACTGTTAAGTTTTTATTGTTAAATTTATAATTAAGACAGGCAATAAATGTTATTTAATTGTTTTGTATATAAAATTAGTGCATTCTAAACATTCACTCGCCTCACTCTCCCGCTTCCTTACGTACGCAAATTCACCAGCGGAAATTGGTGTCTTGCTGCACCCGCTCAACGCTAATACCGCTAGATTTAAATAAAGTTACGCTAATACCTGATAGATTTAAATAAAGTTCAGCCGGTTAGCGCGCGAACATTTGGTCCTTCGAAAACCGAATTGCGTACAGAAGTGGAAGTACGCGAGTGATAAAGTGCATTGATTTGTACAAAAGTGCTACCCGATTCGGACTTGAATTCCGCGCCGAAAGACTCCCGAATCTGTGCGACGAAAGTGACTTTCCGGGTGTGCTAATTAAAAAGTGACATTTAATAATCCAGTAAATAGATATTACTTAAAATATCTATTAAAACATTCATCTTGACCTGTGGAGAACCGTGCGAAAATTCGCGAAGAATTTTCGCAACGGAAAACCAAGGTCAAGGTCGAGTGATTTGAATCTCGGCATAGGCTCAGAGACGACAGCGCCGCGAGAGCGGAAGAAGACCAGAGTCTCTACCTCTGTTCCCCACTCTCTCTCTCTCTCTCTCTCTCCCGCTGCTTCTCGTTTTCTCTGTCCCACACAGCAAGCTGTATACGTGTGCTCGCAAGCGAGCTTAGCAACAGCTACTTGGCGACAGTACAGGGCAAAGTACTGCATTGCCGACGCATCGAGTCTACTACACGCTGCCGTAGTACGACTTCGTTACACGAGAGGCGCGCTTGCTGGACAAATCCACGCTGCTTGCTGGACAAATCGACGCTGCACGTCGCGAGGCTATAGCAGTGTCGCACGCGTCGCCTGCACGGAGCTTGCTGCAGCTATAACCTCAACGCGGTCTTCTCAGCAGGAGGATTTCGGTCAATTCAAGTCGACATCGCACTGCAATTACAGGAATTACAGCCTACAGATAGATAGATAGATAGATAGATAGATAGATAGATAGATAGATATACTTTTTATTCGTCAGAAGACAAAATCTTACAATTTCATGTACATGTAGTTATAATTATAATAAAAAAAAAATATCAGTCGATTTAATATAATTGTTATCTTAACTTTCACTTATTGCATATTTCTTATTAAAATAATAATTCACTTTATCAGTTCGTCAGTTTATAAAATTTAAAAGTAATGAACTAGTCACAGTCAAATATCACAGAAAACGCTTCGTCAAAAAAATAATAATACATAGAATAAAAAATAAATACAATAAAGATAACATATAAATATAAAAGAATACATACACATACTTTGCTAAATCTTTGCGTACACTATCACGTCTAAATTTAAAACACACTCATTCATAACACTTTAACAATCACGCTAATAAATACATTCACACCTAATTAACACTAAACATATTTAATAAATAAATAAATAAATTAATAAATAAATACGTCGAATAAATAAATAAACAAGATAAATAATTAAATTAAATAAATAAATAAATAAATTTAAATAAAAAAATAAATTAAATAAATAAATAAATAAGTTTTAATAAATAAATAAATTAAATAAATAAGTTTTAATAAATAAATAAATTAAATAAATAAATAATTTAAATAAATAAAAAGCCTAAATAAATACTCGACTCATTTTTTATTTCTGAACATACTTTTCACCATGTAATTGCTTAAGGTGCCTGCTAAACGCCGTTTTAAATTTACAAAAAGATGGCAGGCACCTCACACTGCTCGGGAGCGAATTCCAGAGGTGCGCACCTTGAACTCTGAATGAGAAAAGGCCCTTATCGGTGCGCGACCCCGGAACCGAGAGCTCTTTCATACCACCCCTACTTGAAGTCCTGGCCTGGTTTTTTTCAAAGAGGGCAGTAAGATACGGTGGCTGCCGCATGACAGCACGCTTTGTAAAGCAGCAGCCCCATAAAATACTCCCTCCTCACCTTCAAATCTAACCAGTCCAGTTTTTTCCTGTAGGCGGTGATATGCTCATCCCGCCTAACACCACATATGTATCTCACACATGCATTCTGTAGACGTTGTAGTCGTGTCTGGAGCTCCCCTGACACATCAAGAAGAACCACTGAGCAATAATCTAAGTGAGGTAGTACCAGTGCACATGCCAGCTGCTTCCTCAGTATCTCTGTGGTGCTTGAACGGAAAAGTTTTAAGCTATACAGCCCTATTTACCTTTCTACTGACCGCATTCAGTTGCGGCTTCCATGTCAACCCTCCGTCCATCACCACGCCGAGGTTGGTGACTGTATCGACAAAGGGAACGTGTACGCCGGTCTGTATCTCAATGCCTTGCAAGTCAAGGCTCTGAACCTGTTTGATGTTGTGATCAGATCCAAAAATGATCGCCTTTGTCTTGCCGACATTGAGGCGCAGGCCAGCTGACGTTGCCCAGTTCGACACTGCTTGTGCTACAGCCGACATGCGACCGATACCATCACGAAGACCTTTCAGGGTCACTTGTGTGTAGGTTTGCAAGTCGTCAGCGTAAAGTATGTGTTCGACACCATCTAAGTCGAGTGCGTCTTGTAAGTCGTTTATGTACAGGCTGAAAAGCAGGGGTCCCAGGACTGAGCCCTGTGGAACGCCAAGATTGGTGGTTAGCCAACCTGAATCCCCGTTTGTGATTGTGACGACTTTCTGTCGTCTCCCCATGATATATGACTTAAGCCACAGGAGAACACTCCTGGAGAATCCCATGCGCATCAGCTTACGCAACAGTTTAGTGTGTGAGATGGTGTCGAATGCTTTGCTAAAATCAAACATTAACAAAATAGTCAATAGTTTTTTGTTGTTTTTAATGCCTGATCTTATGTCCTACGTCAGTTTCAGTAGTGCTGTCTGTGTACTGTGATTCTGTCGAAAACCAGTCTGCATCGGGTCCAAAGTATTATTTTCTCGTAAGAAGTCAGTTATTTGGTCGTGTACGATTTTTTCAAGGACCTTAGAAAGGAAACTCAGTAGGGCAATTGGTCGGAAATCTGACACCGTAGATGGGACAAGCTTCTTCTTCAAAGGCACCAACCGAGCTCCCTTCCAAGCTCCCGGAAAAATGCCACTGGACAGAGAGGAGTTAAAGATCTTAACAATATGATCTCCCACAAACGGAGGAGCCTTAGCCATTATACTTTGGGGAATGTCGTCTTCCCCTCTGGCTTGTGATGAGAAGTGGGCAACAGCCAGAACCACGTCCGAGAAGCTGACTTTTCGGAAAACAAAACCGTCATCACTGGCAGTGGTCAGGACGTTGTCAAGTTCTTCATCACCCTCATTTTGGGAGATCGACACCCCTGCAAAGTGGGCATTGAGCTCTTCCGGTGAGAAACCATGAAGCTCCTCTCTTGTCTTTGGCAGAAGGCCCAGAGCCTTGAGCTCTTTCAAGATATCTTTCTTATTATTAATCGCTTCAGAAATTTTATTTTGTAAAAATCTTTCCCTTGTTTTCTTCGTTCGTAATTCAGCTTCAGCTGCAAGGCCCTGATACTCCCGCCACAGTCTGTCGTCATTGGTCCGCGAATAGCGTCTTCGTACGGAGTCACGTTTTTTGTAAAGATGTATTAATTCAGCATCAACCCATGGTGGATTTGTTTTCTTTTTCGGTATGAATTCTTTTAACGGTGCAATTTTATCTAACAGAGAGCATAAGTATCACATGCTAATTAAAGCCCTCAGCTCTATCTACCTGCTACGCTACATTTAATTATTACTGTTGCTTTGCTGTTGCTGTCTTTTTTCCTGCTTAGGCTACTAGCTTGTTTGCACTAGTTGCCAGAGTCGACTTTTCTATTTAGACTACTAGCTTGGTTACACTAGTGGCCAGAGTCTACTTTACCTGCTTGGGTTGCTCTGCATTTTATAAATTAGTATTTATTTTTTTCCTGTCCTTTCAGTCTGCAATCATGGGAGATAAGAAGCTTCTGAAGCAGATGTCGGAAGGGCAGCTGATACGCAACTTTATCTCCAACACTGACAGAAGTGCTCCACAGACTCTTACGCTATCAGTAATGAAGGGGACAGAAGCCCTTTTGGAAAGCTACTGGTCCAAGGTTCTCAATTGTCATGGTGAGATGTTGGCCCCGGAGAAAATGGAAGGTGCGGACACCTACTGGGCAGATAACCTCTTTGCAGTCTATGAAGAGGCCTACATCTTGGCCAAGGCAGAGCTGGACAGCAGGATCGCAGCCTTGCAACCACTTCCACCAGAGGTCAAACCTGCTACGACGCAGCCAAGCTGCAGTGGCGCCTTGGCCACATCCTCGCTTCCCAAGCTTCCGCTGCCTAAATTCAGCAGAAACCAGCTTGATTGGGAGACCTTCAAGGAGCGCTTTAGCGCCATGGTGGTAAATGTGCCCACACTCTCCAACGTTACCAAGCTGCAGTACCTGTTGTCGTGCGTTGAAGGCCCAGCAGCCAAACGACTCAACAACATGGAGATGGTTGGCTCCAATTTTGAGGTTGCTTGGGCAAGCCTAACCAAGCGCTACGACAATCTGAGGGTGAGACTGTCCGCCCAGTTGTCGAGGGTGCTGAGCCTGCCTCCTATCTCGCAGCGGTCCTCTAACGAGATAACTCGCATCCTGGATGAAGTGGACGAGGCAATTCGAGCACTTCGTTCCCTAGGGAGACCCGTAGACCAATGGGACGACTGGTTTACAGATATTGTGGCATCCAGGCTGGACACCTCGACCAGAGAAGACTGGGAAAAGTCTTTGGAGTCAACTCCTGGCTTCCACAGCTATACACAGCTGATAGACTTCCTCGAAAACCGTGCCCGTTCCCTAGAGACGGCAAAAAGTGGCCATAGTGTAAATAATAAGACTACTGTAGTGAAGAAGCCGCCAAATAAAAGTCATCAAATTGTGTCTGCCTTTCACAGTTCTTCGTCCACAGCTCCATCCAACCAGAATCAACGCTCAAGAGGCGGGTGCAGTCTGTGCAAAGGCGAGCATTTCGTCAGCTACTGTCCAGTGTTCCTGAGGGCGGACAGGGCGAAGAAATTGGAGCATGTGAGAGCTGCAAATCTATGCTTCAACTGTTTATCGAGAAAGCACGCAGCATCTAAGTGTACTTCAAAGGGTCGCTGTTCAGTATCAGATTGCGGAGCCAAGCATCACACCCTTCTGCACATTGAGAAGCCAGCTGGTGGAGGCAGAAACGAGGATCCAGAGACGTCCTTACCAGGCTCGTCCTCAACTTCAAGCTAGACCACTCAAGTAAGTGCTGTGACTCAGTGCAAGGATGCAAGCTCGCCAGCGGTTAAGAGTAAGACTACCTTGATGCCCACCGCCTGGGTTATTCTCGAGTCTTTCACTGGAGCTTCAGTGAAAATCAGAGCATTGATAGACCAAGCCTCGGAGGGCTCATTTATTACGGAGAGAGTCGCTCAAGTGCTCTCTTTGAGTAAAAGGAAAAGCTCTGTGTCAGTGATTGGTGTTGGTGGACAGGTCAACCTAACCTCAAACTTCACCACTGAGGCCATCCTACGCTCTCCGAAGAAGCCTAGCTTTTCTTTAAGCTTTTCAGCCATGCTCCTGGGCAATCTAACCAAACTTTTGCCTAAGGAGAGATGCTGTCAGAATATATGGCCTCATCTTGAAGGACTGGAGCTTGCTGATCCTGCTTTCTTCGAGCCTGCTCGTGTCGACTGTATCCTGGGAGGCGATGTCTACCCATTGCTCCTACTGGACGGTGTTCGACTAGGAGCAAACCTTAAGCCAGCAGCTCAAGAGACTCTCATGGGATGGATAGTGACAGGTCCAGTGGCTTCGCAAGGCTGTGAAGTGAGTAATACCACTGTGCACAGCCTCCACACGCTCACTTCTCCAACGAGTGAGGAACTTCGACGCTTCTGGAAGATAGAGGAGGTCCTTACGAAGTCTAAACTCTCTCCGGAAGAAGAAGCCTGCGAGAAGCACTTCAGAGAGACTCAGCGGAGAGACACCGATGGAAGGTATGTGCTCCGCCTTCCATTTCTTCACACTCCAGCACTAGGAGACTCCAAGAAGACAGCGCAGGCAAGATTTTTGCAGACGGAGCGACGCCTGCAGAGTAAGCCTGCACTCAAGCAAGCCTACACCAAATTTATTGGAGAGATGCTGTCCTTGGATCACATGGAGAAGGTCCCAGAAACAGAGAAGAATGGCAGCAGCAAATACTACATGCCACACCATGCTGTGATCCAGCAAGATGGCTCTGAGAAAATCAGAGTTGTCTTCAACGCCTCCCAGCCTTCCTCCAATGGGGTCTCTCTCAACGATTGCTTGCATACTGGGCACAAGTTGCAAGCAGAAATTATTGATGTCTTGACACGCTGGAGATTTTTTTCTGTTGTTTTTTCAGCCGATGTCATCAAGATGTTCCGCCAATTCACTATAGACGAGAGAGACAGAGACTGGCTCCGGATTGTGTGGCGAGACACACCGCAGCAGGAGCTCTCAGAATACCGTATGCGCACTGTGGTATACGGCACAGCTTGCGCCCCATACCAGGCCATCCGCACTTTAAAGCAGCTGGCTTCGGATGAACGTTATGCATCCCCCAGGGCAGCAGAGATTCTGGAGAATCACGTCTATATGGATGATGCATTGGCGGGGGCGGACACCCTGCAGGAAGCGCTCCTTGCACGGAACGAGCTCATCACCACGCTGAAGGCTGCAGGGATAGAGCTGGACAAATGGTCAGCCAACGAGCCGTCACTACTTGAGAATCTCTCCACCAGTGCAAGTGCAGTGCGCTCATTCTCTGAGGACGACGTCGTAGCCACCTTAGGACTCCAGTGGAACACGAAGAGAGATTTTTTTTGTTACAGAGTCACGCTGCGTCCTGAGGCTCCTACAATCAGCAAAAGAGTGATGCTCTCGGAGATAGCACGGCTATTCGACCCCCTCGGCTGGCTGGCTCCGGTCATCATAGTTGGGAAAATCCTCATCCAGAGGCTCTGGATAACCGGCTGTAATTGGGACCAAGCCGTTCCAAACGATGCCCTAAACTCCTGGATCACCTTAAGGGAACAACTCCCGAGCCTGGAGAATCTGCGCATCCCTCGCTGGCTCGGAACACGAGCATCTTCAAAATGGTATCTGCATGGCTTCGCAGATGCCTCGACTCACGCTTACGCCGCTGCGGTGTACCTGGTCACCGAGATGGAGGGCGAAAGCCCGCGCTCTACGCTGCTCATCGCCAAGTCGAAGGTCGCCCCGATCAAAACAATCAGCGTCCCACGGCTGGAGCTGTGCGGAGACCTACTGCTGGCTCGCCTGCTCAACAACACCTTGTCGCTGCTGTCATCGCTACCTGATGGAGTTTATTGCTGGTCAGACTCCCAAGTCGTCCTGGCTTGGTTGAGTAGCCACCCGTCAAGATGGAGGACCTTTGTGGCCAACCGAGCCAGTGACGTCCTGACCTTGGTGCCAACTGCGTCGTGGGGACACGTGAGGACCTCGGAGAATCCAGCGGACCTCGCTACGCGAGGCATGATGCCCTTGCTACTACCTCAGCAGACTCTCTGGTGGAAGGGCCCTGCTTGGCTCACTACCCGCTGGCAAAAGTGAAAGCTTGCTGAGCAGCACCACGTAACCATAATCGACGAGAAGAAGGACTGTCTTGCCTTCGCCACACCACTCGAACGTGCTCAGGACAAGCCGATGGAAGCCCTACTAACGAGATTCTCAACCTGGTCTAAGGTATTGCGAGTAATCGCCTATATTTTCAGGTGGAAATGTAATCTCACACCCAAAAATCGAGATCGAGCGGCATCGTTTTTGAACGCTGAGGAGCTCCAGCGCGCACGGTGCGCTGTTATTCTCGCCGTTCAGAGAGATTGGTACGAGGTCGAGACAACCTGCCTGCGCGTGGGTCGCCCTCTGTCGACTACAAGCACCCTCCTCCGATTCCTGCCCTTCTTGGATACTGAGGGCCTGATGCGGGTCGGAGGACGCCTGCAAAACACGTTTCTCGGGGAAAACGAGAAACATCCCGTCATCATCCCGGGTGAGAGCCATCTGGCCGAGCTTCTGATCCGAGATGCTCACCTTCGAACGATGCACGGAGGACCCCAGCTGGTCATGAGCCTCTTATTACGTACCGTCTGGATCGTGCACGCTCGAAATCGGATCAGGCGACTCACACGATAGTGCATTCGTTGCACCAGATTTCAAGGCCAACTGCAGAGGCAACAGATGGCCCCGCTACCTGCCACGAGAGTAACCCCAGCGAGGCCCTTCGCCAGCACAGGATTAGACTACGCCGGACCCTTTCAGTTAAGGACAACGAAGGGCCGAGGACACAAGGCCTATAAAGGCTACGTATCTATTTTTATTTGTATGGTTACCAGGACTGTGCACGTGGAGGTAGTATCGGACTACACCTCACAATCCTTTTTAGCGGCCTTTCGACGGTTCGTGTCGCGGCGAGGACTCTGCAGTGTTCTCTTCAGCGACAACGGCACCACCTTTCAGGGTGCCAGTGCAGAGCTCCAGCGGCTATTCGACGCCACGTCCCAGACCAGCCGGGAGATTGCGGATGCGATCGCAGCAGACGGAGTCAGCTGGAAGTTTATCCCACCTCGAGCGCCTCACTTCGGCGGCCTTTGGGAGGCCGCAGTCAAGGCCTTTAAACACCATCTACGACGGGTGTTGGGCGATTCCACGCTCACCTTCAAGGAGTTCTCCACCTTGGCCGCGCAGATAGAGGCTTGCCTCAACTCGTGGCCACTCTGCCCCCTCAGCAGCGACCCGATGGACGTCTTAGCACTTACGCCAGGCCACTTTCTGATTGGCTCGGCGCCATCGGCCCTGCCCGAGCCCTTCGAGCCACAGCAGTCTGTTGCAGGTGTACCGAGGTATCAACTGACGCTGCAGATGAGGAACCACTTCTGGAAGCGCTGGCAGGCTGAGGTTCTCCGCCAGCTACAACAGCGCTCCAAGTGGCTCACACCGAACGCGACGGTCTGTGAAGGAGATCTTGTTCTGCTCACGGACGAATTACTGCCACCTACGAAGTGGCCCCTGGCACGTGTTGAGCGCCTCCACCCGGGAGCAGATGGGCTGACTCGAGTGCTTACTCTGAGGACGGCCACCACGACCCTCCGTCGGCCATTGGTGAAGGTGATCCGCCTTCCGGTAGAGCAGGAGCTCGACCAACCTGCGGGCCTAGACCCGCCCTCAGCCGCTTCGACTCCTGTACCACCAGATGCTTCCATGGCGGGCGGCGCTGGAGCGCCTTAGGGTATCTTGACTACACGCAAGATCTTCCACACGAAGAGGACTATACAGAAATCATTCCCTTTTTTTTCCATTCTTTATTTGAATTTCCTTTTTTTTCTTTAATTTTTCTTATTAATTCGCCTATTTTAATCAAGTCTCTTCCCTTTCAGGATTTTCTTTTATTTTTGCATTTTTCTTTTTTTTTTTTTTCATCACCTACTGGCTTTGTTGTAGCTTTACAACGAGGCGGGTATGTTGAGGCCGAGGTTTAAATCCTCGCGCCAAACGACTCTTGGAGCGCGCCTCTGGTCACTCGTCCTATGCGTGACCAGTTCGTGACAACTGCGGGAAGCCTAGCCGCAGGGTGAATTGCGACGAGCACGACTTCTCCCTTCCGCTTAATACTTTCCTCCACTTTTCAGGCGGAGCAAGGAGAACAAAACTCCTTGGCCGCCGCGATTTCGCTCTCTCCCGCTCTACCCGCGGCTCTACCTTGAGCAATTCTACGACCGCGTAAGCAACGCTAAAATTGCCACCGCGTGTCGCCTAGAGGACATTCACTGTTAAGTTTTTATTGTTAAATTTATAATTAAGACAGGCAATAAATGTTATTTAATTGTTTTGTATATAAAATCAGTGCATTCTAAACATTCACTCGCCTCACTCTCCCGCTTCCTTACGTACGCAAATTCACCAGCGGAAATTGGTGTCTTGTTGCACCCGCTCAACGCTAATACCGCGCCTGATAGATTTAAATAAAGTTCAGCCGGTTAGCGCGCGAACATATGGTATGGTGCGGGATTATCAATGGATATTTGATTGATCCTTATTTTTTTGAAGAAAATGTAAATCAACATACCTATTTGACGCTAATAAGAGATGAACTACCTGGAATGATGGAAGATGTTGATTTAGAAACTCGACGAAGAATATGGCTCCAACAGGACGGCGCACCACCACATTTCGCTCGAATTGTAAGGGCTTTTTTGAATGAGCAGTATGGTAACAGATGGATTGGTCGAGGAGGTCCGGTTAACTGACCTGCTTGCTCACCCGATCTTACATCACCAGATTTCTATTTATGGGGGTATTTAAAAAATGCTGTTTTTGAGCAACAACCCACTACAAGAGCAGATATGCAGGATAGGATTCGTCTAGCATGCGCTGCCATTCCGAAACAAACTTTGCAGAACACCGTTCGCCATTTTCAAAGGCGTTTGACTATGTGTCTTGAAGCAAATGGTCGTCATTTCGAACACTTGCTTCGAGGTTAAATAAAAATTTATTTACATTAGTGAGAGGCGAGGGGACTCACTATAATCAAGCAACCCGAACAGTGAGAGGCAAGGGGACTCACTATAATCACGCACCCCAAAGGAAACAACCCTTACTACGTCCACGTCGTGGTTTCTGGGTAGCGCGAAAAGTAAGGTTAATACATTTATAACAGAAGCTTCAACGATCTTAAAGTTACCGTTAAAAAATCATTTTGCCCTTGAGAAAAAATTTTCAGGGTTCAGGATGTATGGGTTTGGGGTGTGTGGGATTAGCATGCGTGGGGTAGGGATATGTGAGACTGGGGGTGTGGGGTATGGTTGTGTGGGACTGGGGTGTAACAGTTTAGTATGTAAGGGCACGAAGGTTATGGGGTTAGGATATGCGAGTTTGAGTTTTTTTTACTAGGATGTGTAAGTTTTGGTTGTGTGGGTTCCCCTATTAAGCCTACGATCAATTTGAACCAGCTAAGCCTGTGGTTCATAGAAAAAAACGATTTTAAACGGACTTTTCGGGGTTTGACCTTAATTTGACCTTGAAATGACCTTGAAAAATTTTTTCTCAATATGATTTTGAACTTAAAATTTCCCGCTCTTTCCGAATCTGGGGTAAAAACTAGGTGTTCCCATATGAAAAAACCACTTTGACCTTGAAATAACCTTAAAGGTCAAGTTCAAGGTCAAAGACGTTAGCGCCATTGTGCGGCCCCCTTTGTCCACTATAACTATTGTCTGAACTGTTTTTCCCTATCTGGATTAGGTTCCGAGAAATCCGGGTACGGCGATTAAAATGGGTCACCGTGTATATGGTATTCTCTAGAATTTTTTAGATTGGCCAAAAATTCTTTTTTAAAACGTTAAAATTTGTAGAGCTACTGCAAGGTTTTGATAGGCAAACTGATCGAATCGGGGTATTTGAGGTTTCATTGTGTTCAAAATACATATAATTCGGCAATCAATGTGAAAATGTAGAAAAAAAAATTATTGACCAATTAAGCCCATTTAAGCTTGAATTCTTTAATTTCTTAAAAATTTTATCAGAAAATATGGTTTTAATAGCTTATAACTTACGTCAACAATTTTGTTTGTCAAAATCCCACATTGTTTACGTAATTATATGTATTTTGAACACAATAAAACCTCATATACCCCGATAAATTACTAAAATAAATATTATATTGCACGATAATTTAATGTGCTATATCTAATGCAAGAGTCTATATAGATATAGCTGCGGTATATATAGATATACTTTTACATAACAGAAGAAACGACTAGATGCACCTAGATACAACCTTATTCCTTCACCATAAACGGACCCTTAGACGCGACGCGATTGTTGTTTCATAAATATACATTTGTACTAAATAAAAATGACAAGTTTCTAAAATGTATTATTCATCCATAGGTCCAGTCAGACTAAAGCTCAAATAAACTTGCGATTAGAGTAACTAAATTTTTTGTTTAAAAAACAACTTTACTTTACTTTATTTTACTTTTTACTTTTCTGTATCAACTCTCACAATCCTTTATGTGAAATTTCAAGGCTGGTTATCGATATGGTTAACGAGAAAACAGTAAAACAATAGTTTTCGTTCCTGAGCCTGCACACACGTTGTACACAATCTAAGAGGTGCAGACGTTGTGGCGCTACGATAAAATATATAACGCCGCTGCAGCCACTGTCATAACCACAAATCAATTTCTGCTTTGGTTTCATTAGAATATGTCTCGCACGCACTCTCATTGGGAATTTTAAAAGTAGTCACAAAAAAAATAATTTAATTGAAAGAGATATATTCAAAAAAGCAATGCAAACTTAAAGTTTTGACTTATATATATTATATCTTAAAAAGTAAAGTTTATATATATCGATTTATTCTAGATTAAGTCGCATGTTATTTATTGTTATACCTATTTTATATCAAAAATATTTTTTTTAAGGAATACCCTAGTGGAAATGACAACTGTAAAAGACTGAGAACAACTATGAAAAAAATGTGAGAGTGTGTGAAAAAATGTAAAAATACACATACTTTTGGGACATCTGTTACAAAAAAAATATTCACAGTTTTTCGCAGTTTTTTCATAGTTTTTCAAAGTTTCTCACACTTATAAAAACACGTATTTTATCTGATAAAACTTGCACAATTTTTCACAGATTTTCATAGTTTTTCACATTCTCTCACGTTTTTTTCGTTACATTCTCTTATATAAAGGAAATTACAACTGTGAGAAATTGTGATAAAATGTGAGTAACTAAAAAACTGTGAGAAACTATGAGAAACTGTGACAAAATTTATGAAATATTCTATAATTATTTTTCAAAATCCTGTTCCAAATGTAAACCCAATTTCACAGTTTTTCCCGAAATTCTCATAGTTTTACACACTTTTGTCACAGTTTTTCACATTTTGAAATTTCCACTAGGGTAGTAATAAGCGACATGTATGTCGCATCGCATCGCATCGCATCGCATCGCATCGCATCGTATCGCATTGCATCGCATAGCATCGCATCGCATTGCATTGCATCGCATCGCATTGCATTCCATTGCATCGTATTGCATTGCATCGCAATGCATTGCATTGGATCGCATTTCATTACATTGCATCGCATTGCATTGTATTACATTACATTACATTACACTGTATTACATTATATTATATTATATTATATTGTTATGTATTATAAAAAAAAATCCAGAGCATATTTAAGGGGAATCCTGGTGTAGAGGGTAAAAGACCTTTTATTTTGTTGCTACAATCGATAATATTCTATTTGAAAAATACGTTCTCAAAGCTCCGGTTACAATTTCGAACAAATGCCAACTCCACGGAGCACATCTTGCGGGCAGATATAATAGGTACACTCGACGTGGGAAATTTCTGATCGAATGTGTTTGAAATCCTCCAATGAGCTCAGCGAAATCGTGCGTTCGATCCAATGAGACCCAATGACATTACAGTATTTCAAAAGAATTCAAATGCCTTCGACTAGAAATTTACCACGTCGAGTGTACAAGTGCACCGAGGAGAGCGGCATGGCGAGTAGGTATTAGATACCGATAGTATAAGTGATGTGACATAAATACATACACGCACGCATACGCACACATACGCACATACACCCCCCCCCCTCACACACCCACGTACTTACGCAGTGCACACACACTTACACACTTACACACTCACACAGCGCGCGTGCACGGACGTGCATATTTCATGAAGTAATAATTTACTAAATGGCAAAAATGAAGCTGTATATCATTTTGCTCTGAAGTAATTAAAGTGTAAAAACTTTATTTCATAACCTAATAATTAATTAGGTTGTGTTGTTATATATATATATATATATATATATATATATTAGTGTATACATATAGAGTAAGTGCACCAGTTTATGAACAAACACCAGTGAGTGAACACTTGTTTATTTAATGGTTCAATCACCCAATTACAAAGAATAACTTGACTTGAAATTCATAATGAAAAATTCGCAACTCCATATTGGCGATCACGAGGAAATATAGGTGGTATTGCGCTCCCATATAAATACATATACTTACTTTAGGAAGATTCTAAAGTTCGCCACCGTATGTAGCAATACAAACATTAGTTTATTTTAATTATACCGTCACTTTGACTTTTACAAGCGATAATTACATTATTTCGGTTTTCAACTTTCATTATTCATTATAGCGTTATATTTGCTACGCTTATTTAGAACCAAAACCAAAAATACAAACATTTATTTATTACAATATAATCTCACAAAGATATGAAAGTCAATATATTATGAAATAAGGGGTCGTTCATAAATGACGTAAGGTTTTTTCCAGATTTTCGTCCACTCTCTCCCTATGTAAGAAATCGTAAGATTACTTGTATACCCTCCCCCCTCTAATCTAACGTTATATTTTTTCATAAAAATTTCTATTTTTAAAAACCCATATAAAAGATTTACCCTTTTCCTACACATATAATGTACCATTTTACTTTTCAGGTCGTTGACTATACTATTCGTCAGTTATAGTCAACGACCTGAACATAGCGTTTGAACTTTCTGAATCGTTCGAAGTCCGACGCTGGCTGTCAAGCCTATAGCTACAATCCGTTTGATACCTGCACTCCACACAGTGGCGCTGGAATCGCGGTGTTAGACGCTCGTGTTGACGATGTCACGTGATATCAATTCAAAAAGCAATCTGGAATGTTACTGTTTTCAATGCTTAATAAATAAATAAAACCGACAAAAAAATAAAACATTAAACTACGATTTACTTTTTCATGTTACTTCTTGTATTCCAAGTGTTAAAACAATGGAATTAAGGAGGTAGTATGCATAGATATATATCATAAAAAACAAACATTTTTTACTACAATTTAGTCTCAATATTTTGATATATACCCATATCGAAATTAAATAACATTGATTAACCTGAAAGTTACAGCCTATAGTTTATTAAAGAAAAGAAAATTACCACCGCGGGAAGAGGGCCGCTCATGGGGCTTAAAAAAGTAAATTATTTCTAATTTAGAGCCAAAAAAATGTTATCTTTACAGCTGGATTCATTATGCGACTTCGCAAAAGCAACTCCAGCGTTAAAAAATATCATCGAAGGGCAGAGAGATAATAATTCAGGCATGATAATAATGTGCGACGCGAACACAAATACCAAAGAGAGTAAATGTCTATTTTTTAGTTAAAAATATTTTAATCAACTAATTATGTTTACAGTAACTAATATACATTACATATTTTTGGAGTCCAAACTCAATATTAATACTATTTTATTCGGTCGCCGGAGAAACGGCTTAAGGGGATAGTCTGCTTTAGGCCCCGAACAAAAAGCGTTTATTCAGCGATCTTTTTGAAATGGAAGGAAATAATGTACTATATATTAGCCTTAAAAAAAATTTGTTGTTATTACAAAATATTAAAATTTCTTTAAGTTATGACCATTTTGCCGGAGCGCCTGGACTCTGCACTTTCTAATCGGTGCCGGTGATGGAGGTCGTGCGGTGTGTCTGAAAAAGTCGAGACAAAATTTTTTTTAATTTTTATAAGTTTCTTTTCTATATGAACTCAAAAAATACCGAAAAAGTTGTCAAATCCCAAATGTTTTCGAAGTTTGAAAAAAAATTCACTTTAAGTTGCAAAAACTGTAGTTTAAATAATACTTTTGTCCAACTTTTTCAGTTCAAATAGAAGATAATTTAATACTGAAGTTAGATCACATTGATTTTTTTCGATCGGACGTATATTCTTTTTGCTATCACCGGCACCGTTTTCTAAAAATCGTAAAAATGAAAATTCGAGAAAACGCGCTTTAAAGTTTTTGGTCCAAAAAAATATAAGTTTTTGGGTACTTACAGTAATTAAAGGGTAATCAGTTATCCCTGAGTCATACATTAGTCCTTCCTCTTCTTCAAAAAACTCGTTTTGGCTGAGGGTTTCCAATCTTCGGGCTGTACGAGCCTTCTTGCTAGAAAATGATGCGCGCCGGTTCTCCCGCGTTATGCGCTCAGCATCGATGGCGTCAGCAAAATTTTTGCACTGCTGCCCGATGATGATATTGAGGAGCTGCATGGTGGAAAGTACAGCAGAGTAGCCCTCGTTAAAAATGCCTGCAGCCATATATGCTGCAATTTCGACGATTTTATAGCCGGAATTCAAATGTTTCGGACTTAGGCGCCACACAATCGAATTGAACGATTCGTTGGAATTTTGAGTGTGGCCGTCTAAGCACCGCCTCATTAAATCGTCATTAGAGAGCTCTTCATAAATTGGTCGAATGTGCTTCTCTACATTTTCATCGATTAATCTCGCCCGATGTTTGTAAGATGCAAGATTATTCGCCGCTTGAGCCTTGCGCCATTCGCACCAACTCTCGGCGCCTTCTGGACAATTTTCATGCCGACGATTTTCATCCGTGGAACAATAGTGGTCTAATGTTGCTATAATAGCTTTCTTCATACCTTTCACTGAATCAATATTTCGACGAATTGCCAGACCGTAGTATATCGTCAATTTCTTGACTACACTCTCCGTTAGCCGCGTCTTTCCTCCGAGTTTCTCGGTTTTTCTTTTATTACGTAAACGAGTATCGATACGCTTTTGTACGTGTCCAACACACTCATTTTTCGATACTGTGCACTCGTCCCCGTAAGTATTGCTATTTACGATTCCAGTAAAAGTTTTGGAGTCGCCATCGCCGATATAATTAGTGTACATAACTCCGAATTTCTCGACGGATCTCGAAAACATCTCCATTATGGAATCCACCTCCATTTTCCTTGCCGAACCTGCATGATTTGAGGAACATGAGTCTTTATGATTCTCATACCACTCCTCAAATGCATCTTCGTCCAAAGTATTTTTACTTATGGCACACGAATGACAATATCCACTTTTTACAATGAGATCGATTACTTTGCCACTGTAGTATCCGATGAGCGTTGTTATACCGTTCAAGAAAGTATAACCGCGCTTTTTCCACAATCCATCGCCCGAAACCTTCAAATTATTCGCAGGTCTTTCATGTTCAACGTTTTTTTCTTTTTCTTCCTTGACGGCTTTTTCGCAGGTGCTCTTGAACATTGTCTTCGACGCTGCGTGCAAATGCTCAACGATTTGTTGGTAAGTAGATTTTGCAAAACCTGTAGACATATCCATAAGGCCGCAGAATACGTTTATCCCTTCTCGTCCGATACCAAGAAGCCTCATAACAAAAACAATTCGTCTGTTGATTTCGTAGCTGGTATTTATCAATGGTCCTGACTGGATTTCGCATCGTCCACACATACACTGGACAATAATTTTAAATTCTAGGCCTCGATGACCGCTTTCTGCAAACGTTAAATTTTGCTTGCATGATCTGCAAACACAGATATAAATTCAATAATGCGGTAGCAGTGCGCAGCATGAATAATGACATCATCGCTGCTTGCTGTCGTTAACTTCTGCTCACTGCGGCTCGTGTGTATGTCTCCGTCGTCCGATGAAACACTTGTAAAACGATTGCCGTGAAATTTCCACTTTCGCGGTTCCGCAGCACGCTGTCTTTTAGATCGATCACCTTTCGGGTAGCTTGACATTTCGATGTGTACTCGGCAAAATCAAAAGTGGAACTGAAAGCTGACGCTACAAACAGCAGTGTAGAAGCCGATGCCGAGAGCTATAGTATACCGTTATATTGTATGCCGTTCTCCCTACTACTACTCAACACAGACCTTCTAGAAACTCCAAATAATGTTTCAAAGGACGGTTGGACCTTTTCAGGTATATACAAGTATAGTCGAATAATAGAATACATCGAGGGGCGGAGCGCGCGCGCTCGGGTCTGCCCGAGCATTCGCACCTGCTCGATACTCGGCCACTAAAACTGCTCTAGCTTCGGAAATATGTCGAATTGGCCTCTGAAATTTTGAAGCCATATTCTTGGATAGTTTTGGAACAGATTTAAGACAAAAAATCGATTTGTTGAAGTCGGTAAAGCAGACTCCCCCCTTAAGTTTTTCGGAGTTTGTTAATTCCTAATATTAATAATATTTATTGAATTAATAATTCAATAGTAAAAACTCATTAGTAAACAATATGCCTTTTTATTTGAAACAGAAAAAATTAATATTATTATACTTTTAACAACTGATAATTCATCGTTAAATATTAAAATTCATTTTTTTATAAATTTTTTATAAAACGTTTGCATACATTTTTTAATTCGCAGATTATTAACACTTTCGCAGCTGACAATGTATAAGCATTTTCTTTTCCACAGTGCTGCAGAATTTTTACATTAATTTTGTATTGTAATTTTAATTAGTGCTTATTACAATTACAATGAATCCAACTGCAATATAAGTCGGTACTTTTGTTTTATTTAAGTTCCTAAATTAAGAAAACCGTTGCTCAAACTCAGAAGTTCATATTTTTATGTTATAAATACCATGAAAATGGTTAATTTTATGAAATATTTATGAGCCATATAGATGTGTGTAATACTGCGGATGCCCCGACTACTGCGAATATTTGTAAAATGAATAATATACCTTTTCCACACAGTATGCGTAAAGTTGCACTTTACCCATTTCCTAAATTCTTAAAATTGCAATGTTAGACCTGCTATATCAAAAAATAATGTTCGACACTGTTGTGTACGTTGTTTTTTAGCGCATGTGACTTTTCTCACTCGTTTCGCTCGTGCGAAAAACGCCCTCTACGCTAAAAATCCAAAGTACCCAACACTGTCGAATTGTAATAATATAACTATATGTCGTGGAGCGCCAGAAGAAAAAAATTAATGAGCTATTTTTTGCACGTATCATAGCGAAAGTTAAGATTAACATGATTTAGTTTTTCAGTTATGTACTTTCTATGAATCTGCTAATTACAAAATTTTAAAGTTCACTCTTGGGTTTCTCCTTATTTGTCAGAACGAAGATCATCCTCTAGTCAGCATAGGGCATGTGAGTTCTAATAATTTATTGGATTTGTGCTATAAATATATATTGATCTGTAAGCAAAATACAATAGATTTAATAATTTTGTTAATCTTCTATTAAATATCAAATATACCAAATATATCGACGGGTATGAGAACTATTCTAATGAAAGTAGAATAAATCAAAATGATGGAGTAATTGTTTTTGTTAATAGGAATATAATACAAAAAAGAGTAAAGTTGTTTAATCTGGAAGGATTAGAATTATAAATACTCATATTGCATTAAATGACAATAGTAGTATGGAATTTTCTACTGTGTACAAATCTCATCACATACCTAAGATAGAGTTCATTCTAGATTTAAACAATTTCTTGAATAAAAATAGAAATATTAAAAATCTCGTAGTTATAGGAGATATTAATATTGATTTATTAGAGTCTAATAATATGAGTCACGAATTTCTCTGCAACTTCTCAGACAAAGGATATTTTCCTGGTTTCATAGGCAGTAAAAGACCACATATACGAAACTATAGTAATGGATCTTGTATTAATAATATTTTCTATAAACATAGAACAACTGTTTATATTTGAAGCACTAAAGTACCATTACTCAGACCTAAAAAACCAATATCTCACATCATCTAGTATAAATAGGAAAAAAACTTAATTATATCTAAAAATAAGAAAAGGGTTAGCGACAAAAACAGTTATAAGAAAGCAATTATGACTTTTAACAATTTACCAAATGAGTTTGAAACTTTAGATATAGATAGAATTTTTTATAAATTATTGTTAACATATTGTAAATATTGTATTGTAAGAATATATCAATTTATATAATTATACGAATAATGTTTATAGTAAACTTAAAATGTTATATGCATATGCACTGAGAGAACACATCGGTCAGAATTGTAGGCCATGCAACAGAGATCAGAAAGTACATGTTTCATGACAAAATTAATAGCAGGATCGGACCAATGTCATTATGTCTGGAAATAGTTGCTGATAGTGGGTGCATAGTTTGATACTCCAATTTTCAATTCGTTTTTTCGTAATTAGCGATTATTTATGAAAAAAAGCCATTTTTCGCGTTTATTGCATATAACTTCGAAACTATTTATCCGATAGTAATACTGTCAACAGACGATTTGTAGAAAATAAAAAGACGAATAATATGCGACCTCGAACGTCCCGATCGGATAAATAGATTCCGAGAAAATCCAAAAGAACTATAAAAAATTACGATTTTTCAAAAATCCATAACATTGTTAATTTTTAATATGTAGAGCTGTTCTTCTGGATTTAAGTGGGTATTAACATGTTCTTTGATAGTGAAAAACCTGGACTATGTCCGACGAATACTTTCGGAGTTATAGCGGTTTGAAATTTTTAACCCTTTTTTAGCGGAGGGCTGTATGCTCGTGTATTTATCCGATTCTCCCGTTCTTTGAAAATTTGGAAAATATAGATAAAAAAATACTTGAACATATCATCTCGCTTTTTTTTAAAAAATGATTGCTAACGGTCGAAAAATCGATGCGATCTTGCGCTGAAGCCGCTGTCCGCGAGCGAGTAGTCGAGTAGTGGGGGAAGAGGGGAAACGATATATATAGATATAGTAGCGGGCCTGGCGCGCGCTGCTAATCTTTTCACTCGTTTATCTCGGTTATGAATTAAGCTATCTGGATGTTTTTTTTCCATATTCCGGGGTAATTTTGTCTGGAGAATCCATTTTTGTTATCCGATTTTACAAAAAATTACTGTAACAGCTAGAAATTAACAACTTTTCTCAATATCCAGAGCTACGTTTCACTTTATGGCAGGTATATATAGGAATATACACGTACATACATGTATACACAACTGAATCTCCGTCTCTATTCATCGTGGAGCAGATGCCAGACCTTCCCCCTCTCACTTTTTTCCTTTCATGCAGCAGGTACAGATGCTCCGAAAATCTGATCTGAGTTTGAACATCCTAACGGTCGTTTTAGTTTGAAAAGTTATATTCAACATGGATCCTGATATTAATGAAGCATCTACGTCTCATGGAAATGAAAGGTAAATTATGATGCATCATCTTACATGATAATATATTTTCGAATATAATATTTATACTGATGAAGTTATAATATTGTTCAATAAACAAATGTACATTTTTGTAATTCAATATTTTATGATATAAAAATACCAATGATTTTATACATCACATTGGATTAAAAAATTCGTCGTTATTTCATTCAAACAGTACCAATAATAGTACATATTATACATTGTGTATTAAATAGTGAAATTTCTCTATTTTACAGAGAAGGTGCAACTGCATCTGGTGATTTAGCAATGTTCCAAAAAATCGTTCCTGGTCTAAGTGGGATAATCGAGCAACAGTAGCAGCTCATATTTTAATGACATCAGTTAGACCGAGATCATTTTTATCTCCAGTGTTATTGGGGTTATCATGCATCATGCACACTAAATTTTCTGCGAGAGGACTCATCGATTGCTTGTCCAACATAGGACTTTGTGCTTCATATTCAGAGACAGTTCGATTTGAAAATTCAATTGTTCATGAACCTAAAAATTTCAATTACATTTCCGAAACTTATTTACAATTCGTTTATGATAATGCTGACCATAATACAGCTACAATAGACGGTAAAAATACTTTCCATTGTATGGGAGGTATTATGTGTGTAACGCCAGCAAGTTCGGTATCGTTCAGTGATAAAATTCCTCGTTTGAAGGGTCCATCATCTATAAATAATAGTGACATGTCTGGTTTTATCCCGTTAACTAACTTCACGAGTAATAAGCCTTTCAAATTAAATAATATGACAATTAACGAATGAAAAGAAACAGCTGATTTTAAAATTCGATTTGAACCAAAAGATGCAGCCTATTTTTTTGGCAAATTTAGTACACCGAAGGAAACTCCGAATTGGCATGGATTCATAAATAATTATTATTGCTTTAATGATGACTTCAAAATAACACGAGTAATTGCTTTACCATTCATCAAAGCTCCCGCGAGTGATCACAATACCATATTAACAGCTTTAAGTGACGCTAGACTAAGAGCGAATAAAAATAATCAGAAGCACTGTTTTGTAACGTTTGACTTGCCTTTATATGAAAGCCTGTGAAATTTTAGCGTTCATAGACCCTGAAAACGACCCTTACAATCTGCGATCAGTAATCCCTCGTTTAGGAGGATTCCATTTCCTCGTGTCATTCCTAGGATCTATTGGGCATATTATGATGGGCAGCGGTCTAAAGTATATAGAGGCATTTTGCACTATATACGCTGACTTGTCAGCAGACAAATGCTTAACTGGTCATGCTTATTCGAGATCTATTCGAGGTCATTTGATAGTGCAAGCAGCCCTAGCTACAATTATTTTTGAAAAAATTGAATTGCAAGATGATAAAAAAACGTTTTTTAAGGGAATTCTTGAAAAAATTAAAAAAGGAAATATTGACGAATCTTTAAATAATCCTTTAGTAAATAACGTAATTTCAAAATTTTTATCAGTTATTGAAAAATTGGAAAATAATGGTCCAACTAGCCAACTATGGATACAATACTTCAAATTAGTTTAAGACTTTATAGATGCAGAGAGATCTGGAAATTTTGACCTTCATTTAAAAACAGTTAAACAATGACGCCTTTCTTCTTTGCTTCTGGCCATCATTTATATGCAAAAGCTGCACTTTTATATGTCCAACAGATGTCAAATTTACAACAAATTATGGATATATTAGAATACGATAAGTTTTGTAAGCAGGGGCTCTTTACTATTAGACGATCAAATCGCTTCTGGTGTGGTACCTGGTCGGACATGATTATAGAGCAAATGTTGATGCGCGCTATAAAATGTAATGGAGGATTGACGCATGGACACGGATTAACTGAAAATGTAATAGGAAAATGGATACTATCCTGGGTTGCTGTATTAGAAGTCGGTGACACTATGAAGTCTTTCTGTAATGTTACATTCTCAACTTGTGAACAACATGTTGATAATCGAGTTTCAAGAATAACTAGTGACGCTTTTGATTTAGATAAAATGCAGCAGTATTTCAAAACTTACGATCCATTTCCTGAAACTGATAAACTTATTGGTATTTATTCTGGAGTAGTTGCTGACTTGTCTATTGTAAATTGTCATAGAATTTTTGAAATAGGAAAAAAAGCTATGGATGAATCGTTTAACAAAAAATTCACTGATATAGTTTGTAGAAAACGTAATAAAGTTACTCATTTAGAGGCTGCAAATTTAGTTATGAAAAACGTCGGAAATGAACAAGTTTATATATCTCCGTTATTAATATTTCAAAAACTAACATTGCACATCCGAAATTAGAATGACATTAAAGAATATTGTAGCTCGTACGAGCTTGCACCCATACAATTATCATTATTTGATGAAAATGGTATGAGGAAAACAACAAAATCTGCGTTTTATTCCAATTTTGATTATACGAATGAATTACCTTCTATAGGAACAATAACACATGTCATTGACGGTGGATTTTTCATACATAAAGTCGTTTGGCAGAGTAATTCGAAAATTGAAGACATTGTGAAAAGTTATATTACTTATGCGAAGAGGCAATACAGTGAGAATAGTTAGGTAGTTTTCGATGGCTACCCCCAAGATGAAACGATGTCAACGAAATCTGTTGAGCGATCCCGTAGGCAAATGAAAAACATCGGTCGAGAAATTGCTTATAATAATAATACTAGCATTACAACAAATCAAAAGCAATTTCTCAGCAATGAAAAAAATAAATCAAGACTCATTGATATGCTTTGCTTGGCATTAAACGAAGATGAAGACGCTGATAGACTGATTATAACTACAGCTATTGAAACTGCTCGAGTAGATTCCGAAAGTACCGTTGTTATCGTAGGCGAAGATATTGATCTGCTGATTATTTTATCTCAAATCGCACCTAATACTCTAAATATTTATTTCAGAAAAGAGAGTAAAGGTTCCAATCCATTGATTCCGATAGGAAGTTCTGATCCACCAATCCCCAAAAAGTTGCTGAAACAAATGTCATGTTCGTGCAAAAAAGGATGCACACAAAATACGTGTGGCTGCAGAAAAGTTGGTTTGCAATGCACAGACCTTTGCATTCAATGCAACAAAGAAACTTGCTAAAACTTCGAATCGATACGTTCTGTCGATTTTGATGACGAATCCTTATCTGACGAGGAAGAGAATAACGATATTTTGTTAATAATTGATAATTTTGATGGGGAAGAGGGTATTGCTGATCCGAAACGTAGGAGAATAACATAACCATGTAATCTTTATCATGTAAATATACCAGTTTAAGAGCATATTAAAACGTATTGTATGATATTCATAACCATTTATTATATCATGTAGTTGTTAGTCTGTAAGATTGTAAATATTGTACATATATCTAACTTAAATAAATGATTTCTTCTGTACGATATTGGTTTTTCTTTCCACATGCTGCCTTCATGATAAAAATAATCGTATAAATGAGAAACTAAGAATATATCACACGTTCATTGCATTCGTATATACCTGCCATAAAGTGAAACGTAGCTCTGGATATTATTTTATTACACTTCAAGTTCGAAGAAGTAACCTTTTGAACTGCATTGTAAAATGGTGACCATTTGCTTATTACTGGCTGGGTTTATGTGCGTATTGCACTTTAAACATGCATTATAATTCCAGTGGGCGGGGACAATACTTTCGGAAGAACATGAATAACTTCGGGAATGTAAAATCATGAAAGGAAAGCAATTTTCCCGTATAACAAACCATCGTAACTGTGAAAAGTTAACAACTATTGAGAAAAGTTGATAATTTCTGGCTGTTACAGTAATTTTTTGCAAAATCGGATGACAAAAATGGATTCTCCAGACAAAATTAGCCCGAAATATGGACAAAAAAACATCCAGATAGCTTAATTCATAACCGAGATAAACGAGTGAAAAGATTAGCAGCGCGCGCCAGGCGCGCTACTATATCTATATATATCGTTTACCCTCTTCCCCCACTACTCGACTACTCGCTCGCGGACAGCGGCTTCAGCGCAAGATCGCATCGATTTTTCGACCGTTAGCAATCATCTTTTTAAAAAAAGCGAGATGAGATGTTCAAGTATTTTTTTATCTATATTTTCCAAATTTTCAAAGAACGGGAGAATCGGATAAATACACGAGCATATAGCCCTCCGCAAAAAAAGGGTTAAAAATTTCAAATCGCTATAACTCCGAAAGTATTCGTCGGAAATAGTCCAGGTTTCGCACTATCAAAGAACATGTTAATACCCACTTAAATCCAGAAGAACAGCTCTACATATTAAAAATTAACAATGTTATGGATTTTTGAAAAATCGTCATTTTTTATAGTTCTTTTGGATTTTCTCGGAATCTATTTATCCGATCGGGACGTTCGAGGTCGCATTTTATTCATCTTTTTATTTTCTACAAATCGTCTGTTGACAGTATTACTATCGGATAAATAGTTTCGAAGTTATATGCAATAAACGCGAAAAATGGCTTTTTTTCATAAATAATCGCTAATTACGAAAAAACGAATTGAAAATTGGAGTATCAAACTATGCACCCACTATCAGCAACTATTTCCAGACATAATGACATTGGTCCGATCCTGCTATTAATTTTGTCAAGCTAAAATGCTCTGTTGCTTGGCCTATTGCTGAAATGTTCGGTAGTTTTGACCGAAGTGAGTTCGGTAGTATATATACGGCAAGAATAGCGGAACTAGTTCGGCAGCTGAGTCTTCGCGCATCGCGCTACACGCTTAACCTCACTTTTTCACAAATAATGAATATTTTAATGAATTTCTTATTTTTTCGTTACTGTGACCTTTTTATATATGATTAATTAGTCTAAGTTACATTTTCGATGTTCTATTTTAACCTTACTTCTGTTTTACCTTATCACAAACGTGATAATGAGGCTACAATAAAGCGCAACACCTCACATCACTTTTAATACACATCCGCCAAAACAGCCGAACTGTTCCGCAGTTTTTACCGAACTCCTCAGTAAGAATGACAGACTATGGCCTCCGCAAACTTAGCAATGCGACTTCGGGAAGCCTAACTGAACCATTCTCTCAGTGTGTTTAAGTTAGTTTTAAGTATAAGGTAAAGTACCCAATACCCGGACACTTTTTGTGGTATAACGATTTCAAATGAAGTTTTCGATGGAAAAACTTTATGTTTTTTATAATTATACTTTTTATTATCACATAGACGAGGCTTTTTTACACTGTTTAATGTTAAGAATAGTTCAATAAACCTTACGAAACTGGCATAATAATGTTTTATAAAAAGCATATTTGGCTATACCCGGACTGGCATTTCGGGTTGACTGATACTGATCCTTTAACGGGTAAAAAATGCTAAATCGAGTGGCTGTATAATATGCGTAGCATTAGGATATAATGCTATCAGCTGGATTTACTTTTCTTCTCTTCTAAATAAACTTTTACACGAGCAAACCATCTTCGAAGGTCATCTTCTGTTACTGATGCTCTAGTTGAAGTAAGGTTTTGAGCAATCCTTGAGCTTAAATTACTATGTCTTTTCATGAATGCACGATAACAATGTTTACCTGGCCTACCATCTTTGAACAAGTTTCCCTTTTTTCTTCCATTAAAATTTTTTTAACGCAATCCAGAAGCTGATTTTTGGTCACAGGAAAACCATGCTCCGCACAATACAAAATCTATTTGACTATTTCAGTCTCTTCACTCTCACTTAATACAGTTGGCGGACCTTTATTACAGATAATGGAAGAATAATTCTTCATCTTATCGTACACTGTATTCTTCGGAACACCAAATTCATTCGCAGCTTCTCTGATGGTTTGTCCTTTATTCACTGCGTCAAGAGCCTGGGCAATAATATCTGCACTTAATTTATTTTCACTCGTTTCACTTTCCTCTTACTCACTGCTGAACCAACTACTTTCTTCTTTCTCACTGTTTCCACAACTTTTTCCTTGCTCACTGCTGGTTCAATAGTCTCCTTTTCTTTGACCTTAGTCTCACTGTTGATATTTTTTTCCTTCTCTTGTAAACTTTCATCCTCAGCGTTTGCCTTTAAACGGATATTGCTCCTCTTATTATTTAAGCGTGTCTTGGCCATTTTTAAAATTACACTACATGTCTGGAATATAATAGTTGAAATAAATATATATTTTATTACTTTCTTTTACTACAAAATAATATTATATGTTAAATAAAATGTAAAAAGCTTACCATAGAATTAAAATTTTGAGGTTAGAATTGCAGGTTTTCAAAACGCACAGTTGTGAAAAAAATAATCTCAGATAAATAGATTATTGAAAGCTTTTTGGAAATAAGAAACACCGCACTTTGCTTCAATCCACATGTTATTAACTTTTTTTATCTTAGTAGGTCGAAAATGATTAAAAACTCCACTTTCTGAATGCGTGTCCGAGTACTGCTTCCCGTACGAGTCAGAGACATGTCAACTCGGACAAGAGCGCCATCTCGTCCGGGTATACCGTACTTATTTGAAAACTGGCAGGTACATCCGGACATGTAATATTTATGTAAATAATTATTATAATTACCGGAAATACTATGGATTTCATTTAGTATTCACTTATTTATTGGTGAAATCAATTTTCCTGCACAAAAAATAAACTTTTAACTTTTTTAACGCCAAGAGAGATCACTGAGATTTCGATTAAAAATGAGTAAAATCATGAATTTACTTGGAGTTCTCATATCATATTTTTAAAAGCAGTTTTATAATATAATTTAAATTAAAATTTATGTATAGCCAAGACCCCAAGCAATGTAAATCAATATTTACTTTTACAATTAAAATACCTTTACTGATAATAATATTAATTTTGTATCAATGTCCGGGTACTGGTCCCATTTTTTTCTTTGTCCGGGTATTGGGTACTTTACCTTATACATATTTTTTATATTTTTGTTCATTTTCTTCGCTATTTTGTAATACCGGACCTGCGTATAGATAACTAGTTTATCTCCGCAGGGTTTTGCAGTTAATATATATACTGTAAGTCTTATCTGGTTTTGAATAAATAAATTAATAAATATTGTTCATACTTACTTTGTTGATTGGCTTGGTCATTTAGAAGCAGCAGACACAACTAATCTTGTTCTTCTAATAATTTTCAACCAGTTTTATTAGTAGTTGCTGTGCACTATTCTGTATTAAAAATATAACAAATATAAGAATTAGACTGTTTATTGAAATTAAGTATTTATAAATTATAAAGCAATTATTATAGAGTACTTTTACTTAGAGTATTATTATAGAGTACTTTTAGAGTAGTTTACTTGCAATGTCCAATAAAGAAAAGGACTGAAAACAGACAGCGAGTAAATAAAAAACACAGTTGAGAATTAAAATCAAAAGTTTCAGAGAAGGCGATATAAAAGAAAAATAGCACAATTTCATTATTATCTATACAAAATAAATGAGAGTATCAAAAGTCGAGAACGTGAAACATAATCATACATTCGATAGTCAACTAATGATATGTAAAAGGCAATTGAGATTCAATACACTTCGGTATTTATTAAATGATCAATTTACTTGTATATGTACTCAGTAGAAATAATTTAAAGTTGAAGATAAAATACATTTCTTTGTGCAAACATCTTGCATTTTACTTACTGATCATGATAAACAATACTTATATCCATAGGACCAAGTCAAGATTCTGAAAAAAAAACATGTATGGAAAAACAAAGTAACTGTTCTATATTTTTATCATTAACAAGCTAAGGTAATCGTTTTGATTTTTGAAATATATTTGATTAAATGTGTCTAATTATATATATTTATACATTATTGTATAGATAAATAAATGGATACCGATAAAATTTTTCTTTATTAAAACCGTTGTTCAATCTAAAACAAACTTAAGTAATGTATTAAGAAAATCGCAACGACTACCTTGCTAAAAAACAATAGTTATATTTTAAAGAGCAACTTATCTGAGGCAATAATGAATTTCTTCAGCAGCAAAGTGCAAAGTATTATTTACATTTTATTAAAATCCACAAATCTAACTAGCATTCTTGAGGATTGGGTAAGCATAGTCTGCACCACCAGTAACTTCGAGAGGCATGCAAGGGTACACATGACACTGGCAGAACCTTGGAACCTTGTGTGCGTCTGTAATACAGCTGGAGGAACTGCGACGGGGGTTGGATACACAAAGCCCAGAATAATAGCAGTGATGTCAAGGATAAAACAACCACAATCAGCATCATCAACAGCTCTGAGAGGCATACAAGGGCATGGAACTTTGTGTGTATCCAGTATACAGCTGCAGGAGCTTCGACGAGAGGTTGATAGATTATTCCACAGTGACATCATTATTGTCGAAGGTTGGGCAGACACAGCCAAGCACCATTAGCATCATTCTTGAAGATTGGGCTAGATCATCACGTTCCACGAGCAGCTTCAAGAAGTATACAAGGTCACGCAGGACACCAGTAGCTGAATAGACAAAGCGCACACCAATAGTAGCGTTATCGAGGATAGACCAAGCACAACCACTCTCAACCAGCAGCTCTGACAGGCATACAAGGATAAAGAGAACACCAATGAGGTCATGAAACACTTTGTGTGTCTACCATACAGCTGCAGAAGCTACACAACAGTAGCAGTTTTTATAAAGGCTGGATAGCCAAAGCCAGCATTAATAGCAGTGTCATCAAAGGCAGACACAGCTAGCATCACCAGCAGCATTCGTAGGTGTATAAGGGGTCACAGGACACCAGCAGGGCCTTGGCATGCTGTGTGCATCTGTAATACAGCTGCAGCAGCTTCATGAAAAGTAGCTGTGAGAGGCATGCAGTTGCACGCAGGACTCCAGCAGAGCTTTCGAGAGTTGTGTGTGTCTATCACACAACAGTAGCAGCTTTGATTTCACCAGCATTGCAAAGAGTCTAGCAGGCACAGTCACCACTGTCAACACTATGAGCAGGATACCAATCAAGCCTTAGAACATTTGTATGTCTCTCACATTACACAGTATTAGTGGTTTCGATAAAGGCTGGAGAGTCGAAGCCAGCACTAATAACAATGCGTTCAAGACTTGGATACACACAGTCAGCACTATCAACACTACCATCAGAACATCAAGGAAGCCTTAGAACGCTGTGGGTGTCTCTCACATTCGACAGTGGTAGTGATTTTGACACAGACTGGATAGACTTGGGCAGACACAGTAAGCACCACCACTAGCTATAAGAGGCTTATAAATGCAGGCAGGACACCATCGGAGTCTTTGGTTGCTGTGTGTATTCGTCATACAGCAGCATCTGCTTCAACAATGTCTGCACATAAACATCAGGCAGCCGCCAGGCAGCACCAGGCAGCACCAGCGTCGTCGAGTGTTGGTCAGACACGACCAGCAGCTCTGAGAAACAGGGAAGGTCACGGAGGACACTACGTATGCACTGTTTTGGCTGGAAAGCAACACTCTTCCTCATTACTTTACTCGTAGCAGATCTTCGTTGCAATCACTTCCATGCACCTGTAGCACTTTCTTGTACATCTCTCAGCAATTCCTAAGCAGTCGGCCGGACCGGACGGCCAGCCGAAAGTTCGAACGCCATATATAAAGTGATTTTACAGCACAAGAAGAAACATATTCGCCATCTACCGCTTGTCAGTGAAGCTAAATTTCAATATTTAAATTTCCAAAATGGCGTCTATCCAGAGCTTGTGTCATAAAATGAACTGAAATTTTGTGAAAATTCCAGAAATATATTTAGGAATGAGGCTCTGGTGAGATATTCGGGGAAAAGTGTATAGTTTTTATGCTGCGATCTAATGTCTAACTTGAAAGGCCAATTGTAGCGCCATTGATTTGGTCGTGGCGAAAATTCGACTTATAAATTTAATAATTTTTGTCATTTTCCGCAATTTTCACACCAGATAACTATTCCTTAGTAAATTTTGAGTGTCTGGCTCAAATTTCAAGCGATTTTATTGAATAGAATAGAAAAACAGCGTCAAATGGTGAATTGGCGGATCTGTCCGTCAAACAGAGCAGTACCCCCCCCCCCTTAAGGCAAATGATACCAGGCTTACGATAAAATTGTTAGCCAATTTAACACAACTAACGGAAACGCAGTTTGATAGCACAAATAGCAAAACTTTAAATTTAGAGGCTATTATTAAAAATATTTCGGATTCGCAAGATTATGACAGGTAGGTCGCAATGATAAGTTCAGCCATTGCACTGTTAAATAATGGCGTTTTACAATACAAACTATTCTATTCTATTTGTGGTTAGTGGCGCCAGAGGTCTGTACGATCATCAACTGTTGGTTCGTATGCTGCGCATGTGTATAATAAATGCGGGAGAATTGAAAGGTGAAAGTCTCCGAGAACCAGGAAGTCTGCAACCCTTAACAGTAAAAGAAAAAGGAGCGTCTCCGAGGCCCTCCCCGTGAGTCTGGGGGGATACCCGGGCACGAGGGGAGGGCAGCAGGGAGAGGCTAGGAAACAATCCTAGTTTCCTGTGAGGGAAACTTACTACGGCAGAAATAGTAGGGACTAAGAAGATTTAGCAGGAAGCAGAGCAGGTCGGACGGGCGGAGAGAACAAGCAAGCGGAGATTAGATGTGAAGATGACAGTCAGATATAAAGCGAAGGAGAATTTCGATGAAATCATTGCGAGGTTCGTGTAGGAAGGAAGAGATAGTGAAGGGGGGGGGGGAGAAAGTTTGAGTTTAGTGACGGAGCATAAAAGGCGAAAGTGTTGAGGGATGAATCGTGGGCAGGCCCAGAAAACGTGATTAAGATCCTCGTCATCTTCGCCGTAGGGGCAGAGAGGGGTGGCTACAAGGTTTTTATTAAAGAGGCTAAGTGCTAGGCTGTAGTGATTGCTACGCATGGCAGAAGGTGGTAATGGAAGAGCGATCTAGGGTCTGAGAGTGAAACCAAGGCTTTGGGGAGTCAAGGCGGAAGCGTGAAAAGTAAAAGCAGCCAGTACTGGTACGGTAATGGTTGAGATAATTGTTAAACTCGGATTTGGAAAGCGATTGACTAAGGGGGAAGAAGTCCGAATATGGTAGGGGGAAGTTGAGAGTAGGTCGGCCTTTTCGTTGCCGGGAATTCCTAGGTGGCTAGGAATCCAGGCGAGGCGTACGGTACGGTTGGACAAGGAGAGATGTTCAAGAAGTTTTTTGATTTTGAAAATTCAGGTGTTAGGAGAAGATATGTAATCGCGAAGATTAGAAATAGCTTGAAGAGTGCTTAGGGAGTCGGTAAAGATGGTGCTGTTGAGGATGTTGTGATTTTTTATGTACTCAAGAGGGGGAGTGTATAGCTAAACCAACATAGGAGCCTATGATGGTTTTGGAACCGTCTGTATAAAAGGCGATAGAGGAGGAGAGAAGGGTTTGAAAGGAGAGTCTGAACTCTGACAGGATTGGGAGAGCATTTGATGGTGTGACCCTCGTCGAATATGACGCTGGCGGAAAAGATTTAGGAGTTGAGGGAATAAGTGAAACATGGAAGAACATCCGAGGAGTGGATACGATTACGATACCTATTGAAGCGGGCAATGCGCGGAGGTGGGGGAGTTCAAGCAAGTTGAGAATATTGCGATTATTGAGAATAGTGAGAAGGAATTCTAGAGATTCTAATGTAGGATTGTTTTGAATAACAAAGGCTCGAAGGACGAATCTGTAGGCTAGTTTCTTGGGCCGTAGAGAGAGGGGAAGTTTACAGGATTCTGGATATACTATATGATTGGGGGTGGAGCGACATAGGCCGAGGCAAGCTCTGAGGGCTCTGCGCTGCATAACCCCTAATTTATCGCGAAGTAATTTATCACGCGGGAGGAGGACTATGGAGCCGTAATCTAGGGAACCTAGGACGAGCGAGTAAGGTTAATGTACGGAGTGGATTTTCGGAGAAGATAGTTTAGGTGAGGAGTCCAGGTAAGCTTGGAGTCAAAAATGACGCCTAGCTGCTTGACCTGCGGTGAAGATTTGATGGTTTTGTCGCCGAAAGTGTGGGAAGCATGAGACGTGTCGGTGGGTTTGCGTGTGAAAGCGATGAGTTGGATTTTGTCGATGGCAATGGGGAGATCTAGGGAGTGAAAATATTTAACGATCTTGTTAAGACTATTTTGGAGAACAGAGAGGCAAAAATCGAGATTGGGGGAGGAGACATAGAGAGTGACGTCGTCGGCAAGGCAAAGATATTGACAGTTGGGGTCGATGTGTTCTGGGAGTTTGTGTGTGTAGATGTTGTACAGGTGTTGCAGCCGGTGGGGCTGCAGCAGCAGCCCTGGGGAACACCTTGGAGCGTCACAAAGGGGCCCTAGATCTCTCCGCCAATGTTGAAGTAACTTGTTCTGGAAGACATGACGTTATGAACGAATTTGCATATTTGCCAAGGAAGGCCTAAATCGCGAAGAATATGAGCAAGTATGCCAGGGTTGACTCCGTCGATGGCGCTCTGGATGTCGAGAAGAAGAGCTACAGTATAAACGTTTTTGGCGAAACTGGAGTAGATAGAGCAGATAAAGATAGAAAGGTTGTCGGAGCAGGATATGTGCTTATGAAAGCAAAACTAGAAGCGCGGAAGGATAAGGTACATCTCCAGTCACCAGTTGAGCCTTCGAAGGATCAATCTTTCAAAGACTTTAAGGATGGATTGAGGGAGAGAAATGGGACGAAATTTGCCAGTGTTACCTTTAGGAATAAAAAAAAACTATGAATTCTTTCCACGAGGGAGGAAATTTGCCCCTCATGAAAAGATCGTTGAAGAGAGAGACAAGAGAGTCAAGGATGTGCTCGGGGAGGTGGGAGATAATGAGATTATCGATCCTGTCCAGGCAAGGAGCCGAGTTGGGCTTGACTAGACAAGTTATGAAGATGAGAGTGGTCAAAGGGTGAGTTGGGGGTCTGTATATTGAGACGACAAGGAGCTCTCCTTGGGCTTTGTGGAGAGAGATAGCGTTAGACTGAAAGTTGTTGAAAGAGTTGTAGGTATTAACAGAGTTGAAGGGGATAGTGTTACGAATGCAAATCGCTGTACTACCTCCTCTGCCCGCAGGTCTATCGTTGTGAGCAATAACGAAACCTTTAAATGCGGCAGAGTCACCGGGGTTAAGCCACGTTTCGCAAAATAGAATAACATCGAAATCCTTAGAAATGACCTGTAGTTGAGATTTGCGTTGCCTAAACGATAACTAATTCCATTGTAGAAAGCGAAGGTTTTTAGGCTGACGTGACGGAGCCATTGTTAGGGGTTAGAGGATGAGAGAGGCGGAAGCGCGAGCAAATTTGTAAAACATAAGCGGCAATGTCCGAGCGACCAGAGGAAACGATGAAGGGAAGGAGAGATTGGAAGATAAGGTTGAGAAGGAATCTAACAGAAGAGTTTTCGTCAAAGTGGATTAGAGAGACAGATGAGAAGACGGAGTTGAGATAATCTGGTGACAAAAGAGGGGGAGAGGGACTGGAGGGCGACCGCTCGGTGTCAGAGAGTAGTTAGCATCGTCTATTCGGTAGTGTGGGGGTGTGGAAGGGCTGCTGGGTTGGGGACGAGAAGAGGGACCAGGTGGTTGAGAGAAGGATTTGGGGGGAGATGAGTGAGAAGGCGTGCGTTTGAGCTTAGCGCCGAGGTTTTGCTGCGAGGAGGCGACGTTAAGAGTGGGTCTGAATTGGCGTGCAATAGAGGCGTGGGAAGGGCGAGGCGAGGGGGCAGTGGAAGAGATTGTAGGCGTAGGGGGAGAGACGGGTCTTGGAGATGGGGATGAGGAAGGGCTGAAGGGGTTAAAAGGAGAAGTAGACATGAGAGAGGGAAGATGGCTAGATCGTTTGAAGTTGGGGTAAGAGCGAGAGTTGAGGAGGATTAGACCGCGTGACGTGAGGAAGGGCCTCAGCAAGAGATAGGTTACGACAAGCTGCGTGTTTCTTCAGGAGGGTGCGCGAGATTGCCGCACCTTTCGCATACAGGCTTACTCCTGCATTGATCTTTGAGGTGTCCATACCTAAAACAATTAAAGCACATTTTAACTGGGGGAACATAAACGTGAACAGGGTATCACATAAAAGAGGTGGACAAAATCAGGAAAACGTTGGCCATCGAAGGTGAGGCAGTTTTGGAAGGAGTAAGCTGTGAGGCGGAGTTAGGGATGGTGATCCTGCGGTCGAGCCTTTCGGCTTTCGAGATGTGGATGTTGGATACCGAAAAGAGCTATTCCAGTATGGCCTCATTAGAGAGCTCGAGGGGAACGTCTTTGATGATAGCCTGTCTGTTGAGGCGGTGAGCAAGAGCTGAAAAGCGAAGGTTATGTGTAGAAAAGGATTGGTTCGAGAGGAGATGGTTGGCTGTTTGACGGTCCTTGAGGATAATTGAGATTTTGTGGGAGCCCGAGGCAGAGATCGAAGCGATGTTACCTTTATATGATGCAGCTACTAGTCTGCCGACTGCAGTGGGGTGCGGATGGCCTTGAACCAGTTTTGGCTCGATTGGTTCGGCGAAGACTAAGAAGGGGCCGTGATTATGAGGAGAATAAAGGGAAACCTTTGCTGGAGAGGTAGGGTTGCTCTGTTGTTGTTGTTGCTGTGATGCGTTATTGCTCTCTTTTCCGGTAGAGGTGATGGTGCCATTGCAGCTAGTGGGCGGAGAGCCAGAGGAGGTGTTGGTGTCGGCCGTGATGAGAGAAGCGGAGGAAAGAATTGTCGATGTAGAAGGCGATAAAGAAGAGTTGAAAGGAGTTTGTTGAAGGGTAAAAGACCCTTTTTTAGAAGGGTGAAATCCTTGAAAAGGGCGATCTTCTTCTGGAGAGGAGTTGGCAGCAGCGGCAAAGTCTCTAGGTCTTTTCAGGGAGGCCAGAGTATAGTCCATGTAGTTGGGATCTGTAACGTTAGTAAAATCAGAGAGTTGTTGTTGATCGTAGGGAAGGAGAGCTTTAGAGGCAGCTTTCTCGTTGTCTGAAGGGCGTGCGGCGGAATTTAAAGGAGAGGAATTAGAAGGGCTAGAAGAAATAGGAGAAGAATTTTGAAAATACTGGGTTTGGTGGATCTTAGTGAAGTTAAAAGAGGAGTTAGAGACAACAAAAGTGTTTGACATGAGCGAAGTGTCAGGAGAGATTGGCGAAAGAGAAGGCCGGGGGCCCCCATCGCATCTTTGAGGTTAGGCGGAGGGGGAAGTATCGATTATTAAAGCTAAGAAGAAGAGTAAAGAAAAGAAAAGATACAGAAATGAAAAGAAAGAAGATACGGAAGAGAGAACGAATATACGGACACTCGGAGGCACGTATTTCACTAGTAAAAAATAACACTGAGAGAGCACATAGAAGCACGTTTTTTCACAATACAAACTGGAAACCGAGATTATGACGGATAGGGTTTTGTTTGCCGCACAGGGCATTGTGTATCTACGTTTCATCCCTCCAAATTTGATAAGAAATTCGGCTTTCCTTATAAAGGAAGCAGTGATTAATGCACTGTTTCCGAAAACGGACAAACCGAATTCCATTCTAAAAATAGGCCAAAATTTCAGATCTGTCAATATTTTTCTCTAACTATCGGTTAGTATACCATTTGTCCATACCTTTACTGGACTTGCAAAAATTCTTTCTGTACAAATCATCGGCGATTCCAGTAAGACAAAGTACGATAAATAATATCAACACCTTTGCCTACATCTGTCCAGAATCGTACTATTTCGCGATAAGTAGAGACAATAACACGTGCATGATTACTTCACTTGAACAATTAAATAAATGTAATCGTTTTGACAGATTCTAAATTTGTAAAGATGTAGAACCAGTTTCTGAAATCAAGCAGAATGCTGCTTGCGAAATAAAATTCACTATCGCTTACAATCTAGTAAAAATAGATGATTATAATATTAAAATCACGCAATTATGATACATATTGGATGAGGTTGCATGAAGTGAACACCTGGGTCTTTTCGATCTCAGGCATAGAAACAATGTTTGTACAATGCCATAGGATGGTACAGAGCGCCTTCGAAATAAATGACCTCGGGATATTAAGATTAAATCTCGGATGTACAGCACACACCAACAATGCCAGATTATCTGCTTTGCGAAAGTATAGGATGCTATCGTCGGGTATAGCATTCGCAAAAATTAATTTAGATGTGCGCGCAATTTTATCGAATTTTTCGGACGCGCAAAAATGTTCACACCTCGTAGATAATGTGATAAAAGAGGATATCGGGATAAGAACGAAAAACTTCCATGAACTTTCTCGAAATAATCCAGAAAGCGAAGGTCATGTCCGGATATAATATATCACTGGGCGATAGAGACAGCTCAGTGCGCGATATGGCCATGAACTTCTCCTATTCAACAATAGGCCTAGTGGCCGTGGCATTGGCAATAGGTATATTTATTTTTCCTGGGGGGGGGGGGGGCGCCTATTAATGTGCTACAAGAGAGTTACAGCGGCAGCAGGATGCCACCTGCAGGCCACATGGAGATATTTCAGATGTCGAAATTGCGGCCGGCGGAAAGGGCGACAGAGGCAACGAGAATCCACTACATATCGATGAAAGAACTCGGCTTTGTTCCGAGAGTCGCGGGGCCGAGAAGCCACGATGTGAAGCATAGGATTGCGCTGATACCGTCTTCGCAACAACAGCAAGTTGTGAGAAGAGACTGAGAAATCTCCCCCGCCCCCAGCCAGCTCCGCAGCGGCAGCGAGGCCGCGAGGAGAGATCACGAGAGTCTCCCCCGACTCCAACTAGGTGTTCGATACAGCAGAAACTTATAACCGGAAGCACGGATTATAAAGTGTATTCAAGTAATATTCATTTGAATGCAAGAGAGACTTTTTGCAATATGCAGAAGTGCCATAAAAATATTCATTTTAAGCCTTCAAAAGTTTACCTTTTATTTTGGTCTCAAAGTTAAAAGCTAATTTGCTGTTCAGTAGTGAAATTAATTTTCATTATTTTCCAAACCAACTTATCTTAAAATATCTCAATAAATAGTTATTCTAATTACACCTCCATTTAAGAAACAACATCTACATTTATATAATTAATGCAACTATCTCTATACACTATAAGTGATAATTACTAGCAACATCTACGTTGTAAGTATGAAAACGAGAGAGAGACACAATTATTGTACACACTAGTAGCAACAAGAAAACACCTAAAAAACAGTACACGTCCAACACTTGAAACCTCAATCTTAATGGCAAAATGTCCAGAATATTTCATAAAATTATTTTCTTTCTTCAAAATTATGTCGCAAATCTTGATCAGAAATTTCAAATTTCAAACTTCAAATTTTAACCTTATTTTATATACTTTTACGTCGCCATGGCGTCGACGTGCGATCTACAAACGTATCACGTACGCAAGCAAGCGTCCGTTGCCGCCGAACACATGTGTCCTGGTCTAGCGGAGAAGTACGCGTGCTGACGCTGCACGCTCTTCTAGCGCACCGACTATACAACGCACTGAGAGCACATTTCAGGCCAGTTCGGCTTAAGCTGAGGCACTAGACACAGCATTCCCTCTAAAACGCAAATAAAGAATAATCATTAGTCGAATATTTTGTCTTGTCTTTCCAAGCACTCCAACCACCAAAGAACCACGTAGCTTAATTGATACATGTAAATAACGTGAATCTTCCATTCTTTTCCTACACCCGTACAAGCAATTTTCCTGTCCGTAATGGTAGATATATGTCATAAAAGCAAACAGGTCAATATGCCCACAATGCCAGTTATGTGGCATATTTTTATTATAAAATTACAGTGAGTTTACAATATACCTTATGGCAATAATTTTAGCTATATTAGCTAAGATTATTGCGCCGCACATGCAAGCTTTAACATTATATTTATGCGAGACTTTAAATAAATTACACATAGGAATGTAGGATAAAAGTATGCACACTTGAGGTTTATACAATTTATGTACAAGGTGTTGAGCGCCAGCTGCGCGAATTCGCAGCACGATTTTACAAGTGCTCTATCGTCACATAGAATTATTTACGAGTCTAAACTAACTATGGTGAGCACGGCGGTACGGTGAGAAATGGTATATAATAGAGAGGGAAAGAAGTTAATACTCAGGGACGCGAATTCTACAGAACATATGGCGGTGCAATACACGTGGAAAGACGGCGCGCGACGCGATGTTCGACGCACACGCGGCGCTAGATATTTAATATATATATATATATATATATATATATATATATATATATATATATATATATATATGAGGCATTCTTTGTGAACGAATGGCCCCCCCTTGCCCAAAATTTGAAGAGGCGTAGGAGAACCATCAATAGCTTAAAATGTTCGTATTGTCAAGAGCTACAAGAAGTCGAGTGGCGTTTTTGTCCATTTTGAAAATGGCGGCTTCAAAATGGCATTAAGCACCCCTAAAACGTGAAGAGTACAGATAAAAATGTCCGTAAAAATTAAACAAAATAATCACGTTGGACTTTTTTGACTCAAATTTTAGCTACCACTCATACTTCAAAAAATCACGTGGTAGGTTACCGAAATTCAACATGGCGGATCCAATATGGTGGCTAATATGTCGATATTTTTAAAAATCAACCGAATTTGCCCAAATTTGGTATATGGGGGTTTTTCTGGTTGCTGATGATGAATTTAAGGTCAAATCTGCAGAATTTAAAATGGCGGATCCAATATAGCGACTAATATGCCGATAAGATATGGTTTTTACTCCCGCCGTTTATTTATGTATCCATGATTTCTTCACGATGACATTATTTATTTTTTTTAAATTTGTATACCTTATCGGCATATTAGTTGTTACTTTTAGTGGCATTTTTAGTTCCAATATGGCCGCTAGAAACTCGTGACTCAAACTTTTTTTAACATAACGATTATAAAACCAGCTACATGAAACCGATCGAGGTCCATGGTGCCTTAAATAAAAGGTCTTGGAATCTACTTTCAGAAGACGTATAAAAATATTTTTTTGTTATCATAAAATCCAATATGGCGGCCAAAATCACGTGACATAGGTAGTAATTCACCAAAATCGATTACAAATAACTTTTTTAGATACGCTCACGTCTCGAAAACGCTTGAATCAATGATTTCGAAATGCTGTTCGTAAGTATATTATTTTTTTAAACATATTAGTGCCCTTGGTCACGTGACGAAACTGATTTTTCATCAAAATAGCCAAAAAAAGCACTTTTTCGAATTCTACAGCTCTCTCAAAGAGCTTGAATGGTAAATGTTGAATGTTTTTATAAGCATCGTATAGTATCTTTGTTTTAGCTACTCCCAAGTTCCAATATGTCGGTGTAAACTATATGATATAGGCCTTTTTTTTTAATTTTTACGGGCATTTTTATCTGTACTCTTCACGTTTTAGGGGTGCTTAACGCCATTTTGAAGCCGACCTTTTTAAAATGGACAAAAACGTCACTCGACTTTTTGTAGCTCTTGTCAATACGAACATTTTAAGCTATTGATGGTTCTCCTACGCCTCTTCAAATTTTGGCCAAGGGGGGGCCATTCGTTCACAAAGAATGCCTCATATATATATATATATATATATATATATATATATATATATATATATATATATGTATATATATATATATATATATATATATAAATATATATATATATATATATATATATATGTATATATATATATATATATATATATATATATAAATATATATATATATATATATATATATATATATATACAGGGTGTCAATTAAGTCCCGGGACGGCTGAATATTTTCTAAAGTACTGCTTTTCTGGAAGAGGTCAAGGTCATTCCTGAAGTAACTTTGAACAAGGAACCCAACGGTGACCTTGGATTTGACCTTGAACCTCATTTTCAAGGTTATTTTGAGGTCAACCTCATTTTTTCAAACGGGAACCCCTATTTTTTATAGCGGAATCGGAAAGAGCGGAAAATTTTACATCCGGATATGTATTGAGGTATGGGGTTGAGGTAACCCCTAGAGGTCAAATAGAGGTGAAATAATGACTTCTTAAAAATCTCGCGAGTTCAGTGGTAAAACAAAACAAACAAAGGTCATACCCTAGGTAAATCTTTACGGAGTACCCGACGGTGACCTTGGATTTGACCTTGAACCTCATTTTCAAGGTTGTTTCGAGGTCAACCTCATATTTTCAAATGGAAACCCTTATTTTTGATACCGGATTCGGAAGGAGTGAGAAATTTCAAGTATGGATGTGTTGAACAAGGGATGTAATTGTGACCTTCAATTTAACTTTGGACTTGACCTTGAAGGTCATTTGAAGGTCAACTGGTTTTTTTAATCGGAAATCCCAGTAATAATACCGGAAACCCAGTAATAATAGAACGAGAAATTTTACATTCAGTCTTTATTCTCACTTTTAGCGTTACCCAGAAACAACGACGTGGACGTAGTAAGATCTGATTCCTTTGGGGTGCTCGACTAACGTGAGTCCCCGTACCTCTCACGATTGGGGTGCTTGATTAGTGAGTCCCCTTGCCTCTCACGATTGGGGTGCTTGATTAACGTGAGTCCTCTTGCCTCTCACGATTGGGGTGTTTGATTAACGTGAGTCCCCTTGCCTCTCACTCAAAGGTTCAAAGTTTAAAGGAGATGCTCAAACTGAAAACCTTCATCTTCTTGACAGAAAGCTAGACGATTGTAAAAATGAGTAACAGCATCGCGAATCATTGCTCTATCAATTCTAGCAGCCTCTTGCATAATCCGATTGCGCAGATCCTCTAAATTGTTTGGTTTAGTGGCATAAACTTTACTCTTGAGGTAACCCCAGAGAAAGTAATCGAGTGGCGTCAGATCCGGAGATCTAGCCGGCCACTCTATTTCACCCCTCCTTCCAATCCATCTACGAGGAAACTGAACATCCAAATATGCTCGAACGTCTCGACCAAATTGAGCGGCTGCTCCATCCTGCTGAAACCAAGTTACATCGTAATTATCACCTGCTATCTCTCTAATTCGTGGTATTATTTGATCCCTTAGTAACTGTTCGTATAAAGCTGCAGTGAGATTACCGTCGATAAAGAAAGGGCCTACGAGAGTATCGATAAAGATACCAGCCCACACATTCACCTTTTGTGGATATTGTGTGTGGTTTTCCAACATCCATGCAGGATTTGAGTCAGACCAATATCTGCAATTTTGTCTATTAACCTCACCATTTAAAGTCAAAGTAGCCCCATCCGAAAAAACTATATTGTATAAAAAATTAGTCTCTGCGTCTATTCTATTCATCATCGTTTCGCAAAACTCGAGCCGACGATCCGGATCATCTTCATTAAGCTCCTGTACCAAATGGATTTTATAAGGATGAAAATGAATGCTTTTCAGAATTTTTCGTACGCATTCATGAGAAACGTCATGCTCATGCCCAGCTCTATGTAAACTGAGATGCGGATTTTGAATAAACGCTTGAGCAATTTCAATCTGCTTCTCCTCAGTTGCAACAGATGTTGGGCGACCAGTTCTCTGAAGATCACTAATAGTCCAAAATTCTGCTAAGCGCCGTACAGTCCTTTCGACTGTAGATTTTGAAATACAATCATTTTCTTTTGTAAACATTTATTTTAAGTGACTATTCTGTCTTGAAATATTTTACTTGGGGGTTTTGGGGTCGCTGAGTTAGAATCTACTACTAAAATTTCGATTTTTCCAAATCCAAAATGGCGAATTCAAGATGGCGGATGAAAATCTTGGGAACAGCACATTTTTGTCTGGAAATGAGTACTCGGGGATTTTTGGGGTCGCTGAGTTAGGATCTACTACCGAAATTTCATTTTCTTCAAATCCAAGATGTTATTGCCATTACACTTTGGACCTCTAAGGGAGAGGCAAGGGGATTCACGTTAATCAAGCACCCCAAAGGAAACAGATCTTACTACGTCCACGTCGTTGGTTCTGGGTAACGCTAAAAGTGAGAATAAGGACTGAATGTAAAATTTCTCGTTCTATTATTACTGGGTTTCCGGTATTATTACAGGGATTTCCGATTAAAAAAAAAAGTTGACCTTCAAATGACTTTCAAGGTCAAGTCCAAAGTCAAATTGAAGGTCACAATTACATCCCTTGTTCAACACATCCACACTTGAAATTTCTCGCTCCTTTCGAATCCGGTATCAAAAATAAGGGTTTCCATTTGAAAATATGAGGTCGACGTCGAAATAACCTTGAAAATGAGGTTCAAGGTCAAATGCAAGGTCACCGTCGGGTACCCCGTAAAGATTTACCTAGGGTATGACCTTTGTTTGTTTTGTTTTACCACCGAACTCGCGAGATTTTTAAGAAGTCATTATTTGACCTCTATTTGACCTCTAGGGGTTACCTCAACCCCATACCTCAATACATATCCGGATGTAAAATTTTCCGCTCTTTCCGATTCCGCTATAAAAAATAGGGGTTCCCGTTTGAAAAAATGAGGTTGACCTCAAAATAACCTTGAAAATGAGGTTCAAGGTCAAATCCAAGATCACCGTTGGGTTCCTTGTTCAAAGTTACTTAAGAAATGACCTTGACCTCTTCCAGAAAAGCAGTACTTTAGAAAATATTCAGCCGTCCTGGGACTTAATTGACACCCTGTATATATATATACTAGCACATTAATACTCTGTGCAACTTACTCTTTTCAAACCCAGTGTGGCCTCCTTCGAAGATACGAGTTGGACGGCACACACGTTACGAGATCGACGATAATGTCGAGGTACGGAAAGCGGTTACAGATTCGTGAAGCGGAGCAAGTTAAATCGGATGTTTTCGCACGGAGCAGGTAGAAAAAAACGAAGTATCTCCAAGCGCGGTTCAGCACGAAGTGAGCGATGCTGTCGCTTCGTCAATGCGGCGCTACATTCGGATTTCGGTAGTGCTGACCGAGCCCGGTCGAGGGCGCACCACATGCGCCTGGTGAGGAAAAAAGAGAAGTAAGAAGGAGGAAAGAGGAGCGTCTGCTCGCAATGACGTCACGCTATATGGAACGCAGTCGACGGCTTGCAAACGGTGTAGGGGAGGACGAGGAAGGACGAGTGGCCAGGACGAGGAAGTACGACGAGGGATGCAGCAGGAGGTGTATCTGGAGAACGGTGCCGACAAAGGGGCACGAAGACGAGAGCTGCAAGGCCCAGGACTGCGTACTTGTAGCAGGAGCAGTGGACACGGTTAAGCTCGAAGAGGTTATATTTACTTGCAGCTTATTACACTGCATTCCTCAACTGCCACTGCTATCAGGTGAGATTACTGTTTTGTATACCACTGTAATCTCCCCTTGCTAATGCTCGGTTGCTTCTAGGTGACTGAAGAGTGCTTCGAAGACTGCTGCTGCTGCTGTTATCGAGGAGCGCCACATGAGATGAGCTGCATTACTGCATTTGAGAGACCATACTGCCTTTACAAATCCTCCAAACCAGGTAAGAGAATTCCAGTTTGATGTGCGTATCTGTTGTAGGCTAACTCCGCTTTATTTTTTTTAAGGTGTATGCTGCAGGTCTTCAGAGTACCTGGAGAAGCAGCCGCTCCGTCCAAGGTGGACCCATTCATGCCTTTCAAGGCATAAAACCTATTATTCTAATACCATTTTGCTTATGTTCTTAAGTTTTAATCTCAATGTATGTGTTCTTAGGTTGGTTAGAAAGGACTGGAACAAGGAGAGGAGACACCAGGACACGCTCAGCGCACCCCAGCCGAGACCAACCAGCTCCAACCTATGCGAGACTCTATGGGATGGCAGCTGTGCGTCATCTTCAGCTGCTTCAGGGTGTTGGAGAGCTCGCTTGCTTTGTGTCGTTGAGTAGAATAGTGTGTGTGTGTGTGTGTGTGTGTTCAGTGAGTGTAATGGGTGAGTAGTGTGCCATTAGGTGTTGTATAGGAGAGTTCTGTCGAGCATCGGACTTGCACTGAGCAGCTCGTTCGACAGACTGGAAGTTTGTGTAACACCCTCAAAATGTGGTGTTACAACGTACCTGTATGTAAGATTAATGTAATTTAAAATTTGTTAACCTCAAAATATATGTAAATGTGAACATATTGTACATAATCAGAATTATTAAATATTTAACGTTAAATTAATTCCCATTCTCAAATGGTAAGCTCTGTGGCATCAAATATATACGTGTATCTGTACATGATTTTTTTTTCTTATATGAATTCAATGTAATATACATAAATACACTTCGTAAACCTATAATATAGGTCCGTAAATAACAAAGTATGATACCCTGTAGCTGACCTAAAACTAACAGTTTCGTAAAAATCACCCATGCAGTTTCTCAATAAAACAATTCTCTTTCCGGGTGAACTATAACATGAAAGTACAAATAATCAATTTTTATGTAAAATACATATTTTTATTTTAAGAGGGTAGAATACCTACAGCAGTTTGTTGTAGATTTCCATTTGTAAAAATAATAAGAAAATAATTAGAATATAAGTATGAGTAGATCCTTAAAATTGAATAAATTTCTTACAAAAGTCGTCCCTGATGAGACCCCCCCCCCCCCCCCCTCCCTATAGGAGGATATATGAGTATGAACATTTTTTGCTTGCCCGTAACCTACAGACTCAACCGATGCATAGATTTTTGTCATGCAAGTCTTAAATTGTTTCTATTGTATATCGTTTTTGACTGAAGCTAATTAGAGAAATTAATTTTAATTTATTTAAATCTTTTAAAGACCTGAAAGCCAAGAAAATTATCACTATTATTAAAATTGTCATTTTTTCACACTTAGACTTGAATGCGCACATGGTAATCAATTCTTAGGGGTTTCTAAATAGCTTCAGTCCAAAATAGCATTCAGAAGGAACATTTTAAGACCTTTATCATTAAAATCCATGAACCGGTTCAGTCTGCAGGTGACGCAAAAGCTTTGAAACATAGTTATGAGAAAATTCCATTTAAAGTTACACTTCACTAATGTTACAATTTCTTTAAACATCATATCTCAGTCCATATTATAACATTCTGATACACTTATGCAACTATTCTTCAATACAAAACATAATTTCATCATCTCCATCATGCAGTGCGTACCAATTGTAACCTGAATGAAATTAATGTTACTTCAATATCAAATAGAATAATCATACGCTTAGAAGTAAAAGTAGTTTACATACCAGTAATAGATTTGAATATCTTTCTAGATGTCATCCCTTTGACTAAAACTTATTTTTCCCTCGTTACCAGTTGACTGAGATCTTGCTTTTTTCTTGGTACAGTATACCGATTTATTGAAAAAAAAAATATCCCAAAGTAATACATTCATAAATTACATTAGCTACGGATACAATAAGGTGACTTATCTGTTTGAATAAATGTATTGCAGTTGTTGTAATGTAATCCATTTTTAGTATTTCTCATGATCTTGAAAACATTTATATTTCCTGACAGTTTTGGAAGTAAACACTCACAGGAACATATGATTAGGTTGCGCGATTTCAACGCAGTACGGCTGAGATCTGTACAAAATTTTGTTATTCATAACTAATAAAACTTTGTGTTTAAGTTATTAAATATTAAATAAAGTTGTTTAAATATAAAATTGTTTTTAAGTACAATACAATATTTTTTACAGGTACGTTAGACAACAGATACTCGATAACGGAGCAACTGGTCGAGTTGCTTTTGATGACAATGGGGATCGCATATACGCTGAATACGATGTGATAAATATTAAATCAAATAAAACTATTACTTCTGTTGGTCACTACTATTATTCGTCGGTAAGTATTAAGCTATTTAGCAGTATACGAATATTGATTAATTATATTATAATGTTAGAGCCTTTCATTTGTGGTCAATTTACAACAAAGTAGTTTTTCTTCATATATAAATATAATATGCGCTCGTGAGCAAAAACGCATGCACGTATATAAACTCGCTTCGTAGCATCGAGTATACTACGAGTGCGAGTCGAGCGGTGAGAAAACACAGAGAGAAGGAGAAGCATACGAGCGCCTCTTACAGCACCTTGAAGAGAGAGACGGAGTGAGCGGCTTTAGTACACTCAAAGCAGCGGAGCAGGTATGTAAGTACTCTCAATGCACGACTACTTCTCAAGCGTATAGGCCAGTCAAATAGAGCAGAGAAAATAGGAGAATTTGGAGACAGCCGCTGCCGATTCATTGGCACTTAGCGTTCTCAAACTTTATAAATTGTACCAATGTGAAATTATTAAAATAAAAAGAAATAACAAGTCTATTGCGTTTTAATATGTCGAGTTATATGTATATATTTAAATTTTGTAATTTGTGAATTAAAATTTTAACTCAATAAAATATTATTCCATACAAATTATATTGCAAAAGAAAACATAAAAAATACACCAATTAACTATAAAATGCTGTCTTCTCTTATTTTGAAACTATTAAATAATATTTTTCACAAGTTATTGAAGTAAACGCAAATTATTTTGATGAAAACCGGATTTTTTAAAGAATGTTCTTTACGCACATTTATTAGATAAAATCTATTCTAAATACTTTAAGAAAATTTGTAACTATGAATGCATGAAAGTTAGTATTTTTGATTATGCTTAAACTCAATTTATGGTCAGAAATAAATGAAACTTTTTTTTACCTATGCGTATGTATTGCATAAATTATGGAAAAATATTTAAATTGTGTAATAACTATAAAAGTTTTTGCATATCAAGTTACATTTTTTCAATTGTCAATAATAAATTTTGCAAATTATAATTGTTGATTAGATTTTATTTATGAATATAATGTTACAAATAAAATTATTTCGTATTTTTGTAATTTTGTTCGTTTTATGAACAACGGATTTATTCATTAATTACAAAAATATCATAAAAATGTCAAAGCGATATAAGTCGAAAACGAATGATTATTCTTAATTTTCTTTTTATTTCAAACTTAATTAAAAAATAAAAAAGAGCTTGAATGGACAAAAAATACAGCTTAATACTCAAGAAAAAGGCTGAAAATGACTAAGGCTGAAAATTGTTATACAACTTGTATATTGCATATAAATAAAAGTTGTGATGGTCAGTCAGCTGAATATGGAGAAGAAGCTGGTCATCGGTCGCAATGTATGGGCAAAAAATAAATAATGTTCAATTCATTTACTATACTACAAAATTTTTGTAGGGGTATTAAATATTATTTTAATCATAAAAAATAGTCAGTCATCGATTTAACGGGACAAAGCCCGTCAGTCAGCAAAAAAAGAAATAAAAATTTCGCGCGCGCACTCGGCGTTGAAGGCGATTTGAACAGGTAAGAACGCAGGTATATTCATAGGTAAGAGGTCGAATTTATATACACAATAGATCGGGTCGTTGTACCTCTAGTATAGGGATAAATACACTTTTGTCCCCACCGACGAATCCTCTGCTCCAAAATATAACGGTTTTTCTGCTTAATAGCATCAGTGATGGTTTAACCGTAGTGAGTGACGCATCTCTTTCGTGTCAAAATGAACAAAATTTGTGTATTCTGCCTCAAGAAGCATCAGCCGTTAATATTATTTACGGAGGAAACTTTAAAAAATTTAAAGCAAATACAGACAAGAGTTAAGGTAAGATAAAATTTAATATTAACATTTTGTGCATGCTAAAAATAATTAAAATCGTACGTATTAATATCGTATCTAATAATATCGTATAATGTATAAAATGTAGAGTATAGCTATATTGAGATATCGTATAGTGTATGACGAAAATAAAGAGCGTCGGTACGTATTTTTTATATACTGTGAGATATCGCATAGTATATAAAAAATAAAGAGGGTCGGTACGTATCCAGAAATTTAGACGCGCGCGTGGCGTGGCGTGGGTGCGTGGCATTGCGTGGGTGCGTGGCGTGGCATGGGTGTATTTTGGCTCAAATACAGGGATTTAGACGCTCAACTGTGTATGTGCGCGTGGCGTGGCGTGGGGGTATTTTGGCGCGAATTAAAACGCTCAACTGTGTGTATGCGTGTGGCGTGGCGTGCGTGTATTTTGGCGCGACTACGGGGATTTAGACACTCACCTGTGTGTGCGCGAATGGCGTGGCAAATGTATTTGCGCATGTGCATTATACATTCTGTTTCAATTTTTCAATTTATACGTTGACGCTTGACAATTTTTATACATTAATACGTTAAATAAATATTAATGAAAGTAATAAATTATCGATAGTTTTATTTATAACTAATGCATTTCATTATATTAAAGCAAAACTGCAAGTTGTACAGATGTACCCCAGGAGGAAACGGAGTAACCAGCAGGGCCATCGTGTTCTGAACCGAGGTATGCAAAAAATATTATCAAATTATAAATAATAATTATTCAATTATCAATAATTTAATAGATGTTATTTCTTTTTATACAGAGACACAGCAACTGCTGATGAATCTGAGAAAACTACGGAGATTGTAGAGGCTATATGTTCTGTAGCAAGGTAGAGAATATTACAAATTTTTATTTACTAATTTTTATTTATTATACATAAATTATTAGATGATAATACCCGTTTTATTTGCAACAAAGTAAGAACAAACTTTGATGGACGCTGGCAAACTTTACATACGTCGGTAAATAATTCTATAGCAGATGTAATTAAATCGCATGCGTGTAAAGTTGTATGTAAACAATACAGCATAAAAACGTGAAACGGCAAGCATGGCAAAACGGCACAATACTGCATGATTTATATAAATCTAATTAATAACTATTTGATGTTTACCGCAAGTATTCGAACGAATGAAATTGAGTTGTTCAAGTTCATTTTGCCTACACTAACAAATTTATTTTTGTGTTCAATCAACCAAATTACGTTCGTTGGCTGGTTTTATATCATAATAAATTATGCAGAGGTAATGAAACTCATCCAGGACTCATCGTACAACTTCAGAAGGGTTCTTTCGGAGTAAACAGAACGGACAATCAATTCCCAAAAATACCAATAGATCTCACTCTTGAGCAGACGATTATTGCAGATGCGGGAAGCAGATTAACAGGAGTTTTGTATTTTACAAACTCGCTACCAGCTCGACAACGCTGGTGCAAAAGCCACAGCATGAGATCTACAATAATAACTCATGTATTACAAGAAGCTGGTTTAAGGCTGTATCAAGACATTACTACTAATCTAGAAAAAAATAGAATAAAAAAGAATATTACACAGCTTCAAAATTTGATACATGCCATAAAACAAAATATAAAACCATTTGATCGTAGTCTCGATCCGAACTTCTTATTTAATATTTGTACTGGCCAAGCTGCATCAGAGACATCAACTAAATGTTTGTTAAATGTCGATATTGCATCGATGAATTAAAAAACGCATTTATTTTTTCCACCAATTTAGAGAGCACACGATTTGAGGCGAGAATTATTACTAATAAAGTTGTATCATTCGCAGATTCGCTAAAAAAACAAGGTAAAATTAATGGCAAAATTCAGGAAGTACGGATGAAATGCGATCTTTTTGGTAGGCTTTTTGCTGTTTCAGTCGAACAGAGCATTGACCTTGAAAAAGTCTTCGCGTATCCGTTGACTCCAATACCATTTGTATTGTGTGACTTAGATGGGACACAGCGCAAAACAGATAAACCAGACTTAATGAAAAGTTTGGAAATTTCTATCGATAGTGAAGTACCTACGTATACTGACGTTGTTTTAATCGATGGCTTTTTCTTTTTGCATTTAATGAAGGACGTTCCCTTGACCTTCGGAAATATTTCGAAAAAATTATTGCAAAGCATTGTAAAGTTTAATGCAAAAAACATCGCAATAATTTTTGACAGATATTTTTCGCCACCAATTAAGGATTGTGAGCATGTATTGCGTTATACCTCGGAAAAGCGCGATTACAACATCTCTGGGCCTGATCAAAAATGCAACACGGATTTTTCGAAAGAATTGCAAAATATTAAATTCAAACAAGCTTTCGTAAAATTCCTTATTGATCATTGGGCTAATGATGAATTAGCACCCTACTTGGGCATTTAAACCGTCCAATTAAATTATGATCAGTGCTATCAGTATACTATAAACAATGGCAGAATAAATTTTACCTGCACATCAAACAAGGAGGCAGACACAAAAATAATTTTCCATGCATGTAACATCGTGCAAAATTCTAACATTTTGATCAGGTGTTCAGACACCGATATACTTGTCATAATGTTAGGAAATATGAAAAAGTTATCAAGTGCATCGAAGATTTGGATTGAGGTTGGAAGTGGAAACCAGCAAGAATCATCGATGTAAATAAATTATACGAAGAATTGGGAAACTCTTTGTGCAATGTTATGCCAGGACTGCACGCTTTTACTGGGTGTGATTTGAACTCGGCATTTTATAAAAAGGGTAAAAAAAGACCTCTGCAACTGTTTCGCCAAAGTGCGGATTTTCAAAAAGCTTTCGCCGAACTCGGGTACCTAAACGACAATAACAGGAGTGAGATATTCGAGAAAATTCAAGAATTTGTATGCCACTTATGCGGCATGTTGGATCAACTATGCCACCAAGTCAGTCAGAATTGTTGCAACAATTTCTAAGACCTGGTTACATAGAAAATATTTCGCGTAATGCTCATGCAAAAATCATAACATAACTGTCTCCAATCGATCACGGGTAGAAAATAGTCGAGAAAAAATATGAATTCGATTGGTTTGAAGGCGATCAATTACCACAATTGGTTAACGATGTCGTCCTTCAACCTACAGACGAAAATTCAGGTATGCAAATAATAGTTGGCAAAGTAAAAAATAATTATTATGCATTATATATAATTACAGCATTCTCGATCAGAAACTCAATCGGAAACAACCGACATTGACATTTCCGTTCAGAGCGACATCAATGAATTTGATAAGTCGGAGGAAGAATTCGGTAATGAATGATTCATTACAATATTCATTTTACTGTATAGTTTGTATATAATAAAGTTTTAATATTATTAAATTATAATTAATAAATTGCTTATTCAATCCAGTCTGTTAATGTAAATAAATAAAGATTATAATGAAGAAAGAAGCAAGCCGTCAACTGTGATGCTGAGCGCACGTGAGCGATATTTTTATTCGTTTTTTTTTGTTGACTGACGGGCCTTGTCCCGTTAAATTGATGACTGACTATTTTTTCTATGTTTGAAATAATATTTAATACCCCTACCAAAATGTTGAAGTGTAGTAAATGAATTGCACATTATTTATTTTTTGCCCATACATTGCGGCCGACTGACCAGCTCCGTCCCCATATTCAGCTGACTGACCATCACAACTTTTATTTATATGCAATATACAAGTTGTATAACAATTTTCAGCCTTAGTAAATTTGAGCACTCGTAAATGCGTCAAATATTTCACTCGGTTGAAAAGAGTTTAAAAAATCTTTTTCACCGAACGGCAGACTATGTAGCTGATGGTCAGCTTCGGGTGTATCAATCCCTTCTGATTTCAGCACAGCCTTCATGCGCCATGCACCGTACAGAAAATTTTTATTCAACGCAGTTTGAAAGAGCGTTGGTGAAAATTTTTTTAAACTATAAAAAATAATTAATTTGACTTTTTTACAGTAAAGACCGGTTTAAGAGAATAGAAAAAAAATTTGTTTATTCACTATTCGGTGCAGCAGACTTGTAGTACTACTAGACTATGCATGCATTTGATAACTGTGGTCCTTTTCAAACGCTGTACTATAACTCGTTCCATTTTTGGTAATTGAACAGCTTCAAAAAATTCTTCTTGATCCAACTGCAACAAGGGTTTCTGCATGATACGCTCATTAGCGCGCTGTATTATCATAGCCCTCAAAGTGTAGGTGCTACCAGCCTTACTGACGAACCCATTGCCTTCTGCGTTGCCTGCGTCAAGGTGTGTCATACAAGCTGCTATTTCGAGCGCCAACGTGTACACTTTTCCAATTTGCTCGTAGGGTCTTAAAAAATTTGTAATAGGCGTTTGAAAGACCGTGGCCTACCTCTTCTGCTCTATAGCTGACAGACGGAAGGCGCACGATCTCTTGGTGCTCCTGGCTTTATTTGTCGATGGTAATGAGGCTGCCGGCTTATCGGCTATTATTATGAGGTCCTCGAGGTTCTCTGATGTACGATCGTGCGGAAGATTGAACGCCGAACCCGGCATAGAGGCTGTCGATGGGCCCCGCCTTGCCGCTACTCTTCTGCGGCCCCCATTCCGCTCAATATTTGCGGATCTCGAGATAGTGTCGAATGCACTGTTGCGGCCGATTTCTCTAAATCGGTTGCTAGTGGGTTGCGCGTCGATATATCCGCCGCCGACGACGATGACGGCGACAGCTGGTTTATTAAATCATCCAGCCATTCATACTGGTTCTCGGTAAGCGATGCAGAAGACGGCAGCAGCGACGACGACGGCGGCGACGTCTGAATTATTAAATCGTTCAGCCATTCATACTGGTCCTCGGAAAGCGGCACGATGTAGTCGCCTTCTCCGCACTGTGCAATTAACTCATCCATTGCATTGTGGGTGTTAAACTCCATTTTTTTTAAATGTAAATGAGCACTACAGATTTTTTTTTGCACTGACCACTTGCACTGCACGTCAAACTTTTATAAAAAATTCACTATATCGTCGACACTATACATACGTCTATTTCTTAGCACTTTTACAAAGTTTTTCTTACGAAACGTTCTAAAGGCGTAAGCGGTCCGGTGCGTACGACGTAAACATCGATACTGAAAAGTGCAGTGAAAACTTTTCAAGATCTGGGCGACCGTCGGAAAAAGTGATAACAGAGAAAAAGCATCTATGTATGTTGTCATATTCGTTTTTGGGCTGATATAGCATAGAACAAGTATCTTAAGGCCAAAAACATCTGTTATCTATTTACAAGTAAAACGCTGTTATTTAGTAGTAGTAGTAGACACGGGTGTTATGCGTAAAGACGGAGCGACGGGTGCTAGAATTGTGCATTCTCGACGGGTGCTTCCAAAACTTAGTCCCTCTGTATCTCTGTAGGCTAAAGATAGGCATATTACCTATGTACTCCCTTATCAGTGGGGGCTGTTTTACCGCGCAGGGCCGGGTATTATACGACGTGTGCGTGTAAAGACCAGGCGGGTGCTATGCAGATGCGTAATCGGTATAACCATCGAGAGCTTCAAGACACCATTGAATAGCGATTAGCATGTTTTCTAGCACCTGGATGTTGCTACAAATTGTCGAACGAGCATTCTATAAGCATGTACTGTACAAATTGGTGCACCCTCCTTTGCTATTCATTGTCTATATCTCCGATTTTTGGTAATAAAATGAAACGGTCATCTAGCAGCGGGCTTAGAACTTACGAGAACTCCGTCGCGTGAAGTGGAATATATACACATCATGTCGAATAAAGTGCTTCGTTCATTCAGCATGATGCGGAATATCAGTGAAGACAAGTTTCGCGCAGTTATTTTTCGTGTTGTAAAAATGTTACGATATAAAAATACGTACGAGGTTATATAGCGGCGTTGTGATTTTGAGTGGCGAATGCGCGTGAATCGTATGGTATGCGTGCAACTAAACAGTGAATTCAAGTTTATACTTGCATGCTGCCCGCTCCGTGAGATCGCCCGGCTTCATCGTTTGATATTTCGAGGAAATGAATTGGCTGAGCTAACTACGGGAGAATTCATAACGCGTAGGAATATGCAAGACATTCACACTCTGAACAATTTGATGAATGAATATGATGAATATATCGGTGAGTACTATTATCAATTCAGTATATAATTTTAAAATAAAATGTTAATATAATAATAAAACATACGTTTTGATTAACGTTATAAATTGCACTATAAAAGGGTTTTAAAACTTTTTATGTATAGTGTATATTAGAAAAAAATCTCGTTTGTCTAATATTTGAATACACTGTATTTTTTTAACAAAAAATCTAGTAATAACAGTAAAAAAAAAGTTGTATACAGGCGTTTGAAATGGTCATTTAAAAACTAGCAAAATAGAAATATATATATATATACATGGTTATTATAAGTTTTGTCTCTATATATCTATGTATGATTATATACGGTAATATAGAATCAAAAACCTATATATATATACATATATATAATTCTATACAACTATATAATTCTGAATGATTTTATATATAATTATTTGTATAATTATACATAACACCATACGATTTTTTAGTCTTTATATCCAGAAAATTCGTGAAATGCGTTACATTTTTTAATTAACCTTTCACTGTTTGATACTATACTTACTTCTGTTTTTTGATCAATGCTTTAAATATATAAAACGTTGAAAATTCATTTTTTTTAAGATAGTATACTTTATAATAGTACGCAGAAAATAACTCTGGCATTCTGTTTAAAACATTTCATTAATATTTAAATTTTACCATTCGTATTTTTCACAATACAATGCTACTTAAAAACACTATATAACTATATTTTATTTTTGTTACAGCGAGTGAAAATCTGTTTAGAGATCGCGAAAGTGACTTCGCTGATAGATTCGCTGGTGATGATGATGAAAGCGCAGCGAACGATTCTCAGAGCGTACCGGCCGCTCTGGGGGATAGTGGGGCTAATGAATCGGAGCACGAGTGCGAATTGATTTGTACTAGCCCCGAGTGTACTTGTAGCTCCTGTAATGCAAGTCTTTGCGTAGAAGTGGGTGATTCACAACAGCCGTATTTAGACAGTGAAGACGAGAGTGTCATAATTTTGAATGACCACGACGAAACCAGCCCTCGACAACGACACTCGCCGCAAGCAAATATACTAAATCAACGCATATACGAGTAAGATATCTGGATGGAGAAGAGTTACGAATCGGGAAATGAATCGTATGTATCGAAGAGCAGTGAGGATGAGGACGTACCATCGAGCGTGGTCAGGCGACCTACAGATGCAGGTATCGGAAGCAAGTCCCTCGCTCTCTGCAAACAGTGAGACGCCGAGATCTTCCATGCTACAGCAATTCTATAGACATCATCGTAGAGAGTGCGAGCCTATGACTGCTGAAAGCGAAAACGAGGGTAAGTGTCCATTTTTTTGCGATCCTAATACCACCACAGAAAGAACTATTTCTGAAATTTATTTATTTTTTTAAAGTAATACCACGGAAGACGAATAGTGATGATGACCCCACTCATTTAAATGCAAAGATGTTAAACGTCTACCATGGTGCGCATACATTATATGTTTAGAGAACGAAAGATTTTATCGGTTTTTATAAATTAGCCGAAGGGTCTGGGTCGTCTCTGTACTCTGATCTTGATCTCGTGGATTAACTTGTCTGGCTGTATGAAACTAACAGTATTTTTTAACTATATATAAGCTATATATACCACTATATATAATTGTATAAAATTGTAGAAAAATCGTACATGTTTATATTGATAATTACATAAATAATATTGTTTTTACTCGATATGGTTTAAAGTTTTTAATTAAATAACTTTGTATATTGTAGACGTAAAAATAAATAAAATAAACAAATGAAACTTTCCAATAAAAAAAATAAAAAAATGGCTATCCTACATTTTAAATCCTTTATAGGCATATATCACGCACCATTGGGGTGAAACGAAAACATCTCGGCGTCGCCGTCTTTTGAGAGAGGGGGAAACGATGCGAGTAACGCTGATACATCGGTAGCCGAAAGAGACAGTCATTTATCGCAGGTAGGCGGTGGTGTCGGCGTGGGCGCGTCTGCTGCTGAAGGTAGCAACAGCACCAGCACCAGCGGCAGCAGCAGCAGTAGCAGTAGCGGCAGCAGCAGTAGCAGTAGCGGCATCAGCAGCGACGATGAAGAGAGCGAAGAGGTCGTTGAACTATCGATTGAGCTGCCTGGTACGAGATTTACGATAGTCGAAGCGCGCAACCAGTACGTTCATAGATTTCGTGTTAATACTGTACGTTTGACTTTACGTATACTTGAGCCATCCCCTGCAGATTTCAATCCAATATTATGGCTCCAGTTGGTTATGGGCGATATTCATGCACACTTGATTTCATTAGGAGACAGCAATGATTTAATAGGCGTCACGATTAATAGTGAACATTTTTCTAACGGTACTGCGGGATTGTCGCTGCGTCCAATTGTAAATTTAATGTACGATGATTTGTGGTTACTTGTTAGTAGTATAACACAAAGTAATGAGAATTTTGAAATAGACGAAAGTTTTCATTTAGAATCGACCTATGTAAACATGCCTACTGGAGCGGGGCATAGCAGAATAAAATTGAACGTGGATACTATCGGGAAGCGGTCTTTGGGCTCTATTATACGTAATAAAGATAATTTATGTTTACCGCGTGCTCTAGTCGTAGGGCAGGCGTTTATAGACTTGAAAAAAAATGCTACCGCGAATGTAAAAAAACTATGGAGAAATATTTCCGACGGTAGACGTCTTTTACAAAAACAACGCGCTCTAGGGTTGGTAGCAGGGACCGGGGTAGTTGTAGCCGCGGAAAATTGTGGTTTTCGCTAAATTGAGCAATTTTAAGCTCATTACGCATGGCATCGGATTGCCATTGTAGTTTACGATGTTGAGTCATTCGGTAATGAGGAGCCACCGTTTTTTGACGGCCGCCCTCTGCTACGAGATGTATATGGACTAGATTCCCCGGGTGTAATATATCTTTGTCACGATGCCCACGAGCGTCATTTTGATACAATTTTAAATTTACTGGGTGCTCTGGGAAGTCGTTTTTTCTGCACACATTGTAATAAGCGTTATCAATATGTGGATCAGCACGTATGCTCGACTATATGTTCGAGTTGTTTTGTAACGCCTGCGTGTAAACAGAATGATTGTGAAATTTTGAAATGTAATGAGTGTTTGTGAAGTATTTTGGGAATGCATGCTTTACAAATCATAAGACACCCGGGACGTACAAAGTAAAGAATAAAGAATTTTGTAGTCTCGTAAAAATTTGCCAAACTTGTCAGAAACACGTTCACGTGTACCGAAATGTACTATGCTTTATGCAGCCTGTACGTAATTTTGAAAAAAAGGGAAACGCCGATAAAAATAAAAATATCTATACGTTTTTTACGATCTAGAAACGTGCCAAGATGTACCCTATAAAAATCATCCGGATATGCGTCTGCATATACCGAACTTGTGTGTAGTTCAGCAATTGTGTACCGACTGTATCGATAGTGACAACGATTTGAACAAACGCTGCGATACTTGAGGTATACGTGAATTTGTGTTTCGGCAAAACGTTATAAAACAGTTCGTTGATTTATACATTCGTACAAAGTCTATTTTCGATATAATTATATGCATCGCGCATAATGCCGGCAGGTTTGACGCGCAGTTCGTATTGAAGGAATTAGTCGAGGAGCATAAAAATATTATACCAAAAGTAATACTCAACGGAAAAAACATAATTTTGATTCAATGTGGTCGCACCAAGTTTATAGATAGTCTAAATTATTTTCACATGCGGTTGAACGCGTTACCAAAAACATTTGGTCTACCACAGGGTGTAAAAAAGGGTATTTTCCACACCTGTTCAATAAAGCTGAAAAACATAATTACGAGGGACCGATGCCCGCCCTGCATTATTACGCGCCCCATTATATGTCGGGGACAGAGAGAGAAGCTTTTTTTTCATGGTACAATAAGACCGCTCCTAATTATTTATTCAATTTTCAGAAGGAGCTTGTAGATTATTGTCGCGCTGATGTACAGGTTTTGAGACACGCGTGCGTCGCTTTTATCATTCACGCTGGTAGAGCGCGAGAGTTTAGGTTACCCGAAGGTTTCCTCGTAAACGGGTACTTACAGCCACTGTAGGTGGGTGATAAAGGCATCGTGTTTGAGTACGAGGGCTATTACACACACGGATGTCCGCAATGTTTCGATAAAAATAGGGATAAACCTCTGTCTTACGGACGCTCTTTCGACGAGTCCTACGAAAATACCATCGCAAAACTGCGGAAAATTCGGGAACACGGTTACGAAGTTCGCTTCATGTGGGAGTGTCAGTTTGACGATATAAAAGTAAAAAATCCTGAAATTGCGCGATTCGTGAAATTCATCCGGTAATGAGCCAGATAACTTTGAATCCTCGCGACGCCTTTTTCGGTGGACGCACTGAAAATATTATTCCTTTTTACAAAGTCGAAGAGAACGAGAAAATAAAATACACAGATATATATGTTCTCTATATCCCTACGTGTGCAAGCGCGGTAAGTTTCCGATAGGTCATTCGCGTATTTACGTCGGGGGTGAATGTCACCAGTTAACTGATGGCGATAATAACAAACTGGATCGTGTCGACGGTCTAATCAAATGTAAAGTTCTTCCTCCGCGAAACTTATATCTACCTGTTTTACCTGTTAAGATGCACGGATGTTTGCTCTTTGCGCTTTGTCGATCTTGCTGCGAGAAAACGCAAGAGAGTGACTGAACTCATGAAAGCATTATCGATCGTGAGTTTAAAGGCACGTGGGTGGCCGACGAACTGTGTAAAGCCCTTGAATTTGGCTATCGTATAACCGAGATATATATCGTTTGGCAGTACGAGACTACGCGTTTCGATGGCTACAGCGGTGGACTTTTTACCGAATACGTCAACACGTTTTTGAAAATTAAGCACGAGTCCAGCGGTTATCCAGACTGGTGCGCGGACGATGCCTCGAAAGTTTGTTACTTACACAAATACAAGAGGGATGAGGGTATCCAGGCACTGGATCGCGAGAAAATTGAAAAAAATCCGGGGTTGCGCGCGGTCTTTGGGGTAAGTTTGGTCAGCGCACAAATTTAAAACAGACAACAATTGTAAAGATGCGGGAAGCTTTCTTGAAATATTTAACTTGCCCTTATAAAGAAGTTTTCAGTGTTTTACAGGTAGGCGAAAAAATAATGTACGTCAACTGGCAATTTATAAAAGAAGCCGTGGCATCGTCTCCTCACACCAATGTCGTGATCGCCGCTTACACGACTGCTCAAGCGCCATTAGCACTTTACAGATACATTGAGCGTCTCCAAGGTAGATATTATTGTACTATGACACTGATTCTTACTTTTGGATTTAAAGCAGGATACTGTGGATGAATTTCGTTTTCGCTCGTATATATTTCCCGACGACAAAGTGCAATACGCATATGTACCCATGGCTCGCTAAACAGTATAGATAAAAGGTTAGAAGAAAAGGCCCTGAAAAACAGTCTGTCAACGACTGTGGCTGAGGTAACATCTGCGCTGTGTAGCCGGGAAACACTTTTCAAAGAAACACGTGGCTATGTTGGCCTCACTCTGCCACGCAGACAGTCAGCAGCGTGCCGCCTTGATACGCACGTCCGATAAAAATCTCATAAAGTGCATTTTCGAGTGTGCGTTGAATGTACTGCACGGTGTGTTAAAACTTAAAGATTCCGAAAAACATCGATTGAAAAAGTACAAAAAAGTTCTGCGAAAATTGGTTACGAAAACAAAAAGCAGCGGGGGTTCAGCGTGGAAAAGCAGAAAACGCACAATCGTTCAGAGTGGCGGTTTCTTTTTACTTCTCTTACTGGAACCACTCATACGCTCTGTCTTTTCTAAAATATTTAACAAGTCTTAATCGGATGCGGAATTTTTTGTCCACAAGATGGAGCACGCACGAAAGATGGTTATAGTTCCCAAAGTTGCTCTTGACCGGATACAGAGTTTCGCGCAGCCTGCACCACAAGAACCAGCGCTATCCCAGTCTCTGACGTCGAATACTTCTACCAGTAACGAAAATACCGTACAAACATTCGGTGATAATTTATCGCGACTAGATTCGGAGATGCACGCGATACTCAATTCGAAAAAGTTTACCAATGAACGTGAAAAGTGCGAGCATTATTTACAAATTTTACGACGATATTTATTCTTTAAAGAGAGTGAACGAGCCGAGGACAGAGAAACTGATTGCAGCGTTGACGAGGTCGTAGCCACAAAGACACCACTCTCCGAAGAGGATATTCTCGAGAGTGTACCCAAGGTATACGTTAAAAAAGCCCGGTTTCTGCTCAAGCACTGGCATACGACCTAGCCCGCTCACCTTAAATGGGATAATACAGGCAGTGTCATCGTCGATGGAAAGATAATTCCTCAGGCAAACATCGCTGATCTATTGAACGATGTTTTGAAAAAGAGAAAACGGCGAAACGAGGACGACTACGATCCTCCCATCGGAAGATTTCAATTTGCAAAATTTATCGGTAGCAGTGACACCCCTAGTAGGCTGATTGGAAACATTGACGTCTTAAAAATTGCCAAGAGATTGACATCGCCCTTAAATACGGCGAAACGAATGATGACGGAGTCAGTGTTTACACCTCCTCAAACGAGAAACGTGGTAAAGAAAAGGTGGCTCAAACTGTCCGCTTAAAATGTCTAAATACGAAAATCAATATTACGACGCTGCGCACAAGGCTGGTTACGCGGGTGCTTGAAGTTTAATACGTGTCAAAGTACGTGGTAAATCGGTCGTGCACAATTAGAAAGAGAAAGAGCGTATCTACGAGTGGTTGAGCAATCAAGATTCTTACACACTTCACAGGCCTATACGTACAAAATTTCCAAGACTGCACTACAACGTGTCTAACGTGGATGACGTTTGGGAGGCTGATTTGTGCCAGCTGACGTCACTCAAAAACGATAAAGATAGTTTTTGCTACCTGCTGGTTGTCATTGACGTGCTCAGAAAGTTTGCATTTTTAGAGCCGCTACGCGATAAAACTGCTCAAGGTGTAGCTACGGCATTCGAAACGATTCTCAAAAGAGCCAACGGGCGTGTACCCGTCTGCTTGCAACCAGACAAGGGAAAACAATTTGTGGGTGCTGCTCTGCAGAGGGTTCTCAAGAAACACAACATTTTGTTTCGAGCCGCTCGAAATCCAGACATCAAAGCAGCCGTCGTCGAACGGCTCAATCGTACTTTAAAGGAGCGCATGTGGCAATATTTTACGCATTACAACACTCATCGATACATCGATGTGGTACAAAAAATTGTTTATGCGTACAATAACACTCTGCACAGCTCTATAAATATGAAACCTGCGGATGTAAACCTGTAAAACGCTGCTAAAGCTCGGGCATACCTACAGAGGCGCACTCTTTCGAGAGACGAGAAACAAACATCATCGAAATACGCTAAATACAAGGTCCGCGACTATGTACGCATCAGTCGGTCTAAAAGGACCTTTGCGAAAGGGTTAAAAAAAAATTTTAGTGAAGAGATTTTCAAAGTGAAACGCGTTTCTCAAAGGCAAAACATTTACACGTACGAACTGCAAGATCTTGATGGTGAAATTATCGACGGCTTTTTTTATAACGAAGAGCTTGCCCGTGTGGGTTCCGCGCGCCTGCTAGCAGACCAGCAATTCAAAATGGAATGCGTCATCAAAACGAAAGGTCGCGGATCTAAAAAACAATTGTTTGTAAAGTGGATCGGCTATCCCGACAAGTTTAACTCTTGGATAAACGCGTCCGACGTTCAAGCGCCTTGAAACGTGGATAACGTCGAGTCCTTTTATTTGGTACTTCCAAGTAGTAGTAGTGTTGTCTACTATCCCGATAACACGACTACATGCTTTACCACGCACATGTGCTGCGAAATAAGACTAACGGGTGATTGGCACGTGGGGCTAGCCGAGATTCACGTACCGTGTACGGTTATGCATATTCAAGAATCCGAAGCTTCTTACACGTTTAAATTCGGCAGCAAGACACACAAAGTTTCCGAAAACGATTAATTTTACAATTTCCTGCACGGCTTATACGAGAGTGTCGACCAACTTGCGGCGGAAATAAATAAAGTGCGCGATGCACGTGAACATCAAATACTCACACTCACAGAGTTTCAAAAAGGCTACTATACTTTGAAACGAACTTGCGCATGCAAAGAACCTCACTACACGAAATTTAACGAAAAAATTCGACGCATTTTTGGCTTTGAAGATTTTACACAGAGACAGATAGAAACTTTTGTCTCATCAAACTCTGGTATAAACGCTAACGTAGGCAGCAGACCAGCTTGTCTAGTCCGAGCTATACCAGATCAACTGTATGTTTACACCGATATATGCACCCCCTACACGGTCGGCGATACACAAGCAGCTCTTTTGCGCATAGTAGCTTTCGAAAGTTCAAAGTATAAATTCGGCACTAGCATGGTAAAACAGTTTGCTCCGATACACTATATACCCTTGCTGCATCATTCTTTTCAAAGTACCATTATCGATATAAGAGACCAACTTGGTCATAAAATACCATTAGAGTACGGAACTCTGACGGTTACGCTTCATTTTAAGCGTAGCCAATAAACCATGCCGAAATGAGTCATTACGTGAATTATTACAACGCGCAACTAGGTGGCGGCAGTGGTGTCAAAAACGTATTTGTAGGATCAGCGTACCAGCGAGGCTCGGATATCGGTAGTTTCTTAGGTTCTATTTTTATCTTCACTATAAGACGGTATCGTCTCTCAGTAACGAAAGTGATTCACCTTTGGAATTTTTAGTTCCGAGTTCAACGGAACATTACATAGATCTCGCGCACACCATGCTACATTTGACCGTGCAGATTTTACCATCGGAAACGGAGTTGGAAAATGCAAAGGTTGCACCCGTCAATAATTTTATACACTCTTTGTTCGATCAGATTGACATATTTTTCAATCAAAAATTAGTTTCCTCGCCAAACAACGCCTATCCTTATACAGCCTATATAGAAACACTGTTAAATTACACTTCTCCAGCAATACATTCACATCTGTGGTACGGTGATTCACCAGGATGTATGGACGCGTCGCCGGCCATAATCCGCACCACTGCAGGCGCCAACATTGGTGCTCTCAATCGACAACATTACTCTGTAGGCGGCAAATCATTCGACGTTTTGTCGCACCTCCACGCGGACATCTTGAACCAATCGAAATTTGTACTCAACGGCGTTGAAATGAGAGTGAGGCTAGTGCGTAGCAAAGATGCCTTTTGCCTCATAGATTTCTCCGACGATGGAAAATTTTCCGTACGAATCAAGGAAGCAACGCTTATCGCCCGGCGCGCAAAAATAAGCCCCGGGGTTCTTCTAACGCATGCCAATGCTCTTTCAAAAACCACGGCCAAGTACCCGATTACCAGAGTCGAGGTAAAGTCGTTTACCATGTACAGAGGCGTTCTCGGAGATACGCTCGACAACGTCGTTCTCGGTCAAATACCCAAGAGGATAATCTTAGGTTTTGTACAAAATCGTGCATTGAACGGCAACCGACGGCTGAATCCCTTTAATTTTCAACATTTTTCCATAAATTTTCTCTCGCTATACGTGGATCGTGTACAAATACCTAGCAAACCCTTGCAGCCACGCTTTACGGGAACCAACCAACTGTACATTGAATCTTTTCATACGCTTTTTTCTGGTACAGGCATACGCTATCTCAACGAGGGCCTCGATATTGAGCGCAATAGTTATCCACTGGGCTATTGTATTTTCGCATTCGATCTGACACCCGATTTATCGGCCCACTTTTCATCTCACTGGAGCCTCGTGCGGTCGGGTGCACTGCGCATCGAAGTACGATTCGAAGAAGCTCTTACGGAGACGGTCAATTGTATCGTTTACGCTGCATTTGACAACATTTTGGAAATCGATACAAACAGGCAAATTATTACGGATTTCAACGCTTGAGGCGCTAGTGAAAGGGGGCGTACACTGTAGCGAAGGGGGGATAGAAGGTTTCGCATAACCTGTGAAACGAACCCTCCACAAACTAGTCGACTTACTACCCTCGTATTACCACTACCCAGTGCGTATAAAATAAACGTTTGTGATTAGAGCCGTGTCATCGTCATCATCATCATCATGGATTACATACTAGATATCCAAGGTTTCAAAGATAAAGACAATAAATTTTTACCGAAAGAAGTGTCTGTTGTTTCACTACAAAATCATGTCACTGGCCATTGGATAATCAGACCACCTCATCCCTATGAAGAATTGCCGAGCAGCGTAAAGACCACTAACGATTACATTTCATTACGAATGCATGGTATACAATGGTTCGACGGCGATATCACCATAAGCAAATTACACCATCATTTTTACAATATCGCAAGAAATGCTACTAAAATATACGTTAGAGGGTCGGAAAAGGCACGATATGTTCAATCGATAATGGCTCGCCCCGTCGTAAATATCGAGGAATATACGACCGAAGGCTTCACCGATTTACAAAGAAAGTTTTCTTGTAAGCATGTGTGCATTTTGCACGGCTGCCAGGGTAATGAGTATAAAAAGGGGTATTGTGCTCTGCAGACGTCACATCTGTTACGATAGTGGTTTTATTCGCTACTACCCGAGGAAAAGCAACAAAATATACCTGGGGGAGAAGCTCCTGTCGCGTAAGATTTGGCTCTCGCTTTGAGGGGCAAGACGAGGTAGACGGTGCCAGCTCGGAATACGAGAGTACGGACGAAGGAAAGTCAATATGAATATAAGAGAGATAATGAGAGCCCTCGAGGGTCTGAATGCCAGGACAATCGGTGTATACGCGGCTGATCGAATTCCACGCATCATGATGACACCAGCAGCCATAGTCTGCAATACCGACGATCATACGAAGCCTGGAACTCATTGGGTAGCTATACAGATCGACAAAAATAGAATCGGGACATACTTTGACAGTTATGGTGTTCCACCGGTTTCAAAACACTATTTTGAACGTCTTCGTAAAAACTGTAAAAACTTTCGATGGAATTCCAAAACACTTCAGAGCTTTGATTCAATGTGGTGTGGCCAGTATACCATAATGTTTTTGCATCACATGTGTCGGGGTACGAAGCTCGACAAATTTTGTCGTTTCTTCTCACAAGATATCAGAAAAAATGACACACTAGCTATAAGGTTTTATAAAAAAATTTGTAATAAGATTAAATATAAAAAATATAAAAGGGCTCTTACGTTCGCGAACGAGCGCTCTTCAGGTTCAAGCCTCTGTAATCAATCTTGTACCTCTAGATTAAGATGCACTTAACAAATTAAATGTATGATTGTCTTTTGTATTTGTAGCCGTAAATGGTTGAATAAATATTCATACATCAATACAAGTTTAATAAATTATTTACGTACCGTTCGACCTACATAGCCTACATTCCACGCCATTCATTATTATTATTTTCAATTTAATTTTTCTTAAATTAACGTCCGACGAATACTATACTTTTTACTTCTATGAAAGTCCGTTAACAGTTTTATTATAAAGTTGTATAGCATATGGGCCATTTCAAAATTGTACACCATAAACACACTTTTATTGACAGAATAACGGTCGTGAAAAATGAGTAGCACCTGGCTTCTTTTACCATACTTCGCCCACTCTTATTATTCACGTTGGAGGGGAGGGGGTGTGGGGAGAAAATCATCATAGACCCTTATGCGTTGACGATAGAGTTATCTGGCCAGTAATAGCACGCAGGGCAAAGCGACCACATCGTCTTTCGTGGCTGCACTTTACAAGCAGTTTTGTCCGTGTGTCCAATTGTGTTCAAGTGGTTTAAAATTCTGAGTTTGTTTTTTGTTAAAGAAATAACCATGGCTACTTGTCAAGCGCGCGAAAGACGGGAAGTGACGAGTGAATTGCCGAATCTTTTACTGTCAACGACGTATGCTCTCAACAAATCTAACACGAAGCGACTCTGCGTAGGATGAGAGCACAGCATTGGCTACTACCATCACGTTATCAAGCTAATCAACCGCAGTGCTTGGTACAAAAATGTTACGCTTGATGAAGCTAGTTGGAATATATTGAAATACCAATTTGACGCTATAACAGCTTATTTCGACAATTCTTATTCCTTCTACAATGAATTTGGACGTCCTACTAAAATTTTCTTGACGAATCACGACTTAACATTCACAACCTCGTACGTGACTAAATCCATTATGATCGACGAGAGACCACACTCCAGCGATAACCACGAGTCTTTAGAGGAAGAAGATCGGACAAACGAGCAGCCTCTCTGCAAGAAAAGAAAAAATTTCAACAATCCTCCTGGTATCGTTATGCAGCAGTCAACGTACGAAGGGTTTCGCTCACAAAGCGCACTCGTCGACCTTCAGCTTAACATTTTAAAGGAGCGAGTTGGTAAGGTCAATCGCACCGTTGACTATGTGCTTGAATATTTGAAAGACGAACTCGAAAAAGAACCGACAGGAAATGTAAATAACATTCTTAATGATCGAAAATCATTCAAACAATACTATTCAATACATAACGCCGACATAGAAGATTTTATTATGGAAATAATCGTCGACGACACCGATCTGTACAAAAGCGTATATCTAAAAATTGCCCGAAATTCTTGCCTTTCATTTACATTTTATTGCGAATGATTTGAAAGATTATATGAAGACTGTATAAAAAATATTAATGATAAACACCAATCATAAGTTATATATTTTTTCATAATTTATTCACACCCACTTCCTACAAATGTAACTGTAATTTGATGTCTGTGATTATTCGTATCCCAGCCAAAGCATAAGATAGTCATGGGGATGTGCGCTGCTAAACTCGCTTCTGCTCGCTCTGCTGACAGCGGTGTAAAGAAAGATAGCTACAAGGAATGTTTTAAAAAAAAGCAAAAAAATCTCGAGCGGTTTCAAAGGTCCAATCACAATGACGACGTACGGGAGAAAGTTATCATTGATAATAATAATAATTATTTACCCTACAATCCTAGAGTAATGTAAAATTTATTGGAAGAATTTTAATGCTCGATACATAATACGCGTATACCACTTTTTCACCTCATTCACCTACGTAAGCCCGGACAAGATGGGTCAAGAACAGAGCAGCAGCTGCAAAGGCGAGAAATCTTCTCTTCTTCAGGATAAGAATAAAAAAGAAGGAGTTAAGAAGGCAGCGGACACTTCACAATGGAAAAAATACACAGAGAAATATTCTAGCAATACTAACTCTTTGCCCGAAAAAAACGGCTACAAAAGATTATAATTTAATCGTAAAAACGGCCCTTCTCAGGGCCACAATGCCATATTATACGTAGAACACACTCATTTTTCATAGATAACTCAGGGGAAAAAGCAAATTATTTATGCTTTATATTTGATAATTTTATATATTTATTATTTATTTATTTATTTATTTATATATGTGTGTGTGTATATATATATATATCCCTCTCTGTCCATTATCACCTGTGCGACTACAACACTCAGTCGCGACCTTGACACAGGCCCCGCATGTCGCGACTCCCCAATATAGGTCAAGGAGGGGAGGGGGATAATCAATACGGTCACCTGTTTCGCTTGACTGACCTCAGTATGTTTGTGTACACAACCATTGTAATGAACTATAAAAAAACTAGCCTTAGTAAATTCAAACAATTTTTTAGGCACTGGCTCATCGTCTTAAAGCTTCCTCTTTGAGGAAACAAAATTATGAATAAACTATGCATAATTTATACATAATTATTTGTGTATGAATTATGCATAGTTTAAGTATGAAACTGGGTATGCATGATTCATACATAGTTTGTGCATAATTTCTACTTAAAGGAAAATGTCTCCATGATTATGCACAGTCTTTATATAGATTATGTGAAAATTATGTATTTTTCTTATATTCACTGTAAATCACTAAAAAATATACATGTATAAATATACAATTTAAATTTTAAGTAACATATTTGATGTTCAGGCATAAAAGGACATATCCTAAAGTTTCAACAAGATCCGTGACCCAAAACCCCTGATACACTACTTGTAAGTTTAACCCCAAAAATTAATGTTCCACCTAAATCGTAAACACTGCGAAGTTTCTCAAATAAATATGGCATTGACCATAATAATTTATTATAACACATACAATCAAACTTTTAAGATGTCACCATGGTTAAATTAGCGATATTACGAAGTATTTACAGTAAATAATTTATTTTCTTACCTTGATTTTCCAAATTATGTATATATTGATATGTATAGAATCATAATTTGGAAAATCAAGGTAATTGATCATAATTTGGAAAATCAAGGTAAGAAAATAAATTATTTACTGTAAATAATATATATATATATATATATATATATATATATATATATATATATATATATATATATATATATATATATAAAGGATCCATTACGTCCCTATTAATATTAAAATTTCGGGTATCGTAATCTTACAAAATATAAAATGAACAATTTAATTAAAGACTACTATCTTTTATAGTAAATTAAGTTCAATTTTGTTTTTAGTTTCGGTTAATTTTGCACTCACTGCTGTTGCGTACACTAAAAATAGGAAGAAAAATGATAAATAAAATAAAAATAATATAATCAAATATATTTTTAACATTACTATCAGTATACATCAACGCCATTTTCGTCTATCCGGGTCGTACAATATCAGTTTTGATAGCGCGTTTGGGTTTCATTCCTGTCAAGGAACATTTTCGTAATGCATCGTCCATAAAGACTATTTTCATTAGCGTTCGAGCAAATTCTGTTGCTTTGCTTATTCTTCCTTTCAAAGCCGTTTTGATTTAAAAAATGTTAACGAAAGTTTTAAAGCCATTAACCAATTCTGAAATCAGCAGAAGTAAAGTAAAAATTAAAAAAAATTTCTTAAAAAAATTAATGAATGAGTGCAAGGTAACGAAGTACATATTAATTAATAATACCACGAGAAAATTAAGATAAAAAGAATCTACCGAAAACTCAAATCATGCATCGAACTCTTTTAAAATACTTTTAAATAAATTTTATTCTATTATTTTTACTACTTTACTTATATTTTATGTTATTTTGGATTGAATTTTATAGGATATGGATTTATCTTTCATAGCCATAGATGCAATAAAAACATAATGTTACGTACATTTTCGCCTGGTATAGGATGCTTAGAGTCCACTTCGAATCTTTTTTGACTATTACCAGGCGGCGATATCTAAAATAGTTTATAATTTTGAATGAATTTTATAAATTTAGCAAGTTTCAAAATACTCAAGACAGCAAACGTAGCTTTAATCTTGCAAATGTATGTATATATATATATATATATATATATATATATATATATATATATATATATATATATATATATATATATATATATATATATTATTAGCTATGTAATTAAAATAATTGTCCCTATAACATTTTAAAATACTCACGACGTTTCGTATAATTGCTTAAATAAATTATTATTGGTCAAACATAAAACGGAAAATTATAGTGAGTCATTAAATATTTATATTCATTTTTAAGATTAAGCGCAGGCTTACTCTCTTAAAGTAAAATAAAAGGCTTCAGGAATGCTATTTTCAGTAGCAAGTTAATCTATGTATTTACCAATTTACTTTGGTATCGCTCGCACTATCTTCATCATCTTTGGATGACATTAGTAGCATTCATTTCCTTGAAATCGATCTCTTTGAAAGTACTTGTGACTTTTTGGCTGTAGATATATATTATACCGTACAACTTCGACTGATTTTTATGGCTAGTCTATTAAACCTGTGTGCAGAGTGTTTTTATCCTACTTCAGAGAACTTTAAGTCGTGCAATACCGATTTAACATAACCTATTCTATGAACGCATAACTATGAGTTGTAATAAGAAACTAGTATAAAGCTAGTTCATTTAAAAAAAGTCGTACATAGGAAAAGTTGATTAAAATTGCGTTTTTTTTTAAATAATCTGTCTACGGTAATAAGACTTATTGGAAATAGGATATAAGCTACTAAGTTATTTTAACAAAGTTATATATTATAGTCAATAAACCATCTAAGGAAATAAAAGTAATGAGATACTTCTATAAATTCTGTCTTAAAAGAATATATTCTACTCTAGTAAGATACAGCTTTTCTAAACGGTCCTCGTGAGATAAATGTTTCTTATTCGGGCATATCGATACGTTCTATTTCAAGCACAACGTAGTAGATGTAACATTTGAATATCTAAGCTCATCTTGAATATTCATTATTTGTCGACGAGTATTTCTCAGTTACCTATCATAGTGCGGTCGTAAGGTTACTTCGTACGGCGCAAACCACGATTGCGAGGCGAAGTCATGTAAGTTCCCTACAATTACGAAATGCCGCACATCCTGTCAGGATCGATTAATATAATAGATCAATTTGTAGAATTTTCTTATTGTTATTTTATTATTTTTAAAGCGATCATAATTAATTTATGGTTAAAAAACATTTTTTTTAAATCTCGTATTTTTATTACGAATGAAAATCTTATCCGCTCATCGGCACTTATTTTAACGAACCTTATCATCATTTTCTTCCGATTCAATAGTTTGATGAAAGTTATCACCTCGATTGTTAAAATCTTCTGAGTCACTGGCACGCAAATCAAATAACTGAAAAATCTTCAAGAATATATAAAAATGCATTAAATAGTTTCATCATATAAAAAAATAGAATTATTCTCCAAATGTCTCTTTTATAATTAAGTATATAATAATTTACTCTTAATACTCGCATCATCTTCTTCTAAATCGAACGGCATACCAATAGATCTGTTTCTTTTTTGCTGATCTGCTACGGGCTATAATATAAGTAAAATAAAGGTTAGCCGTCGCGGGACGCCTGGCAGATGTGAAACATCGAATTCTTATGTGTAGAAAGTATAAAATAGGAATGATGATCTATTGGAGGAATGGAAAATGAAAAGTAATTTTTTTCTTATTCATTTTTTCATTTTGTTTTCAATGGATAGATCTTTTTATTTTATTCAAATAAAATTAATAAAAACATAATATATACTAAAATATTTAATTCTATTGAACATTAGGAGATGTTTCATCAGTTATTTCCGTGATTGTAGCAGTTGACGTTATTTCCGATGGTATGAAGGTGATGATTGGTCGGTGATAACTAAAATATGCGACGAACATGTTTGACATAACGTTATCAAGATATCTTACAAATATTGCATCTATTGTTGTTCCATATCTAGTTGTAGATTCTGTTGTTTTGTTATTCATAATTAAGTCGAATTCTTCATGAAGGTATTTAATTAATGGTAATGATTCTTCTCTTGCAAAATTTACATTAAAACCACCTGCTAGGACCATTGGAAGTTCGTGTAAGTTGTCATTTATAATTGCTGAACCTGATATATACATACATACATACATATATATATATATATATATATATATATATATATATATATATATATATATATATATATATATATATATATACACATATTCATATATAAAAGAGCGAGAGAGAGAGAGAGAGAGGGGAGCGGAAGAGAGAGGGAGAGAGAGAGACGCGCAGATAAACCATGGGGGATGTTTACCCACGTGCTCAAGTTGTATGTGTTTGTCTCAAATACAAACAAACGTGCAATGTAGACGTATGTTACATTATGTCACATGTCTCTCTCTCTCTCTCTCTCTCTCTCGCTCTCTTTCTTTCGCTCTTTTATATATGAATATGAATTATATATATATATATATATATATATATATATATATATATATATATATATATATATATATATATATATATATTCATGTATAAGAGAGCGAAAGAGAGAGAGAGAGAGGGAGACAGAATGTAACATACATCTACATTGCACGTTTGTATGTATTTGAGACAAACACATACAACTTGAGCACGTGGGTGAACATATCCCGCATGGTTTATCTGCGCGCGCATCAATTTCAAACTTCGTACGTATAACTATATAATGAAATAATCATGTCATGAAATTAAATTACCTAAGATCTGAATCACTTGATTGTGTAGCGTTGATTTGTTGAGCACGTAAAGGCGGCATTTTACTTGTACTGGGTTGTTGATCATCGTGAAATTAGTTTTTTTCTCTTTTCCGAAGAGGTATATCATCTCCAAGTTCCTCACTGTCACTATCACTCATATTTTAAATAATTAATTCACTGAATATTATACTATATATTAATCTCTCGTCTGTATACTAATCTTTCGTTCGTAAACCTATACAAACTATACAGCTCATCAGTATAGGTATATCGGTTACAATTTGCAAAGCAGTAAGTAAGGAGACGGACTGGAGAAGAGACGCGCGCCGTGAAGGGGGACGCTCAGCTAGATGCTCGTGAGAGGGGACGCTTGCTGAATAACGAAGCTATAGCTGCGCGTGAGAGGGGACGCTTGGCTATAGAGAGAAAGAGAGATTGGGAGAGAGAGAATGACGCCGAGTGTAGCTATAGCTGCGCGTGGGGACGCTTGCAGACGCTTGGCTAGGGAGAGAGAGAGAGGGTGGGAGAGAGAGAGAGAGAGAGAGAGAGACTGACGCCGAGTGTAGCCGAGCATTGCCGAAGGTTCACGATAAATCTCGTTTCATCATTTTAGGCGTCGTTTCATTTCGAACGCTTTCACTCCCGTACCGCGGCAAAAGATGTTTCACATCAAAATTATTGATTATTATATTTCTTTTTTATGCATTATTTACGGCAAAAAACTAACCTTAATTCCGAAGTAATCCTGTTTTATTCCACAGTCTGATGAACTAGGTACTTCAAGACTTGACTTATTTACTGAAAATTGTTCAGTATCGCCTGCTTCAGTTTGTATATCTAATTCTGAATTTAACTTTTCGATATTTGATGAGGGCATGCCATAAAATCCATTTCTCTTGGTTGGTACTACTAGAGACTGTAACAAAAGTTAATATTAAAAAATGATATCGTAAAAAATTTAATTTAAGTAATGTAATAGTCAACCTTGAACTTTGGTGAAAATGATTCTTCTTCATCTATAGATTTTTTTGGTTCATAATGCACAGTGCTGCCTGTATTAGGTGCTAAGGCTGCCTTAAAATAATCAAGTATCTGTAAAAAAAATTTAAATTATATACATCATAAAAGTAAAAAATTGGTTGCATGAACTAACAAACTAAATAGATAAATTTTTTGGTTTAATTACGGCGTACAGTAAATATTCTTTCTTGTATGCAACGTTCATCTGAGCCAATGTCATTTTTAATTTTCTATGCCTTCAGTTACTCAATCGCATTAATTTGATTTCATAACTACGGCAACTTTTTCGAAAATATTTACTTTTGACTTTACTGTACTTTTGACCTCCTCTGAAATTTGTTTTTCTAATATATTTGTTGGTTTCCTTCTTAGCTTTTCGTTAGACTTGAAATGGAGTTAAAAGTTATTAAATGTTTAAATTATTAAGTTATTGTTATTACCTATTTTATCAAATAAAATAAGTTGTTATTACATATATACGTACTCTGTACAAATATGATTAATTAAAAATTTACAAATTTTAAATATTTTTCTTAATAAACAAAATTGTTACTTATATTTCAAAAAGGAAGATACCCATAGCGAACCCCTAGAGGGAATATGAGACCAATACTATCGTTTAAAGCTTATTTAGAAATGGATTTTATAAAAAAAAAAATATCTTTAAGTGCGGGGAAACCTGACAAAAAATAATATTTATTAATTTGTCCCATGTAAAACAATGAAAAAGTCTAACCATACTCGGGAATTTCTACTTATTTTTACGAATTTTCATTGCGTTTTCTTCAACATTCCCTACACTTAAGGAGGTCAATTCTTTTTTTTAAATTCATTTTTTGACGAGCTCTAAAGAATAGTATTTGTTTTTAACCGTTATCGAATAAGGTGATGTTCTCAATTCAACCTGTATATATATATTTTATTTATGATTGTCCGCCGAATATTCCGAAACTACTAAACCGGTTTGAATATACTTTATTTTTAATAAAAGAGGATGATCCTATGGTGGTTCCATTGCATCATGTTGCCAGTATTGACTACGTCAGTACTGGTGTTTTGTTATATTCTGCCGTCGATTATTCGGAAACTACTGAACCGATTTGGATAAACTTTTTTTCAATAAAAGAGGATGATCGCACGATGGTCCCATTACATTAATGGGCCAGTATCGAGCCAGCACTAGGTCAGCACTGGCGTTTTGTTATGTTCATTGTCCAATTATTTCGAAACTACTGAACCGATTTGGATAAACTTTTTAATTTGGATAAGTAAAATGCAATTTGTCCGGTACAATTAATAAGCGTAAAATAAAAAATGTATAAAATACGAACCGACTTCGAAAAATTCTCTAAAAGGAATAAAATAATAATCGATATTAACCTTTTCGAAGTCGGCGCCGAATTTCAAACCGACTTATAGTATCTTTCTTATGGATATGATTTAGAACTTATACTGAATTAGGTCTAAGCACATATACTTATAATGCCTCTAAAGTCAGACCACCGTAACTCGGTGAAATTTTGGGCCGACTTCGAAAAAGGTTATATAGAATATTACGATATTCTTTGTAGAGAATTTTTCACAGTCGGTTCGTGTTTTTTTTAAATTTTTTATACGTTCCTCTTCAACGACTTAAATATTATATAATAATTTTTCGCGTTTTAATCAATTACTCTACGAAATTATATTGATATTGTATATTTTACATAACAATTTTATAGACGAGATGTTATATTAAAAGTATTTGTTACGAAAAAGTCCATATCTGCTTCGTTCTCACTAGATTTATTTGCATGTTTCGATCTTTTAGTAGAGGTAGAGATTTGGTATTTATCTTTAGCGTTCTTACTGCGATGTTTCTTTTCCGTGCGTTGTTTAACTAAACATTGCATTTTATCCAGTAAAATATTTTCGTTACATAATGAAATATATTATATAAAAGTTACCATTAAGATATAGTTTACCTAGCCTAAATTTATGCGATTTTTATGTATCTACATAAATGTCGTTTTATCTAGCACAAAATATCCATCTAATATTTTATTTTACGTAAATTTACTTTATCTATAATACTTTTCAAACAATTTTCTTATTTCAGTCTCTATTTATGTCGATAAATGATAATTAATAAAAAAGAACATACCGACAAGCATATGTAAGACTTGTAAAATTTTATAATTTTATTTCTCCACTATTGATAGATCGATCAATTTCCTCGTATTACATTACAAAATTGGAATATCAGAGATCGTATCAATGAATATCGTTATCAGGAAGAGCAACATCAGGGTATAGATCTTACAGCATACAATCCAACCGATGACCAATTTGAATGCATCGATTTTGAAGTAAATCGTGTAACTTATCTATCTTTCATAGTCATTAAAGAAAAGTCTGTCTACCAGGGCGTAATAATGTATGTGAAGTAAAAATAGAGTACGTGATATATTGTATACTTTTGATGTATATGTACACAAAATAACCGCCACAGGCATAAGCACGCGGTGTACTCGCAGAGTCGGCAGCGTTCGGACGCTCACGCCGCGCGGCACGCTAACGATAAGCGTGCGATCTGCTCAGGAAGGCGAGACGTTTAAAGCGATTTGAATCGTTGCCACCGCGCACTCGAAGGTTTTTCCGTTTAGAAATCCCTTTAAATAATAATCTATTCTCCGCCTCTTACCACCTCTATCTAGATATCTGTGTACTACTAGTACAATTGCTATCTGTGTTTTGAGCACGTTTTAACAATTTCACATATGATGTTTACTTCACGTATGCTATTCCTCTTTGTGCATAATATTTTAATTTTCTTACCTTATTTTTCTTTGCATATGACAGTTTCAGTTCACGTACGCTATTATATATACCATCTGTAAATAGGATAGTGCTGATGGCGTTAGTAAAGGGTCAAAAATTGATCCTGATATACGATATTTCTAATTTGTAAACACTCAAAATAAGCCTTTCAGTTGACAGCTTTATAGATTATAGTTTTTCTCTTCGTACATATAAAAAATTTAGAAACAGTAATGTATTTCATCGTTGAGAGAACAATTAAATTATTTTTTTATTGATATCAAATTTATATCAATATATCAAATTTATAAGGGGGCTCAAACGCTACGCTTTAGTCAGCAACTTATTTGGTATCTTATTCAAATAAAATGAGATATTAGGACACCGAGTGTGAATGCCTGTTCACTGATGGACACTGTCGAGAACCCAGCGGAAGGTACGTCGTCCGACTCCCCTTCAAAGAACATGGAGCCTCCCTCCTGGGAGAGAGTCTGCCCCATGCCCGCGTCGCACTAGCCACAATGCATCGTCGCATGCAGCGCAACCCGTGGCTGGCAGAGGCATACATCCAGTTTCTAGAAGAGTACATCAGACTCGGCCACATGTGTCAGCTCACGGAATTAGAACTGAGGAACTCTTCCCAGCCAGCGTGCTACATCTGCCATCATGGGATCTGGCAGCAAAGCGACTTTGGAGACAAGCTTCGAGTCGTTTTTAATGCGTCTCGCCTTACAACAAGCGGATAGAGCCTCAACGACGAGATGCATGCAGGTCCAAAACGATAAAACGACTTCACCATAGTCGTGACCCGCTGGAGGACCCGTTCCGTCAGATCTGGATCCAGCCACAGCATGTGCACCTCCAACAAATCCTCTCGAGCCCGAATCCAGAGACTCCAGCGACTCACTACGCCTTGCAGACCGTTACGTACGGTGAGGCCAGAGCACCGTACCTGGTGCTTCAGATCATGAAACAGCGCTGCCTAAATGAAGGAGCACATCTGCCCGAGGCTGTCGACGTCATCGAGAGGGAGCTGTACGTGGACGACTTTCTCAGTGGTGCGGACGACCTCGAGCCCGCGTGCCGCCGCCGAGACAGACTCATCAAATTCCTAGAGGCCGGCGGACTCACACTCAAGAAGTGGGTCTCCAACGATCCCGAGCTGCTCGAAGATATCGCACCAGGAGACAGACTGCGTCCGACTTGGCTTTAGTTCCCCAACTCAGGCCTGCTTTAGGTTCGCCCTGATCCTCGCCGAGCTGGCCCGAATCTTTGACCCAGCCGGGTGGCTCGCCCCCATTACGGTGGTCGCCAAGATGCTCATTCAAGATCTGTGAAGAGCCAAGATGGACTGGGACGTGAACGTGCCTGAACTCTGAGTTCGCAAATAGCTCAACTTCCAGGAGACGATGAAGGGCGTCAGCAAAATCTCAGTTCCACGCTGGATTCATCACCACAAGTCGAGGAGAGTCAAGCTGCACGCCTTCACGGACGCAAGCCGCCGAGTCATAGCAGCAAGGCTGTACTGCAGGACCACTGATCGCCACAGTAAGAACACGGTGGTCAGTCTGCTCTGGTTGAAGACCAAACTCTCACCCCTCCGGAGCCACGTCCCCCCAGAGAGGCTAGCAGCCTGGATGACCATCCCGCGGCTCGAGGTCAGAGCCGCCCTCCTGTCTGCTAGGCTGCTCCGATTCGTGGCCACCAACCTGGACATCCCACTGTCTAACGGTTACGCCTGGGGCGACTCACAGGTAGTACTTCATTGGCTCCTCTCTGACAGTCCGATAGGCAACAACTTTGTGAACGATTACATCGCTTACGTCCAGGAGCTCGTCCCGGAGGACAAATAGCGGGTGAGGTCCCATATCCAGAAGTGCACAGTGTGCGCTAGAGTAAATGCGCGACCCATGAACCAGGCCATGGCCCCTTTTCCTGTAGTCAGGGTAACACCATCGTAGCTACCTTCTTCGTAGCTACCTTCCTCAAAACCGGAGTGGACTACGCCGGACCATTCCAGATACTGCGAACGAAGGGTCGCGGGGTGACGTCGACCAAAGGATACGTCACCGTCTTCGTATGCCTAGCCAGCAAAGCAGTGCACCTGGAGCTGGTGGGCGATCTAATGACCCAAATCTTGCTTGGTGCCCCCGATTGCTTTACCAGCAAACGCGGTCAACCCCAAGAGATTTGAAGCGACAACGGCACCACGTTCCGCGGAGCCAACGCTGAACTCTACCATCTACTGCGTGCTGCCGAGATAGACTGGGACCAAGTCGAAGGAGGCCTCACTCAACAGAACATCACATGGCGCTTCATCCCGCCCTCAGCACCTCATTTCGGCGGAATTTGGGAAGCCGGCGTGAAGTCCGCCAAAGTCCACCTGCGTCGAGTCGCCGGTCCTCGTAAGCTGACATTTGAAAAGTTGTCGACGCTCCTTATCAACATAGAGAGGGTGCTCAACTGCAGACCTCTAGCCCCACTCTCCGGTGATCCAGATGATGTCGAGGTCCTGACACCGGCACTCTTTCTGACCGGATGATCGCTGACCTCGATGCCTCAGTCCTCCACAGTAGGGTCATCCAAAATTTCCCGAATCTCAAATTTTCTTCTTGTAACCGCTTCAAAGTGTTGTGATTGGCAAAAAAAATGAGATATGTGTCCACCGGCTGCATGAAGTTAATATTAAGAGGTCTTTACCATCACAAACAGCTTTTACCATTTGATTTTGAGTACTTTTATTATATTAGGCTGAATTAAAAATAATTATATATTAATTTATATGGCTACCAATTTTTTTTACGTTTATTATAAGTTTATTAACATCTTCACCGCATTAGGCAAGAGAGGCAAAGAATTTCCTCCTAAGTAAAATTCTAGTTTACTCATTTTTCACTAAAAGACCTGCTAATTTCAACGAATTTTCATGACATTATATTTTAACGAATTGACACGTTCGACGTCGCATTTTTGAAGAGCAAACCGAGTACTGTATATAAAAAATTATAGGACAACAGGATATCTTGGGTTTTATATGCAAACAGATTATTTATTTATTATTTTTTATTTAGTTGGCCCTTCAATTGTATTTAAATGCACATATTTTAGGGGATAACTTCATTTTAAATATTTAAAATAATTATAAGTATCTAAAATATTTAAAATCAAGTTCGCCCCTGAAATATATGCGTTGAAATAGAATTGAGGGCCAAATAGATACAAAATAATAAATAAATAATCGATTGGCGGATAAAACATAAGATATCCTATTGTCCCTTAATTTTTTTAAATATAATACTTGGTTTATTCTTCAAAATTCAATGTCAAACGTGTCAATTCGTTAAAATATACTGCCATGAAAATTCGTTGAAATTAGCAGGTGTCTTAGTGAAAAATGAGCAAACTTGAATTTTTTTTATGAGGAAATTTTGTTGTCTGTCTTGCCTAATGCGGTGAAGTTGTTAATAAACTTATTATAAACGTAAACAAAATTGGTAGCCATATAAATTAATATACATTTATTTTTAGTTCAGCCTAATAGAATAAAAGTGCTCAAAATCAAATGTTAAAAGATGTTTGCGATGGTAGAGGCCTCTTAATGTTAACTTCATGCAATCGGCGGACACATATCTCATTTTTTTTGCCAATTACAACATTTTGCAGCGGTTACAAGAAGAAAATTTGAGATTCGGTAAATTTTGCACCACCCTATTCCACATTCGACACACCGCTGGACCACGCGATGCATTGGAATCTCGTCAGAGGCCTCCGAGACCGCTTCTGGTCTTGTTGGAGCCGCGAGTACCTAGCATTCTACAGCAGCGATCCAAGTGAACCAGACCTCGCCCGAAACTCGCGGTCGGCGACATGATCATCATCGTCGATCCTCCCCTTCTCAAGCCCAACGGAAGGTGGCCGGTTGGCAGGATCACCGCAATCCATCCCGGATAGGATAACCTCCTAAGTGTCGCCACTGTATGCACCGCAGACAGCTCCTACACCAGGCCCGTGACGATGCTATTTCAACTTTCCCATGACCAACCGGAACAATCACCGCTGCATGTGGCTGACAACGCCTGACCATATCTACGGTGGGCGGCATTCGACCACACCTACGGCGGGCGACGCTCCATTAAGTTCGTGCACGGAACGAGGCGGGCGGGATGTTGAATATGAATATTCGCGCCTCCTCCCGTCCCCACTTCGGCCGCGCCGTCCCCGATGGCGGCCCCAGTGTCCCTCTCTCGACTCGAGTTAGATGGCGGCTCAAGACCTCTCACCACTGGCCCTCTCGATGCCACTCCATCTCGAGCTTCCGATCGGCTCAGTTCATTCATTACTGTCGTGTACCATCGCTGCCACACTTATAACATAAAGAGACGTGAAGGAAGCAAATTGTTCATTTGCCTGATCTCCCTCTCCACAAATCCAACACCTGTAATTGCAACTTCAATTGAAAATAAGTGTAATAATTAAAGTACAGTTAGTTGAAAAGTATGAAACGGCGATTCTTTAAGAAATTTAAATATGAACAAAATTAACATTAAAATATAAATATCGGTTCATAACTCTTGAATAATCTTCTAAAAGACCAATTTTCGTAGAAAATTAATAATGAAATAATAATATTTATGATGATTTATGTTCCTAATCACTTATTTTCTTGGAATGAAATGCCAAATAGACATAACATGCATGTTTTATATTTAAATTTTTATTATTCGTGAATGATTGCTGATTTGACTTGATTTATTTCCACGCGTTTTGAGACATGGCGGCCCGCGGTACGTCATGGGCGGGCCGCCGCGTGCAGAACTGCCCGTGTGCGCGCGTCGCAAAACACATGGAAATAAAAGCCTAATATTCATCTAATAGGTCAATAACAATAATTTATACCATTGTACGCTAATAGTGTATGATTAGATGTACAATTTAAGCAGCGTAAAGTTAAAATCAAGTTAGTGTTCTCCGAGTAATAAACTGTCAGTTTTTAACTCAAAATCAAAGCAATTTAGAAAATATTTCGCAAGAACGTTTTTTGTATAGAATTCTACAAAGAATCTAGAAAAAAAACTTCAGCCATAAGGGTCGATTAACAATTAAAGGCACCATTTTCAGGTTTCAACACCAAGAAAAACTTGGTATCAGCCGGTCCTTCAGATCGGCCACGGATTAGTACAGTGGCCGCTGAACTATACTTATTAATTTTTTTTTTACTCACTCAATTGTTACTTTTTTATTAAGTTTTATGGATATTTTTATTAAAGATTGATTAAACTTTACAAATAATTCAATCAAATTAAATCACTATTTTTCTATGAACTACTCGAAAGATAGAACTCTAACTTCAATGATATCAATTCAACATTTGCATCTAATAGAGCATCGTCTCTAGAATCACTTATCAACCATGAAAATATTACGGCAGATGAAAATAACTTTTTCGATAACAAGTTTATTATGGAAGATAAGAAGAAAGCAGGTTCTTAACGACGTCTTCCAAACAAAAAATTTACGTGAACTGATAGATGTACATAAGAGAAACACCGATAATAATGACAATTTTATTAGCGATTTTACCACAGCAAATGATTATCGAAGATTATAAGTAGAAGTTATGAAAGGAGACTACGATTCGTACTTGCTTTGGAACAAGGATGGTACTCTAATTTCAAACATTTCTAAAGGAAAAATATGGCCAGTGCCGGAGAAAATTTTGAACTTTCCTCCAAAATATGGAAGAAGCTGTACATTTTTAGCTGACATCTATTATAGTAACGTTAAACAGCCAAATATGAATTTACTATTAAAACCTTTTTCCTTTATAATGAAAGATTTATTTAACAACGGTCTTGATTGGCTTAATAAATCGACAAATTTTATAGAACATAGCATTGTAATTACACCTATAACAACATAAGATTATCTAGCTAAAGCTGCAGCACAAATTTTAATGAAATATAATAAAGAATTCGGCTGTACTTGATGTGAGCACCCAGGAGCTACATACGCAACAGGATTAGGACACAACAGCGTATACCGGTCTCTAGATTATTATCTTTGTTTAAGAACAGAAGAGCGAATGATACAGCAAGTAGAATATGCGATACATAACATTTTAGATCATTGTAAAGGAGTCAAAGGCCCAACAATCGCTGTTACGATACCATATTTTAATATTGCAACGTCATTTGTCCCAGACTATATGTATGTTGTTCTAGCAGGAGTAGTTACTATGATAGTGAATCTGGTTTGACAGAAAAATTATAATAAACCATTTTACATAAATAAGTCCCTAAGATAATCAATTGATGAAGCCATTTTAAACATTTCACCGCCTGATTTTATTCCAAGAATTCCAAGAATTATAAAGTATAAAAGTTATTTTAAGTCATCAGAAATAAGAGATTTACTTATTTTCCATTTTCCTGTTATTTTAAAAGATTATCTACCGAAGAAGTATTATCGACATTTCTTACTTTTTTCTTACGGAATAAGAATATTATTATAAGCAAAAATAAGTGTTAATATATTTGCTGATGATGTTGAAGAATTATATGGGATGGATAAGTGCTCATATAACGTACACCAATTGAGTCACATGACAGATGATGTGAAGCGATGGTGGCCATTGTGGGCATGGTCGATGTTTACGTTTGAAGACGCAAATGGCTACTTTAAAAAAATGAATCATGGACCAAAAAAAGTTGATATAGAAATAGTCAATACTTTAAAAATAATAAAATTTTAATATTTTAAAAGACAAATTATCTAAAATTCGATACGATAATCTAAATACTGAAGAAACAACTCTCGGTTCAGTTACAAAGATTAAATTAAATCAAATAGAATTTGAAGAATTGCAAAACTTTATTTTTTCGAAGAAACTTACAGTAGATGAAAACAACATATTTAGTTTACAGCAGAACAAAAATAAGTAATGAAGTTTTTACATCTAAAATCTGTACAAGGCAAAAAAGAAAAAACATCTCAATAATTTCATGGAATAGCTATTGTAATTTTGGAGTGATTTATGCAGTAGTGTGTGAGTTTATACAAAATATAACTAATTCTCAAGATATTTGCCCTCAAATTAGGATACAGTGCATTTACAGTAGCGTGAGCGAGAGTGAAATTATTGAATGCACCTTGGTCCACTAATATAGCAAATGTAACCTGGAAGGTGAACCCCACACGTCAGCTTTGCCACCGGAACGGGTGTATTCCGCAAATGTTGTCGCGTCCTAGGGGCCATATATGTGCGCTAGCCCTTGTACATACCTACCCGCACTCGAGCGTGAGCGCAACTCGCGGGTGATCTCGCGATACCCATGGATAGGGATGGATGCGAGTATTTTACTCGCCCACTCGTGAACAGCGACGTTTGTGTAAACATTTTTAAAGGTCGCTCGACCCCCTCAGCTCACCCTTGAACGTGAGCCAACTCGCCTCTGCTAAGGCTACAGAGGATCGCGATTCAAGTGCTTTCGGGACACAGAGAGAAAAAGAGAAGTGAGACTCGATCGATACGAGTTTTCTTCTGTCACCGTGCACCTTCCAGTGCCCGAGACGAGCCGAGGCAGACCGCTGTCAATACCGCGGGCTCCCTCTCTTCGTCCTTCCTATGAAAGACACAGAAGGGATAGTGAGATACCCGACATAATCCTCATCTGCGTAATGACAGCGTACGGCTCTGCGTGACATCCGATCTGTTGTACCGACAGAGCGGCCAACACGTGCGAGAACCCTCGCAGTTCGCTCGCGCACGAGAGGAGCCCACGTGGTTCGCTCGCGGACGCGGAAACCGCTGGCGTTCGGTGCTCGCGCGCTAGGGATCTCTCGAGGTTCACTCGCACGCGAGGGAAAGGCTGATGGTTCACTCGAGTGCGAGGGAACGCTAGCGCTTCGCTCGCGCATTAGAGGAACCCTCGCGTCCTAGGGAAATATAAACGATTGCAAGCCAGACGAACGTTCGCACACTGAGGAAACGGAATAACAATAACAATAACAATAACAATAACAATTTGTTATCTTCTTTTTTCGAGGGTCACCCGACTGAGTTCGAACGGCCAGATAATGTAGGGCTAGTTGGGGATGCATCCGCCATGTGTATAATATAGGACGAAAAATAAAATCAACAAAAACATGAAAAAACTACACAGCCGTTGCATTGCAAACCGACCCACTAAAACCTACCACCCTTACCTCTTATGGTGGAACCCACCGTGGTACCGTTTATAACATTACCTTAAAGGTGGTGCCATTCTAGTATTATCTCGACAACCGCTGCTGCCTTGACCTGAACAAAATTTAAAAATTTGTAATTTTAAATCCCCCGAGGGGACGTCAAATATAACCCGTATCATTTATACGCGTATTCGAACCGGCGCATTCATCTTCGTACGGAAAGGAGAAGTATCCCTCCCCACGACATTCATAAAATGAGGGAAAATGAGCATTTCCCGGATAAGAAAGCGTACCATCTTCTCCCTCCACGTCGATTTCCGTGGAGTCGTCCGACGTCCCTGGGTTATGTTGGTGTGTCGGAGCATCTGATTCATACTATCGTCGGTTGCTTTGTTGAAGTACCGTTTTTTTTTGTTGTAGGACCGTCTCGGCGAATTTTGCCGTGGCGGCCCACTTATTCTTGGAGGACAGCATTTCGCCCACAATGTTCTCAGGCGTGAATTGTCCAACCGAACCGTGAAGAGTTGTTCTATCTTCAAATGTGTGAAACGCATCGTCGCATTCAGTGGAACAGAAGATGCAACATGGACTCTGAACCTTCCCCATACGATTGAGGTATGTGCAGAAGTACCCATGGTCACTCAGGAATTGGGTCAGGTAGTAATGTACCTCCCCATAGTCTCTGTTAATCCAAGAGGCCAGCTGGTCTATCAGCCTTGCTGTCCATTTACCCTTGGTTTTGGTTGTCCAGGATTCTTGCCACGTTTCCATGGTGCATTTCCGTTCGAGTCGAAACAAGGCATCGTACAGGATGTAGTAAAAATCAGTGTCAAAGATCGACCCCTGTGCCACGCCGGCACTGAGATATTTCTCGCGTTGGCCTTCTTCTGTTTCGTAACGGAGGATACGGTCCTTTAGGTAGTACCGTATCACCCGCACGAGGTACTCTGGGACTCTGAACTCATTCAACGCGTGCAAAATGTTTGGCCACTTAGCCGAGTTGAAGGCGTTCTTAACGTCCAGCGTAAGGAGAAGTGCGATTTTCCTGGATAAATTATGTCCAGTCCTTACTGTCCTTCCCAGCCGAATTACCTCTCGTAGAACGTCAGTTGATCGCAGTTTCCTGAAGCCGTACTGATTGTCGGCTAAATCGCCGACAGCCTGTGCTGCTCCCTGTAGCCGTCGTTTTGCGGATCAACACGAGACGCTAAACCTTCCAGGGAGTGCCAAAGACACCCGCCTTGAGGCACGTGTTGTACACGTTCAGTAATAGAGAAGATGCTTTCACCGCGATGATCTTCAATATCTCAGCTGGAATCCCGTCTGGCCCAGGCGCCGTTCCGTTCCGCATCATTTTGGCGGCGATCCGTAACTTGTCGGTGGAGAATTGGGGAATCTCACCTACTTCAGCGGATTTCTTCTAGTCTTGCCTTGGCAGATGTGTTGGGAACAGAATGTCCACTTTTCGAGCCACGGTGTACTCGTCGAAAGGATTATTTGGGAGTGCGCAGCGTTTCTTCGTCACGATCTTGTCGCCCAAGCCCTACACGTCCCGATTGACTTCCTCCGTCAGGTTCTTCCAGCACTGTGCCTTCCTCCGGTATATCTCGCGTCGGAGTCGCTTGCGCGCTGCTTTATGCTGCACCGACAATAATGCTGCCTCCATTTCGTCTCTCGTTTTTTGCGCTCTTTTTCAGGGACGTTTTATTTCTACTCTCAGTTGCGCGATTTCGTCCGACCACCAGTTAGCAGGGCGTTTTCGATTTCGCGATCCCTTACGCGGCATAGATGCGTCGTAGGCTCGGTGAATGCGACTCATAGTCTCCCTCAGAGGGCCTCCGCACCATCCCTGTCTTCGGTGGCGTTCTTCGTCGGTAAATTTATCTGTCCTTCGAGCAGTACCTCGACTAGCTTTTTGGTGTTCAGCCTCGCCAGATTCCATCGGGATGGGTTTGCCGTGACACTTTGCAATTGGCATTTATTGCCCAGCTGAAAGGTAACATATTGGTGGTCGCTTCCATTGCAATCCTCCATTACCCTCCAATCCGATGCTCTACGCGCTAGATTTTCGGATGCAAAAGACACGTTCGGAATCGTCCCAATATGCCCTACCCTTCTGAATTTCGACGTGTTCCAAACGTTGAGAACTATCAGGCCGAAACTAGATACCATCTACATGATGGACTTTCATCTGCTATCCGTCACTGGCATGCCCCACTCCAATGTTCGCGCATTAAAGTCGCCGGCGACTACGATCTGGCCATCTATCTCGTAGACCGCGTCTTCCAGCTCGTCCTGACTCCGCCTGAATTATTCAATGCGGATGTTCGGGGTAAAGTAGCAGCTCATGTAAATTATGTCTATGCTTCTCACCCACACAAAGCCGCTTCCGGCCCCGTTTTCGTCCACTCTGACGGTTCGTGGGTCCACGTAGATTGTTGCTGTGCCAAGTGTACCTTTGTACCACGTAGATACGTTCCAGTCATAGTACTGCTCGCCGATTAGCAGCACATCAGCCTTCGTCTCAGATATACTCTGAGTCAAAAGGCTGTTAGCTAAATCGGCTCTATGGAGGTTCGCTTAAAGGACCGTTATGCGGTTCATCAGTAATCAGGTTCGCGAAACGCTCTACGCTGCCCTGAGCCCGGCGTATGGCCCAGCTGTGCTTGGTCTACTTTCAGGTCAATGTGCAAGACGCAATTCGCCTCGGTAGCCTCGCAGGCTGCTCCTTTGTGACCTTCCGCACCACATTCGTAGCAGTCCTTGCTTCTGTCTGGGCCACGACAATCGCGTGCTTCATGCGCGTAACCCAGACATCTGAAGCACCGCTGGAGCCGCTGCCATCTTCTCAGTTGGCAGTTCATATAGCCGACTTTCAGGCGATTCTTCTCAAGGGGGAACGCTGCTTTTTCCTGGTCCATCTCTACGATGGTCAGTCGCTGCTCTCTACTGTTGGGCGTGATCAGCGTCTTGATCGCCATCTCCACTTCTTCTTTGGTGGTATGGCTGTCCAGGTCTCTGACTTCCGCGTTTGTCTTAGGCGTTAGGGTCTTTACGGCCCCGACGTGCCCATTACCTTCTTGATAAAGTCTGCTATAGTCCCCAGCTCCTGGTTATTGCTCTTTGTACCCAACACTACCAGGACGTTGTCCGCCCTGATATTCCTGATACACTTAATATTAGTCGTTGGACACTCTGCTGTGACCTTTTCGAGTACATTTGAGAGAACGTCCGCGTAGGTGACTCTATCCCCCGGTCGGTTAAGGACAGCCTTTGGTCGCTTCCTAGGCGTCTTCCTCCTCCTCCTCTTATTCTTCTTTTGAGCAGTCTCGCTCCTCTTGTCCGCCGATGCCCTGGCTATTGGGGTCTTCTTTTGTTGCGACTGCTGCAGTTGTTGTCGCAGCTGCAGGCGCTGTTGCTGATATCGCTGCAGCTGTTTTTCTTGTGTCAGCTGCTCAGATTGTTTATGAGGCTGCTGCTGCTGTTTCTTAGCTGCAGCTTTCTCCTGCTTAGAAATGACCGTCTCAAAGCCGACGATCTCGAGGGCCCGGTGGATCTAGCCTTCATGTCAATGATTGAAGACTCAGCACTATCGGAGTCACCGTCTCGCGATCGCACCCTCTTCTTTTGAGGCCGCTGGATTCAGATAGCCGCGACTCTCATGTAGTGCTCTTCGCTGGTGGTAAGCAGGCGATCCCTCCAAGAGTCGGAAAATACGACGAGGGTGTTACCCACGAGGGTAAACTGTGCTTGATGTCGGTATTGACATCAGGCTGCCTCTCCAACCGTTTTCCCATCTTTTTGAGGAGTTCGTCCACCTGCTTTACGAACTCCTGGACTGTTACTATCTGCGGGTGACTGGTCTGTTGTTTGACACCCGACCATATGTGTGAAGAAAGCTGCTCCAATACCACCATTGCATCCTCGCAGGTTTGGGATTTACCTGCCTCCTGGTTCATCTCTTTATTCCATTGGGACAACTTCTTTCTTAATTGTTTAACCGGCGCATCGTGCGTAGGGAAGCGGGTCGAAATAGCTGAGAACCCAGCCTTCATTTTCCCGGTCCTGTAATACACGCACGGACTAGGGCTCGCCCGGAGCAACAGGGGCTTCCGATCCCCCTGCTCAATACGCACTTCTTGATCAGGGTCCGAAGCGGTCGGCATCTGATCCCGCACCTCGACAGAGCTAGGCTCACATCAGCACTTCGCCCATGCCGATGGGAACAACCAACAAGGATTCGGACACTCCCAGCGTGTCCCGGCGCGAGAACAATCAGGTCGGGTGGTTTTCTGTGCATCTGCCTCACGACGATGTTGCAGGATTTTGTTGAGTGCGGTGCGTGTGGTAAGTTTAGGGTAGTGATTGTAACAGTAAATGTGTGTAGTGTGGGTTCGGTTACTATTTGTTCACCTTCTGACTTCCGGGCGAAATGGCAAGTCATCTGGCTACAATCCCTGCCGGAAGGACCGATGCACTTCCTCATGCCAGGAAGTCTATGCCTCGGCCAAACGTGAACCCAGGCAACCACGGAGGGAATAACAATAACTATAAGAATAAGAATAAGAATAATAATACGAATAAGAATAACAATAACAATAACAATAACAATAAAAATATTGATAATAATAATAATAATAAGAATAATAATAATAATAACAATGACAATGATAATGATAATGATAATGATAATGATAATGATAATGATAATGATAATGATAATGATAATGATAATGATAATGATAATGATAATGATAATGATAATGATAATGATAATGATAATGATAATGATAATGATAATGATAATGATAATGATAATGATAATGATAATGATAATGATAATGATAATGATAATGATAATGATAATGATAATGATAATGATAATGATAATAATAATGATAATTTCGCAAAGGCCGAATAAAAATAGGATGGATGAATTGCCGCGTCAGACTGAGAACGGTAGTAACGAGGTGCTACAGGTGCCTCGGATACGGACACAGACGGACAGACTGTAAAGGTACGGACAGAAGTCAGTGTTGTTGGAAGTGCGGCTTGACCCGCTATGTCGGGAAAGGCTGCCCGACCTCAACACTGGCGTGTTTCCTGTGCTCTGAAAACAAGCGCGAAGAGACCGCTCACCTGCCGGGCTCCGGTAAGTGTGCGGTTTACAGAGCCGCGTTGGAGGAGCGCAGGAGGCAGCTTCAGATATGACGACTATACTCCAAGGAAATATGCACAGATGCGAGGCAGCAGACCTTTTACTGACCCAAATCGCGAAAGAACGAGACGCTGACATACTAATAATTAGCGAACAATACAGGAACTTACAGAAAGCGTGGTACCCAAACACCTCGGGCACATCGGCCATCTGGATACGGAGTAAGCAGAGGACGAGGGTCACTGACTTTGGCGCGGGGGATGAGTACGTTTGGATCAGGGTCGGCACTGTCACTTACGTCAGCGTCTACCTTACCCCAAACTGCACGGCTAATGCTTTTGATAGTAAAGTAGAGAAATTGGAGGACGCCCTAAGAGATCGCCCGGGAGACTTAGTCGTCGCGGGCGATTTATTTCCAGAGCGATCGAGTGGGGAATGACAAAGACGAACAAAAGAGGAAGGCTGCTGTTGGAAATGGCCGCAAGGCTGGGACTAGTTGTAGCCAACCTTGGACAGACACCTACATACAGAAGACCGGGCTTCGGAGACTCGATACCAGACGTCACTTTCGTAACGAACCGCCTCCTATCAAAGATCAAGCAATTGCGGGTGATCGAGGACTTTACAGCCAGCGATCAGCAGTATATTGTCTTTGATGTGACGAACCATACAGAGATGCCACGGAACGCACCTGAGCGACCCCCGCGTTGGAACCTAAAAGAACAGGACAAAGAACGATTCTTCACACTACTGCGGGAACTACCAGCACCCGCTAAGATCGTTCCGGACCAACTCACAGACAGACGCAGGACAGACCGACTCGTGGACGAGACGTTGCGAAAGATAGAACAACTATGCAACGTGGCCATGCCCCGAAAAGGTACAGTACGGAACAGACGTGAAGTGTTCTGGTGGACAGACAAAATCGGCCACCTGCATAAAAAGTCGAAGAAAAATGTGCCGCGCGAGAAAAGAAAAGGAACCCTAATGACTACAACTGGCAATACATAAGATAGAACTGGTTTTGCTTACAGGACAACGAATACCGACAGTTATTCCGATGCACGTCGGCACCGAACTGACAGAGACGAAGAAATCGGTAAAGTATCCGGGGTTAACCCTGGATACAAAGCTGACCTTCTGGACACACATAGAAAAGACTGCCAATAAGGCGGCTGAAAGAGTATCCTTCCTAAGCCGCCTGATGGCAAACACGTACGGACCAAGGCAGGGAAAAAGACGGTTACTTATGTCAACGACCCACTCGATCCTGCTATACGGCGCGGAAATTTGGGCGGATACGCTCGGGGTAAAAAAGTACTGCAAGCGACTAATGAACGTACAAAGACGGGGGGCGCTGAGGATTGCGTGCGCCTACAGGACGGTCTCCCAGGAGGCTATCTTGGTCGTGGCGGGCGTGATCCCCATAGATCTTCTCGCAAAAGAACGCAAGAGGATCTATGAACTAAGCGCCGCGACAGGACGGGCTGACGCGGCGATAACCGAAAGAAACAGGACAATGACGGAATGGTACGAACGATGGACGGAAGACAATACAGCAAAATGGACCCGACGCCTGATAGGCGATCTGAGACCGCGGACGGAGCGGGGATTCAGCGAGGTGAATTTTTACCTTACCCAATTCCTCACCGGACACGGTTACTTCGGGTACTACCTTTTCAGGAGAGACAAGGTACAAACCCCGAACTGTAAATACTGCGGACATGACAGGGATGACGCAGAACATACATTTTTCATATGCCAAAGATGGACAACGGCCAGACGCAGACTAGGACCAGAAAACATAACGCCCGAGAACATTACACCGAGAATGCTACGCGACGCAAACAGCTGGACGGAAGTAGCTACGTTCGTCGAGACAGTATTCAGAGGGAAGTAAGGCCATGGGTGCTTGGAATGAGTGAAAGAAAATGACAGAGAGAATAGAAACGCAAGAATGCATGAAATAATGTTTTTTGAGAACGAATGAAGAATGAATGTGAGGACACATAAACTGACAAGAATGAAATAGACGGACAGACCATACGAGATGAAAGAAAAGTGGACAGACCCTGCATCGTGAAGTATTACTAACGTAGTTCCACGTTGCAGGTGGACGGAATGGGTTACCTACCCCTGATCCGGCACTGCTGGCTACATGTCAACAGTTCTTGATCAGGGGAAGGCGGGTTTAGTCGGTTCCCCAGTCGTAGATGCTCTGGGTGGAAATTCAGCAAGAATCTTTTGTCTCCTTTCCCAGCCCGAGTAGATGCGAAGGCTGGGAACCCGACACTCCGGTTGGGAATATCCTGCAGGTCGCTGCCTCCAGGGTGATCTCGACTGATGGTTTGGTCACAGCAAATTTACCCGTTTTGTATCCTTCAAAAAAAAAGAATAATAATAATAATAATAATAATAATAATGATGATGAGGATGAGGATGAGGATGAGGATGAGGTTGAGGATGAGGATGAGAATGAGAATGAGGATGAGGATGAGGATGAGGATGAGGATGAGGATGAGGATGAGGATGAGGATGAGGATGAGGATGAGGATGAGGATGAGGATGAGGATGAGGATGAGGATGAGGATGAGGATGAGGATGAGGATGAGGACGACGACGACGACGACGACGACGACGACGACTTCTTGCTAAGGATTCCCACCTCAGTCTTTGTAGTCGCGATTTCGAGGCCGCGTTGCTCCATCCACCGTTGCACTCCCTTGAGGGTACGATCAAGCTTCCCTTCGGCGTGCTCCATTGTCTGCGCAATCACGATGACCACTTCGTTGTCTGCGTATCCATTCAGGAATACACCATCTGGCATTTGCAAGTGGAATATCCCGTTGTGCGAAATGTTCCACAGTTCTGGGCCCAGGACTGATCCCTGGGCTACCCCCGCCGTAAGCTCTCTTCTAAATTGGCCTTTCTCTGTCTCGTAAAACAGGTAGCGATCCAGTAGGTAGTGATCCAGGATGGCCAGAAGGTACTTCGGGACTCTGAAGTCATGCTTCAATGCGTGCAAGGTGTTCTGCCACCGCACGGAGTGGCCATCAGGCAAATGGGGCGAGAGTAATGGTTGCCCTGCTCCATGCCTTTTGCTGCATCTATCACTTCCCGGACTGCGTCAATTGTTGATCGTCCTCTTCTAAATCCGTACTGGCGCCGCGCTAGGCCTCCCGCTGCCGAAACGGCTGCCTGGAGCCGGGACCGAAGAAGCGATTCCAGGAGCTTCCCTGCGTTGTTTAGCATGTAAAGGGGTCTGTAGGATGATGGAGAATCCGGTTGACCTTTTCTTTTGTTTATGAGCACGAGCCTTGCTTCCTTCCAACGAGAGGGGCAGTATCCTGCCCGTCACGCCCGCGCTCCTCGCCCACACATATCCGTTCCTGCCTCCATGCCCGGTAACATGTAATTTTTCCGGGTCTGGAATCCATATAGCCGCGGTCTTAAGTTTATCCTCGTGAAAGAGGCCTTGTTTTTCTTCGCCGTGTCTATATTGCTCGCTGATAAGCACTATATCGGGGTTGTGCTCTCTCAGGAATACCGGTAGCAGATCATTTGCGGTAGCACTGCGGTGCATATTGCCTTGGAGAATGCGCGTCATTTATTCTGCTTTAAGAGAGCCCTAAACACACCGCAGGCCCCCGACCCCGCGATATGTTTCGTTTCCTCTGTTCCCTTATTCGGGTGGGCCTCCGAGCATAGGAAGCACTTCGGCTCGTTAGCTCATGTTTTGCCAAGGTGTCCTTCAGAGCCGCATTTGTAGCAGCATTTGCTTCGGTCTACTCCCGTGCATCTATAGCTCTCGTGCCCGTAGCTGAGGCACTTAAAGCATCGCTTCATAATTTTGTATTGCCTGATGCGACAGTTGACCCATCCTACCCTTAGCTTACCGGTTTTAAGCAGCTGTAGTGCCGCTTCTTCATTGAGTGTGATCACCGCGAGAGTTTGTCTTCTTTTGTTTGGCCGGGTGACTCTAGCTTCCAGAGGTCCGTTGTATGCGGGTCGCTCACGTGCCACTGCGGCTTTTACTTTTTCTGGCGTCGTACAGGTGTCCATGTCCCTAATTTCCAATGTAATTTTCGGCTGTAAGCTTCTCACCGTGCCTGAGGCGCCCACGGCCATTTTGAAGGTTTTCTCCAACTTTGCCTTGTTCTCTGCGTCCGTTCCTGTTATTTCAACAAGAACGTCAGCACCTCTGGTCTTCTTGACGTTCACGGTCGTGACCCCAAACTCTTCTGGTTTAACGTTTTGTTTTGCCGCAAGCAGCACCTCGGCAAAGGTTTTTCTCTCTGCAGGCTTGATGGCTATGGCCACGTTTCTGGCCTTACTTATCCTCTTTTTCTTGTTTCTTCTTTTCATTTTCTTCTTCGATACCGCCGTCTCCCATTGATCGTTTTCTAACGATAGTCTGCGGGTTAGGGAAGACTCAGGAGCGTCCGTGAAGGCTTCGCTCACGTCCGTCATCTGACTAATCGTTCGCTGTGACTGCTGCTACTGATGCCGTTGCTGAGTAGTGCGTTGGCCGATGGTTTCTATTGCTGTTTTCTCGGTATTTTTTGTACCTGTGGGTCACGTTGCTGCCGCCTTGCTCTTACCCTTTGGACCATTTCTGTTGACGGTAGTCCACTCTTTTCCGCCTGTTTTTTTCTTTTCGTCTTCTTTATCCTGAAGAGAGGGCGGGCTGTTGGCGGCACGCTTTTTACCACCCGGAGTGCTCCTTGTATCCACCGCTGCATAGGCCGGGTTAGGAGTTGCCGGTTTCGATGGCCCGGCTTCTATCAGATCCGATGACTGCTGTCGAGCTGCTGTGTGAATTCGATGGTGTTCGTCCAATTCGTCCAGCATCTCGTGTAGCACTGGCAGATTCAACTTCACATCCGTTTTCATGTTCGGCTGTGATACAGCAGCATCTCTCATGAACTTGACGAGGGCTTTCATCTTCTTTATAATCATTCCCATGCTATCTTCTGCAAGTTTGATCATCGTGCTGGTAGAATTTTCCTCGGTGCGCCTTAAAGCCGAGGAGTATATGTTTTGCAGCTGGATGGAGAACTCAGTCACCTTCGCCCGTGCCTCAGATGCTTCTCTTCTGTCTTCCGCATCAGAAGTTTCCATTTCGGAATCTGAGGTAAACTCACCCCCACATGCTCCTTTGGAGAATGCTCTGAATAATGGTGTATGCGGCAGGGTCTTCTCCGAGCTCTTCTCTTCTTCTTCTACAATTTTTGGTGTTGGGTTTGACATTCTGTAACAAAAAGTGGATTAAGACGGTTCGCCCATTATGGGAGCCCCACCGCAGTGGGGCTACTATCCCCGCCTGAGATATTTTCTAGTTATGGATGACGAAACCGAGAAGCGGCTGGTCGGGAGGTCAGTCCTATCGCCATCAGTGACTCTATTGAAAAAGGTTACGGGATAGGCCCGCGCCATATTGAAGCAAAAGGTTTAACGCTACCCCTATCGAGTGGGCGATGCCGGTACCGATCCAGCACCTGGCCCGAACCTCAGGCTAGACGGTGTGCGATTTACCCTACGCATCTTCGGGTATAAGGAAATATTGACCAGGTAATCCTTCGTACCTGTACCCAGACTACACTGGTATCAACCCCGTCCTAGGCTCCAGTCGGCGATGCCAGAGCGGTCCTCCCACTTTGAACATGTGGTTGTATGGCGCCGCTGCCCCTCCCGATGCGGTCGGAAGGGGAGGACTACGCCATCCCCTTACAGAGGTAAGGTACTGACATCTCGCACCTCCCCGATCAGGAGGCTACTACTCCTCCCTTGATTAGTCTGACGGGAATATCCACCAGCCGCCGGTCGCAGCCCATTCATCCATCGTCATGTTTGTCTGTATGCGTGTATTTATTGTATATGTTTGTATGATGGGTGTGGAGCTCCCCGATTGGTAGAGCCCACCAGAGTCAAGCTTTTCGGCGCTTCGATTGACTTCTGCAGCTAATGGCCGACATCTTCCAGAGAAAAGCGCTTTAATGTGGCCCTCGGAAAGAAGTCGTTCTCTGTTCCCCCGAGTCGAAACTCGTTTATAGATTCACTGGGCGAAAGAAATATCATTCGATTCGATTCGCTTGCGTGACTTGTCGGACGATACCCGTTTATAGAGCCTCCGACCAATCATTCCCGAAATTCTGTCGTTCGTCTTTGCCCTGCTCGCCTGGGTAACCTAATCGAACGAAGAGCCCGTATTTGTAAGCGTAGTGTGTGTTGGTGTAGTACCGTGTTATGCATAATTGTGTCTTATGTTTGTGGTTGTGTGTGTTCGGCGTGGAGAGGATGTTACTCAGCCATTTACCTCTATTAATTGACAGAGGTTTTGGTCCACGATTGATTATTCGTCACTTCATAGTGCTTATTTCAATTTTCGTCATATGCACTAATATATGGAATATTAATGAGGAAGTAAACACTTGAAGTGTAGATAATATTTTCATTCAAATGAACTGATTTTTTCATTTCGTCGGAAACGGATCATAACCTCTAAAGCGGGTATTTTTTATTTTATGATGTGTAAATTCCCATCACATGCACTGGTATGAACAGATTTACGAGGAAGTTAACACTTGAAGTGCAGACACTATTTTTGATCTAATAAGTTGACTCTCATTTTGTCAAAAACTCATCATAACCCCGAATACAGCTATATTTACTCTTATAAAACGTGAGGTTTCGTAGAACGAAGTAATATTTAAAATTGTAATCGTAAGTTTTTGTAATATGTACTGACATTTGAAAGATTTATGTGGAAATATTCGGTCAGAAACTTCTCTCAATCATAGAAAATCTCTCTCTCCGTCTGTCTCTCTCTCCCTCCCTCTCTCTTTCTCTCCCTCCCTCCCTCTCTCTCGCTCTCCCTTACGCGCTCTCTCTTTATCTCGCTCTCTCTCTCTATCGCTCTCTTGCCCTCGCTCTCTCTCTCGATCTGTCTCTTGCTCTCTCTAACTCTCTCTCGCTTTTGCTCTCCCTCGCTCTCTCTCTCTCTTTCGCTCTCTCGCTTTTTCTCTCCCGCGTTCTCTCTCTCTCTTTTACTCTCTATCCCACTCTATAAATAAATCTTCGAACCTATTAGCCCATACATCCCTAAACCCATAAACTTTAAACCTCTTATAACCTTAAACCCTCAAACCTTCAAGGGGACAAACACCTTTGAGACATAAAAAAAGAATTTTCAAAGTCCATGAATAACTTCAATTAAAGTGGAGTTTTCTTTCATCAAATTTACACAATAATACCTTCATTTTGACATTTTTATACCTCGTTTGTGTCTGACATATCTTTCCGTAGGATTCCAGAGCTACGCATGGATTATATTGGCTCAACATTCTTTTACATTTTCCTTATAGTATTAGTTCAGTATGAACGAGGGAAATTCGATTTTCACGACCAAAAATTTTTTATAAAAATTAAAGGTTACAAAACTATTAAAAATAATTATTTAAGTAACTAAAATATTGATAATATTGATGTAAAAAACATGATCTACTCATAATCCAGGTACCAAAGTTAAGTACAGAAATCGGGATTTGCATCGTGTCCATCGTGAAACTAGTTTAATTACTTAGTTTATTTCTCCGTGAAAAGCTTTGTGTAAAACATGTATATCGTACCCTATAATCAAGTTACTTCGTTCATTGTGTGCATGAAAACCATGTAGTCTCGACTTAAATGAAGATGCCGTTTTTAGTTACACACTAATTAATTATAATCTTATTTTCCTCAGAAACATTATATTCAGAATCTATTCGGCTACTTCTGTAAAATCAAACTAATCAATGTACGTTGTGTAAAATCTATAGTAACTTCAAGCGAATCTACATTAGTTTAAAAATTTTTTCTATTAAACATTTTTACGTCTAAACGTAAACTAGAAAGTATTTTACAACTTCATTTTCAGTCAGAGTTCTCATTACTATCTTCTACATCAGTATTATTACTGTAGTCTCCTTCACTTTCAATTATATAAGTATCAGTTGTGTATGATGAACTAACAATGTGGAAATAAGATAATTAGAAAACTAACTTAAACAGTTTTAGAAACATATAAATCATCAGTAATTTAAAAATATTTTTTTACTTTTGCATGATATTTTTTACACGCTCCGGTAAAATTTCATGTTTGTGTTTCTTTAGACGTTCTTCTACATACATCATTGATACTTTTGGATCAAACCTATACATTTGTCGGTTGAATACATCAAGTAGGCGTGCTGATCTATTATATTGACGAGTATGGTTTTTGAAATTTGATCTATAATACATGTGCAAAGTTTCATTCGCATCTTCTGAAAAAAAGCCATTGACATTGGGAACTGTTTCGCTATCAATTCCGTGTGTTAAAATTTTATGAACTGTTGAACTCATTCTTGCCCATGGATACAACTCAAAGTAAAGACTGTATGTTTCGGAACAAAGTATTTTAACTTTATCAAGTTCTAAATTTTGTTTGCATCTAAATGAAGTTATGATCGTAAATATGTTAGTAACCAATCTATCATCTAATTCTACATATTCCACAAACTTCGTAGGATCTGTCAGACATTTTCTTGCTAAATTGCCCGTATTTGTCGTTCCGAACCCTTGCAACACTTGATCTACTCTGATACCGAAACCTTTGAAAAGTCTTTTCTGCACGTATCTCTGTCGATCTTCAAACCGACCTGAAAAACGAATTATCGTTATGAAAAAATAGCTATGTTACTTCATCGTTGACATTTGCTTGCTATAGCCTAGTGGTCAAACTGCACAAAAACAAAGCTAAGACTTAGTGTTAATATTTAACTACATGACTAGATTAGTAAATGGTACATAAATAGATTAGATTAAATAAACTCTTCCTTTATCAAACAGCCTTAATAACCCGCATTTGTGGTACACAAGACAGACCCTGAAAGCCAAATTATCAAACAAACTATGTACCTCAAACACGTAGTACAACTAATGCGATTAGTAATTAAGGTTTTTTTCTTTCAAGTCTCCAAGAAAATTAATATCCAAAACATGATAGAAAGGCTTGGCGAGCGAGCTTCTTCTTTAAGAAACCTAGGAAATGTATAACCTCGTATGTCAGTAGATAGGCTTTGCGAGCAAGCTATTTCTTTATCAAAAATCCACGTAACCTACACTTGTTCCTAAGTAATCCAGATAACTCGTAATACAATATGTCTTATAGCATAAAATATAATTAGTGACCCATAATCGTAGTGACTTTCGAAGAAATATGCAATAAATACTCGTAGCTTTTTATTTGACAGTGTAGTAAATCAAGTCCATACTTTAGATTTGATATACTAGAATCAAAGTATTCATTTGGGTTATTGAATGTGTGGCTTTTCGTGTATAAATGGAACAACGACTTGTGGCTTTATTGCCTACAATTGTGTTAAGGCATTTACCACCATATATCGTTTCATAAACTTCGAAACGGATTTCTACTTTTTTTCCATTTGACATAAGGAATTTGTGTGACTTAAGCACTTGTATTTCCGAGTGCACCGTTGCATATTCCATGACAATTAATTTGTCAGTTTCTTTTCTAATGCGATATGCTTGGGTCGGTATAATTGTTCACTTTGAGGTGTTGGGTTTATCCATGAAAATTTTTTTGAATCGCTATGTAGCATGCAAATTATCAGGCTAGAAACGAATACTGATTGTTGAGGATTTGAGCAATTATTATCAGAATTTTCACATTTTTGTTGGGCATTTGTGTGTCCTGATGAGCTATCAAAGCCTACTGTAGCAATTAATTTTAATTGCATTAAATCTTCTTGATCCCAATCTTTAGCAACAGCAAAGCATAATCTTTCAGAAGTTTTATTATGAAGACTCTGTAATGGGACTGTGATTTCAAGTTCAGAAGCTGTATAGTTTTCTAGACGACATTGATCCATTGCTTGAGATATAACTTCATAAGAAGGCTAAATTTTAACCCCTCTAGATCGTGTATCCATGCAGAGTGATCTCCAGCTCCTTTTGCTATAGTCATTCTCAAGATAAAATGCTAATCCTGAATCTGGATTTCAAGATAATCGTTATTGCAATTTAATTCTTCGCAAGCATTTTCAGGTTTGCACAGACGTACTGCTAATTCTATAACTTCAAGATTATGCTCAGCAAAATAATAATTTCTTTAGCTTTTCTGTAGAGTGTACTTCTCGAAGCTTCACTAAGAAATACGGGTCTTCTACCACCACGCCGACTACTTCGCGGTTTTCTGTTGCTACGTCCAACTTCACTTCAAGGAAGTTTTCGTTTTTTCCTGCAAGAGGTAACATGATGAGTGTATAACCATGTAAAATATAAACCTGAACCCTCCAGGAACATATTTTTTCCAACTACTTTAAAGTACCACTTGAGAGGATTTGAAATACATGATTCCTAAAAGAATGGTGGGGATATTGTATTATATATCATTTAATCAGAATACTAAATTTTCAGATGAATATTTTTTCAGATATGATAAAACAGATTGTAATGTATTTCAAGTAAGAAAATGAAAGTTCATAATTATAAACTGGTAGAAGTGTAAATCGAATGAACGAGCATAAAATCAGATATTATAAATTTGGAAAAGTTTCTACCCAAACGCTTAGGAAAGTTAAGATATCTAGTAAAAAAGAAGGAAATTCCGATATTTTCAGTTTTGAATAGCTAAAAATAGGCAAAGATAGCCCTCTGTTAATTAATTCGGACATTTATTTTTTGCAATTCAGATATCTACAATATTTTGGATATTGGTACTGATTTCATTGTAAATGATCAAAGATTTTCTGAAATATATTCATCTGTCTTTTTTTCTTATAGAATTTTTTCTGTTATTTACGCATACTAAAATATTGCTAATATGTACCGTATGCTTTCAATTCAAAATTAAAATTTTCTACACTTACTGCAAGATAAACTTTCAACATTCTGATGAAATACCACAACTCCTAAAAGAAAATAAACAAAAAAGTATTATTTAAGCTTTGAGCCATTATAGTGGCTTCTTGGTACTGTAAAGATTAACCTAATCATACTACATATTTAACATCTTAACGAAAAAAATGACATACAAATGTGAAAATGGCTGTTGGTCATTAACAACAACAATCGTAAAAATAGTTATATTATTATAAGTGTTAATCGAACATAGAAATATAGCTTATATTAACCTGGAAAATGCGAAAAATATTGCTCCTAACTGGAGTAGCAGAATACTTTCTCGAAGATATCTTAATTATAACGATTCAGTTAATTTTAATAATTTCGATTAAAAACGTATGTAAAACTGAAAATTTGGAATCACTTTCACAGATTTATCTTCAATACTGTCTGCTATTACTACAACAATTGTATAAATATCCCACACAGCATGAAATATTTAAATGTAATCTTTCAAGAAATATTTCAGTGTAATAATTCTAAAATATTTCTGAAATGTTTCTTGTAATATTACCAACAGCCAGCATGTAATGTTTTCATGGAATATTCCTGAAATATTTCTGAAATATTTCTTGTAATATTACTAACAATACAAATTGAAAGTTTTCAGGAAATATTTCTGAAATATTTCGTAAATATTACACGATATATTTCAGAAAATATTAATAAAATATTTTTTGAATTATTTCACAAAATGTTACAGAAATATTACTGTAATATTACAAGAAACTTTCATTTAAAAATTTTGGAAGCTTTCTTGTAATATTGCCAAAATATTTCGTAAATATTACTCGATATAATTCAGAAAATATTAATGAAATATTTCAGGAATATTCCATGAAAACATTACATGCTGGCTGTTGGTAATATTACAAGAAACATTTCAGAAATATTTTAGAATTATTACACTGAAATATTTCTTGAAAGATTACATTTAAATATTTCATGCTGTGTGGGATATTTATACAATTGTTGTAGTAATAGCAGACAGTATTGAAGATAAATCTGTGAAAGTGATTCCAAATTTTCAGTTTTACATACGTTTTTAATCGAAATTATTAAAATTAACTGAATCGTTATAATTAAGATATCTTCGAGAAAGTATTCTGCTACTCCAGTTAGGAGCAATATTTTTCGCATTTTCCAGGTTAATATAAGCTATATTTCTATGTTCGATTAACACTTATAATAATATAACTATTTTTACGATTGTTGTTGTTAATGACCAACAGCCATTTTCACATTTGTATGTCATTTTTTTCGTTAAGATGTTAAATATGTAGTATGATTAGGTTAATCTTTACAGTACCAAGAAGCCACTATAATGGCTCAAAGCTTAAATAATACTTTTTTGTTTATTTTCTTTTAGGAGTTGTGGTATTTCATCAGAATGTTGAAAGTTTATCTTGCAGTAAGTGTAGAAAATTTTAATTTTGAATTGAAAGCATACGGTACATATTAGCAATATTTTAGTATGCGTAAATAACAGAAAAAATTCTATAAGAAAAAAAGACAGATGAATATATTTCAGAAAATCTTTGATCATTTACAATGAAATCAGTACCAATATCCAAAATATTGTAGATATCTGAATTGCAAAAAATAAATGTCCGAATTAATTAACAGAGGGCTATCTTTGCCTATTTTTAGCTATTCAAAACTGAAAATATCGGAATTTCCTTCTTTTTTACTAGATATCTTAACTTTCCTAAGCGTTTGGGTAGAAACTTTTCCAAATTTATAATATCTGATTTTATGCTCGTTCATTCGATTTACACTTCTACCAGTTTATAATTATGAACTTTCATTTTCTTACTTGAAATACATTACAATCTGTTTTATCATATCTGAAAAAATATTCATCTGAAAATTTAGTATTCTGATTAAATGATATATAATACAATATCCCCACCATTCTTTTAGGAATCATGTATTTCAAATCCTCTCAAGTGGTACTTTAAAGTAGTTGGAAAAAATATGTTCCTGGAGGGTTCAGGTTTATATTTTACATGGTTATACACTCATCATGTTACCTCTTGCAGGAAAAAACGAAAACTTCCTTGAAGTGAAGTTGGACGTAGCAACAGAAAACCGCGAAGTAGTCGGCGTGGTGGTAGAAGACCCGTATTTCTTAGTGAAGCTTCGAGAAGTACACTCTACAGAAAAGCTAAAGAAATTATTATTTTGCTGAGCATAATCTTGAAGTTATAGAATTAGCAGTACGTCTGTGCAAACCTGAAAATGCTTGCGAAGAATTAAATTGCAATAACGATTATCTTGAAATCCAGATTCAGGATTAGCATTTTATCTTGAGAATGACTATAGCAAAAGGAGCTGGAGATCACTCTGCATGGATACACGATCTAGAGGGGTTAAAATTTAGCCTTCTTATGAAGTTATATCTCAAGCAATGGATCAATGTCGTCTAGAAAACTATACAGCTTCTGAACTTGAAATCACAGTCCCATTACAGAGTCTTCATAATAAAACTTCTGAAAGATTATGCTTTGCTGTTGCTAAAGATTGGGATCAAGAAGATTTAATGCAATTAAAATTAATTGCTACAGTAGGCTTTGATAGCTCATCAGGACACACAAATGCCCAACAAAAATGTGAAAATTCTGATAATAATTGCTCAAATCCTCAACAATCAGTATTCGTTTCTAGCCTGATAATTTGCATGCTACATAGCGATTCAAAAAAATTTTCATGGATAAACCCAACACCTCAAAGTGAACAATTATACCGACCCAAGCATATCGCATTAGAAAAGAAACTGACAAATTAATTGTCATGGAATATGCAACGGTGCACTCGGAAATACAAGTGCTTAAGTCACACAAATTCCTTATGTCAAATGGAAAAAAAGTACAAATCCGTTTCGAAGTTTATGAAACGATATATGGTGGTAAATGCCTTAACACAATTGTAGGCAATAAAGCCACAAGTCGTTGTTCCATTTATACACGAAAAGCCACACATTCAATAACCCAAATGAATACTTTGATTCTAGTATATCAAATCTAAAGTATGGACTTGATTTACTACACTGTCAAATAAAAAGCTACGAGTATTTATTGCATATTTCTTCGAAAGTCACTACGATTATGGGTCACTAATTATATTTTATGCTATAAGACATATTGTATTACGAGTTATCTGGATTACTTAGGAACAAGTGTAGGTTACGTGGATTTTTGATAAAGAAATAGCTTGCTCGCAAAGCCTATCTACTGACATACGAGGGTATACATTTCCTAGGTTTCTTAAAGAAGAAGCTCGCTCGCCAAGCCTTTTTTATCATGTTTTGGATATTAATTTTCTTGGAGACTTGAAAGAAAAAAACCTTAATTACTAATCGCATTAGTTGTACTACGTGTTTGAGGTACATAGTTTGTTTGATAATTTGGCTTTCAGGGTCTGTCTTGTGTACCACAAATGCGGGTTATTAAGGCTGTTTGATAAAGGAAGAGTTTATTTAATCTAATCTATTTATGTACCATTTACTAATCTAGTCATGTAGTTAAATATTAACACTAAGTCTTAGCTTTGTTTTTGTGCAGTTTGACCACTAGGCTATAGCAAGCAAATGTCAACGATGAAGTAACATAGCTATTTTTTCATAACGATAATTCGTTTTTCAGGTCGGTTTGAAGATCGACAGAGATACGTGCAGAAAAGACTTTTCAAAGGTTTCGGTATCAGAGTAGATCAAGTGTTGCAAGGGTTCGGAACGACAAATACGGGCAATTTAGCAAGAAAATGTCTGACAGATCCTACGAAGTTTGTGGAATATGTAGAATTAGATGATAGATTGGTTACTAACATATTTACGATCATAACTTCATTTAGATGCAAACAAAATTTAGAACTTGATAAAGTTAAAATACTTTGTTCCGAAACATACAGTCTTTACTTTGAGTTGTATCCATGGGCAAGAATGAGTTCAACAGTTTATAAAATTTTAACACACGGAATTGATAGCGAAACAGTTCCCAATGTCAATGGCTTTTTTTCAGAAGATGCGAATGAAACTTTGCACATGTATTATAGATCAAATTTCAAAAACCATACTCGTCAATATAATAGATCAGCACGCCTACTTGATGTATTCAACCGACAAATGTATAGGTTTGATCCAAAAGTATCAATGATGTATGTAGAAGAACGTCTAAAGAAACACAAACATGAAATTTTACCGGAGCGTGTAAAAAATATCATGCAAAAGTAAAAAAATATTTTTAAATTACTGATGATTTATATGTTTCTAAAACTGTTTAAGTTAGTTTTCTAATTATCTTATTTCCACATTGTTAGTTCATCATACACAACTGATACTTATATAATTGAAAGTGAAGGAGACTACAGTAATAATACTGATGTAGAAGATAGTAATGAGAACTCTGACTGAAAATGAAGTTGTAAAATACTTTCTAGTTTACGTTTAGACGTAAAAATGTTTAATAGAAAAAATTTTTAAACTAATGTAGATTCGCTTGAAGTTACTATAGATTTTACACAACGTACATTGATTAGTTTAATTTTACAGAAGTAGCCGAATAGATTCTGAATATAATGTTTCTGAGGAAAATAAGCATCTTCATTTAAGTCGAGACTACATGGTTTTCATGCACACAATGAACGAAGTAACTTGATTATAGGGTACGATATACATGTTTTACACAAAGATTTTCACGGAGAAATAAACTAAGTAATTAAACTAGTTTCACGATGGACACGATGCAAATCCCGATTTCTGTACTTAACTTTGGTACCTGGATTATGAGTAGATCATGTTTTTTACATCAATATTATCAATATTTTAGTTACTTAAATAATTATTTTTAATAGTTTTGTAACCTTTAATTTTTATAAAAAATTTTTGGTCGTGAAAATCGAATTTCCCTCGTTCATACTGAACTAATACTATAAGGAAAATGTAAAAGAATGTTGAGCCAATATAATCCATGCGTAGCTCTGGAATCCTACGGAAAGATATGTCAGACACAAACGAGGTATAAAAATGTCAAAATGAAGGTATTATTGTGTAAATTTGATGAAAGAAAACTCCACTTTAATTGAAGTTATTCATGGACTTTGAAAATTCTTTTTTTATGTCTCAAAGGTGTTTGTCCCCTTGAAGGTTTGAGGATTTAAGGTTATAAGAGGTTTAAAGTTTATGGGTTTAGGGATGTATGGGCTAATAGGTTCGAAGATTTATTTATAGAGTGGGATAGAGAGTAAAAGAGAGAGAGAGAACGCGGGAGAGAAAAAGCGAGAGAGCGAAAGAGAGAGAGAGAGCGAGGGAGAGCAAAAGCGAGAGAGAGTTAGAGAGAGCAAGAGACAGATCGAGAGAGAGAGCGAGGGCAAGAGAGCGATAGAGAGAGAGAGCGAGATAAAGAGAGAGCGCGTAAGGGAGAGCGAGAGAGAGGGAGGGAGGGAGAGAAAGAGAGAGGGAGGGAGAGAGAGACAGACGGAGAGAGAGATTTTCTATGATTGATATATATATATATATATATATATATATATATATATAGATATACGCTTTCTCATGTTAACGAGAAAAGCATGGCAGACGAAAGAGTAACTTTTTTACTAGCGCCATTGCTGCCGTCATGATAGTTTTTTTCCACAACCGAAACATGATTGTTTTTATTCATTATAATAATTCATTTATATATTTATTTTTCAGCACTGCTGGTCAAAAGAGGAAAACATTTAACCTACTACATCCTCCCGAAGAATAAAAAATCCATTTTTATTACTGATTATTTTATAATTATTCATTATGCATTTTTTAGAATAAATTTTCTATTTAAAATATATTTCCGATTAATTTTTTGATAAAATTCCTTACAGTTGACGGACTTTGTATGCCAAGAACGATTTAGTAAAGCCGTTTGATCTTGGAAATATTACAGAGATATTTTAGAAACATTTCATGCAATATAACGCTAAACATTTCTGAAATATTTCTGAAATATTTCAAGAAAGATTCGGAAAAGCCGTTCTATGTTGGACATATTACAGAGATATTTCAGAAACGTTTCATGCAATATTACGCTAAACATTTCTGAAATATTTTTGAAATATTCCAAGAAAGATTCAGAAAAGCTGTTCTATGTTGGGAAAATTACAGAGATATTTCAGAAACATTTCATGCAATATTACGCTAAACATTTCTGAAATATTTCTGAAATATTCCAACAAAGATTCGGAAAAGCCGCTCTATGTTGGAAATATTACAGAGATATTTCAGAAACATTGAAATTCATTCCATGGCAGAAATCGTATCATGGCGCCTGTATAAGCTATAAAGGCCTATGAAGGCAGACTGGATAGTACTAGACTACAGATAACTCGATAAACCATGGATTCCTTCATAATAATAAACATGTGTGAAATTTGCAAGGCTATATTCTTTATCGTATAGAACTTTTAATGTAATTAATGCTAAAAAATAAGCTAAATATGTTAGTTCTAATTTATGATAATAATAATTACAGTCCTATTTGTACCAGTTACATGTAAGAGAAGTCAAGAAAAGCATTTTTAACCTAAAAAGTGAAAATTCGGAAATAATTTTTTTCGTATAAGAAGAACAAACAATGGCCACATATTATATGATGTTGAGGCGAGTCATCGCATTTAATGCGATCGCGTAGCGAAGGTACCGTATGCGTACGAAGGAGGCCGAGCGTAGCCGAACGCCCTCAAGTCTCGAGCGAGGCAAGCGACGCTCTCGAGCATCTCAGTTGCGAGCGAACTATCGTTCAGGTAGCACGCAGTGTATCAATAAAGATTTATTTCCCAACAAAGACTACTGTGTAAACGGTTATTCTTCCAGCGACGTAATCCGTCTCCTTTCGCAAAGCTATTGGAAGATTCATTTGCCTCAACATATGATTATGACTGATTAATTTGTTTCTTAAAGGGCAACTTACATGCAATTCACAACTATTAATAGTATATATATGCCAAATTATTACATTCAATTTTATGAATAATTTATAAAAACCCTTGGTATCGAACCAATTCATATATTCTAAAGTTACTTACATTCTAAAACATATAATAAGAAAGTCTTTAATACAGAATTTGAAATGTAATAACGAATTTAAAAAATAAATAAATATTAGCTCAAATAGTAAAAATAAATTGATACGTATAAATAAATCATTAGTATATAATTAGATAATATTTGAGAGTATGACTAAAAGTACATACAATAAAAAAAAATAATAATTGAATTAAAATGATTATCTCATAAAGTACAAACGCTTTTCTAAGCTTGACTTAAGTGTTGGTAGTGATTAAAAACAAATTTAGAGAACTATTCTATGAAAAATCAAAACATAAAATATGACATTTTAAAAATATTTTTTTACAAGAAAAGATTATTTATTATCATTGAATATTTAATATAATTCAATATTATTTGAAATAATTTAAGTAAATATCCAGTTTTCCATGTTAACTAAAGCTTGAAGCAGAAAAGTTCCAAAAACATTCATTTTATTTCATATGCAATGAATATATGAGTAATATTATTTCTCGTAAATATGACGAATAAATACATACAATGTATTGCAATAAATTGCTTGGTAAAAAGACATAAACACCTTGAAATTATGATTAACTTACTATTATGTTTTGATGTAAAGTAGATCGATTTTTCTAAGGTAACTTTCTAGAGAAATAAATTTCAATAAACTATAATAAGAAAAAAAATTTTTTTTTTAAATTTTATGTGGTTAAATCAGAGTTTAAATAGCTACATAGAAACACTGCAGATTTTCCACCTGTCAGATGCTTCTGACGTACCTGATCATCGGATCGGATTTATGGCGACTTATTTTGTTCGTTAGACACTGAACTTAAAAATTAGTGGGAGAGTTTTAATAAAAAATAATAGCAATAAAAAGCTATAGCCCTATAAAGCCAACATTTTTGATAAAATTGGGATAAATACAAATATTTTGGCTTTCTAAAGCCGAGATTACTGGGAAATTCTTATTAAAATTCGTAAATTGTTTTAAAATGATATGTCTAGCGAACAAAATAAACCGCCATAAAGTCCGATCCGTTGATCAGGTGGATCAAAATCATGTGGCAAGTGGAAAAACTCGCAGTGATTCTATGTAGCTATTAAATCTCTGATTTTAACCCCAATAAATTCTGGAGAAAAAAAATTTTTCACCAGTTTATATTATTGTTTATTGGAATTTATTTGTATAATAAGTCACCCTACAAAAATTAACCTAGTTCACATCAAAATATAATAGCAAATTATTTATAACTAGTAGTAAACACCTCGCTCGCTTGTACTTCGATGATGCTTGTGTTCAATATATAAATTTTAAATAAATGTATTTTATAAATGTAATGTATTGGATATGTACTTTTAATTAAATATAAATTAATACTGTTAAAAGATTGTAAATGTATACCATTATAATTATTAAGGTAAAAGATGCATTTAAATTGTTAAAAATTATAAAATCAATTTTATTATTAAATTGCGCGGTAGCACTTGCTGGGGCATAGGTCGGTTCTTACACATAAGAATTATACACTTAATTATTTTACACATAAAAATACGCCATTAATATTCTATACATTATATTTTTACTTTTACACAATATTTTTAATTAAATTTAAAAAAATGAAGCTAGTTATTATGCACAATTTTGTTATGCACATAAAATTAACAGCAAAATGTTAAGTTATTTATTGTACACCGAAAAATTATACACAAATTTATTATGCACATGTCCCCAACAGTAAACTGGCAAATTATTATATTATACACAAAAGATTGTACACAAATCAAATTATTGAAGTATACGATTGAGCACAGGTACTATTTTAATAGAACCAGTTGTACACGCTCAGTTTTTTTGAAATATTTATTCTACACCAAATATTTAGTGTGTGTAGAAACAATAATTCCATTGTGCACGAACTTGTTTCGTGTATAATTATTGTACACAAATTACTTTCGTGCACAAATTGGCATAGCACGTTTCTTACACATAAGAAGTATACACGTAATTATTTTACACAATTTAGCATTGCTCAAATGGCATAGCGCGTTTCTTACACATAAGAATTATACACGTAATTATTCTACACAATTTAGCATTGCTCAAATTATATATATATATATATATATATTTGACTAATGCTAAATTGTACACAATACTTACGTGTACAATTCTTATGTGTACGAAACGCACTATGCCGCAATTTCTAGGAGCACTTGTAGATGGCGTAATTTATACCTAAAATGTATTCGCTCCGAGCGTCAGCTTGGAGGGGATAAAATAATCGACCATAGTGGCGACGGTGACCATGACGTAAATATACACGGTGTGTTTTCTCGGACATTTCCCAATCGCCGCCATTTTCAGCCCACGGTATTTTAAATGAGCTGTGATTGAGAAGTCTCCGAGAGAACACACCTTGTATCTTTACATCACGATGGTGACGAAAAAATCCCGAGCGCATGAAAAATAAATAAAACTTCATATGGTGCCACCAGTTATGCTTGGACCGAATACGGAAACTATGGAGTATATATAGACCAAACTACATTCCATACCGAAAACGTAAAAATGGTTTGCATTTACCTGCTTAAGGGGATGTGAAAGTCAACTAAAAATTCCTACCTTACCGGCATCACGTTTATATTTTTTTCTCTGCAATAAATAAATATTTTTAAAAAACGCCATACTATGCCCTCCGTATTCTTACCAGGAACCGTCAGTTAAAGTGTCCAAAGCTTTCATTATTAACTCTCTGAGAAAAATATGAATAATGGATATTCAAATGCATTTTTCTCAGAGAGCTAATAATGAAAGCTTTTGAAAGTGTATCTGAAGGTTCCTGGTAAAAATACGGAGGGCATAGTATGGCGTTTTTTAGAAATATTTATTTATTGCAGAGAAAAATATATAAATGTGATGCCGGTAAGGTAAGGATTTTTGGTTTATTTTCACATGTCCTTAAGACCTACCGGGGATGCCACTCATGTGGCCAGTTTAGGAAGTTTAGCTAGTGGGTTAAGGAGATGCGTTAGACCTACTTTTCCTGTCTATAAATTATATCCGAAAATTTCGTTGTTCTCAAAAATATGCCTCAGAATCAATTTTTTTTCAGAGTAGATTTATTTACTTAAACTACATAGCGAATTACTCGAATTATTAGCAGAATCGAAAATTAGTTATTAAATGATTATGCTAATTTTCTATTCTGATGACAGTTCGAGTGTTCAACTACGTATTTTTCGTAAATAAAGCGACTCCGTAAATAGCACAAGAATATGTAGTGAAAGTGGAAAATAACGCAAAAAAATAGATTTAAGAATAAAAAAAGAACGTATTGCACTATTATTCAATACATTTAAGAATTTTCGTTTGATTAATTACCAAAAAAATACTAATTAATATTATTTGTCCTTTTTGTTGTTATTTGTATAGTCAAAAACCTTAAAGAACTTAAATATATTTCAATTCTCAACTTTTGCTCATTATTCTTCTTACCCATTACCTAAGCTTGACAAAGCAGCCGCCAGGGTGGCACCACCAGTAAATCTTAACCAGGTTAATTGGTTCAATTTCGTTAGGATGATTTGTATATCAGTAGACAATATTGCTACAATATTGCATTCTCAATTAAATAACAAACATCTGCCAAATGACTTGTGCAAATCATTTGACAGGAAATATCAAATACAATAATTTTCGAATTTCCGTTTGATTTCTTTATTCAATGCTGGATTCTAATATAGAAGGTATAATTCTTGATTAAATAAAAAAAATAATTTTAAAAAATGCACAAAAGATATGCGAAAAATTATCGTTTCATTAAGGAATACTTAATTAGTCTTTATTCAATATAAACAACTATAACCATGTGTACTTATGTTATTATAATTTATATAGAATATATCATAAAATACTTTTATATACGTTTATAGGTTTATAGGTAAGTACTAAACATTATTAATTTATTATTGCTTTTTCTTTATTAATCAGATTCATAATTGGGCCATGAAGACTTTGGTTAAACTAATTACAAATACACTAGATAAATAATAAGTATATTTTTACAATATAGTCGTGTTCAAATGACATTAGTATTTATTATTTACATAATATATTACAATTATATTTATATAACATTACATTTACAATGGGCGTGCTGTAAAAAACATACATTATAAAAATAACGTCTCATCTCTGGAAATAAAAATTCTAAAAGAAATTTCCACGATTAAATAAATATATTTTGTTCATTTAAATACATTTTAAATACAAAAAGATACATAGATTTACTTAAAAATACATAATATTACAGACTTTTTAACCCTTTGTAGCACTTTTGTAATGAACGGTTAATCATCATAATCGGAAAACAGGAGTTTTCTAACCAAGCCCTTAATTTGTTGCTAATTTGTTACACTATTTTAAAATTTTGCTACTAATACCTTTTCTGAGAAACGCGAGCTCTGATACGTTAACTAAGGTAAAGTACCCAGTACTGGGACAGTTTTTAATGTGATTCACGAACTGACAACAAGCAAAATTGTTCAAAACATTTAAATCTAACCATTAATTTGCAATCAATTTTACTTATTTATGCACATACAAAGACATTAAAATGCTTTTTTATATTAACAGAGTATGTTTGAAAAAATGTACACAAGTATACAGAAGTGGGACGGGCTATATCGACCTGGACGCAGTACTGGGACATCGTTCGGATGCAGTAGTGGGACATATATTAGTAAATGTGTCCCACTACTAGGTTATGCAAATTGAGAGGCATGTGAAATGGGACTAAAATTCGCTTATATACGCTTCTGAAACGTAACCTCAAAAGATTTGTATTTTGTTTTATAATAATTTTAAGCTTTAAATTAACAAAATATCGCCTTGACTACAAAGATAACATCATAAACAACGCTAATGCATCGATACTTTTATCAGATTTTAAAGTAATATAGGTGTTTTGCTACTGTCCCAGTACTGCTCCCAATTTTCACTTTGTCCCAGTACTGGGTACTTTACCTTATTAAGCTAGTAGACCAACTGCCGTAACTTTGAAACTATTGACTCTAACAGAATAATTCAGGAGGCATATTTTGTTGCTAATTTATTGTGTTAAGATAGCTGTACCAGAAATACCCAAATATCAACCCCTAGTTTGTAAAAACTACCCCCATAAGTATCGTGAAACCGCCAGAAAATACGAATTACGTTAAACCAATCGAGTTGTCCCGAATAAATACGTGTATATTTTGTTGCTAATTTGTTGCTTCAACATAGCACTCCCAGAAATCCCATATTTCAACCCTTCAATTGTAAAAATCATCTCCCCATATCCCGAAAACGTCAGAAAGTACGAATTACTTTAAAGAGAATACCTACTTTTTTTACCATAAAACACGATTTTTTTTTCAATTATTTAAACCATTCTTAACAAAAAAACGTATCGCATTTTTTATCTTCATAAAATTTTCAGTTGAAAAATTGCATTATAAAGTACAATTATACATTAAGGCAAATGTATATATTTTTTTTTGTCAAAAACAGATCTTTCTATAGTTTGTTTATCTTTATTCAGAACATTCCAGGTGCATTAACTTTTGTCTAAACTTTTTAAATTAATTTGACATTTTCTTTTTAGCACTATGAATATATTTGTGCATCGGCAAGGTGCTGTGTTTTGATCTAGATCAGATGAAAAATAATTATTTATGAAAAAAGGTATAAATTACGTAAAAATACGAGCTGAGCTGTGGTTTTAAACATGGATGTTACAACCCTAACGAGTGGAGATTGTTCAATCAATCAAAATATTAAAGAGCAGTACAAGAACATGTTTGATTTAGACATGAAAATTGATGAATTTGATTGGGTTCCTAAAATCATATGCGCAATATGTAGGAAAATGCTACAGAAAGACAAAAATGGTAAAACTGAAGTAAAAATGAAAGTGCCTACGATATGGAAGGAACCTTTAAGAAAAGAAGACTGTTATTTTTGTAATACGTATTTGCATGGAGTTAATAGTAAAAACAAGTCGCAAATTAATTACGCTAACGTTGAAAGTGTCACGAAACCTATATATGAATCGTCAATTGATAAAAGAGAAGATCCACTAGGTATGTACGCAAGTGGAAGTATGGATCTTGAGGAAAATTTAGAAAGACACGATGAAGATGAAATCTTAGACGAAGAAATGGAGGAAGGAGATATTATTGCGGAAGAAGAAATAGCGCCTGATGAAGACAATGACGTTGCTAGTACAAGTGATACAAGTGACGAAGAATACATCCTCTATAATACTAAGAAGGAGAAAGGTCCACTTACACAGGAAAAAGTGAATGATCTCATACGCGATTTGGGCCTACCAAAGGATGGGGCGGAGTACTTGGCTTCATGGCTAAAAGAAAATACTAATGAAGCTGGAAAAATTAAAGTTTCTGACTACCGAGACAGAGATAAGAAATATCGTGATTATTTCGCTAAAGATGAAGAATTTTCCTTCGTTTACTGCAAAAATATAGTTGGGTTGATGAATTGCTTTAAACATGGATGTTACAACCCTAACGAGTGGAGATTGTTCATCGATTCGTCAACGAGAAGTTTAAAAGCCGTTCTGTTACACAATACAAATGTTTATGCAGCCATTCCCATAGGATATTCGGTAATACTGAATGAAGAGTACTGTAACATGAAAGTAATATTAGACCGAATAAAATACAATGATCATAAATGGCAAATATGTGGGGATCTTAAAATCATAACAATACTTCTGGGGCAACAATCGGGATTCACAAAATATCCTTGCTATTTATGTGAATTGGATAGTAGGGATAGAAAGAATCATTACATAAAGAGTGTCTGGCCCCTTAGACAAAAGTTCGAACCGGGTTCTAAGAATATAAAAGATAAGCCATTTGTTGATCCATCAAAAATTCTTATACCACCTCTGCACATAAAATTGGGACTTATGAAACAATGGGTAAAATCTTTAGACAAAGATGGTAGTTGCTTTAAGTATCTGCGAAATCAGTTTCCCAAATTAAGTGATGCTAAAGTAAATGAAGGAATTTTCGATGGCCCTCAGATTCGTAAGATGATAAATGATGAAATTTTTGTTACGAAAATGAATCATACAGAGAGAGAAGCATGGTTATGTTTCAAGGACGTAATTAAAAACTTTCTTGGAAATCATAAGAGCCCAAATTACCAACAAATAGTTTTAAATTTAGTAAATAGTTACAAAAATCAAGGCTGCCTAATGAATCTAAAATTACACTTTTTATATTCGCATGTTGATGAATTTCCAGAAAACCTAGGTGATTACAGCGAAGAGCAGGGAGAGAGATTTCACCAAGATATCAAGGAAATAGAGCGCATGTACCAAGGAAGATGGGACGTAAATATGTTAGCAGATTACTGTTGGTCGTTAAAAAGAGATCTACCATCAACATCGGAGAAGCGGAAGCGTAATCCACTTCGTAGATCATTTGACAATAAAATAGTTCGTTACCATAAAAAAGAGTAATGGGCTTAATATGTTTACGGGTATTTTATTGAATTGCATATACTTCTAACAAATTTAAAGTAAATGAAGGAGCAGCAAACTATGATATAGTTTTAAAGGATACGATTGTACTTGCATATACATTGTTCTTTGCTTTATGGTTTACATTACCTTTTGCATTGTTTCAGTTTATAACTAATTTTTTCACTCTCTTTACGTCCATGACCTTGAACTAACCTTGAACTGACCATAAATATAACCTTATGGGACTATACTGACCCTGGATTCGGATTCAGCGACCCCAAAAACCCCTAAATGTCATGGTTTGACTCTACTTTTTATGAATCTTTATGATTTGACCTTCAAATGACCTTGACCATGACCTGATAGGGTTGTAATAAGCCCGGATTCAGATACAGCGCCCCAAGAAAACCCAAGATACCATGGTTTTAGTGTATTTTTCATGTATTTCGATAATTTGACCTTCAACTGACCTTGAGAAAGATCTGATTGTTTAATCTGACCCATGATTCGGATTCAGCGACCCTAAAAACCCCAAGATACCATGGTTTTAGTGTATTTTTCATGTATTTTCGATAATTTGACCTTCAACTGACCTTGAGAAAGTTCTGATGGGGTTAAACTGATCCCGGATTCGGATTCAGCGACCCCAAAAACCCCAAGATACCATGGTTTTAGTGTATTTTTCATGTATTTCGATAATTTGACCTTCAACTGACCTTGAGAAAGATCTGATGGGGTTAAACTAACCCTGGATTCGGATTCAGCGATCCCAAAAACATATAAGTACCGTGGTCAAGTTTTTGGGACTTACAATTTTTTTTTTGTGGGGCTGTGTAATACTTCAAAACTCAAATTTAAATTTGGTGTTACTGTGGTTCGGACTATGCATCAAAAGATTATTCTATTTTTTTTCCACGCCACCCATGAGGTAAAAATAGATAGGCGCGTTTTTTTATGTGGTATCCCTTCCCTAGTTGAAATTTATGTTTAAAAAAAATTAAAAAAGGAATCGTATGATCTCGACGAACTAATGCAGCATTTAATTATGCCAACGTTTCTTTCGATAGTTTATTTATGTTCGTCTTCAAGGCGAATGAAACTGAGCGACTGCTCTTAATAATCATAAAACACAACTGGAAAAAAGTACATGACTAGACTAATGGTTAGTCATCTTACTAACGGCAGACCGATGACGACGGGGGAGACCTGAAATCCGCAAGGCAACCTCTCGAGTCCATCGAAAATCCAGTTGTATTGTCGATTGGTGAAATGGCTAACCCTTAGTCTAGTCATCTACTTTATACTCCGGTTATGTTTTACTGACTATTAAGAATAATCGCACCATCTCTTTTGCCTTGAAGAAGGACGTAGATAAACCGTCTGAAACACAGGCTTAATTAAATACTACATTCATTCACAGAGATCAATAGATTCCTTTGTTTTTAATTTAAATATCGAGTGACCTAAAGAAGATTTAAAATCAATAAAAAGAAAAAAAAATTGAATAGAACAAATTCTGATATAAAATTTCAACAAGGTATAGATCTAATCCACAGCTGAAAAAAAAACTTGCAGGACTTGAGAAGATGCACTTTGTCCACCATGTTCTCGATGTCCTCCATATCCTCGAACTCGCCGATGTTGCTTATTTTAATTTTATCTAGAATAGTTTTAAAGCATTTAAATTACGTCGTATAAAATTATCGAAATTACATAATCTAATTACGTAATCTACTTACATAATCTAATTACGTAATCTACTTACATAATCTAATTACGTAATCTACTTACATAATCTAATTACGTAATCTACTTACATAATCTAATTACGTAATCTACTTACATAATCTAATTACGTAATCTACTTACATAATCTTATATAGATCAATTCCATCATAATGTCCTCGGTGTCCTCGGTGTCCTCGATGTCCTCGACGTCCTCGGTGTCCTCAGCATCCTCGATGATCCTGACATGCTTGATGTCGGCGACGTCCCCGGTGTCCCCGGTGTCCCCTGTGACCCGGTGTTGCTTATTATAATTTTATCTAAAATAATATTTAATGATTTTAATCACGTAGTATAAAATCATTGAGACTTACATAATCTGTTGACACAATCTACTTACATGATCTACTCAAGGTCGAGCCCGTTATCTCGCAATAATTGTCGATGGAATTCCTGTTCAAATTGTACCGGCATCCCATCATCCCATCTCTCTCCACCCATCGTACATAAGGGTAAATACGATGTGATATCCCCTCTACATATTGGGCATTTTCTTGTGATCAGCCTCCGTGTACAAGTGACGCAGAGTCGATGATTGCAGGGCCGTAATTTGTGAACTTTTTCCCTTCCATCGCATAAGCAGCACTCTTTAGAAAATAAAGGAGGATTATTACATACGTTATAGTATATGTTTTTTATTTTTTATTAATACAGTACAAAATATATTTGAGAATTGAAACAATGATTAAACATGACTTTATTTCAAGAATTAAATAAACGATGTAATGGCAAACATTAAGCTTCGAGACGTTAAAATTCTTGCTGGATACCACATTTTTTCTACTAGCTTTCATAAAATTATTCAATTTCCCATATTTTGATATCGTACTCAAATAATACTGAGAAATACTTATAGTGCACGTAGTGTCGTTATAGTAACAATCCTTTATAGTTAAAAAAAATACTTTGTACGTGACATTTGAAGAATTGGTCTATTTAAAAAATACATATTTCCTTGTTTATTTAACAATAGTAAAGTTACAAAAAAAGCATACGTTTATTCTGGTTAGAAATTGGTTATAGAATTATTGTACGATAGTCTTGTTCTGATGAATGATGCATATTGAACATCTATTGAATCATGGTGTACGTAATCAAAATCATAAACCTATATATATAAAAAAAAAATTCCTGCACTGATAGTTTTTTAGTCACGGAATGTCGAGTCAACAGTTATTGCGATCATCAGGAGAAGACGGTGTCTATCGGTAACTTGCATTTTCTAAGAATGCAAGTATATATGTAAGTAAAAATAAAAGTGACATACACATACAAAAAACGTTTAAAAAATTATTCATGAATTGATTACATTTTATAGCTTTATATTGATTCAACAGTTGTGCTTTGCGAAATTTAGCAAACGATGGTGTCTGTCAACACTCACAATTCACTGATAGATATAAGCATGAACTTTGTAAATATTTCTTAACATGAATTACTTTATATGCATACAAATTTAAAAAGAAAAAAACTTCTCCGAAAAGACGCACTAAAAAGTATGATATAATCGATAAAAAGTATAAATAATCGATAACAACCTTTTTGAAGCGGCGCCGAATTTCACCGAGTTACGGTGATCTGTCTTTAGAAGTATTATAAGTATACGTGTTTAGACAGATTCTTTTCTTTAACGTACCATATTTGTGCTTTCATATAGTGCTAATCATCAGTTTGAAATTCAGTGCCGATTTCGAAAATGTTTTTATCGATTATTCATACTTTCTATCGATTGTTTCATATTTTTTTATTCGTTTTTCGAAGAAAGCTTTGTTTTTTATTTAAATTTTATTTTATACTTTTTAGTTGTACTGGCCAAATTTCATTTTATTTATCAAAATCCAATAGTTTATCCAAATCGGTTCAGTAGTTTCGAAATAATCGGAGGACGAACATAACAAATCGCCAGTACTGAGGTAGTGCTGGTTCCATACTGGCCCAGTAATATACTGGGACCACCATGGGATCATTCTCTTTCATTGAAAAAATCATTTATCCATGTTGGTTCAGTAGTTTCCGAATAATCGACGGAAGAACATAAAAAATTACCAGTACTGACGTAGTACTGGCTGCATACTGGCCCAGTAATATAATGGGACTACCATGGGGTCATCCGTTTTCATTCAAAAAGAATTTATCAAAATCGGTTTTGTAGTTTCCGAATAATTGACGGACGGAGTCGGCAGAGGCCGAAAAGTACAGAAAATATATTAGTAAAAGACTAAATTACTGGCCAGATACTGGACCAATCCTTACAAAATTGAAATGGGATCACCGGAGGATAATTACCTTTCATATAATAAAAACTTTCATCCGAATCGGTCGAGTAGTTTCGGAATAATCGCTGAACAAACAAAAAAAAAGCCATGTCGAATTGAGAACCTCCTTTTTCGAAGTCGGTTAAAAATAAGAACAGTGCATAAAGGAAGTATTTTCATGTTATTGCATTTAAAATGAAAACTATATAAATTTCAAAGGAAACATCAACTTTTAATTCATGTAGTTATGATCAAAAGTGAGATTTACAATCATTGGATTAATCGAATTTCATTACAATCTGGACCAGCTGGAGCCGAAATAAACTCATATCCATGAGGATTTTTCGTTGAAATCAACATATTCTATTGAAATAAGACTCTAAACGCGTGAACTTTTAATGAGTTGAACTCAAAATCTATACGGTACAGCAATTTGAAATTTTCCAGGGATATTCTTTGAGATACAAAATTAATTTTGCTCAAATCTTCAGAAATTTCTCGAGACTTTTGATTTTACGAGATAACTATCTTTAAAACTAACTATAAAATTTTAACGTATGAAATGTTTAAATATTACAAAAAAGCGTTTCATTATGAGGAAAAGTAGCTATATTTCGTAAACAGAAAAACATTTCTATTTACTTGCGTAAATACCAGTATTCAATTATTCAATCCCACCATTTTTACTTTAAATTTTATTATTTAAATCAACTATTTGTGTTTTTACGAACATCTTGCCAAATGGTAGCATGCAAGGCCAGCAATGTGAATGATAAATTCCTCCACAGTGTAGCTAAGATGCATATACATAATTATTTAAATAAGTGATTTCTTTAAAAACTAATACGTCATGAAATAGTCTTTCAAAGAGTCTTTCACATAAAAATCACTCAATTTCAAAATAACATTCCCAGGCGTCATAATTAATTTTTCCTTTCCAAACTCATTTTGCGGCGTGCTAGATTTTAGATTCTCTTTTAACTAAATATAAATTAGTTATTTATTAGTATTGGTATTTCCTACTGTTAGAAATCGGCCGAAAATTATGATCTTTCGAAATTAAGTTTAAAATATTTAGATGAGTAGAGAGTTGACTAATAACACAAAAAAATCTGAAATAATATGTATAAAAGCATTTTCATCCATATTTCAAACCCTTCTTTCCAAAAAACACGGGTTGAAATAAGTAAACCTTTTTTTCTCGGGATTATTTGGAAAAGCTTCTAATTTTACTATGGACTATCACTTAAAAACACATTACTATGATTTAATACGTAAACCCACGAATTAGGCCGAGTTTTTTAGAATATAAAATTGATGTTTTTGTCACACAAGCACGATTATTACGTTTTTTTGACCCATTAAGCGGGACTAAAGTAACTTTTTTCAGACCCACTAGCGAAAAAAATTTAAAAATTTTGTTTAGTAGTTAGGGCAGCGCGGCTACTGCGTTAACCTCCAGTGCCACCTATTGACGATCTGTTTTACCGACCGAGATGACTCTGTTTTACCGTGCATCGCGACTTCCGCGACCTACTATACCGGCAGTTATGGTTCTGTTTTACCACGCGACGCGGCTCATGCGCCACCTATCAATTATCTGTTTTACCGATAGGGACGGTTCTGTTTTACCATGCGACGCAGCTCATGCGCCACCTAACAGCGATCTGTTTTACCAATCGGGATGGTTCTGTTTTACCATACGACGCGACTCCCGCGCCACCTATCCGTGACCTACTACACCGACAGTGATGGTTCTGTTTTACCATGTGCCGCGACTCCCGTGCCACCTATCCGCGACCTACTACAGCGACAGTGATGGTTCTGTTTTACCATGCGACGCGGCTGCTGCGCCACCTATCCGCGACCTAGTATACCGACAGTGTTGGTTCTGTTTACCATGCGTTCTACGCCATGTTGACGCGGGTGGTCGGCGTTTGCCTGCGCCGCGGCAGTGCGCAAATCTTACTTAAATATACATAATTATCTTTTTAATAAATATAATTTTTTTATAAATAGATATTAATAATTATTTACAGAATTAGAATCGTTTGTACCCTTGACGTTCAGGTAAAGAATTTGTATTTAAACTATATTTTTCTTTATAAGTTTTCCATTGAGGAGGAGACTTATCGTCTTCTTTTTTCGTAGAATTTTTATTAGTCTCTGAGAGACGAGTGTAGGCTATACAGCTACTTCTTTGTCCCATGATGGTTTTAAATATACTAAAAAGAGCAATAGATGTGTTTCTTATATATAGTCAGAAAACTGTATATAATTGAAACTTTGGAAGAGTCAATAACATAAAATATAAAATTTAAATTTTAAATTAAAGTTTATAAACTGAATATAATAAATTAATTTTTAAGATAAATACAATTGATTATAGAGTTTAAATTTAAAATAAAATGTTGTATAGTTTAAAGTATACACAAATGGTTGGGGTACTAGGAATTTAAGGTCTTCGGATATATATTTTCAAACAAAAATTAATTCAATAAAGTAGGTATAATTTAATATCATTTATTTAAAAAAATACTTATAAATTAATACATAACTATACAATATAAGTGAGATCAAGTATACATAATTCTATTACAAATAATAGTAAACTAAACTTTTTATAAATTTTTAATATTACATATAAATAAGATACATTTAAACATTAAACTTTTTTCACATATAATATTTAAACGAATTCAAGTAGACATCCTCCGAGAGTTTTAAAGTAGACATCTCTTTTTTGAAGTTCCTTTTCAAACTTCGTACAGCTCTCAACGTTTTCCTGCAAGAGATCATTGATTTTCCCAGAGAGAAATATGTCGAATGTTTTATCCAATTCCAGCACTATCTTTAACCCGTATCTCGTTGGAACTTTCTTCATTTTAGTAATTTTATACATTTGGCTCTAAGTCTCACACTCTTCTTGTAGGTAGGTATAAAAATCATTAAATCATTAATAATATAACTACATACGTTAAATTTCTATATAGAAAAATCAGAGTCTGTAGCAGAATCAGGTGGTATTAGTCTGGTTAACTCAAACAAGTCCTCTATTGTCATGCGTCGAATTTCCAGTTGTCGCTGACGCTCAATCCACTGGTATAAAGCTGTAACGTTTTGAACTGCACAATTCTCCCTCCAACCTTCAGGGTGATGCGTGCATACGACAGACCTCCTGAACCCAGCTTGTTTCAAAGACGGACAGCCCAACTCTTCTAGATTTCTCACTTCGTCAAAATATAGATCCAACCACGTCTTCTTATCTTCACCCTTAACCCAGAACATAAATCGACCGTGTGGATTCAATTCGGAAAGTGAATCACAAACCGTTTGCAGCTGATCCTACTCTATATCACCGTCTAACCAATTTAAACCGTGAAAGTAGTAAGTTAGCCACAAGTTGGTTGTCTTCGTTTCATTCGTTAACAGGCTCCAGCTGTACGGTGGTTTGAATGTAATCACATAAGGTATTGGTCCATATGCGTTAGGATCAATATACGCAATCTCTTTAACAATGAAGCTTCCATCGTTGGCCTTAAAACCCTGCACATCAAGGATTATTTCCATTTTCTATAAAAAAAGGTTATATATATACATTTTTATAATGAGAACTTATACATTATAAGTAAATATAACTCCCCTTTTCATAACTTTGAATTTAAATTTAATACTAACTTAAAAATTATAAGTCTGCAGAAGAGAGGAATATACAGTTACTTGTATAATATAAGTACTTAGAATACAAAAATCAGCCTGTAAGAGAAGAGAAATGATAGAAATTCTCACAAAGATTTAGAGTTATTTTTTCATAAGAGGTTTGTCAGATTTTTTACATACAAGAATGAATTATTTTAAACTATAACTTTTAAAAATAACTTAGAGTTTGAGTGAAAGTAAATTTAAAGAAATTATAAGTCTTTTTTTCATTAGAATGTATGTATAATATAGATTTAAAAGAGTGAAAAAAATTAGAGTCTCTGTAAGAAAAGGGGATTAAAACATAAGTCCTCTACTGTCTATATATAATATAAGTATTTGAGCTTGTAGAAGAAAAGAAATGATTGAAATTATCACAAAGATCATAAGTCATTCTTTTTTTTTTCATCAGAGGGACTTTGTCAGTTTTTTACATGCAAGAATGAATTATTTTAAACTATAACTTTTCAAAAGAACTTAGAATCGGAGCAAAAGTAAATTAAAAACTTAGATTCTGTAAGAAAAAAGTATTAAAACATAAGTCCTACTGTCTGTATATAATATAAGTATTTCAGCCTGTAAGAGAAAAGAAATGATTGAAATTCTCTTAAAAATCATAAGTCATTTTTTGATAAGAGGAACTTGTAATATTTTTTTTTCATAAGAGGGACTTTATCATTTTTTTTTTTTCATAAGAAGGACTTTGTCAGTTTTTTTACATGTAAGAATGAATTATTTTAAAGTATAACTCTTCAAAAGAACTTAGAATCAAAGCTAAAGTAAATTTTAAAAATTTATAAGTCTTTTTTTATAAGAATGTATACATATAAATCTAAGGGAATGAAAAAAAATAAAGTGCCTGTAAGAACATAGAATTAATACATAAGTCATACTAACTATAGATGTTATAAGTATTTAAACCTGAAAGAAAAGAGAAAATGAATGATCGGACATCGTTGATCCGCCAGCTTATAAAGCCGAAGTATCTGCAAAAGCATCTTGCCCCCCTCACGAAAGTATCTTGCTTCTACCGCTCGTTTCCCTACCTTGAGCGCGCATGAGCTGACTGCTGAGCGCAGACCCCACTATAACGATCATGCGCTTACCTTTTCTCACCTTCGAAGTGAGCTGCGCATATTTTTTACTGCGCAGGTGTAATTCCCCACCAATATCACTGCTTTACCCCCACAAATAGCATCTACGAGTATAAAAGAGCTAAGCAGAGCTATCTGCACGTTTTACCTGACTATGCTTTACATATGAACTTATAATGTTTTCTAATTTTACATTCTATAGAAAATTATAGCAGAATTCTCAATACCGAATTCGTAAGAACGCTTGAACTAAAATATTTTAATATTATGTGTTCAGACTTCTAAAAATTATATATATTATATTTTCTATAGAATGTAAAATTAGAAAACATTATAAGTTCATATGTAAAGCATAGTCGTATATATATATATATATATATATATATATATATATATATATATATATATATATATGTATATATACGACTATGCTTTACATATGAACTTATAATGTTTTCTAATTTTACATTCTATAGAAAATATAATATATATAATTTTTAGAAGTCTGAATATATATATATATATATATATATATATATATATATATATATATATATATATATATATATATGTATATATACGACTATGCTTTACATATGAACTTATAATGTTTTCTAATTTTACATTCTATAGAAAATATAATATATATAATTTTTAGAAGTCTGAAAACATAATATTAAAATATTTTAGTTCAAGCGTTCTTACGAATTCGGTATTGAGAATTCTGCTATAATTTTCTATAGAATGTAAGCGAGTAGAAGTATTTTTTTATATGAACGTTGTCAATAAAACACTTATTTTTTAATAATTTTATCACTTTTATAGATGTAAAAAATTTTCTACTCGTTCAAATCAAAATCACTACGTTTTTAGCCCAATCCATCCATGCGTAGACTTGGAATCTTACGGACAGTGCTTAAAGTCTTCGAAAACAGTCTGGTTTGCCATGGAGGCATAAAAGGTCCAACGAAGGTAAAAAATATACAAATTGGTAGGTTTTTATGTATACTTTCAGGAAAAAAAAAACCCTTATTAAAATAAATATCTAAATTAAAAATTCCTAATCAATTTTTTTGTTTCACATTTTAAAGGTGGTGTGCCCCCTTAAGACAGTCATGATAATTACAATATTTTTATGACATCATAACCTGACGTGACATCATGTCAGAGTACCACTATATAGTACCACTATATATTAACTCTATGACAAATGCGCAAGACTCTTTGAAGCAAGTTTGCGCATGCGTACTTTCTCTCTCGTCTATCCGTACTGTGCGCGGGAATATTTAAATTGAGATGTATACACAGTAGATGTTTTAAGTGCACATATATATATATATATATATATATATATATATATATATTTCTTTATTACTAGTAAACTAAAATATTTTATTATGTAAATAATTTTTTTAAATTAAAGACATTCTTTAGTAGAAATAATATTAAAAAATGATGTTATAGCAAAATACTTAATAATTATTATTTACCGGTATGCATTGAAGAGCAGTCATTTGTCGCATTACTAGCAAGATGCAAGCTACTGTAGACGAATGCCTACAGATCAAATTAGAGTAGAACTTTATCTTTAAAGACTTTTCACCGAGTACTTAGGGACAAAAGGCTTTCAGTACCACAAAAGCAAGCTATATTACATGGTATAGCTAAAATTGAGTCTATGAAAGTTCGGTTTAAAAGCACTATTAAAACTGGCAGCGGTATCGAACCGAACTTAGATAAACATTTAATAGCCGAATGCGGACATGTATTGTAGTAAATCTAGTACATATTGATGTACAGAGTTTTTTAAAAGATGCATCAATTTTATTTGCTTAACGCATGAAAGTCATTTTAAGAAAGAATGATATAGCTATGAAAATCAATACAGTTCTGTTCTGCAAATTCAATAAAATTGTGAAAAACGTAGACGGAAAAGTAGATGAAAAAGAAAGTATTGAAACTAAGCATTTCAATACTCAAAACACAGAAATTTTGTTAGCATCAAGCCCAAAACAGTGGTTTATCGATCACGTTATAAATCCTCTTCTGACTGATATAGAAGAATTTGAGACGAGAGATTCTGGGTGGACATCATTTTTAGAACTTAAAAAAGCTTGTGTAAATATTCAACATACAGATAATCAATGTTTTAAATGGGTAATATTGTCGGCTTTACATCCTGTTAAGCGAAAAAATCACCCAAGCAGGGTGAAAAATTATTTTTCGTACAAGAATGAGTTAAATATGGAAGGTATAGAGTTTCCAGTTTCGTTGAGAAAAATATCAAAGTTTGAAAAACAGATCAGTACAATATCTGTCAATGTTTTTGATCTGAATGATAAAAGTATTGTAACTCTATACTTAACATATGAAAAGCAAGTTAATCATATTAACCTTCTACTGGTTAATAAAGAGTTCTAAAATAATGTGGATGAACATAAATCAGATTTTCATTATGTATATATAAAAAGTCTTTCAAGATTAGTGAGTGATAATCTATCTCATAGAAAAAGAAAGGTATGTATGTGATAGATGTTTAAACTTTTTTTGCAATGAACAGAGTCTAGAAAAGCATGAATAGCAGTATAAGATGTTGAATAATTGTAAGATTAGACTTCCTGAGGATGGAAAAAATATGTTAGAATTTAAAAATTATCATTATAAAGAAATGGTGCCATTCATAATTTACGCTGATTGTGAATGTTTGCTGAAATCTGTTAGAGAATGTCAGGAACATGAGAATATTGAGGTTAAAGGTAAAACTATCAATAACAGCAATACATCACCGCTTCAAGAACATGAGATATTCAGTATTGGATATTACTTTAAGTGTAGATATAATGATTCTTTATCGTTTTACAAATCTTATCCAGGTGATGAATCAGCTCGTTGGTTTGCTGAAGAGTTAAGACTTTTAGAAATAAAAGTTACAAATTTATATAAAAATCCGCTACCCATTGCGATTCTTACATCAGATCAGATATCTGATTATTATACCTCCAACACTTGTCATATTTGTAATAAAGTGTTGGATAACAGTGTCAAGGTGCGAGATCATTGTCAGCTTACAGGAAGATATCGCGGACCTGCACATGCTAGCTGCAATCTTAATTATCAAGAATCGCGGACAGTACCAGTCATATTCCATAACCTAAGTGGTTATGATGCACATTTTATTATTCGTGACGTATCGAATCATTTTCCTGGACAAATTGATTTGCTCCCTTTGACGAAAGAAAAATATATTTCTTTCACAAAACATGTAGAAAATAGTTATACTAAATTTCGTTTTATAGACTCTTTCAGATTTATGCCTTCATCTCTCAACAAATTGACTTCTTACCTCGAAGAGTATAAGATAGTCAATTCAGAGTTTTTAGCCTTAAAAAGTAAAAAGTTAATCTATTAACGCGAAAGGGTGTGCTTCCATATCTACCGAGTACCTTAGCTCTTGGGAGAAACTTAATGAAACAAGATTACCTGAAAAAATCATTTTTTCAGCATCCTCAATGATTCACCTATATCTGATGAAGAATATGAACATGCACAAAAAGTATGGTACACGTTTGGAGTGCAAACTCTTGGTGAATATTCAGATCTGTATATGAAGACTGATGTCATTGTTGGCAGATATATTTGAAATTTTCGAGAACAGAGCTTGAAAGCATATAACCTCGATCCTGCACACTATTACACAACCCCAGGTTTTGCATGGGATGCTATGTTGAAGTTTACAGGTATAAAATTAAAACTTTTGACGGATATAGACATGGTTCTATTTATAGAGCGAGGTATTAGAGGAGGTGTTTACGCCATTTTTACAGGTCTTAGTCGTATAGGTACATTTCTGTAGATTTGAATTTCGCGCCATTTCGTGCGGTCAATTGCGTCGTTGCGTGACCGTCAGCGCGCGCGGTTCTGTCTCGATTCGCGCGCGCTCTCGCAATTGTTCACTTTTGACAGGACCTCCAAGCTGTTCGCGCGCTTAGCAGCCCTGCTCAATTTATACTTTCATTTTCAGCCTTTTTTGCGTCCTGATTGCCGTGTTCGATTGGCTGAGATATATTTCCGTTCTTTATCGCGAAATTAATTGTGTTTTTTATTTATTCAACCTTTCACTCACTCATCCCAATCCTTTTTTATTTTATCTGAACTCACCTTGAGTTTATTATTTTAAGTAGATTATTGTTCAGGAGGTTTAAGGCAATGTTCGCATCGCTGTGCAGCGGTGAATCATGAGTATATGAATGAGGCGTATAATGATAGTGAAGATAAAAGTTATCTTATGTATTTAGATTCCAACAATTTATACGGCTGAAGTATGACTAACCCTCTGCCATATGATTGCTTTGAATGGATAGATAATTGTGAAAATTTTGATTTTCAATCTATTGATGACAATGCTCCTGATGGTTACATACGAGGGTAGTTCAATAAGTCTTTAGAATGACCAACAGATGGCGCGCGAATCGCTCCAAATCATCTGTTTTCAGTCAGCACCACTCCCGACTAGATATATGGTGCAGTCACAGTCCACATCTTCTGAGTTTACGTGTTTTTATAACCAATTGAAAAAAAAAATTGCTTGTTAAGAAAAATGGAAAAAAACGAGTTCAGAGCGGTAATTAAACTTTTTCATTTAAAGGGTTTAACTCCATATGAGATAAAAAATGAATTGGACTCAGTTCATGGCACATCTGACCCTGCCTTAGCAATGGTTTATAACTGGGTAAATGAATTTAAGCGTGGTCGTACATCAATAAGTGACGAACCTCGTTCAGGAAGGCCCGTAGAAGTAACTACTCCCGAAATCATCAATAAAATCCACGATATGGTGTTGAAGGATAGAAGATTAAAAGTGCGTGAGTTAGCTGAGGCCACAAGGATATCTATAGGTGCAGTTGTTTCAATTCTACATGAAAAATTAGGCATGAAAAAGCTATCGGCAAGATGGGTGCCGCGTTTGCTCTCAGCTGAGAATAAACGCAATAGAGTGGTCGCCTCTGAGGTTCTTTTGGCGCGCATAAGTCGGAATCCTGAGGAATTTTTTCATCGATTTGTGACTGTGGATGAAACATGGATACACCACTACACTCCTGAGACAAAGGAACAATCCAAACAGTGGATTTCCACAGGCGAACCAGCTCCAAAGAAGGCAAAGATCGTAAAGTCAGCTGGTAAGGTTATGGCTACAGTTTTTTGGGATGCACGTGGAATTATACTTATTGACTACTTGGAAAAGGATAAAACAATTACTGGTGAGTATTATGCATCATTATTAGAGCAGCTGAAAGAAGAAATTAAAAAAAAACGACCATATTTGGCGAGAAAAAAAATTCTCTTTCATCACGACAACGCCCGAGTTCACACATGCTTCGTTTCAATGGCTAAAATTGAAGAACTAAAATTCGAATTGGTCGAACATCCACCGTATTCACCAGATTTAGCCCCCAGTGACTTTTTCTTATTTCCAAACTTGAAAAAATGGCTCGGTGGACAGAGATTTACGGACAACGAAGACGTCATTGCCTCTGTAAGTGCTTATTTTGAGGAACTTCCGAAAACGCACTTTTCTGAAGGATTAAAAAAACTTAAAAAGCGATTGACCAAGTGTATAGAGCTCCAAGGAGATTATGTTGAAAAATAAAAAAAAATTTACCCAAAAAAAATTGTTTTTATACTTTATTCTAAAGACTTATTGAACTACCCTCGTATTAGAAGTGGACTTGGATTATCCTTCCAACTTACATGATGAACATAACGATTTACCATTCTGTCCTGAGCATGTAAAACCACCATGATCAAAGCAAGAAAAACTTTTGGTTACACTTCTGCCTAAACGGAATTATGTAGTTCATTATCGAGCTCTTAAGAAATCTATTATAAACGCTTGCTAAAATTCATAAAGTGTTGAAATTTAAACAGTCACCATGGCTTAAACCGTACATTGATTTGAATAGCTCCATGAGAGCTCAAGCTAAGAATGAGTCTGAAAAAAACTTTTTCAAATTAATAAATAATGCTGTGTATGGAAAAGCTATGGAGAATGTGCGAAAACGTGTTGATGTTAAGCTTCTAACGAAGTGGGAAGGGAGGTATGGTTCAATGAAAATTTTCAGCGAGAGATTTGTTCGTCTACACTTCAAGAAGTTTTCCATAAATTTTCAGACCAATTGAATGAGAATTGGCAGAGATATAGCGATTTTTCCAAAAGCAATCGTTCCGCGTGGTCGCTTCACGCTTGTAGGCTGTACGATGGAGTTCGAGCCCAATTTATTTATTTACATGATGTTATTCGGCAACATAAATATTCTATTTAAGAATACATATTCGACTGTTAATTACAATTTTCAGATTTGTTTACGTTTTAATACTCATATTTACAATAAAAATATTGCTTCGATATTATGCCTCACAATATTTTGCTTACCTTATTTTTCAAATTTTTAATAACATTCCTTTTCCATGCAGACTCATTTCTAATTTTCTTACGCCCTATGTTGCTTAACATTATGCTTAGAATAGTTTAGTAAATCTTTATTTATATACATAATCAAAAAAAATGTAGCTCGGAAACGAGTAAGAAAAACAGTACGAACGATTTCGACGCAAGACGATATCTATTTTGTATTGTTTATTGTTAGAGGTTAGTTTTCATTGTTTTTTAACTATTTCGTATGCGAAAATTATATACTCATTGCTCGTTAGAATAACTACATTACAAATATATTTTAAATAGCACTATGAAATAAAGTAAAGTAAAGTATCTACTTTGAAAAAGCAGCAGCCAAAACTTTAGCCAACCAATATATGTGTAACTTGTATGCACGTGTATAACGTAACCACGCGGAACGATTGCGTTTGGAAAAATCGCTATATCTCTGCCAATTCTCATTCAATTGGTCTGAAAATTTCTGGAAAACTTCTTGAAGTGTAGACGAACAAATCTCTCGCTGAAAATTTTCTGAGACTTAAACTTCCTCACACACTTTTTTCCGTCGAACATACATAACGCTATAAAAAGTTGTTTGCTTGTTTACAACTAAATTATTAATGAAATATATATAATTATTAACTTTTATCGATTTTATCTGCAGCGGTAGGGTATTTTACGATGTCATACCAAAAATCAGAAAGATCCGTTAATATTTTTCGAAGCTAGAGCGATTTAAGTTTGAAAAACGTGGTTCAAAGCCGCTTCGCAATTTTCCGGTTTTCGTTGATTTTCTCGGAAAATATTGATTGTAGAAGAAAAGTGCAAAGAGAAAAAAGTTGCCTCTTTTCATCCTCTGCACGATGGCATGATTTAAACATCATTTTGGTAACTTTTATAAATCGGTCACGTTGACGTCAATTTTTCTCTGCAAAAAGTCCAGCCGAGCGCTCAGAATCTTTTAGCATCGAACCCTTCAATTTACAAAGCTGATTGTAAAGTTCTCTGTACAGATACTGACAGCTTTATTTATGCAATGAAGTGTAATGATTTTTATAGCGCTATGAAAAAAAATATTCATAAATTTGATATTTCAGATTATTCCGCTGATAACGTCTTTGATATGCCACGTGTGAACAAAATAATTGTTGGACTTATGAAGGATGAGTGTAATGGTAAAATTCTTACTGAATTTGTTGGCTTAAGAAGTAAAATATATAGCACTCGTGTTGATAGTCAAGATTGTGTAAAAAAGATAAAGGGTATTAAAGTTTTTATAGTGAAGAAGACCATTAAATTCAATGATTATGTAGACTGTTTACAAAATTTATATATTCAACGGCGGAAACAACATACCATCAGATCTCGTCTCCACAACGTTGAGACTATAAGTCAGCTGAAAATCGCTCTTAGTCCTTATGACGATAAGAGATATCTTCAAGAGAACAGCACAGATACTTTGGCATGGGGACATTATAGAATTAAAAAATGTAAGTTTTTTTAAATTTTATATACCCATTAAAACTTAAAATTGTAATGATAAATATTCTAAAAAATTTTAATTAGAAATCATTAATTTTGTATGTCCTAGAAGAATGGTTCCTGTAGAAGAAAAAAAACGTGTACGGTTTGAGGAGAAGTCAACAATTCATGTGATGCATGTATGGAGTTTTGCATATCATAAGGCTCGCTGCGGGAAATGGGAGCAAGCAGCACGTGATCGAGAGCGTTTTAGAATGAGAATTGAAAGAATCAATAGTATAATCTGGGTTATAATGCCAATACTTTTGAAAAAATGTAAGGAAATTGGTATTAAATAAAAAAACTATTTATTTATATATATATATATTTATTTTATTTTCTTTATCCAACTACATATCACTCTTATTTATGCAACTATAGTGTGAACTGTCAAAACCAAACCATTTTACGTAAACATTATTACCTCGTTTTTTCAAAACTTTTTCAATTAAATAAATATCTGGGTACTTCGTCTTGAGAAGTTCCTCTTCATAAAATCCTCCATCTATTGGTTTATCTTGATAGTCTTTCAAATGATAACTATACGGCACTGTATTTTGCACTTTGGAGACTGTAAATACTTCTGTTGACCAATTGGGAGTATAACCTTTCTCGAAAATTTCTTGCTAACTCGAACTTTATCACCAACTTTAAATTTTGTCCTCTTAGACAGACTTCGACGTCGGTTTTCAGCAGTGAGACGATTAAGAATATAATTAACTTTAGAAGAATTTACTTCTACAGGTTTCATACCAATTGTTCAATGTTTAGAATTATTATACTGTAAAGTTAAATCTTGTAAAACATCTATCCACTTGTAATTACCACGCAAACTAAAATATTTCCACATTTTGTTTTTAAGTATACGATTAAAACGTTCACAAATCGATGCTTTAAGGTTGCTGTATGTAGAATAAAGCTTTATCTTATAGCTTTGCATTAAATTTTGAAAATCTTTATTATAAAATTCTCTACCTTGATCAGTCTGTAAATTTTTCGGTACTCTCTTTTGCAGTAATAACAATTTCATGTTTTTTGTTTCTACAATTTTTTGTTTCAGTGGTATCGTCCAAGCGAACTTAGAAAAAACATCGATTAGAGTAAGCATATACTTAAAACCTTTGTTTTGTTTTGCGTATAGTATCATTTCTACGAAATCTGCTTGCCACGTTTCATCAATATCTCGTATATCAAACGAGCGACAGAGATAATTACGTCTCACAGGCTTATGAAGTTCCTCTACCAAAGATGCTTTCATAGTCAGTATTTTCTACCAACTGTATGTTCTCATCATCATCAATATCTTGTTCTTTTTTTACTTTTTTTTTTAATTTATTTTTCCATTTTAAGAGTAGTAGGTGATAAACTTCATTGTCTTTTAATCTTAAGATCAGGTGCTTCAGTAACATTAATTCACTTCTCTAACGGTTTAACGATTGGTTTAAATGACTCATTTATAGCTTTCTCTGCATCCAGCTTATAGATTTTCAATAAACTGTATTTACGTTTTACATCTTGCTAGTTTAAAGACTCGCAGTTGAATAATTGATTTACTCTGTATACTGTGTATTTATTACAACCTGATCAAATCCTTTTCTATATCGACCATCATGAATATCTCGATATTTGTCGATAACAAGAAAACCATGATTATTATTCCAACAAGATGAGCAGATGCCTTTATACTTTTGATATGACATATCCATGTTTACATGATCATTATAAATGTGCTTTAAGTTCATATCATCTTGACGAAAAATTACTGAAAAGTTAAGGTTATCACGAACTAGATGTTTCGGCATTTGTGCATAAGACTGACAGAGGTAGAAGCAGTCAACGTTTTTATGTCTACCCATGCAGTAGAATACCTTAACATTATCTTGCTTTTCACATGCTATATCATCAAAAATGAAGATAGAATTAGTTCGAGCCTCATCAGGTGATACTACAAGATCATGTTCTCTGAAAGGTAAGTACTCAATACCATCTAGAGGTTCAATAAGTTTCTCAAGAAATTTATACTTTGGTTGATTAAGTGATTTTGAGTAAACATAAATATTTTTAAACTTTAGACCATTACCAAACAGAACGCATGGAAATGTTTTTTTGTTACGGTTATTTTTTTTTATTTTATGGCGATTTTTCGATTTTCAAATAAGTTTTTAACGTCTTTTTTTTAATAATATAATAAATTTAATCAATTCGTAACAAATGCCTTTTAAAGAGCATACAAATACATATATTTTGTTTTTGGAATTTTTGGATTACTTATTATCATAATCATTCTTTTAGTATACACGAAAACCAGCATGTAAAAAAAATATCATATCTCGAGAATTATAAACATCGAAACCTACCAATATAATCGTGACAGCTAATCATTGATTACAAAAATTATCTAGCTCATAAAAAGAAGAGAAAAAATAAAAAATATTCTAGAAGTCCGAAGCTGATAGAGTGAAGTTAGGGGGACCTACATATGGCTGTTTTGGTGAGTGACATTTGCGATGAAAATTTGTGATTTAAATTTGTGATATGTGCAGTTGCATTATAAATTTACCATATAGTATTGAATAAATAGTTGGTATTTTTTATAAAATAGTGTTTATCTCTGAATCAAATTTTTGAATAACGTAAAAGTCTCTTGCTACAGAAAACATTTTCCTTATTTTGGTATAAATCCACCTTAATTTTTTTTGCTTATTAATAGTTAGATGCGTAAGAGCACCGATACAGAATTATATTAAGCATTCCATACTATTTCAATAAATATAGGCTCTTAAAACCCAATGCCTTGGTGTGAGACATTCACAAGGTAACTAATGCATAAATAAAACCACTTAGATCTAAACGTCCCACAAATGAGACATTACTATTTAAATAAATAAAAGCGCTTAAATAGAAATGCCCTACACAGAGTTCTGGTTCAAAAGCATTTGTTTATTTAAAAAAAATATATTGTAAAATATTGATATTTAGAAGCGTTTCTTCATTTAATTATCACTTTATTTATTAATCTTTGATTTGTGGAACATTTAGATTCAAAGTCTTCGTCGATTTGATTATCATTTTTTATTGAAATCGTGCATTGAGTCATGAACGATAACTATTGTAACATTTTAGTCTTTTCCCTACAATACGGAGAATTAAATAATTTTCGTTTCCTAAGCTCTATACATTCGGCTCTAAGGATGGGTTCCGTTCTTACGATATTTTGAAAAAATTCATAGTAATGTATTTTCAAGCTAAAAAGGAGAATCTTTTGTAAAACTTAGGGCACTGAAAATTATAACTTGGATACATTTTTTAATTATTTCAACCCCTATTTTTTAGAAGCAAGTGTTGAAAATGGTGATAAAAATGCTTTTATACATGTAATTTTATGTTTTTATTTAATACGTTTATGTATTAAAATTATGAAAATTAAATTTTTACCATTTTTATACATTATTTTAAAAAATGGTACCATTCTTTTACATATAAAAATAAAAATACGATTTGGTAAAAATGTATATATATTAAAAATAGTTAAATAAGTTCTAAATAATAACATATGATTCATCTTGTATCCTACCATCATGCATACAGTAAAATATTTGTATCTAAAAAGTTATTGATAAGGACAATTACCTTTGACGTATGGGAACATAATTTTTAGGTTTATGCATTTTCTACACTTGAACTTTAAGCGAGCTGTTATTCAACTGAGTTCAAGTGAAGCTGTACAATATTTATTAAAGTTTGGAATTTAGTTAGCCACTATAATGAAAGCAAATTTACTATTAGATATTATTTATTAAAAAAATTTAATAATATAAAATATATTGTTACATATTTTAGTCAAAGATATTTTAATATAATGTAATTAAAGGCAATTTAAGCCTCATAAATACTTTAAATACTGTCAATAAACACGTAAACAGTCGATTAATTTTAAGGATAAACAACTTAACTGTTTGTGTAGTGTAGACGGTACGTGCTTCATTTTTCTAAAACATTGATATTCGTTTCAACAATTTCTCGCTTAAAGGTTAGGTAGAAAGGGCATTAGGAATCTTTAGTTTAAGAAAATTGAAGTTATTACTCCAAAATTTTGGAAAAGAAGTCATATCAATTGCTTTAAATGAAAAATTTTAATCATTAAGGGGGAATTCCAGTGATTTTTTACCAAACAATTGAGATATTTTTATTACATATTTTTTATGTTTATAGTTTTATGAACATTTTGAGACCTGCTGGATATCAAAACTCTTTGTTATACCAACAATTAACATTGGATAGCATACCAAATTAAAACTTTAAACGCGCCTTTCTCAAAACTTACTTTTCTACCTTCAAAAAGTTCTTTGCGCAACCCATGAGCATGGATATTTTTGAAACTTCCAGAAAATATCGGTTAAAGTATTGTGAAAAGAAGTTAATATTTTGTTTTTAGGTATTTTGATGGTAAATGTTTTATTCATCCATTGTAAGTGTTGAGACATGCAATTTTTTATGTTTCTTTGAGTTCAAAAAACGTTTCATTTATTTTAGACCATTAATTGAGTTTAAATAATTTCAAAAATATTAACTTTTGTTCATTTTAAGTTGAAAAATATCCTAGAATTTTTTAAAATAGAATTCGTTAAATTCGTATGTGCAAGGAACAATTCTAAAAACCAATGTTTTTATTACAAAAGTATGTATTTTCTTCAATAACTAGTAACAAAAGTTTAGTGAAAAATTCTCAAAATTTTTTTACAACCTTCTTCGATAGAGACTTTTTAAAAATCACTGAAGTTCCACCTTAAGGGAGTACTATCGGTACGCCGTGACTCAAATGTTGTTTGGTTGTTTTTACTTCCGTGGTAGGCCAAATCGTGTGCGTAAATGGTTGAGTGAGTGTGAAAAATTTTATTCGTTTGCTTGTATTAGCTCTCAAATTAGTGAATCAACATTTGGAAATCAGAACAGCAGTTTGCATCAATTTCATAATCGGAACTGTCGGAAACGTGAGTTCCCATAAAGCTACACGTGAAAAACGTACAAAACGTAAATATAAAATTCTTAATATCTTTTTTTCTGGGTTGGTGTAGCTTTCTACAAATTGATATGAGTAAATTTGAGGTAAAAAAATATACTAGTATATAAAATTTCAGATTTTTCTGAACACTAATTCAAACCCGATAGTACTCGCTTAAAACATAAAATCGTATTTTTTTATTTTAAATTCTTATAGCATACAAGATTATATAACTACATTTATTTTACATTTATATCTATTTTTACAGTATAATATTTTTTCGTATAATTACGTTAACAGTAGCATGTTGAAATTTATAAAATCAATCATCATTTTAAATTTACAAAAATAAAACAAATTTAAATAAATTTATAAACAATAATCTTATTCATATAGAGAAATAAAGTCGACACAATATCTAAAATAAGAGTTTACCATTCCAACTGGAATTCTATTTCGGCTCGTTCGATTTGTAAATCAGCACTTTGAAGCTCATGTGGTCGGCGGGCTCTTACCATAAAACCAGCTTCAACTCTTTGAAAGTTATACACCACTTTCTCCATTTCCTTTACCATTTCGTCTGCAACGATCAGATTTTATAGAAAAAATTTAAAGGGGATAACAACATATGATGAAATCTAAAAAGAATCTGCTGTTTCGTAGTTGGAAAAAGATAAATTTTTATACAAAGTGGACACATTTCTAACCCAATTTTCATTGTTTATTATATAATACAATGCACAAAAAAATGTATAAAATGCGGGAAAAGTGCATTATGACATCTTTTCATATTATTTTCTTGCGGGAATTGACATGGAAAAGCGATGCCAACTGAATTGGCACTCTGCTTTCTCAAAGAAACATCAGTTTATTCATAGTTCAAATTATTTTTTTGTCAATTTATAAAATTTCTGTTTTTATGCAGAATTTTTTTTATGATAGCTTCTTTCATAAAAAGAATTTTTTATGAAGTAATTTATTTATAGTTATACAATAAGTTATATTATAACAATTATTTTTTTGAAAAAACTGCAAAATATTGATTTTAAAACTGTTTAAACGTAATGAAACGGCTTTAAAACACTAAAAAAATATTCAGTATAATTGAAAAATTGAAACGGCGCGATCATTTTTTATCAAAAAGGACTCATTTTTTTCTTTTTAACTGAAGATTCAAAATAGCAAACAAATTTTGAGATTCATCGACTTTATTTGTTTTATAGTGATTATTACATTTTTTGATTTTTAATTTTTCGGGTTTTTTAGAATGTTAGAAATCGTATGATCAATGTAGTGTACATGCATTAAAAGGAGTATAAAATAACCTATCTTGTACAACTGCAAATTTTTGATAGGCTCTTTACCTTCTTTTGTGTTATACACGAAAATATTCATATTTAGTTTAAACGGTTATATTTCTGAAATGTATAACGGAAAATTTTTGAAAATAAAAATTTAGATGATTTGGAATATGGAGAAGAATATTTAGTCAAATTTTTGAGTCATGACCTTTTTCTTTTATCGAAAAAAAAATAGTTTTGTAAAAAAAATTGAAATTTTTAAAATTGATGATGAAAAATTTTTCGAAATATGTGACATAATGAGGAATTCTATGAATCTATATACCAATAGCTATCTACATGTACTTTAAATATTTATTTAAATATTCTGTAGATACTTTATATTTTTCTCGTACATGTTTGGAGTCAACATGGAGAGATTCCATAGTCTAGTCACTATAAAAACCCATTTTTTGAGCTATTAATAAGAAAAATATAAAGCAATTTAAAATAATGTATGAGAATAAAGAAATTCATATTAGAACAAATTATTTAGTTTGACGAATCTAAGTGCCAATGAATTGGCAGCGGTTTTAGATATCGTCATATACGTATTTGAATTATATAGCTATTATACAACCTTTGAAACATAATGTCAACCGTTAGTATATAAAAAATATCTTATTACCTAACATTTTAAAAACATTTGATCGGCATCCTATCCCTCTTGCTGCATAAAGAAATTCTTACACGTATAATTAGACCTCACCGGCTTCTGGTAGACTGATAGAATTTTTGCAAGGGGTTGCCAATACGTTCGCAAGTACGTGCTAAACTGCTGTACTTTTTGCATCAAGACTGGATTTATGTCATTTTCCAAATTGTCAATGAGGGTAGTGATGAGCATAAAACCTTCCGGAATGTTGTCCGCAGGCAAATGTGCAACGGCATACGCCTTCTCGAGGATATACTCGTATTCCATGGGAATATTCATCTTTTCCCATTTCTTGGCCAAGGCCTTGATAAACCAAAAATGTATCGGTAATATTGGAACATAGGGTAATACAATGATAAGAGTTATTGTCAAAAGTTATTACCTGCTTATAATTAAATAAGCAACCTGATATTCTTGCATTTGAAAATTTCCTTGGTGCGCTATTAATTTGTAATCTTTCGAAATCACCAGTTACATATTGGCTATTGTCCTTCAAGGTCGGAATGAGTTCAAAGACTTTGTCCCATACAGCATCGTACAGAGCGGTAGTTTTTGAACTCGCAATAACAAAAATAGCGGGAAACCCCTATAAATCAATTTAAGTTAAATTTTATTTTTATTATTTTACATTATTCTGTGGTGAAATTTTTTTAATATTGCCCAAAATTTCTTTACTAATTAAATACTCCGAATAGGCTCAACTTATGTTCGAATTATTATCATTTTAAAACTCATTTATAATACATTTTAAAAATTTTAAAAACACAAAAATAATGCCGCATTTTTTTAAATAGAATATATAGATATACGTTTTATTAAATTATAGAAATGTGAAGAAAAAATTGTAAAACGACGAAAAAATCTTTATTTTTGATAGGGACACAGTTCTCCATACTTTATGTCTTGTATGCTAAAACAATTCCCCTACACATAGTACACAAATTTTCCACGGGCTGACATACAATAGCCCACATATGTATATATGATTGCTTCATTTTATAAAAAACGTTATAAGTTGAATTTATAGGAATAGATTACGAAAGATCTTTCTGTGTCGATATAAAAACAACGTTTTTTATATCAGAAGAGTAGATGAACAATAAGATTCCGTAAGAAGTCGCTGAAGTATCGGAAAATTCTGAAAATTTAAGACATAAGATGCAGTTTTGACAGTTTTTTACTTATTGTTTACACATTAAAGAATCTATGTGCAAAATGTTAGAAGGCTAAATGGAAGACATGTTAGAAAAAAATCGATCAGAAGTATCGTATATGTGTATAATAATCACTCAATCATAGCTATTATATTTGATTACCTTATTATTACTAAAATTCATTGAGTACAGTTCTAAAATTATGCTTAAATCTTTAATAATGTGTATTTAAAATATCAGAAGTTAATTTGGAAGTTACTGACTGCAAACCGTCATTCGCGATTTACATACAGTAAAAGTAAAGTGTAGATGTAAATCTTCGTTCGATTACTATTTTTATTTTTATTTTTATTTATTTAAATTATTTATTGATGTTAATTAACATAGCATTTCATTATACACATTAAGAGAGTGAATGAAATTAAGAAGTTTTATGTTAGTTTATTTTCTCAAAGAGAAAGCTTTATAACGATTACATTTTTTTTATAAAAAATTTTCATGAATCTTGATGTTTTCACATTTCAAAGTGCCATGAAGAGAAGCATATTTTAGCACTTGCTACGAAGAGTACCACATTTGGAAATCTCCTACGAAAACTAGCACATTTTGTCATTTTCTCATGAAGATTAGTATATTTCGCAGTTCTGATACGAAGACTAGCACGTTTCGTATATATAGAATATGTAAATTAAAGATATACTTATAAACTGTCGGCGAACAGGGTTGGATTTATTCTTGTTGCTTTCTCAAGAAGAAAGCTTTGTAACGATGATTTTCTTGAAATTTGAGATTACGATGTATTTCTATGCTTTGGAGGTCGCAAAATCGGAATATATAGGTTTTCAAAAATGTCTGTTTTATGTATATAAATGTATGTGCGTGCGTGCGCCTAGAAACTGTGAAGCGTAGGCTCGTTTTTATACTTTTACTCTTGATTAGGACTGCCTGCGTGTTACGGCCTTTGCGTCGCTTGGACCGCAAATTACGCAGGCAGCCCTAACCGAGAATAAAAGCAAAAACGAGCCAACGTGTCGCAATTCCTAGAAGTGAGATTATGCGACGTTGTACTCCCTTGTAACGGGGATTAAACACACTACTTCCCGCATGCCCTGCTGAAAAGATTCTATTGGGAATCGGGCACTTTCCGATACAAATTCCCGATTAAAACCGATTCATTTTATGTTAAATATTTATTGCAACGTGATATATTCTGGTGAAAAAGGTTATTTTTGTAAAAGTTTATGTGTTCTCCAGATAGCATTCGTTGTTCTTATATGAACCACTCTTTTATTATTTTTAACTTATTTTTAATAATTAATAGCACTTTTTACAATATATGTTGAATGGGTTTGATTATTTTTTCAATAGGATAATGTCCCATTAAATGTAAAAGTTAAACCCATTAAACGTACATTGTAAAAAACATTATTAATTATTCAAAATAAGTTAAAAATATGAAAAAAGTTGCTCATATAAGAACAACGAATGATATCTAGAGAACACATAAACTTTTGCAAACATAACCATTTTCGCATGAATATATCATGTGGCGATAAATATTTAATATAAAATTAATCGGTTTTAATTGGGAATTAGTATGAGGAAATACCCCATTTCCAATAGAATCTTTTATGCAGGGTGGTATGATAAAAAATCGTATACGGCACTCGGGAGATAAGCGGGCTATCATGCTCACGTGTTTGCCACCCTCTGCTTCGCCTCCCTTCTAACATATATTTTAACATTTTTTCAATTAAAGAAATGCAAATTTATATTACAAGAACTTACGAAAATTTAAAAAAAAATTCTCTCTTTTCCTAACTATGTAAAAAAAATACATACATTCGTAAATCTGACTTAATTTTGTTTTGATTGGTATAACTTACATATACTTAAAAATTATTTTTGTTAAAGAAGTTGTTAAAGAATGCAATTATTTTTGTTAAAGAAGTTGTTAAAGAATGCAAGTTTTAAATTTAAAAATTCAAAATATTGAAAAAAAATTTTCCTAACACGTACATGATATAGACCCTTTTTCATGCATGAAAAGAGGGTGGAGAGTTGATCTTTCCGAGCGTCTAATAAAGCTAGTGGGAAAATACTTACTGAGTATGTGCGTGCGTGTGCGTGTGCGTGTGATTGTATGCGTACATGTGCGTTCGCGTGCATGTGCGTGTGCGTATGTTTAATTTTTTTTTTTTCGATTTTTGCAATTTTTTAAAACTTATATTTTGTTTCTTTTTTACAAAGTAACTTTTTAACACACCTTAGCGGAAAGTACGTACGTTTTCCACGCCGTCCCGGTGAACGAGTACGAACTTTACGGTAGGTTTGTTAAAAAATTGTACATCCCTTCACTCGGACGACACGCACTTTATTATCTTGGTGCATAATATAATATTAAAATTATTGTTAGATATTTCAATCGAAATAAAATTACGCCTACTTTATGAAAATGTACATATTTTTGACAAGTTCAACATATAAAGGGCAAATAATTTTCTCTTTGAAAAAGCAATACAACATCAAACTTATTAATTTCATTCCCTCGCTTATTAATGTGTATAATGAAATGATATGTTCATTAATAATAATAAATAAATTAAGTAAATAAAAATAAAAAGAATTTAGTAATCTGATAAAGTTGAGTCTGCATGTAGATTATGCACTTTACTTTTATGGTTACATACAATCCTATAAGTAAATCGTGAACAACGGTTTGCAGAGTACCTATACATCGGAGAGAATGGGGTCAAACCGATCGGGTTGGTCAAACCGATCACTTAATTATGACAAATGTTAAGTTTCTTGAATGATGAAAATATTTGTATATTCTTAGAATGTATCTTTCAACTTAATGAATGCTAAAAATCAAACATAGAATATTTTTAAGAAGATAATTCACATCGATAGGTTTTGGCTACTTTTCGTAAACGAAAAGTTTGCGTTAAAACCATTTTTGCAATTACTTAATTTAATTATGGGAGGTTTTAAGTAAAAGACAAGAAAAATATAACATTTAAACTATTAAATTCAAAAACTTTTATTTGCCTAGTGATATTTATTATTTATTAAATAAATTTTGAAATTTTATAGTGAAATTAGGTCATTTTGATTAGTGTGTATTTAAATTCGAAAAACAGGTTAGGATTACCGTATATTTTTATGAGGGCTCTTTTTTATTTTGTTACTGAAAAATAGTGTCTTGCATATACATTTAATGGAAATTTAACTTTATTTTACGAATTGATCAATTGATCGGAAGTGACTCGCCTTGTACGATTAGGCATAGTGCGTTTCTAACACATAAGAATTGTACACGTAATTATTGTACACAATTTAGCATTAGTCAAATATATCTATATATAATTTGACCAATGCTAAATTGTGTAGAATAATTACGTGTATAATTCTTATGTGTAAGAATCGCTCTATGCCTACGATTAAAACTAATAAAATTAAAAATATATTTTTAGAAAATTTTTAGAAAATAAATTTTTCTATTTATAACATTTTTACCTTAATTCATCGGTATGGCTCCGTTCTACCTTACACCATACTCATCGCGCTTATTCTGGACTTCAAACAGGCTTCTAACTTCCAAATTAACTTCTGATATTTTACATACATAATATTATTAAATATCTCTACGAAAATTAAGCACAATTTTAGAACTGCACCATGACTTTTGGTAATAATAAGCTAATCAAATATAATAGCTATCACTGAGTATTTTTTGTACGTACCACACTTATGATCGATTTTTTTCTAACTTGTTTTCCACTTAGCCTTCTAACATTTTGCACATAGATTCTTTAATGTGTAAACAATAAGTAAAAACGCTGATAACTGCTTTGTCACTATGCTTTCTCAAAGAGAATTTATTAAAAATTATTATACAAATAAGCAAGAGCTGCGGAGTACCGTCCATCATGGTTATTTTCCTGTCTAACTATTTTCATGTAGTGATTTGTGCCCGATTCAAAAATGAATATTTTTCAATAAACATTATATTATTATATATATAGTATATCTTTGGTCAGCGATGTGTCATAGATTCTAAAATCTATTTCTATCTATAAAATCACATGAAATCTGTACTTATAAAGAATTGATTTCTTGTTTTCTTCCTATCATTGCAAAAAAAATGCATAAAACAAAAACGCATCATTTTTTTAAATCACTCATTTGAACATTTAACTAATTTAACATGTACTAGTTTACAAATTTCATCATCAAAATAGTATAAAAATTATAATTTTTCTATGCTATATTATAGATATATACAGATTCAATATTGCAAAAATAAATTATGTCAATATTATTTTTAATATAACATTATATTTGGATTTTTTCTTACGTAATGCGTAAAGTTGGCTAGAAGTGTAGAATAGTAAATCTCATATATAATAATACTTAATATCTACAAGAAAAAGCTCAATGATAAAGCTTAATGATAGAGATGTCGTCATATACACGGTGAAAAAGTATTGTTTAAATTGAATAGTCTCTAATATCTCAGAAGATTATGAACCAAATCGTCTCATTAAAAAGAAAAAACTTGTGAAAAATATGTTTTCTACTTTCGGACATCGAGTGCTTTCTAGCTTAGCGGGCGTACCTAGAAAACATTTCAATCTATTTGGGTTATTGATCGAAAGATACATTTCGTACCTTACAAAAAGTTTATGATGCATACGCTCCCGTTTTCTCAAAAATTTAAAAATCGACATTAAATTTTTTACGGATAAAATAATTGATTCACGTATTAGCAACGTTTTATCGAGTTAGTGATGTATTAAGGTCCCATAAATGATTGCCTTGAAATCTTACGATTTCAATTTTAGTCTAAATTATTTAGTAAATTAATACTAATGTTGCCACAAATCCCAGATGAAAATAAATCCAAAATTCGTAATAAAATAGCCCCTTATTAAAAAAAATGGCAAAATAAGTAGTTTCATGTATTATTTCTAATAAGAAATGAAACTCAAAGCTCCAGCTGAATTATGATGATAAAAATTAAAAAAAAATGCATATTTATCATCACAGAAGATCTTCTGTAATCTATTCTTGCATATTCAACTTTTAAAATTTTGCCGGAATGAAACATCCTAATAATAGTATATTACGCACCTTGGGAGGCAAAGAATTGGCGAGTCCAGGGCGAGCACGTGCTATGGAGTCGCCATTTTACTTCCAATGGTGCGTATACTATTTTTCCTCACATCAGCACCGAAAATACACATTTCTCTTCAGGCGCCCGGGAGGAACAGTGGTACTTTCGGTGCAGGTGCGAGGAATATATATATATTGGCGAAAAAGTTTTATATGTAAACACATATTAAAACAAACAAACTTTTCAATTTTGACTTTTTTTATCACTCTCTTTATTTGTGTGTAACTTTTCATGGAAATAATATTTTTGTATGTTTGACGTCTCCAATTAAACCTCTTGACGTCTTATTTATGTTTTGGTAATGAAAATTTTTTTTCGACCAATAGGAGCCGACATATTAACAGCTCAATAAGAGTCTTTATTAAACGCAAATTGCTTAATGGTCACGTGACCGTAGATAAAACTTGGCACTAGAATGGGTATTGTTGACTATTTTTCCGGTTTTTAGAATGCCAAAAGCAATCAGAAAAACAGGGTATAGTAAGTGTGCACATCAAATTTCTTTTTTTTGGTCAATTTGTTTCACATTTTTCGTGGAATTGCTCATATACATGCGTAAAATAGTTGTCGATTAAAAATTGGTAGCATACCGTATTCATCTTGCGTAAATGACTGATGAAAATTTGTGCACAGTGTGGACGCCTAGGTCTCATCTGTAATTTCAATTTGTTATCAATTGCATATATACAAAATCATGTAAATTTGTACAATATATTATATATTACTTTAAAAGTTCCATCATTATATAAGTGTGTGCACCTTGATAGGGCGTCCATCATAGTATCGCGAATAAAAATTAAACCGCGTGAACGGTCTGTGCCAATTGCACATCCTTTAAAATACTGCATCATAGGTCTGTGAGTGCCATCACAGTAGACTGCCCCTAAGCGTTCACTTACCGACGTTGGATACCAAAAATCATAAAATTGCATGACCAACTCATAAAGAGTGGCATCGGATGTTAATGGTATGATTCGCTTGTTGAATGATCGTGTCCGCCGCAGGAGGTGGTTGCATTTACCTGCAGATAAGTTAGTCCGTGTATTTATTTGAGTTTTATGCAAGCACCGAGCTTCGTAGACCGACGCTGCCATCATCAACCAGCGCCAAGCTTCCCAGTAAACAAAACCTGTCTCTAAGACGACTTTGCAATACAAAAACATGTCATTAAGATAGTTTTTGATTACTGGGTTCGTACACCTGCGCTGGCTTTTTAATCCAGCGCCGAGCTTCGTAAACAGACGCTGCCATAATCAACCAGCGCCAAGCTTCCCAGTAAACAAAACCTGTCTTCAAGACGACTTTGCAATACAAAAACATGTCTTTCAAATAGTTTTTGTTTACTGGGTTCGTACACCTGCGCTGGCTTTTTACGCAAGCACCGAGCTTCGTAGACCGACGCTGCCATCATCAACCAGCGCCAAGCTTCCCAGTAAACAAAACTTGTCTTTAAAACGACTTTGCAATACAAAAACATGTTTTTCAGATAGTTTTTGTTTACTCGGTTCGTACACCTGCGCTGGCTTTTTACGCAAGCACCGAGCTTCGTAGATCGACGCTGCCATTATCAACCAGCGCCAAGCTTCCCAATAAACAAAACCTGTCTTTAAGACGACTTTGCAATACAAAAACATGTCTTTAAGTTAGTTTTTGTTTACTGGGTTCGCACACCTGCGCTGGCTTTTTAATCCAGCGCCGAGCTTCGTATAGACCGACGCTGCCATCATCAACCAGCGCCAAGCTTCCCAGTAAACAAAACCTGTCTTTAAGACGGCTTTTTAATCCAGCGCCGGCTTTTTAATCCAGCGTCGAGCTCAATAGGGCGGCGCTGGCATTTAATCCAGCGCCGAGCTCAGTAGATCGGCGCCGGCTTTTTAATCCATCGCCGGGCTCCGTAGCCCGGCGTTGGCTTTCTACTTCTGCGCCGGGCTCCGTAGCCCGGCGCTGGCTGTTTACTCCAATAGTCCAGTCAGCTTAGACTTTAAAAGGCCTGTTTTGGGAACTAAATAAAAGAAGGTAAAAGATTATTGGAAGTTGTTCGGAAGGACGTCAGAATATTGGGACAATAGTTTGAGCGCGATTTCTGGCTGTGGAACATTGTTTAAATAATCAAAGAAAGTGCAAAAAAACGTTTTTTGCGCATAACTTTTGAACCACTGATGCTATTGAAAAAAAGTTTAATACTTTTTTTAAGTATTAAAAATACCTACAAAATAAGACAAACTAAATTAAAATCCGCCCATTTATTTACTCAAAACCAAAAAAACCCGCCGATTTTAGCGTTTTTTTAAATTTTCTATAATTAATTTAGTTTTGCTTCTAAAAAATCGTACTACAACTTTCTTTGAAGATCTTTGTACACTTTACAAGTGGTATAAATTTTAGCTTAAAATATTCATAACTTTTTGTTAATTCCTATTTGTTAGGTAAAAAAGGCTCTTGCCAGATTCTAAATAATTTTTTTTTGAGACGTCGGAGAGACTTCTCCGAGGGTCTATTTTACTCGTAAAGAGTTATACTATAACGTACAATAAAGGGAAAGTTGATTACTGAAGGGTAAATTGCTTAAACATTAAGTTGAAAATCATAAATTTTTATGACAAAAGTTTTTAATTTTAAAAGTTAAATGGTAAATTATTTTCAGATAAAATTTCCACATCAATTACTTAATTGCTATGATTTTTATGCAAATTTTAAGCTTTTAATTATTGCTCTACGATAATCTGGAGCTGAGACAATTTTTTTTTTCAAAAAATCATTGCGGCTTTGTTTATTAATATTAAGAGCTCAAATTTACGGGTGGTCTACAGTAACAGTTAAACTATCATATCTGATATTTGAGCAACAATGAATGTGAATATTTAAGGTGAGTTGGTGACAAAAGCGACAGCGCGTTTTTGTAGAGAGTGGGGCGCGCATGCGCCGCGCGCGCCGCTGTGCCGCGGCTGAAATTTGGCCAAGCGTCTTATATTTGAAAAAGCGAGACAATTTTGCTTTGTCTCGGGAACTAATGATCCGATTTTGACGATTCTTTTTTTAATTGGGGGTAGAATAAAAAATAATAACAACCACCGTGTTAGATTTTAAATAAAAAATTATTTAATCGCAAACTTTTTTACAATTCTTTACATTTGTAAGGAAATAGGTGATATTTTGATAGAATAATATGTATTTATTTATATTAGACTCATTTAATAACAATATTATATTTATTACATATATAAATCGCATACAATTACAATGTTTTTCTATATTCTTAAAATATTCTTATACTAATTATTATTATTAATTATTCTACTCTGCGCTTTTTACTTTTCTTCATGCTATTTAAATCGCTCGCATTATTTAAATCATCATCGTCATCGTATCGTCCTAATCGTCATCGCCATCGCCATTGCCATCGCAATCGCCATCCTTATATTTATCATTATAATTATCGCTGTCTTCATTGTTAAAATCTATATTTACAGGTAATAAATCTAAAATATTCGCTATATCGTCTTCTAAATTTAATTCGCTTTCTTGAGATACTTGTACCGTTTTTTCGTCTTTATTTGAGCAAGTCTCGCCATGGCAACTTGCGCATAAATGTGTGCAACGTAGTCCATGTTTTCTGCACCCGCAATTTTTATTTTTACATCCGCCTTCGCATCTACATGTAATACACATTAAAAGCTCTTCTGGAATTAACGGCTCGTCAGTAAAAACAGCTTGTAATCCTTGCTCAGTTGATTTCCATCCCCATTGCAGAGCATTTACTTCGTTTCCTAACCATACTTGCAATTGATAAAATGACCTTAAAGAGTGTTGCTTTGCAGCACCAGCTGTCGGAGGTAGTTTTTATTGTCGATTTTTGAAAATGTAGGAATCTTAGTTCTTCTAATACTTTTGGCTCTTTTTGTTGGAGTATTACAACGACATGCACACAAATGCAAGTTTCCATCTACGAGGAAGGGAAAGGGACATTTATGATTTTCCAAGAGGCTCGAACTTTATTGCCTTGCCCCTTCCACTCAAGGAGTCCCGAAGGACGCACTTTTACGAGTGCGGGAGGTCAGTCCGGAAGTAGCCGACACGACAGACAGTCGCATCTTTGAAAGACAGTTCACATCAAGTTATACTCAGTGTTTTATATTCAAGTGTGTGTTTTATATTAATTAACTAAAGACATTTCATTATTATATAAAAGACATTTAAGTGTATAATCACGTACTGCGTTACGTGCTACTTTTATTCTGTATTATTCACTGCATTTATTCATTGTATTATTAATAAAGTTCAATCTAATAATACTCATATTTATGAATAAATAACAATAGGTTATGGGCCCAGTGATAATATAATAAAGGTGCACATAAAGTTAAGTAACGCAGTATAGGACATTTGAAGTTTTAAAAGTTAAAACACTGAAAGTGAACTGTGATAAAGTGATTCAATTTTTGTCGCGATGTCTGATAAAGTTCGTTATAATATTGAAAAATTGAACGGTGACAATTACTCTACATGGAGTTATAAGTTAGAGTGGTTGTTAAAGAAGGACAAAGTGTGGGACGCGGTCAATCAGGAAAAACCGGCCGCGTGCACACCCGCCCCCGGTGCCGAAGCCACTGCTATTGCTGCTGCCACTGCGGCCAACGATAAATGGCTAGAGAATGATCAAGACGCTCATGCGACGATTGGCCTGTCAGTGGAAGATAGTCAGTTGCGGTTTATCAAAGGTGCAGCTTCAGCACGTGATGCATGGCTGGCTCTAAAGTCATATTACCAAAAGTCCACGACTTCAAATAAGGTACATATCTTGAAGCGTTTGTGTCGGACATTTCTTGAAGAAGGTGGTGATATGGAACAACACATCGTGATTTTGTCGGACTACTTCGATAAGTTGACCGGACTGGGTATGGTTTTACCCGATGACGTAGTTGCGTGCCTTTATCTATCAAGTTTACCGGAATCTTACGATACTCTCGTCACGGCATTGGAGAGTAGGCCCGAATCGGATCTTACGTCTGAATTTATCAAGAGTCGTTTAATCGACGAATTCAGGAAGCGAAAGGGGGCAAAGGAAGTAAGAGAAAGTATAAGCAAAGAAACAGCAATGAAAGCCGAGCATAAGGTAAACAGCAGCGGCTCTCAAGGATCCAAATGCTATTTCTGCAAGAAGAAAGGGCACATAAAACCAAACTGCCAAAAATTCAAGGCTTGGAAATCAAGGCAGGAAAAGAGCAATAAAGTTTCAGAGGACAGCGAAGAAAAGGGTGGCTATGCTTACTTAGCGCGAGCTTCACTCAACACATGCAGCGAGGTATGCCTCGGCGCGAAGACAACAGAATGCAGCTGGATTGTAGACTCAGGGGCAACGAGTCATATGGTGCAGTCTCGAGATTTTTTCGACAAGATAGACTCTAGCAAGAAAGGTTTTGTCAGCCTCGCAAACGAAACAAAAGCAGAAATTGCAGGCAAAGGGTCTGGAGCCATAAAGTGTTCAATCGGAAATGAAAAAATCTCCAAGTTGGAAATAAGCGACGTGCTGCTCGTTCCCGAACTGGGGACAAATTTATTGTCGGTCAGAAAAATGACTAACGATGGGTACGAGCTTATTTTCAAAGACGATAGTTGCAGTGTTATAAAGGATGGTGTAGTGAAAGCAGTAGCGCGCGCGCCTTCGCATTCAGACCTCTACGAAATAAAAACTACGGAAAAGGCCTGCTCGGCCAATCAAGCAATAAAAGTGGAAAACAGCGAAGGACACTCAGAAAGCTGTTTGCACGTGTGGCACAGACGTTTTGGGCATCGACATCCAGAAGCAATAAAGGAACTAGCGGCGAAGGGCCTTGCTACGGGCATTCAGGTAAACGACTGCGGCAAGCAAGAAATTTGCGAGTGCTGCTTCAAAGGGAAAATGCCTCGCTTGGCGTTCCCAAAGAAATCGTTTAGCAAGACAACGGCCCCACTCGACTTAGTTCATACAGATGTCTGCTCGATGCCAGAATTTACGGTCAGCCATAAAAAGTACGCCTTGACCATCATCGATGACTATTCGAGATACACGCACGTGTATTTGATGGAGCACAAAAATGAAGCGGCAAAATTCATAAAGTTATTTGTGCAAATGGGCAAAACACAATTCAACAAGACCATAAAGATGATCAGGTCAGATCGAGGCCGTGAATACGTGAATCGAGATTTACGAGATTACCTGCAAAAGGAAGGGATTCGCATACAGTATACAGCGCCCTATTCGCCACCGCAAAACGGCGTAGCAGAAAGGAAAAACAGATATTTGGCAGACGCAACGCGATGCATGCTTTCAGATGCTCAGCTAGGTAAAAAGTATTGGGGTGAAGCAATTCACACTGCATGTTATTTGCAAAACCGATTACCTACGCGGGCAACAGGCAAGACACCATACGAATTATGGTACGGCAAGAAACCAAGTGTAGATCATTTGCATATTTTTGGCTGTGCAGCATACAGACACATTGAAGATGAGCTGCGCAAAAAGTTGGATGACAAATCCGAAAAAATGATTTTCGTCGGTTATTCGGAAGAGTCAAAGGCTTATCGCCTTCTCAATACCAGGACGAATGAAATAAAAATCAGCCGAGATGTGCACTTCAGTGATTTTTTGAAAAAGCACGATTCTTCACAGTTTGAGGTTGTATTCTCGAAATGCAGGCAATGCGATCAGGACATCGAGAATACTCAGGACAATGACAGCAGTTCGAGCGAGTCTACAGACGGCAACGAAGACAGCTCGGACGCCGAGGGTTTTATTACCCCAGATGAAGCAAGCAGCAGCAGCCACAGTGAGTACGCACCGGCCGCTCATATACCTGATGCAGAACCCACAGCGGTCCGACGCTCCGATAGGTCAAATAAGGGCGTGCCGCCAGACAGGTATGTAGCTACAGCAAAGTTAGCTAAAGAAGAGAGCGACCCGCGCACTGTCAACGAGGCCCTATCAAGGCCTGATAAAGACAACTGGAAAAAGGCCATGGATGAAGAGATGAAGTCTTTACGATCAAACGGCACATGGGAAACGGTGCCGCGACCTAGCGAGAAAAACATCGTCACCTGTAAATGGGTGTTCAAGAAAAAATGCAATGCAAAAGGAGAAGTGGAGAGATATAGGGCTCGCCTCGTGGCACGAGGCTTCTCTCAAAAATACGGAGTCGATTATGACGAGGTGTTTGCTCCTGTTGTAAAGCAAACGACCTTTCGAACCGTCGCAGGTCAAAAAGGGATGGTCATAAAGCACTTCGACGCAAAGACGACTTTTCTCAATGGAAAGCTGAACGAAAAGATTTACATGAGTCAGCCCGAAGGATACATCGAGAAAAATCAAAAGCATGTATGTAGATTGATTAAAGGCATTTACGGATTAAAACAAGCCGCTAAAGTTTGGCACGATCAACTCAGTGACTATCTTAAGGAATGTGGATTTGTACCAAGCATTGCAGACCCCTGCTTGTACATAAAAATCGACGGTGATAAGATCATTTACTTGATAGTCTATGTAGATGATTTTTTGATCGCAGCCAAGGACATCAAATCAATCGATGAAGTTTCAGGTTTTTTGAGTAAGAAATTTGAGTTAAAGGATCTCGGCATGTTAAGTTATTATCTAGGCATGGAAATACGGCGAAATGCGGACGGCATTTTTTGTATCAAGCAGTCGACATATATCAAGAGCATATTGAATCGATTTGGTCTCCAGGATGCAAAAACTTCACGTATTCCATTAGATCAAGGATACTTAAAAGCAAGACAAGACGACGAACCGATGCCGAATAGTGAAAGATACCAGCAACTAATCGGATCATTGCTATATTTAGCAGTGAACTCAAGGCCAGATATGGCTGCAAGCGTGACAATTTTAAGTCAGTACAACAGGTCGCCTACACAAGCCGATTGGAACGAGGCAAAAAGGATTGCTCGTTATTTAAAGGGCACAGCAGATTATGAACTCCGCCTAGGAGAGAAGAAGGGAGTTCCCGGGCTAATTGGCTATGCAGACGCAGATTGGGCGGAAAACCGCAGCGACAGAAAATCTAATAGCGGCTACCTGTTTCAGTTTTTTGGCTCACCAATAAGTTGGGCCTGTCGCAAACAGACCTGTGTTGCCGACTCATCGACGCACGCAGAGTACATCGCTCTTGCGGAAGCAACTCGAGAAGGATTGTGGATACGCTATCTACTGGAAGATTTCGAGCGAAGAGCACAGAAGACTACGATTGTTTACGAGGATAATCAGAGCTGCCTCAAGCTTGTAGAAAATGGAAAATTAAGCAGCCGCAGTAAACACATCGACATCAAGTACCATTTCATCAGGGACATCAAAAAGAAAGATATCATGGATTATAAATATTGTACAACAGAAGAAATGATTGCAGACATGCTAACGAAGCCATTAGGAAAAGTGAAGTTGCGAGACTTGGCTGAAAAGTGCGGATTAGTGTGTCAGTAAATTATCGCATGTGTGCATCGTTGAGGAAGGGTGTTGGAGTATTACAACGACATGCACACAAATGCAAGTTTCCATCTACGAGGAAGGGAAAGGGACATTTATGATTTTCCAAGAGGCTCGAACTTTATTGCCTTGCCCCTTCCACTCAAGGAGTCCCGAAGGACGCACTTTTACGAGTGCGGGAGGTCAGTCCGGAAGTAGCCGACACGACAGACAGTCGCATCTTTGAAAGACAGTTCACATCAAGTTATACTCAGTGTTTTATATTTAAGTGTGTGTTTTATATTAATTAACTAAAGACATTTCATTATTATATAAAAGACATTTAAGTGTATAATCACGTACTGCGTTACGTGCTACTTTTATTCTGTATTATTCACTGCATTTATTCATTGTATTATTAATAAAGTTCAATCTAATAATACTCATATTTATGAATAAATAACAATACTTTTTTAGTACTATATAATGCTGCTATTATTCTATTCCCACAATTCTCGATCTCTGACTGAGACGCATTCGCGTTTTAAAACTTATAAGCTAGCGTTTGTAATACAAAGTCATTTAATAATAATTTAACTAATTTATTTTTCCCTTGCTTATAGAAGCAGGATGTTGTGTCACAACCTGTAAATGCGTGTAAAAAAAGAATTATTTTTTGTAATTCCTCATATTTAAAAGAATGATTGGAGTATATCTGTTGTTCAGTTTTTCCTCTGTTTGGTTTTACAAAATAAATATTCGAATGTAACGGACTTAATTGTGTCAATAAAACTGAAAGGTCAACATCCTCGCCAATAATTACAACGTTGTTATTATCAGTTTTACAATCAATAGCTGTTTTAATAATAAGGAAATCCGCGTCCTCCTCAGCGACTTTTGTCATACATCCTACTTCATTAAATTCTACACATAATAACTTAATTAAATTTTCCTTATTTTTATCGCTAGATAAAACTTTTTCTTGTGAAAAATTTATTTTTGTACTTAAATCAAAATTCAGATCCGTCCCAAAAATTTCTTTGTTGACGACGTAAGCGCTCAGCAGATTTTGTACCTGTTTTTGAATAACCATCGAAGACAATACAACAGTTGTTTGTATAGTACTTCAAAACGTATGCGATGTATTGATGTAAAATTGAAGTAATGGCCTCATTAATATGCCATACTACTCGGTGAAGAAGAAATCCGCCATCGATCACATAAAATATATTTTCAGATGGTAGTACAGAAATAGTATTGAAGTTTTCGTAAAAAGCTGATTTTCGAGTTTTTCGCATTACTCCTTCGTCAAATAATGAGAGCGGATAAGGTGCCAGTTCATACGTCAAGAATTTCTTCATGTCGCTTTTTGACTCTATGTTTAATGACAGTCTTTGAAAAATCAAAGTAGGATCGATAATTTCTATGTTGTTATTTATTTTCACTGACGATTTCATTGCCTTCAGAGGTAAGATTTTATTTTTTCGCTGTAGTTTTACCGTGCCAAAATTTTTGCCAATCATTTTATTCATCGCATCTAAAGCTATTAATAATGCCCTGTGACAATTGATTTTTTCATCGCCAATTACACCACTGCTAATAGATTGAATTTTATCCGTCATGGGGAACGGATCATGTGTGTTAAAGAAAGAAATTAGCTTCTGTACATCTGCAGCATCTCGCGAAATTCTAGAAATTCTTGTATCTATATGTTGTTCGGAAGTTACATATGAAACGTTGCAAAATTGTTCCATCGCATCAGATACTTCAACTAAAACTATCATCGAGAGAACCCATTTGGAAAGTACACTTTCTGCCATACCGCGTCCGTGTGTTAATCCACCACTTGTTTTCATGGGTCTCATTAGCATTTGATCAATGGTCATATCTGACCAAATTCCCGAACGATATTTATCTGTACGTCTTATTGTAAAGTATCCTAAATTTGTAAATTTGTCATACTCAAAAACATCCATTTGAGATACTAATGCGTACATTTCTTGTAAATATAAGTGACTAGATTTAACATATAATAAATGGCCTCTTGCATGAAAATAAGGTAACATTTTATGCATGCTGTTTAGATGAAGATGCCAATCACCGGTTCTTTCTACTTCTATAAACTGTTTCATAATTTCCACCATCGTAAAATATTCTACCCAAAGTTATGCAGTAGGGCCATTATTTTTTAAACTATTCAATTTTAAAATGAATTTATTTTTTAACTGTTGCAAATCACCATTTTTAATAGCGTTATGGAAGTCGTCCTCACCTACTTTACTTAGAATATTATTTAAATTATTTATTTCAGTTTCATTAAAATCTAAACTAGATAAAATCGTCTCTGCTAATGATTGTTGGACTAAAAGATGCCCTCAAACTGCTCTTGAAAACGCATGTCCGGTGAGAGCTTTTTCAGCTGATATTTCCGCATTTATTTCACTAAAAGCTGCGTTTAACCCACTACCGTCCATAATGAACCCTATCGAACCAAGATATGATATTAATGCATGAAATCCTCCTAGTCTTACAACTACAGAATCCAAAGTTTTTTGATGTTCTGCACCTCTTGAACAAGCTACGATTTCCTGAGCTTTATCGTACAATGGTTGATCAAAAGTAACGAAGGTATGTGTTTGATTATTTGCTTTGCATCTCTTATCAGCTTCGAGTAATACAGTCAAAATGGTATCATATTGACTTGGTGGAGCATTTACAAATGGCAATGGAATAATTTTTGTCAACGTATACTCTTTTTCTTTAGCAGTAAGTTCTTTAAATCCATTCCAACCGGCAGTTTTGTTTGTATTTTTGTATTTTCCGTAAAACCATAAAAAGTCTGATGCAGTAATTTCTATTTCATTTGAAATTTGATTTTATAAAAATAAATTTTTTATTATAATATTTTTACGACCTGCTGAATTGCCTTTCTCAAAATGCTGCAGATGGATATAACTGAATATTCCAGTAGAATCAGCGCTAGGCATTTTTGTAGCCGAGTGATCGTTTTTGTGGACTGTACTGATGAAGAACGAGATACGCACATAATGCCGCCCATAGAATGAAAGGTATTTCGTCCGTCAATTGTATTTGTATTGTGGTCAGCGTTATCAAATACAAATTGAACATAAGAATCAGATAAATCGTACTGTTGTGGATCATGAATAATCGAAGCTTCGAAACGTAGCGTTTCTTCATACGAAGAACAAAGACCTAAATTGTGTAAGCTATCGATAAGACTTTTTAAGGCATGTTTTTTGTGCATCATTGACGATAATCCTAATAAAATAGGTGATATAAATGACCGAGGTCTGACTGACGAAGTAAGGCAGTGTGCGTATGTCGGGATTTGATTGTCCCATTTTTCAACATTTTTCGTCTTTTTATATCTTTTAATTAGAATATCAAGAAATAATTTTAAGTTGGCTGAAATATCTGAATTAATACTATCTAGAAAGCAATTTGTCGATGGATATTTACTATGATCATAACACTTAGATCGAATTTCTTGTAAAATTATTTCAGCAGCAGCTTTCACTATTCTTTTTTTTCTTCTTCTTCATTTTTTGAACGGTTTTCGTACCAATGCTTTGTTAAATTGTTTCTCTAATATCCAAAAAGCATATTATATAATCATTTTTTACGGAATAAATAATCACTTCCTTTCCTAAATATTCAATTAACCTTTCTTTTATGTATTTAACAGCCGGTTTCTCACCTTCATACTGATCATAAATATCTCTTAAAGAAAATTGGCATTCTTCTGCATTCTCTATTAAGTAATTAATAACGAACTCTAAACATGACATTGTTGTGTCATATGAAGAACGTCCTTTTGGCTTCTTATTCTCTTGATAGTTATAAAATTTAGTTATGCAATTTATATGATAGCGTGCATTCACATCTGATAAATTATCTACGGTACTTAGTCGTTGACAAATCAGATTCATACACTCATCAGCTTGCAACTCACGCTCTCGTATGCTTTTTAGTATATTATCACCTGTTTCGCGTTTACTGACAGATACAACTTTAGGATATCTTGATGGATTCGACTTACGCTTTTCTATGTAATCATCGGATGCATCATCGCCACAGATAAAGCACAGAGAAAGGAAGCAATGGCACGCTCTCCAATGGTTCGTTTGCCTTCCTGCAGAAGCTCTTTGTCGTAAAGTATACAAACTGCATCGACGCCATCCATAATTCTACTGTGATGAGCTGCAAAAATAAAAAAAATAATGTATTTTTATGTTGTATAGGAACCCTCTTAAGATTTTAGAGTGACTAGTCAGTCTAATCAGATCAGACTATCAAATAAAACTCAGACTAATTAGAGTTTAAATTGACTCTATAAAGGTAGTGGTCAAATTCTTTCCATACTTAGACTGACCTTCACTCTAAGATTTTAAGCGTGAATTTAAAATTAAACTTAAAAACGATTTTCTTACAATATTGTACATGAATTACGCGTACATGAATTTTTTATAAAATAACATACCTTTATTATATCACGTATCGTAGCAGTAAGACCATGTTCTTGCAAAAATCGTTGAAGAATGACTCGTAGAATCGTCGACAGCTGAACGTCTGCAGATTGCGATTTGAAAATTTTGCACGTACGTCGTTGATGATGTTCTCATAAAGGTCGTTGATAAACAATTCACAAACTATAGGAACTGCAACGTCTACTTGCTCCGTTTTTCCAAACTTTGCACGCTTGTGTTAGGTGATGCTCTCTCAAAGACCGTTAAAACCAAACTGACGAAAAGACCCAGGCTGGAACATCTGCTGACTGAGTCTATTTCAAAAATAGCACATGCGCAGTATTCATTGTCCTCATTCCCTTCCCGCCCCCCCCCCCCCCCACTACTTCTGTAAATTTCAAAAGAGACGGTCCCTTCGATTGTATACCTGCCCTGTCCGTATACGGAGAAGATGTAATAGCCCCGATAATAAATTTTAGTCTTACCATGAGATCAAACAGTCTAGACGACCCTCGGGATCCTGTCTAATTGCCCGCATATAAACAATAGCCAGACAATCGTTAAAGTTCAATTAAAGTACCGTTAATTTATGAGCTGCAGTAACTATTCAAATTATTCTTAGAAATAACTATTAACGAAAAGATTACATATTTCAAGTGAACTACATTTTCGTACAAGTATCCGTATATGATTTGCAAATAATATTTTATACATTAATTTCCAACGTTATAAATATTTATAACAAACTGAGGGTTACATAAGAAATAATTTTTAGTACAATATAAATATTATTCACAAGATGTAAGTATCAATGTAAAGAGTTGTAAAAAAATTTGCGATTAAATAATTTTTTATCTAAAATCTAACACGGTGGTTGTTATTATTTTTTTATTCTACCCCCAATTAAAAAAAGAATCATCAAAATCGGATCATTAGTTCCCGAGAAAAAGCAAAATTGTCTCGCTTTTTCAAATATAAGACGCTTGGCCAAATTTCAGCCGCGGCACAGCGGCGCGCGCGGCGCGTGCGCGCCCCACTCTCTACAAAAACGCGCTGTCGCTTTTGTCACCAACTCACCTTAAATATTCACATTCATTGTTGCTCAAATATCAGATATGATAGTTTAACTGTTACTGTTGACCACCCGTAAATTTGAGCTCTTAATATTAATAAACAAAGCCGCAATGATTTTATGAAAAAATAAATTATCTCAGCTCCAGATTATCGTAGAGCAATAATTGAAAGCTTAAAATTTGCATAAAAATCATAGCAATTAAGTAATTGATGTGGAAATTTTATCTGAAAATAATTTACCATTTAACTTTTAACATTAAAAATTTATGATTTTCAATTTAATGTTTAAACAATTTACCCTTCAGTAATCAACTTTTCCTTTATTGTACGAGGGTAGTTCAATAAGTCTTTAGAATGACCAACAGATGGCGCCCGAATCGCTCCAAATCATCTGTTTTCAGTCAGCACCACTCCCGACTAGATATATGGTGCAGTCACAGTCCACATCTTCTGAGTTTACGTGTTTTTATAACCAATTGAAAAAAAAATTGCTTGTTATGAAAAATGGAAAAAAACGAGTTCAGAGCGGTAATTAAACATTTTCATTTAAAGGGTTTAACTCCATATGAGATAAAAAATGAATTGGACTCAGTTCATGGCACATCTGCTCCTGCCTTAGCAACGGTTTATAACTGGGTAAATGAATTTAAGCGTGGTCGTACATCAATAAGTGACGAACCACGTTCAGGAAGGCCCGTAGAAGCAACTACTCCCGAAATCATCAATAAAATCCACGATATGGTGTTGAAGGATAGAAGATTAAAAGTGCGTGAGTTAGCTGAGGCCACAAGGATATCTATAGGTGCAGTTGTTTCAATTCTACATGAAAAATTAGGCATGAAAAAGCTATCGGCAAGATGGGTGCCGCGTTTGCTCTCAGCTGAGAATAAACGCAATAGAGTGGTCGCCTCTGAGGCTCTTTTGGCGCGCATAAGTCGGAATCCTGAGGAATTTTTTCGTCGATTTGTGACTGTGGATGAAACATGGATACACCACTACACTCCTGAGACAAAGGAACAATCCAAACAGTGGATTTCCACAGGCGAACCAGCTCCAAAGAAGGCAAAGACCGTAAAGTCAGCTGGTAAGGTTATGGCTACAGTTTTTTGGGATGCACGTGGAATTATACTTATTGACTACTTGGAAAAGGGTAAAACAATTACTGGTGAGTATTGTGCATCATTATTAGAGCAGCTGAAAGAAGAAATTAAAAAAACACGACCACATTTGGCGAGAAAAAAAATTCTCTTTCATCACGACAACGCCCGAGTTCACACATGCTTCGTTTCAATGGCTAAAATTGAAGAACTAAAATTCGAATTGGTCGAACACCCACCGTATTCACCAGATTTAGCCCCCAGTGACTTTTTCTTATTTCCAAACTTGAAAAAATGGCTCGGTGGACAGAGATTTACGGACAACGAAGACGTCATTGCCTCTATAAGTGCTTATTTTGAGGAACTTCCGAAAACGCACTTTTCTGAATGATTAAAAAAACTTAAAAAGCGATTGACCAAGTGTATAGAGCTCCAAGGAGATTATGTTGAAAAATAAAAAAAAATTTACCCAAAAAAAATTTTTTTTATACTTTATTCTAAAGACTTATTGAACTACCCTCGTACGTTATAGTATAACTCTTTACGAGTAAAATAGACCCTGGGACAAGTCTCTCCGACGTCTCAAAAAAAAATTATTTAGAATCTGGCAAGAGACCTTTTTATCTAACAAATAGGAATTAACAAAAAGTTAGGAATATTTTAAGCTAAAATTTATACCACTTATAAAGTGTACAAAGATCTTCAAAGAAAGTTGTAGTACGATTTTTTAGAAGTAAAACTAAATTAATTATAGAAAATTTAAAAAAACGCTAAAATCGGCGGTTTTTTTGTTTTTTGAGTAGTTTGTCTTATTTTGTAGGTATTTTTAATACATAAAAAAAGTATTAAACTTTTTTTCAATAACATCAACGGTTCAAAAGTTATGCGCAAAAAACGGTTTTTTGCACTTTCTTTGATTATTCAAACAATGTTCCACAGCCAGAAATCGCGCTCAAACTATTGTCCCAATATTCTGACATCCTTCCGAACAACTTCCAATAATCTTTTACCTTCTTTTATTTAGTTTCTGGAAAAAGTCTAATCTGACTGGACTACAACGCCGGGCTCCGTAGACCGGCGCTGGCATCGGAAACCATAGTGCCGGGCAGGCCGAGCTGCGTAGAGTCGTAGACCCTACAAAGAAAGAAGTTTTAGAGCATTTTAGCCTCTATAGGTACCACTATGATGCCAATTATGATAGCACTATAGGACTAGGATTTGAGAGAGCTGTGCTCTTATTCTGAGTCTATCACGTTTTCACAACAATGGCTCAGTAGCGTTCCCATAATTTCGTGCAATAAGGTTCTCCGCCATAGGTTGGTGAAACCTCTCGAGACTGCCAAGTTAAACATAACCCTAATTTTCTCTTAATTTATTCAGATCTAAAGTCAACACTGGGTCAGAAGAGTCTTTTTAATGTAATAAGGCAACTGAATTTGCAAACAGTATTATAATTGCAGTTTGATAATTAGATTAAAAAGATCCTTCTGACTCAGCGCTGACTTTAGTTCTGAATAAAACGTAAGAATTTTATATGTTACTTTTGATCACATTTAAAAAAAATATGTTTTAAGTAATTTCTCATAATCGATAGGGCAAGGTAATGGTGTAAGCGAAATTTCAAAAGATTACTTAAAGTAGTTTGAGAAAATAGAGTAAATCAAACTTTCAGAAAAACCTATTCACAGATAATAAGATTGAGAATTTAATCATTCAGGGTAAAATAAAGATATAATTTAAGCTACCTAGATTTTCTAATATTTTTACTTTTAATATCTGTGTATTGGTTATTCTGAAAGTTCGATTTATTTGATATTCTCTTAAAGTACAAGAAGTTATTATGGATTATGAAAACAAATTTAAAAAATACTTTTTAGAAACTAACATATAATATTCTCATATTTTATACAGATATAAAGTCAACGCTTGCGCAGAAGGGTCATTTTAATGAAATTATAAAACTTTAATTAATCAAATGTTTGCAAGCTCAGGTTTATAATTACATTAAAAAGACTCTTTTTACCCAGCGTTGACTAGATATCTGAATAAAACATGAGAATACTATAAGGTTCTTTCGAAGGAATTGTATTTATATTTATTTTAAGTGAATTTTCATAATCAAATAGGGCTATGTAATGGTTTAGGTAAAATTGCAAAAGATTCCTTCAAGTAGTTTAAAAGTTACCCATACACAAATATTTATTTATTTGAAAGTAACGCATAATAAACTCATGTTCTATTCAGATATCTAGTCAACGCTGGATGATAAGAGTCTTTTTAATGTAATTATAAACCTGAGCTTGCAAATATTTGATTAATTATAGTTTTATAATTTCATTCAAATGACCCTTCTGGGCCAGCGTTGACTTTATATCTGGATAGAACACGAGTATATTATGTGTTACATTCAAATAAATAAATATTTGTGTATGGGTAACTTGAAAGTTTCATTCACTCCATTTTCTTTTAAACTACTTGAAGTAATCTTTTGCAATTTTACCTAAACCAATACATAGTCTTATTTGATTATGAAAATTCACTTAAAATAAATATAAATACAATTCCTTCGAAAGAATCTTATAGTACTTTCATGTTATATTCAGATATCTAGTCAACGCTGGGTTAGAAGAGTGTTTTTTATGTAATTATAAACATGAGCTTGTAAACTTTGTATTAATTATAGTTTTATAATTTCATTAAAATGACCCTTCTGAGCAAGCATTGACTTTATATCTGTATAAAACATGAGAATATTATATGTTAGTTTCTAAGAAGTATTTTTAAAATTTTTTTCATAATCCATAATAACTTCTTGTAGTTTAAGAGAATATCAAATAAATCAAACTTTCAGAATAACCAATACACAGATATTAAAAGTAAAAATTTTAGAAAATCTAGGTAGCTTATATTATATATTTATTCTACCCTGAATGATTAAATTCTCAATCTTATTATCTGTGTATAGATTTTTCTGAAAGTTTGATTTACTCTATTCTCTCAAACTACTTTAAGTAAACTTTTGAAATTTCGCTTACACCATTACCTTGCCCTATCGATTATGAGAAATTACTTAAAACATATTTTTTTTAAATGTGATTAAAAGTAACATATAAAATTCTTACGTTTTATTCAGAACTAAAGTCAGCGCTGAGTCAAAAGGATCTTTTTAATCTAATTATCAAACTGCAATTATAATACTGTTTGCAAATTCAGTTGCCTTATTACATTAAAAAGACTCTTCTGACCCAGTGTTGACTTTAGATCTGAATAAATTAAGAGAAAATTAGGGTTATGTTTAACTTGGCAGTCTCGAGAGGTGTCACCAACCTATGGCGGAGAACCTTATTGCACGAAATTATAGTAACGCTACTGAGCCATTGTTGTGAAAACGTGATAGACTCAGAATAAGAGCACAGCTCTCTCATATCCTAGTCCTATAGTGCTATCATAATTGGCATCATAGTGGTACCTATAAAGGCTATAATGCTCTAAAACTTCTTTCTTTGTAGGGTCTACGACTCTACGCAGCTCGGCCTGCCCGGCACTATGGTTTCCGATGCCAGCGCCGGTCTACGGAGCCCGGCGATGGATTAAAAAGCCAGCGCTGATCTGCGGAGCTCGGCGCTGGATTAAAAGCCAGCGCCGGTCTATGGAGCTCGGCGCTGGATTAAAAAGCTAGCACCGATCTAAGGAGCTCAGCGCTGGATTAAAACGCCAGTAAAGCCAGCGACGGTCTACGAAACTCGGCGCTGGATGAAAAAGCCAGCGTCGGTTACGAAGCTCGGTTATGGATTAAAAAGTCAGCAAAGCCAGCGCCGGTCTAAGGAGCTCGGTGCTGGATTAAAAATCCAGCAATACCAGCGCCGGTCTAAGGAGCTCGGCACTGGATTAAAAAGCCAGCAAAGCCATGCGCCGGTCTACGAAACTCGGCGCTGGATGAAAAAGCCAACGACGGTCTAAGGAGCTCGGCGCTGGATTAAAAAGCCAGCGCAGGTGTACGAACCCAGTAAACAAAAACTAACTTAAAGACATGTTTTTGTATTGCAAAGTCGTCTTAAAGACAGGTTTTGTTTATTGGGAAGCTTGGCGCTGGTTGATAATGGCAGCGTCGATCTACGAAGCTCGGTGCTTGCGTAAAAAGCCAGCGCAGGTGTACGAACCGAGTAAACAAAAACTATCTGAAAAACATGTTTTTGTATTGCAAAGTCGTTTTAAAGACAAGTTTTGTTTACTGGGAAGCTTGGCGCTGGTTGATGATGGCAGCGTCGGTCTACGAAGCTCGGTGCTTGCGTAAAAAGCCAGCGCAGGTGTACGAACCCAGTAAACAAAAACTATTTGAAAGACATGTTTTTGTATTGCAAAGTCGTCTTAAAGACAGGTTTTGTTTACTGGGAAGCTTGGCGCTGGTTGATGATGGCAGCGTCGGTCTACAAAGCTCGGTGCTTACGTAAAACTCAAATAAATACACGGACTAACTTATCTGCAGGTAAATGCAACCACCTCCTGCGTCGGGCACGATCATTCAACAAGCGAATCCTACCATTAATATCCGATGCCACCCTTTATGAGTTGGTTATGCAATTTTATGATTTTTGATATCCAACGTCGGTAAGTGAACGCTTAGGGGCAGTCTACTGTGATGGCGCTCTGTACTCCGCCAGAATATCAGCCAACTCCGCAAGGGTTCTAGGAACGGGTGGTACATTCCTTGATCATGCAGTACGCATTATGGATCTACACTTTCTATGATAACTAACTTCGTTGCGTATTAATTGATATCTAAGCCCATTAAAGAGTGCGTATTATCAGAATAAACTATATATGATTGGTTTTCGATCCTTTCTTTAAGTGGAAACGACACTTTTAAATCTTCGAAAAGTCTCACTTTTTCTCACTTTATTTTATTATAGGCATTTTTCGCAGAACACGCTTTCAACCCCGTTTTTCAGAAAATATTAATTTGTTTGCAAAATTATGAGGCAAATACTCAAAGTACTTCTTCACAGTTTTTCGTAACATTACTGTTTTTTTATAAATAATCGTATATTACGAACAGAATTTTTAGTTTTTAAAATTTGAATCTTTACTATATTTTTGTTTAATATAAGAAAATTTAATATTGTACCTTCCGATATACGTATAATATGGTAACTCTAACCTAAAAATATGCATTCCTTACATATACGTATACATTAATCAATTATTGAAGATATTAAGTGCTTGAACATTTTTTTCTATCTTCTTAATTCGATCAATTTAAGTTTTTTTCTATTAAATTGTACCATAGCAGACTATCGGGATATTAGATATATTTTAAAAGTTGCATGCCTTGAGCAACATTAGTCAGCGGACGTCATAACTCACATAAAGTGTGGTGACATATAGGGGAGAACGGGGTAATGCCGGTCACTGGCTAATTCCGGTCACTCTTATTTTTAATAATCTAAACATTTTTAGGTAATAATTCGAATAGTATATCAAACGCAACATAAAATGCAATTAATCTAGTGTTCAAACAACCTTCTATTCAGTATTATTAAGGTATTATACACAATTAAAGTTTAGGTCTACATTTCTTATAAGAAATCTGGTCTATAAAATAAGCTTTTATGCATATTGTTTGTTACTTTATGCAGTTATTTTATGCAACTTTATTAATTTGAACAATCTAAGAATATGAAGTAGTGAAAAAAGAGTATAAACCTATTGTTTTTTTTGTCATTTCAATTTAAATTACTACGCAGAATTGGGGTAATACCGGTCACAATGTTATTTATATGACGCTCCCAAAAGTGAGGCTAAGAAAACGTTCCCCTGCACTCTCAGGTAGAGCAACTTTGCTTAAATATTTTTGATTGAACAGTGGCTATGTGTTACATATTTTACTACGTAAGTGCGAATAATAATGCGACTGATCATATGAAGGTTCATATAATTGATTTAAGGAAATGTTTTACCTATAAAAGTAACTTTTTAATAGTGACCAGAATTGTACCAAGGCTGCCCTGTATTACCCTTTGATGTAAATCTAGTCAAAATGCTTCTATTTATTTCGTCTTATAGCTTCGATATCTTACATTTTTATATTAGACCAATAAGAAATATTTAAAGTTAATGGTTTGAACTAACATAATAATTATTTAAAGTTAATAAAAAACAATTTGAAAGTAGACATAACAAGCACTTTTGCTTAGGTGACCGGCAATACCCCGTTCTCCCCTAGTAAAGTGTAAACGGTTAAAAAAGGTAGCATACCTTGTTTACCAGGAAAGAATAACATACAATTTGTTTGTTACTTTAACAAACAAAATATTCGTAATTGGTTACCACCTAATGTCTGTTAATTGTGTGTACATTATGGTAACCCTAACCTAAAAATATCCATACTTTTCCGTACAAATACTCCACACAGCATGAAATATTTATATGTAATCTTTCAAGAAATATTTCAGTGTAATATTTCTAAAATATTTTTGAAATGTTTCTTGTATTATTACCAACAGCCAACATGTAATGTTTTCATGGAATATTTCTGAAATATTTCTGAAATATTTCTTGTAATATTACCAACAATACAAATTGAAAGTTTTCAGGAAATATTTCTGAAATATTTCGTAAATATTACACGATATATTTCAGAAAATATTAATAAAATATTTTTTGAATTATTTCACAAAATGTTACAGAAATATTACTGTAATATTACAAGAAATTTTCATTTGAAAATTTTGGAAGCTTTCTTGTAATATTGCCAAAATATTTCGTAAATATTACAAGATATATTTCAGAAAATATTAATGAAATATTTCCTGAATTATTTCTCCAAACGTTACAGAAATATTACTGTAATATTACACGACATGTTCATTTGAAAATTTTGGAAACTTTCTTGTAATATTTCTGAAATATTTCGCTAAATATTACTCGATATAATTCAGAAAATACTAATGAAATATTTCCTGAAATATTTCACAAAATGTTACCGCAATATTACTGTAATATTACAAGAAAGGTTCATTTGAAAATTTTGGAAGCTTTTTTGTAATATTTCTGAACTATTTCAGAAATATTACACGATATATTTCACGAAATATTAATGAAATATTTCACGAAATGTTATAATTAGGCAAAATAATTAACTAATCATTTTGTTTCTTCACAGAGGAAGCTTTGTGATAGTAAAAAGAAGTATTGCTAAAAACTTGTTAGAAATATGTTTTGAGACTTAAGAAATCAAAATACACTATTTTTAGAAAATGTCTGTTTGGATGTGCATGTGTGTGTGTGGATGTTAAATTTAATAAAACAAATATTAAATTTTTTTTATTTTTCTATGTTTATTTGTTTTTATAACGTTTTTTCGATTTTCGGGTTTTTGAATACCTTAGAAATAGTATAAAAATACCTAATTTTTTTTTTCAATAATTTTCCCTCATACATTTCAGAAATATAACCGTTTACTAAATATGAAAAAACATACAGGTCACGAGATAGTAAAATGATACTATTTTGAAAATGTTCGCGAATATTCTTCTCCATATTCCACAAAAGATGACGTTTTCGTGTATAACAAAAGAAGGAAATTACGTTATATCCAAACTTTGTGATCGGTTAAGTTAGGTATTTTTATACTATTTCTAAGGTATTCAAAAACCCGAAAATCGAAAAAACGTTATATATATATATATATATATATATATATATATATATATATATATATATATATATATATATATATATAATGTACTATACCTACTTAATAATATTATAATGTACTTTTTAAATCTCGCTCGCTATAATCGATAGTCACGAGATACGACTAGTAATTTGTAGCATACGTCACGTCGTATACCTAGTCTCGCCAGTGTTGCCAGCTTAGAGGATTTCCCCCTAAATCTAGAGGGATTTTGGGACATCTAGAGGGAAAACAGAGGGAAAAAATATCTGAAGGGATTTTTAAAGGTAAATCAGCTACCGCAAAATTTGCATATAACACAATAAACTCTAAACTCAATTACCGCACGCATAAGGACTTCAAAAAGAAACCTTTAATGCCAAACCTTAAGCCACTAAACCTTAATCCTAACCCAATTATCCCACGCAAAACTAATTGAAAATAAAAAATTAAAAGCCAAATCTTAAGTCCTTAAATTCAATTACCCCATGCACAGCAAATAAACAATAAAAAAAACTTAAATGTTAAACCGTAAGCCCTTAAACTCACTTACCTCACGCACAGTGAGTTTCAAATGAAAAATAAATCAACAAATCCTAAATTCAACTACCCCACGCATAATCAGTTGTCAATGACAAATGTAAATATTAGACCGTGATAATTGCTGAATAAGTCAAACAACAAAGATACAATAATTTGCGATTTAATAACTTTTATTAATTCTTGGACGGCGGTAAACGTTAATAAATATTAAATATAATATAAGTACAATATTTTATACAGCTCGTAAATATTTGAAATGTCTTATCATGTAATGAACAAATAAAAAATTAAAAACTCAAATTACACCAAACTTACTCTACTGGAAACATATCTAACACATTTACATCAGTTTCACTTACCTTCTTATAAATTTCTTCGGAGTTAAATAATTTTAACATAGCAGCAGTGGGAATAAAATTTGTACAATCTATTTGGGACGTACATCGCACGTGTAAAATTGCTTCGACCATAATTACTTCTAACTTATTCCTAAGCTTATCTTTAATAATATTTACAATAGAAAATACCCTTTCTACTGATGCATTTGAAAATGGTAAACTGAATAATGCGAGCGCTAAATTACAAATGTTTTTAAATTTGCTATGTCCGTTAGCATTTTTAATTTTAGAAATTTCCACCCAGTAGTCCACGACATTTTCTTGGAGATTTACTTCAACTCTGTGTAACAAATTCCACTGTCTGGTAGTCTCATCGACATCGCCACAAATATGTTGAAAATGTTCCGCTATTTCTAAAATATTTGGCTTAATTTGTTTGGATGCATTTTATTGCGAAAAGATTGATATTTTTTCAAGAATATGTATATTATCAGGCATTCTTTGTTGTAATTCACGAGCATGTTCAATTAAAAACTCTCTACATCTGATTTTTATATTATTTACAGTTTCTTTGTTGAGAAGTCCAATCATTTTGTTGAATTCATAGCCAACATTTATGCAATCATAAGGCATTAAGAATTTTGAAAAATCAAAGCTGTGAATTTTAGAACGACTTACTCTTTCCAATTGAGCCGGAACTACTACTTTTTGCAAAATAGAATAAAATAGATCATTCAACTCTCGAAAAAGTTGTATTTGGTCAGCTTTATCAGATTGAAAGTGTTTATTTAATACAATCACCGGTTTTAAAATGCTATGGATGAACGTTAAGTATAATTTATTCTCGTCGGTTTTATACATAGCTGCTAATTGTAACGCCACATAGCATTTTTCTTTGCTTTCTGCCAATTGAAAGAGAAGCTTTAGAGAATCCCACTGCATTAGAACTATAAAAATAGATTGCTCCCTTACTAACCATCTAGTGTCGCTTAGTCTAACAATTTTTTTTGGTCCTTTATCTGTGCCATTGATAAGCTGGTATAAATCTTTATATTCGAGCTGACGTTTCGTGCTATGGCTAAACCAATTATGCGTTTCTCTTATCATATAGTCAAGATGTCGAGGAAGACATTCGCATGATTTCTCAGCTGCTAAATGTAAGGAGTGACATATACATTTTACAATAATGATGCGTGGATTCACTTCATGTAGCAGCGTTGTCACGGAGTGATTTATACCGACATTTACACTCGCGCCATCGACACCTAAACCTAAATATGTGTCAGTACTCAAGTTATCTTCTTTTAACTCCGTTAAAATGGCATCTACAATTGCATCAGACGTTCCTGATTTCATTTCAATTAATCGGTAAAACGTAGTTATGATTCTTCCTTTGTTTCTACTAAAATACCTTATAACTAAACACAACAGTTTTTTATTGTCTATCGCCGTTGATTCGTCAACAATTAGAGAGAAAAACGAGTCTCCTATATCATTTAGTAATTCTTTCAGTATGGAGGGAGAAAGATTATTCTTGATTAAAGCTGTACACTTAGTGCGATGAAGTTGAATTTCTCGCAAAATATGTGACTGAGGGTCCAAGCTTTTAATTACAGTCGACAAATGATCTATCGTTCTGATAGAAGTGTGTTCAGCGGTAAAAAAAGCCAATTTTAATCCAGCGACTTTTCGAGCTTCAGTTAATGCAGGCTTTGCAAATTTGTCGATTTTCGGTAACGAGATGACCTCTTTATCTCTTTTAATCGCCAACTCATGTTTTTTAGATTTAGCGTGATCAAACTTTACAATAAGCTTCCTTATTGTCAGGATTTTCAGGCGCTTTTGTTAGCCAACCTTTATTAAGAAAAACACGTATATTTTACTTTCTACGTAAAAGTTGCAGAAAATTTGGCATTTAACTAATATATATTAAAGATACCTTTAAAGGCGCCGTCGTTTTCCCATTCTTTCCTGTAACGCTGCTTATAATATGGAGGGTTTTCCTTTGCTTTCTTCAGAGAAATTGGCATTTTAGATATTTTGAAAAAAAAAACCGTAAATGTTTTGTGACAGAGAGAGAGTTCTCGGTATCTCGCTGTGTCGAACAAAAGAAGCGTATCTGTCAGTGCCAGTGCCGAGCAAACAAAATAGGTTAGGTTCTTTATTATTACATGTTTTTGTGACTGCGTGAAACGCGCGAAATATAAAAGGTTTTCATATAGAATATGGTTTTCCACTTCATAAATTTTCGTTTCTAAATTGCTGTGAGTAGGATTATTGGATTTAGGGTTTTATGGTTTATTATTTACATTTTTTATCGTCAACTCGTTGTGCGTGGGGTAAGTAGGTTTAGGGGCTTACGTTTTAACATTTCACTTGTTATTATACATTTGTTGTGCGTTGGATAATTAAATTTAAGGTTTATTATTTGCATTTTTTATTTGAAACATTGAAACTCACTATGCGTGGGGTAGCAGGGCTTAGGGTTTGATGTACGTGAATTAATTGGGTTAAAGAGTTTATGGTTTAGCATTTAAGTTTCAAATTTGTATCTTGTTGCGCGTGGGGTAGATGGATTTAAGAGGTGAGGGTATGTCTTTTCATTTTTTGTCGAAAATTTGTGTATTGGGGTATTTGGGTTTATGGTTTTGAAATTTGAATATCTAAAGGGATTTCTAGAGGATTTAAAATTGTAACTAGAAGTATTCTAGAGGGCAATGAGGCGCCGCCTAGAGGGGGAGTCTCGCCTGAAATTGTAAATGGCGGTAAAACACTGACAGATCACGTACGTGTATACCAGTGTGCCGGAAGCAAATAATAAAAGAAATCGTAAGTAATTAAAAAAATACAAATTTATTATGACGTATTATCATTTATTTTTCAAATAAGAATATTTTTCTTTTCTCGATTCAAGCGGATTACAACTGAGATCTGCACTCATTGGAAGCTGCATCGAAAGGGCGGATCAATTTAAGAGCGTGAGTACACCATTTTTATCTAAAAAAAAATTAAATTCCTTTTCATCATATAAGTCTCTCGCTCTCTCTCTCTCTATATATATATATATATATATATATATCGACAATACTGATGCTGCAGCATCACCTGCACGAAGCACGCGGGTGCAAACGATTGATGGGGGGACAATGCGCAGTAAAAACATTAAAAGCGGCAATACGGAGCTTATTATTTCAAACATTTTCGACGGTGATGTCTCTAAGCGTGTTGACGTCGCACACGCGATATGGTGCCGTGTCCTTCCATCAACACGAAAAATTGATATAATAGGCACACGCCTGCTTCGGTCAGAAGAATCGACATCTGCGGCATTAGCAGATACAAATAGCGAACGTAGAAGGTCACCATTGGTTGTTACCCTTTCCAGCAGTGCGTTAGGCGAGAAAATAATGCGAGCCAAAAAGCTTATCACTGGCTTTCATGCTAGAGATGTCGACATTGCAGCTCTTGACCAGGATACAAGGGATGGGATTATAAATGGGAAAATTTTTATAAATGAATTGTTAACAAAAGAATGTTTTATTAAATATAGAAGTCTCAAGGCCTTTGCGATGAGACTTAATTTTAAATATGTTTGGCATAGAGGGGGCCGTTTCCTGGTGAAGAGGCGCGATAGCGACGTCTCTCATGAATTTTCATCTGCGGCTGATTTACAGACAATAGTGGCATCATATGCCATTAATCAACCATCTCAAACTGTAAATACTGTAAAAAAAACCGTTGATAATGAAATAGTAATTGATAAAAATGTAATTCCGTCAACTGCTGCAAAAAATTGACTATCCGCAGACACTGCTGGGGGGGTTCACTGTAAGGGACTGAGGGCAGGTTTTGTCAATGTTACCTCACTGAAAGGGCACATTGGCATGATTAAACAACACCTTTCAGCTCGTCCTGCCTACCATCTCTTTGGGGTTGCTGAGTCGCACCTTGACCCTGATGTTGGGAGTGATCTCATTCAGATCGATGACTTCTCACTACTTAGACTTGATCGCAACAAACTAGGGGGCGGGCTAGTCCTGTACATTCATAACACTTTCAAGGCCAATTTACTATGCAGCTCTCCAACAACACAGGAGGGCAGGCCATTTATACCTGAATATTTAATGTGCAGTGTTCAGCAGGGCAGCCTTACCCCCGTCTTTGTTGCTTGAATATACAGACCACCACACGTACCGTTTTTACAGGGCTCTGACTTAATAGACAAACTAACGATACATACTCAAGACTTTAGTCACACAATTATTATGGGAGATCTGAATGCGAACCTACTCGGAACGTCAGCCGATGCAAAATTTGTTAGGCGGTTGGCTGATGATCTTAACCTTCAAATAATTGATCATGGTGCGACTCATCATCTCACGGATTCTCACACGTGGATTGATGTGATCTTGACAGATAATAATGACGTTGTACTGAGCAGGGACAATCGGCCGGCGCCTTTTCCCAGTCATCATAACATCATAGAGGTCGAGATTGGGGTCGAAACTGCTGCATCCCCTGTGGTTGAATCTTTCAGCTACAGGGATTTTAAATCGATCCAGCAAGACGACCTCCTGTCTCACCTAGCTGACTGTGATTGGTCGCGGATCGATGGTCCCGCGGTGGGTGTAGACAGTTAACTAGAGGTGCCTCAGTGTCAACCTCATGGCTGTGATAGATAAAATTGCGCCGTTAAAAGAATTTACATACCGTGAAAAAATAGTACACGACCAAATAACTGACTTTTTACGAGAAAATAATACTTTGGACCCGATGCAGACTGGTTTTCGACAGAATCACAGTACACAGACAGCACTACTGAAACTGACGGAAGACATAAGATCAGGCATTGACAACAACAAAAAACTATTGACTATTTTGTTAATGTTTGATTTTAGCAAAGCATTCGACACCATCTCACACACTAAACTGCTGCGTAAGCTGATGCGCATGGGATTCTCCAGGAGTGTTCTCCTGTGGCTTAAGTCATATATTATGGGGAGACGATTGTAAGTCGTCACAATCACAAATGGGGATTCAGATTGGCTAACCACCAATCTTGACGTTCCACAGGGCTCAGTCCTGGGACCCCTGCTTTTCAGCCTGTACATAAACGACTTACAAGACGCACTCGACTTAGATGGTGTTGAACACATACTTTACGCTGACGACTTGCAAACCTACACACAAGTGACCCTGAAGGGTCTTCGTGATGGTATCAGTCGCATGTCGGCTGTAGCACAAGCAGTGTCGAACTGGGCAACGTCAGCTGGCCTGCGCCTCAATGTCGGCAAGACAAAGGCGATCATTTTTGGATCTGATCACAACATCAAACAGGTTCAGAACCTTGACTTGCAAGGCATTGAGATACAGACCGGCGTACACGTTCCCTTTGTCGATACAGTCACCAACGTCGGCGTGGTGATGGACGGAAGGTTGACATGGAAGCCGCAACTGAATGCGGTCAGTAGAAAAGTAAATAGAGCTCTGTATAGCTTAAAACTTTTCCGTTCAAGCACCACAGAGATACTGAGGAAGCAGCTGGCATGTGCACTGGTACTACCTCACTTAGACTATTGCTCAGTGGTTCTTCTTGATGTGTCAGGGGAGCTCCAGACACTACTACAACGTCTACAGAATGCATGTGTGAGATACATATGTGGCGTTAGGCGAGATGAGCATATCACCGCCTACAGGAAAAAACTGGACTGGTTAGATCTGAAGGTGAGGAGGGAGTATTTTATGGGGCTGCTGCTTTACAAAGCGGGTGTGATGCGGCAGCCACCGTATCTTACTGCCCTCTTTGAAAAAAACCAGGCCAGGACTTCAAGTAGTGGTGGTATGAAAGAGCTCTCGGTTCCGGGGTCACGCACCGATAAGGGCCTTTTCTCATTTAGAGTTCAAGGTGCGCACCTTTGGAATTCGCTCCCGAGCAGTGTGAGGTGTCTGTCATCTTTTTGTAAATTTAAAACGGCGTTTAGCAGGCACCTTAAGCAATTACATGGTGAAGAGAATGTACAGAGGTGACTCGAATATTTATTTAAGCTATTTATTTATTTGAATTATTTATTTATTTAATTTATTTATTTATTTATTTAATTTAATTATTTATCTGCTTTATTTATTTATTCGACGTATTGATTTATTAATTTATTTATTTATTTATTAAATATGTTTAGTGTTAGGTGTGAATGTATTTATTAGCGTGATTGTTAAAGTGTCGTGAATGAGTGTGTTTTAAATTTTGACGTGATAGTATACGCAAAAATTTAGCAAAGTATGTGTATGTATTCTTTTATTTTTATATGTTATCTCTATTGTATTTATTTTTTTTTTATTCTATGTATTATTTGTTGACGAAGCGTGTTTCTGTGATATCTGACTGTGACTAGTTCATTACATTTAAATTTTATAAACTGACGAACTGATAAAGCGAATTATTATTTTAATAAGAAATGCAATAAGTGAAAGTTAAGATAACAAATATATTAAATCGACTGATATTTTAATTATAACTACATGTACATGAAATTGTAAGATTTTGTCTTTTGACGAATAAAAAGTATATCTATCTATCTATCTATCTATCTATCTATCTCTATCTCTCTCTCTCTCTCTCTCTCTCTCTCTCTCTCTTTCTCTCTCTCTCTCTCTCTCTTTCCGAGAAGTCAGCTTCTCGGACGTGGTTCTGGCTGTTGCCCACTTCTCATCACAAGCCAGAGGGGAAGACGACATTCCCCAAAGTATAGTGGCTAAGGCTCTTCCGTTTGTGGGAGATCATATTGTTAAGATCTTTAACTCCTCTCTGTCCAGTGGCATTTTTCCGGGAGCTTGGAGGGGAGCTCGGTTGGTGCCTTTGAAGAAGAAATCTGTCCCATCTACGGTGTCAGATTTCCGACCAATTGCCCTGCTGAGTTTCCTTTCTAAGGTCCTTGAAAACATCGTACACGACCAAATAACCAACTTCTTACGAGAAAATAATACTTTGGACCCGATGCAGACTGGTTTTCGACAGAATCACAGTACACAGACAGCACTACTGAAACTGACGGAGGACATAAGATCAGGCATTGACAACAACAAAAAACTATTGACTATTTTGTTAATGTTTGATTTTAGCAAAGCATTCGACACCATCTCACACACTAAACTGCTGCGTAAGCTGATGCGCATGGGATTCTCCAGGAGTGTTCTCCTGTGGCTTAAGTCATATATCATGGGGAGACGACAGAAAGTCGTCACAATCACAAACGGGGATTCAGGTTGGCTAACCACCAATCTTGGCGTTCCACAGGGCTCAGTCCTGGGACCCCTGCTTTTCAGCCTGTACATAAACGACTTACAAGACGCACTCGACTTAGATGGTGTCGAACACATACTTTACGCTGACGACTTGCAAACCTACACACAAGTGACCCTGAAGGGTCTTCGTGATGGTATCGGTCGCATGTCGGCTGTAGCACAAGCAGTGTCGAACTGGGCAACGTCAGCTGGCCTGCGCCTCAATGTCGGCAAGACAAAGGCGATCATTTTTGGATCTGATCACAACATCAAACAGGTTCAGAGCCTCGACTTGCAAGGCATTGAGATACAGACCGGCGTACACGTTCCCTTTGTCGATACAGTCACCAACCTCGGCGTGGTGATGGACGGAGGGTTGACATGGAAGCCGCAACTGAATGCGGTCAGTAGAAAGGTAAATAGGGCTCTGTATAGCTTAAAACTTTTCCGTTCAAGCACCACAGAGATACTGAGGAAGCAGCTGGCATGTGCACTGGTACTACCTCACTTAGATTATTGCTCAGTGGTTCTTCTTGATGTGTCAGGGGAGCTCCAGACACGACTACAACGTCTGCAGAATGCATGTGTGAGATACATATGTGGTGTTAGGCGGGATGAGCATATCATCGCCTACAGGAAAAAACTGGACTGGTTAGATTTGAAGGTGAGGAGGGAGTATTTTATGGGGCTGCTGCTTTACAAAGCGGTTGTCATGCGGCAGCCACCGTATCTTACTGCCCTCTTTGAAAAAAACAGGCCAGGACTTCAAGTAGGGGTGGTATGAAAGAGCTCTCGGTTCCGGGGTCGCGCACCGATAAGGGCCTTTTTTCATTCAGAGTTCAAGGTGCGCACCTCTGGAATTCGCACCCGAGCAGTGTGAGGTGCCTGCCATCTTTTTGTAAATTTAAAACGGCGTTTAGCAGGCACCTTAAACAATTACATGGTGAGGAGTATGTTTAGAGATAAAAAATGAGTCGATTATATATTTAGGCTTTTTATTTATTTAAATTATTTATTTATTTAATTTATTTATTTATTAAAACTTATTTATTTAATTTATTTATTTATTAAAACTTATTTATTTAATTTATTTATTTATTAAAACTTATTTATTTATTTATTTAACTTATTTATTTATTTAAATTTATTTATTTATTTATTTAATTTAATTATTTATCTTGTTTATTTATGTATTCGACGTATTTATTTATTATTTTATTTATTTATTTATTAAATATTTTTAGTGTTAATTAAGTGTGAATGTATTTATTAGCGTGATTGTTAAAGTGTTATGAATGAGTGTGTTTTAAGTTTGGACGTGATAGTGTACGCAAAGATTTAGCAAAGTATGTGTATGTTTTCTTATTTATATGTTATCTTTATTGTATTTATTTTTTATTCTATGTATTATTATTATTTTTTTTTATTTTTTTTTTATTTATTTTTTTTTTATTATTTTTTTTTATTTATTATTTTTTTTTTTTTTTGACGAAGCGTTTTATGTGATATTTGACTGTGACTAGTTCATTGCATTTAGATTTTATAAACTGACGAACTGATAAAGCGAATTATTATTTTAATAAGAAATATGCAATAAGTGAAAGTAAGATAACAATTATATTAAACCGACTGACATTTTTTTAATTATAAATACAACTACATGTACATGAAATTGTAAGATTTTGTCTTCTGACGAATAAAAAGTATATCTATCTATCTATCTATCTCTTATTTTACTCATGCATACGTAATGCAGATTGATGTCGTTTAGATATAGTTAGTAAACAGATGTGATTTCTGTTTTTCGAAATAATGCTTTCTCGTGAATTGTAGAGTTCATTTCACTTTAGTGCAGCAATTATACCCCAGTCTTCCCTATAATAATAGTAAAATATTCACACATATATATATATATATATATATATATATATATATATTTCTGATGTGCGTGTATCGACTAACACAAGATTGCATATGTACTGATATCATGTATATATCCTAATTAGTGACACCTTGTATATGTACCAATTACTGACAGCCTGTACATGTCCTAATTATCGACATCCGAAAATGTCCTAATTACTAACATCGTGTATATGTCCTAATTACTGAAATCTTGTATGTGTACTAATTATCAACGTCTTATAAGTGTACAAATTACCGACAGTCTGTAGATGTCGCAATTTCCGACATACAATAATGTCCTAATTACTGATATCATGTATATGTCCTAAATACCGACATCATATATATGTACCAATTACCGCACCTCGTACGTGTCACAACTACCAACAGCCTGTAATTGTCCTGATTACCTACTCCCTGGATATGTCCAAATTACCGACACAATGTATATGTCCTAATTACCGACACCTTGTACGTATAGTAATTATAACGGCACATTGTATGACCTTATTATGTCGGATGTCGGTAATTAGGACATATACAGCTGTACCATTGGGTTCATGATCGTGAAAACGTTCGTTATTACATATACATGATGTCAGTAATGAGGACATTATTGGAATTAATAAATTATGTAGCGTGACTGCACCAGTGTCCGAACACGCACCAGTGAATGAACAGCATTGACGAAATAAACAAATATTATTTTATAAAATTATATCTACTATGTTTTATAATGCTTTTTGCAATCGTTGAACCCATCTCTGTCATCTCACGTACTATTTCAAGAACATTTTGATTGTTTATTTATACTAAAAACTATTTAATCATGAGTTATTTACAGACATGAAAAATTGTATCAGTGAATGAACATAAGGTTTTACACGTTCATTCACTGGATTTTGCGGTAATTTTATTCTTAAGCATAAATTTTAAAGTTTATATATTTTTATTAGCAAAAAAAATATTTTTAACAACTACTTCGAATTTGTTTTAATTTTTTTTAAATTCTACAACTTTATTGGATTGTATGCTCATTTTCGCTAACCTCATTGTAGAATTCCAAAAAAATTCAAACTCATTCGAATAGATGTTTATAACGTCGAGTGTACCAATTTTTAACACTTCATCTTTTGCGAAAATTTAACAAAAAGATTTTTTCACCATGTGATGGTAAAGACTACTACATTTCAGTAATTATTAACACATAAACAGATATTTTGCACTATTTTTTCACAGATGCTGTAAAGCCGATATTTTCATCAACTGATAAAGACGTTAAGACCAGCGTTTCAAAATGGCTGGATGCTGCAGGAACGCGATTCAAGCGTGAGCAAAAGTAAGCATTTTATATATTATTTTTGGAAGTTAAAATCAATCATGCGACCTATGGCAGAATACTCCGTCGTCGGCCATTTTTCATATATACATAGATATACGCTTTCTCATGTTAACGAGAAAAGCATGGCAGACGAAAGAGTAACTTTTTTACTAGCGCCATTACTGCCGTCGTGATAGTTTTTTTCCACAACCGAAACATGATTGTTTTTATTCATTATAATAATTCATTTATATATTTATTTTTCAGCACTGCTGGTCAAAAGAGGAAAACATTTAACCTACTACATCCTCCCGAAGAATAAAAAATCCATTTTTATTACTGATTATTTTATAATTATTCATTAAGCATTTTTTAGAATAAATTTTCTATTTAAAATATATTTCCGATTAACTTTTTGATAAAATTCCTTACAGTTGACGGACTTTGTATGCCAAGAACGATTCAGTGAAGTCGTTTGATCTTGGAAATATTACAGAGATATTTCAGAAACATTTCATGCAATATAACGCTAAACATTTCTGAAATATTTCTGAAATATTCCAAAAAGATTCAGAAAAGCCGTTCTATGTTGGAAATATTACAGAGATATTTCAGAAACATTTCATGCAATATTACGCTAAACATTTCTGAAATATTTCTGAAATATTTCAAGAAAGATTCGGAAAAGCCGTTCTATGTTGGAAATATTACATAGATATTTCAGAAATATTTCATGTAATATTACGCAAAACATTTCTGAAATATTTCAGAAATATTCCGTGAAATATTTCTTTATATAGTAATGTTTATAATTTGGAATATTTACTTAATATTTCGGATATAGTTCATGAAATATTACACGAAATATTCATGAAATATTTCTTGAACATTACATGAAATATTACAATGCCCCATATAGGCGGACATAACAATATTACAGTAATATTTCACTGAAATATTTCTGTAATATTTCAAATCTTACAAGAAATATTACAGTTATATTTAGGAAATATTTCATACTGTGTGGGGTACCTTTTTAAGAATACCTAATATAAAAATATATAAGTGTTGGTTGCCAGATGCGGATGAATACTTTAAAACCTTCTAAAAACTGTAGAACAACCAACTCTAACAGACACGCTCCTACAATATTGCCCGTTCTCACGTCAAAAGTCGGCAATTGCGATCGTTAATTCCAAAGGAAGTCGCGCTAACCGTTATAATAAGAATACTGTACTCGAATAATTTGCAGTAAAAAACACTTGTTTAAATGTGGAAGAAGTAACACAAATATCAGATTTGGCATATTTGAAGTTTGTTTCTTTAACAAACAAAAAAACATTATGAATTCATTTCTAACCATGTGTGTTTGCGTAGAATAAGTTTTTGTGAAGTGAACTAATAGTTGAAATGTGATAAAAAGTAGTGCACGAGAGTAAAAAATATCTTCAAGTTGGAATAACAAGAGAAAATGCTGGAGTTCACCCTAACTAGAAGAATCCTGCAGGTAGAAAAAACAAGTGCAAAAAGATTTTTATGAACAAAAAGAATACGTACTGTACCTTATTAAGATAATTTTACATTGCAAAAGAAATAGCAAGCTCTCATTATACAAGGAATAGAATTCTTATTTGAAATCAAAGACATCCTAGGTTGCAGCCATTGCTATGGCAGTGTGTAGTTCAGAGAATCGGTATACGGGGACTAGATTTCAACATTGATTTTGTGTGTACTCAGTATGGTTTAATATTACCGTGAGAAAAAGAACTCAAGAACAAGTCTGAGATCAGGGGGAGGCAACAGGTACTCACTGAAGTATTTTGTAAGTATCTTTACAAATTACTACATTTTGTTCATTATAAAATATAAATAATTTCTCTTTAGTTTTCAGTTCTTCGGTTTTTATTTCTCTTCGGTTTCAGTGACAGTTGAGCTTATAAAGAAGACGAAAATGATCAAAACCTAAAGAGAAATTATTTATATTTTATAATGAACAAATCTGGGAAATATACGTAGGACAATTTTTGAAAAAAATTTAGGTGATTTGGAATATGGCGATGAATATTTTGTAAAATTTTCAAGTTTTTTTTTAAGTATTTGTGTAAAAAATGGATTTTTTTTGTCGTCCATTTACTTAAGTGAAACGCCTTTAAGGGGTTATATCCTCCAAATTTTTTTTCTTTTTTCCATTTTTTTTATTGGCTTAAATCTTGCCAAAACAATCATAGAATCAAAATCTACAACGCCCAAGTACCGATTTAAAATCAAAATTTTTTTAAATCAATTTTTTCCATACAGCTTGATGCTCGAAAATCACAATTTTCGCTTTTTTGAATTTCGCGGCTTTGGAAATTATTAGAAGTTACTTACGATCGATATCGTGTCTTAAATTTGAATTATAGAGGTCGCTACATGACATTATGACGGTTACAACGTCTTTACAGCACGTGTTTACTCACACTTGCCCTGTGTTTAGTCGATCAGCCGTTCTCGTTGTTTACGTTGTTATTTTGAGTTTTGCCTTGCTTTTTAACTGTGAATTATATTTACAAGTACTTAATTATGAGTGAAAAGGTATACAGTGGCCGCAAGGGCAGTAAAACAAGAAGTACAAGTACAAAACGGAGTAAAATTAGTAATCGACGCCCGTCTAACCGCCATTCGTTCGAAGGCGATTCGGAGCACGTTAGTACCTTGGCTAAGAAATCGAAAACTACTGATTTAGACCGTGACCGCGATGTTGATAATAATTTCGGCTACTGTATCATCCATTTTTTCGCTGTAGTTACTGCTCTTTCTGAATTAGTAGTATGCAAAAAATGTAATGGTGACGTGCGGTTTTTAGAGTCGAACAAGCGTGGACTAGGCTTCAAAATTATTGCGTCTTGTTCGAACTGTGGTGATGCTGATATTAACAGCTGTCCTATAGTCCTAAATTTTTGTAATAAATGGTCGTGCTTATGAGATCAACTACCGTATTATTTTAGCTATGCGCATCATAGGCATAGGCATCAACGGTATAAAAAAGTTCTGCTCTATGATGGATCTTGCAAAGCCTGTTTTTCAAACAACTTACAGTAAGATCATATCTAATATCGCCACTGCTATTTCATCTGTTCGAATTATATGAAAAAATCAGCGATTAAAGAAAAAGAAATTTCTATCGAACGAGGTGAAAAAGAAGGTCTCACGGTGTCAGGCGATGGATCATTGCGAAAGAGAGGATTTACGTCTTTGTTCGGATTGGTGACTTTGATTGGTTGGTACACTGGCAAGGTATTGGATGTGTGTGTGTAAAATCTAAGTACTGTAATGTGTGTGAATATTAGCAAAAAAAAGAAGGTACTGCTGAATACGAAGAGGTATACCCTTCACACAAACAGAACTGTGATGCCAACCATGAAGGTAGTGCCGGGAAAATGGAGATCGACGCAGTTATAGAAATGTTCAAACGCTCAGAAAAACTTCATAATATCAAATATTTGAAATATATCGGCGACGGCAATTCAAAAACATATAAAGGTGTAGTCGACTCAAAAGCTTATAAAGATTTCATCGTCGAAAAAAAAGAATGTGTCGGACACGTTCAGAAGCGCATGGGAATGCGTCTGCGCAATTTGAAAAAAACAACGAAAGGTCTTGGCGGCCGAGGAAAGTTGACCGAAAAGTTAATTGATGAACTTTCTATTTATTACGGACTTGCTATTAGGAGAAACTACGATTCAGTCGAAAAAATGCGGAATGAAATTTGGGCAACGTTACTTCATAAAATGTCGACGAAGGAGAATACACAGCACGAGAAGTGTCCCGTCGGAGTAGACTCTTGGTGTTCTTGGCAGCGCAGTACAGCGCTTGGTACACTTGCAACGTACGAGCACAAGAGTCCAATGCATGACGATGTTTTTAACGCAATAAAACCCATTTATAATGAACTCAGCTCCGACAACCTTCTGTCACGCTGCTTGGGTGCGTATACTCAGAACAATAACGAGTCGTTTAATGCTGTAGTGTGGTCAATTGCTCCAAAGACGGTGTCAAGCGGTAAGACTATAGTTGACATTGCGACTGACTTAGCCGTTATTATCTTCAATGACGGCTTCTCGGGTCTGTTTGCCGTTTACGATGCTCTTGAGTTAATTTTTGGACCAAACATGTACGAGTTTTGCGTGGAAACGGACGGCAATCGCGTCAAAACCGCTAAGCATCGTATGTCCGATATCGCGAAAAAGGCCAGGCGCAGCATTACATCAGGCAAAAAAAAAGAAGAAGAGGAAATAAAGGCCCTGGAAGGACAATTATATGTTGCAGGGATATCAGACTGAAGGTAAAAAAATTATTATGGACTATATTTTTGCGATTCTTAAGATTTATAGCATTTTGAAACTTGAACTAAACAAACGCGTTTTTCTCGAAACCATGTTTTCAAAATCGGCAAGCAGTAGAACTTAAAAAGTTTACATCCGATTGACTTAAAATTTTAACAGTAGCTTCATTGTTTGATTATCTAGTGAAGTACACACGATTTTAGCGATTAATTAACAAGAAAAAAAGTTATAAACAATTTAAGTCGATTTTTTTCGTCGAAAACACGATTTTTTGTTAAAACAATCGCCATTTCGCGAAAAAAAATTCTAAAAACATTATCATGTGTACTTCACTAGCAAAACTCATGTAGATAATAGAATTTTTTTTTGTTATAGGTGGAGTTGGACGAGACTTGTACTGCGCGCCGCGGAGGACCTTTTTGAAAAAGCGGTTCACGGTAATCACTGCACAGCCGCCATTATGTAAAAAAAATATCAATAAAAATTTTTTTTCTCTTCTTCAAGAGTTGCTTAATCCAATTTTATATTATATGTATACCTTTAGTCTCAAATGTCCTTTAAAAAAAATAATTAACAAAGCCTTGTTTTTTAGAGCATAAGGGGGATATAACCCCTTAAAGGGTTCGAAAAATTTTTAAATTATATATTTGTAAGTAAATTCGTGTATGCTTTTGAACGTAAAATGTATTTGAACTAACAAAATATATTTATTAAAGTCATTGAAATTTCTTTCTAAATAGAAAAAAAAAACAGTCTCAATGACTATTTGCTACGTTATCTATTTTATTTTCTAAGATGTAGCGTTATTTTTATATTGCATATATATGAGCACGATGACTGTGTAAATCCAATGTTATATAAATATAATTGTAATATATTATGTAAATAATAAATTCTAATGTCATTTGAACACGAATATATTGTAAAAATTTACTTATTAATTATCTAGTGTATTTGTAATTAGTTTAACCAAAGTCTTCTTAGCCCAATTATGAATATGATTAATAAAGAATAAGCAATAATAAATTAATAATGTTTAGTACTTACCTATAAACCTATAAACGTATAAAAAATATTTTATGATATATTCTATATAAATTATAATAACATAAGTATACATGGTTATAGTTGTTTATATTGAATAAAGATTAATTAGGTATTCCTTAATGAAACGATAATTTTTCGCATCTCTTTTGTGCATTTTTTAAAATTATTTTTTTTATTTAATCAAGAATTATACCTTCTATATTAGAATCCAGCATTGGATGAAGAAATCAAACGGAAATTCAAAAATTGTTGTATTTGACATTTCCTGTCAAATGATTTGCACAAGTCATTTTGTAGATGTTTTTTATTTAATTGAGAATGCAATATTGTAGCAATATTGTCTACTGATATACAAGTCATCCTAACGAAATTGAACCGATTAACCTGGTTAAGACTTGCTGATGGTGCCATCCTGGAGGCTACTTTGTGAAGTTTAGGTAGTGGGTAAGAAGAATAAGGAGTAAAAGTTGAGAATAATGTCAGAAAGAGGTTTCAGATATAAAACTCGCTCATTGAAATATTTTTAAGTTATTTAAGGTTTTTGACTATACAAATAACAACAAAAAAGACAAATAATATTAATTAGTATTTTTTTGGTAATTTATCAAACGAAAATTCTTAAATACATTGAATAATAGAGCAATATGTTATTTTTTTATTCTTAAATCTATTTTTTTGCGTTCTTCTGCTACTTACGGAGTCGCTTTATTTACGAAAAATACGTAGTTGAACACTCGAACTGTCATCAGAATAGAAATTAGCATAATCATTTAATAACTAATTTTCGATTCTGCTAATAATACACACCTTGTATATTTACGTCATGGTCACCGTCGCCGCTTCGGTCGATTCTTTTATCCCCTCCAAGCTGACGCTCGGAGCGAATACGTTTTAGATATAAATCACGCCATCTACAAGTGCTCCTAGAAATTGCGGCATAGTGCGTTTCGTATACATAAGAATTGTACACGTAAGTATTGTGTACAATTTAGCATTGGTCATATATCTATATATAATTTGACCAACGCTAAATTGTGTAGAATAATGACGTGTATAATTTTTATGTGTAAGAGACGCGCTATACCATTTGAGCAATGCTAAATTGTTTAAATAATTACGTGTATAATTCTTATGTGTAAGAAACGTCCTATACCAATTTGTGCACGAAAGTAATTTGTGTACAATAATTATACACGAAACAAGTTCGTGCACAATGGAATTATTTATATTAATTATTGTTTCTACACACACTAAATATTTGATGTAGAATAAATATTTCAAAAAAACTGAGCGTGTACAACTGGTTCTATTAAAATAGTACCTGTGTAAAATAATCCTGTGCTCAATCGTATACTTCAATAATTTGTTTTGTGTACAATCTTTCGTGTATAATATAATAACTTTACAGTTTACTGTTGGGGACATGTGCATAATAAATTTGTGTTTAATTTTTCGGTGTACAATAAATAACTTAACATTTTGCTGTTAATTTTATGTGCATAACAAAATTGTGCATAATAACTAGCTTAATTTTTTTAAATTTAATTAAAAATATTGTGTAAAAGTAAAAATATAATGTGTAGAATATTAATGGCGTATTTTTATGTGTATAATTCTTATGTGTAAGAACCGCCCTATGCCCTTGCTGGCAAGTATAAGTACGAACAGCGCTACTATATATAGAAATAATATGCGAGAAATAATAGATAGATAGTAACTGCGCTACTATATATATATATATATATAGTATATAATTATATATAGTATATCGTGCTTGTCCTCCGGATGGCGTTCTTTTCGTCTGTTTTATTGCATATATATATATATATATATATATATATATATATATATATATATATATATATATATATATATATATATATATATATATATATATACGAAATTTATATATACATTTGTAGACATTTCTAATAAATCGTATTAATGTTCTGTTGAACTTTCTTAATCACATAAAGAAGTAAATAACAGAGATAGCAGTGAACCATTGATTTTCGAAGTTAAATTCAATTATTAAAAGTCTGATTTAGTTACATCTTTTTCAATCACAAAGTTAATCTATAAAAAGAAAAAAAGCAAAGTTAATGTATGAATAGTGACTGAATTGAATTAAGTTAATAGGATATCAAACATCAGATAAGTTCTTAGCTCATTATTAATTTATCCAATTAATATTGTTATTAATATATCTAAAACTTGACACTTTGTGTAATATTTTTTTGATTTCTTTTCAGGTAATTAACAAATATCATTTGCCTAAGTAAAGTAAGGCGTGAAATCCGTTATAAATAAAATATATTTCTTAAATATTAATATACTAATTATAAATAAATTATTAACAATTATTATTATCTGAAGTTATATGTATGTAATTATATCAATGGTAGATATTTTTAACCTGGATTTTCATTAATGATTTATCAAGTATGAAATTTGAATGTGTCGCCGCATATTACCTATTTAAAGTGTATCGTGTTCGATACAGTATTTTCTATTAATTTTAATGTTTTTTTATTTTACTTTTAATGGGTATTTATTTGAAATTAATTGTTTATTTAATTATTATATTTTTATAATAATTGTTTCATAACCTACAAATTTTAGTTCAAGTAAGATGGAGAGAGGGATGGAAAGAGAGAGAGAGAGAGTGAGAGAGAGAGAGGGGGAGAGGGAAGGAAATGGGAAGTAGGAAAGTTATATAGATATGTAGATAAGAAGATTATTGGTATTCGAATCTAATAGAACGAAGGATGTATGTATTGTGATTGAAGGATAGATAAAAGCTAAGATCATTTAACACGGAGCCTCATTTTCTTGATATGGATGATATGTGCAGTAGCTTTGGTAAATTGAAATTAAGTTTAGAAAAGATATATTTTTTTGTTGAAAACAAAAAAATATAATGTAAATATAGATTTGTTTAATTTATTTTATTGTATGTAAATTAAGTCATTTATTTATTTTCTTTATTGTAGTAATTAGTCAAAATTCTCACAAAAACCCTGAAAATCAACCACGTAAAAATGGACAACAATCATCATCACAATTGCAAACAAAATCACAGCAGCAACATCAGCAACAAGGACAAAATCAATATCAATTAAATGACTTTATTAATAAAAAGTATTTTTTGTGCAAAAGAAACGTGAATGAGGAGAGGTTTCGAAATCCCTAACCACGTATTGATCACAGAAGCAAAAGTAAGCTTGTAACAGTTGATTAGTAAATTATTTTAAAAATAAGTTCATGTAGATTATGTTTTAAAATTTTTTAAATTAATAATAAATCCAAATCAAAATACACAGTTTCGAAATTCGAATTATAATTTAAGCATTTGATGTAATTAACTTTGATGTAACTAAAACAGAATTGAGAAAAACTTTAAATAACATTTGCTTTCATTTGGAAAGGCAACGCATAAAAGATGCACATTTTCATAGAGCTGTCAAAAGTGTAATAAAAGTATTAAAGCAGGTAAAAAGTATTTTAAAGGGTAAGAAAATAGAAAGCCTGGCAGTGGAAACTAGAGTTTTGCAGGTGAGGCAAGCAACCCCTGGGAGCCCGAAGGCAGTAAAAAGTACCCTTCGTCTCGACCATTTATTACGGGAGGAAAAGGTCGAGATCGAGAGGCTTATAGACAATTTTAGTAACATATTTTATTTGGTGGACGAAAAACTTCCCACTACCTCTATCCTTAAACTTACATACCTACCACAGACGAAATCCCAGTAACCACCAAACAATACCAATTGCCCCCATGCATAAGGAAGAAATCCAGAGGCAGGTCGCCGATCTCCTTAAAAATAGAATAATTAAACCTTCAACCTCTTCCTATTCTAGCCCGTGTTCTTTAGTACCAAAAAAGGACAACTTACAGGGGAATAAGCAATATCGTATGGTAATATATTATCCGAAGCTTAATAGCAAAACGTTAGACGATCAATATCCACTACCCAATATAACAGAAATTTTAGACCAATTAGGCGGGGACCAATATTTTTCAGTGTTTGATCTTAAATCTGGCTATCATTAAATTGAGATAGATGAACAATACCGGCACAAGACAGCGTTCGCAATATGTGGGGGGCTCTATCATTTTAATAGAGGGAGCTTCAGTTTACGCACAATGCCCGCGACTTTCTCTAGAATGCTCTCAATTGCACTGGCAAAAATTATGAATAAAGTATTATTCTGTTTCATCGACGATATAATTGTGTATTCAAAAACATTAGTTGAACATGTAAGTAGATTAATACATCCGGAAAAATGCGAACTTTTTAAGCCGGAAATAACTTACTTGGGACATTTAATTTCGCAAAGTTTGCGCTCGGATTCGCGGTCAAAAAATAATATTAAACAATTTTTGGGTTTAGCAGGATATTACAGACGTTTGATTCACAATTTCGCTAAGGTTACTCAACCGATGACGCATTTGTTAAAAGACGATGTTGAATTTAACTGAACAAAAGAAACCCAGGAGGTAACCCCATAGTAGCCCGACCCACACCGCGCCGGACCCTTCGGACAAGAGCAGAGGGGAGAAGAGAGAGAAAGCATGCCAGGGCTACTGCGAAGCGACGCACACGCACGAAGACAGCGAGGAATGTTTTTTCACTGTCGACGATTAAAAACCTCCCACGAGTACCTCTTTTTTCGAAATAACTTGCAGGAAAAGACCGTGAGGCGAAGGAGCAAGGCAGATAGAAATGCAGAGGAAACTTCCGCGATTCAAAGACATAGAAGTAGGGGTACCTAATTTAGTAAAAGTTAACACAAAACTACATACAGCTATGCCATTGCGCGATGAGGAAATCGTCGGGCAAACTATAATAAGCCAAAACATCGATGTTTTATGTAGTAATTTGAACAATCTTTTAACCGATATACATATACAGTCGGTAAGTGTAGCTAAAACAGACCGAATCGAAAATTTAGAATGGCAATTAATTATCAATAGGCTGTGGGGTGTTTTTACAAGGAATAAAATAAAATTAATAATCTGTTTAGGTTTAATTAAATATCCCATACAAGAAGACCGGAATAGAATAATTCAGGAAGCGCATTGTTCCATAATCGGAGGTCATAGAGGGATGACAAAAACCTATAAACGCATTAAGCACCATTTTTACTAGGAAAATCTTAAGGAGGACGTACAATACTTTATCCTCGTATGTTTAGATTGTCAACTAAAAAAATTAGTTAGTGTAAGAACGCGATTGCCTATGGTAATTACCGATTCGCCAGTAATTTACATAGACAAATTAGCGATGGATATCGTTGGGCTATTACCAATAACATCGGGCGAGAATGAGTATGCATTAACTTTTCAAAACTTACTATCAACACTCGCGATTGCCGAACCACTAATAACTACATCCGCAATATCAGTAGCAAATGCGCTTACAAAGAAGGTAATCTACGTATTTGAGGCGCCGCAAGTAATACTGACAGACCAAGGTACAATTTTTCTTAGTAAATTAATGAATAGGGTAGCCAGGCGATTTCGCATTAAGCAGGTAAAGACGACAGCCTTTCACCCACAATCGAACGGCTCTCTTGAGCGATCGCATGCAAGTCTTATGGGGTATATAAAGTCCTTTGTACAGAGTAATAAAACGGATTGGGACGATTATATTGATCTAGCAACCTTTAACTTCAACACCTCCGTATCCGAAACTACGCTCCACACTCCGTACGAGATAGTGTTCGGAAGGATAGCGCGCAGGCCGATGAACGGGGACATAGAAGCGGACGATTTATTGCCTACCTTCGAGGGTTATATGACGGAGCAAGTAACGCGTTTAAATAGCATTCAAATGGTCGCACAAGAAAACATGATTAGGCAAAAGAATGTTCAAAGCAATATTACGATCGCAAAATAAATGAGAAAACATTAAAAATAGGAGACTCAGTATGGTTAGAGAAGGGGCCGAAACCCCATAAATTGGGTGACGACTATACGGGACCGCACACGGTGATCGATATCGAGAAATATGTGAACGTAAAAATTCAGCTTAGCAAAAACAAAGCTAAGGTAGTGCACGCTAATCGCTTACGCATGTCTTATATCGACCCCGACGAAAATCCGATTGATTAAATGACGCACGCAGTAGTGGTTAATCAATTAAACAGAATGCTCGAACTTTTTTTTTAATATCGGTAAGAATGTAAGACATATAAATTTTTTTTATGCATATGCCTTCATAGCAAAAATTATATAAAAAAAATTTATATGTATATAGCATAATTTCAGAAACTACACTTTTATTTTACATTCTTGCTATTAATTTCTGTCGTCCAATTAAATGGATAAACGATTTATTTTTTTTAATTAAAATAATATCAAAAATCAATATTTACAGATGAAACATAAGTTTCAACTGGTTCTTGTCTCAGCATACGATCTACTTTACGCAAGAGTTAGCTACGCGATTATCGCATATGGGCAATTCTCAATTAGTTCGGAATTTTGTGTGACGCAATATTTTTTGTGCTAATACAATATTTTTGCTCGTTTATCAGCCAGGAACTAGATTGTATACATTGTTTACAACATATAAACACAAAAAAAAGTATTATAGTAACCATTTTGAAGACAAAAATACGATACATAAATAAAATAGGAAAATTTGCAGAAAATGACGCGTGACTTTCTTATTTTTTTTATTTTTTTTTCTGTAGAATTTGGTGCGTCTTTTGAAAATGTTTAAATAAATGATGAATTTCAAGCATTTGGTGAGCGAAATCGAATATGACATGTTAGAAATGTGTGCTCTTAATAGGGAAAAAGTTACAAGGCACCAAAGTGGCGTGACTACTTTTTTTCATTTTTAATATTTATTACTATGATGCCGCATCGCTATTGGTGCGTAAATAAAATCATTATAAAACCACATGGATAGTGTTCTAGGGCACAAAAGCAACAAATCTATATATGGCAGAATCATGTGCTCCCATAATAAGGGAGTAAACATGGAATGTATACTTAAGAAGGTAAAACGTGCACGGAAGCAAAAACGCATATGTTTTATTAGCACATCATCTGTCTTTAAAAATTTTGACTAAATACATTTGTGCTCCATTATTTACAACACTATTAAACTAAAATTCACTCGCCCCATTTTTTACATCATTATTTAAGAAGTTACAGAAGTTTAAAAACATTGTCAACGAATGTATACGTACAAACTGTTTAAAATCTGATGAACACTCAAAGTATATTATTCTAGACACTTGAATATATATATATATATATATATATATATATATATATATATATATATATATATATATATATATTATATATTATGACATGTGAAAAATTGTTATATTTAAAAAATTATATTGTGTATCCGGAACTTGGTTCCGAAATGTAAAACGTATTATGATAAAAAAGATTATACAAGATAAATCTTATATGACGAAATCCACTAAAAAAATCGGTGTAAAGTTATAGGCAAATTTTTTATTTAAAAAATACTTTAATATTTATTTATTTTAAAAATTTATCATTTGTAGTCAGTTGATTAGAATTATGGTTTTATTGTTTAATTATTGTTAAATGAAAAATAAAGTCGCAGATAATTTTTCGAATTTTCCTCGACGTTTTTCATCGTTGCGTAACCTACAGAGTAAGAAAAAGTTTGTACGGATGTGCTAGATTAAAAGAAAAAATTTTCGATTCCGGTGTCTACAAAGTGCACATTTTGGCGGACTTCGTCGCATAACATTCTACGTGAAATAAATAGTTTTGGTAATTTGACTTCACTGGTTTTTTTATTTATTATTACACATGATTTACTAACTTATTCTTCGAAAATAAGTTGAAAATCACGAAAAAATGAAAAAACGTGTAAAAAACGTTAGTAACTTTTGGTGCGTTGCTTTAAAACATTGCACCACATTGGATTTTGTATTCTAACAGCTGAAGGAACGTATACTAAAAATTTCAGACAAGTGCTCAAAATATAAAAAAAAAAATTTTTTTATAACAAAATCCGAAGTTTGTGTGAATAGCTCATATGACTGTTCTCAACAAGTCTTGAACTTAACCACCTTTATATATCGGCGAATGCGACATACAAGTCCCCGAAATTAATACATCGAAAGTATACGGCGGTTACTCCAATTAAACCAATTTTCGAACGCGCACATAAGACTTTGTATAGTGGAAATTGAAAGAAATGTTAAGTACTGCGGTGCATTCTCACATAGAAGAGATAAGTCACAGGGTGAAGTCAGGTTTTTAGACGAGATAATGGCGGAAGAATGTAAACGAATGCACATATATCGAGCACACAAAATCCGTGATGAATTAATAAGCAATTTAAAAATAAACTCAACTGTACATCCATTGACTTTTGTGGGAAAAATCGATCAATCGGGGGATTGCAGTAACGCGGGCACTTACTCGGACCCTTTTTTAACATTGAAAGAATCTGAAGCGTCGGTTAATGTAAATACAAACGAAGTCACTTTAAAATCAGGAACGCGATGTGCGCTTAATCAGGACCAGTATATAGACGTGGAGGACGGATACGTATTTTGGGACCTCGTGCCGGTAACATCTTGTGAGCATGAAAAATACGGCGCATTATACTCGGGGTATGTAAGTAAGATAGTGGAAAAAGGTAATGAAAGATTCTCGGTATATGTGATGGAATCTAGCGAAATAACATTTGCTTTAACACTGATAGGAACAGTTCGGGTCTGTTCTTATGAATTAATACGCACAGAACATCCAAAATTATTTTTTCTTGAGGGACCATCAACTGAAAATTTTAAAACAAAAAAGTACTCTCAATAAACAATCTGGATATTTTTGCATATGTAAATTCTAAATTCCCGTATGTCGAGAAACATATTAGGGCACAAATAAAAGCTTTATATCAGGACTTAATTTTACAAAAATGCGAGCTCGAGAAAAGGGTAACAGCGAACGCGGTAAGCATAGCCTCTATAGCGCCCGACCTTTCGTTGCGTATCAAATTATGATAGGAGCAGGGTATACGGCTGTAGTAGCGGGCAAGGTAGTACATCTAATAAAATGCATCTAAGTAGATGTACAGAGAAGGGAGTACAGTACTTGTTATCAGGAATTACCGGTGTCAAAAGACGGGAAAAACCACGTACGCATATATTGAAACGCTACGGCACCGATATTCCGAGTAATCAATTAATACCTCCTATGTTTCTCTTGGGAACAGACTGGTTTTCCGTATTACCGCGAGGGACAACAATAGGGCAATCACCTACTATTTTAAAACTCCAACACAAAACAGCGTAAGAATTATACGGACCTGGCAGAATTAGCTAGGAGCGGAATATATACGCCCGAACAGATTCAGGCAGTTGAAAGACAGACTATGTTAAATTCAATAGCTTTAACCATGTCAGGGCATAGTACTAGAATAGACAGTCTATCGGCAGCACGACTTTTTGATGAGGACGCTTTAACTAGGTTAGCAGACAGCACGTGGAGTAGAATACGGACGCGTTTTCTGACTTTCGGCTCAGCGTCCGCGGGCATAATCGGAATTTTTATGATCGCTAGATTAATAAAATTTGTAGTAGATACTATTTTACATGGTTATGCCTTACATTCCATCTACGGCTGGTCGGCGTATATATTTGGTTCTTCGTGGTCCAGTGTAACACAATTGCTTCTACACATCACACGAAGCCTGGTAAACCAAACGGGGAGACACCGACCGCTCCATCAGCAAACAAGCCACCTCCGACTCTACCTCTGCCGCCAAGCCAAACACAGCGGGAAGTCCAGGTGAACTTTCAGCACGAGAAGGGGGAAGGACGGACACACTGCACCGTACTCACCAATCGACTTTATCCCACTCTCCAGGAAGAACAACCAAATATCCCTTCCCTTCCATCTAGAAAAAAAATGCAAGGGCTTCACTCAAAGCGTTTAATTAGCGCACAATTACGTAACGAGATAATGATTCATTAGTAGTCAATATTACAAAATCGAGTAGTGAGCAATTAATATAATAGTAGCTTTTTATTAATATAATAGTAGCTTAATTACGAACTAAATAATTTATCCCTGAAGAAGATATACTTCCATAAAAAGTTAAGTTACATATTCGCATGTATAAGCATACAAGCAATTTCGCTTTTTAGAAAAAATATCACTTTTTAGCGCATATACAGCCGAGTACATCTGCAGACATTGCAGTAATTGGTTTTTAAAAGGAATCTATATACATACATTGAATATGCTTAACCTAAATAATCGGGCTAAACAAAGAATTTTAAGCGATTTAATAAATTTGAGATGAAGACTATCCTGGGCAGCACAGTGACGCGACGAGACAACTCTCGACTACGACTGCCGCATCGAAGAACTATTGCGGGAATATAAAAATCTGAGACAACTCGATAGAAACGAATTTAAAGAGGTAAACGATTCAGCTTTAAAACTGGAACAGTTAGCCAAATATACTTTCGTAACGGGATTACGACCAGAAGTAAAAAGATACATGTACAAGGTAGAAATTTACTCAGGTCTCGAGCACGCTGAAAACCACGCTAAGCAAGTCCGAGCACGTTTAGATGACATTAAAAACATACAACAGAGTATGATGAAATTAATATAACAAGAGACTAGTACAAATACACCGGATACAATTAGCTACCTTGCGCGCCTTTTTCTTTGCCCATGGACACTAACCAGGTGACATTTGAATTAGCTGAGAAGCTATCGTACGTGCGAAATGGTGCACTACCCAAATTTTACACTAGAAACCTTGAAGATATTTTTTGCGAAGGCTGTTATCACGAATTCGTGGTAGATCCAGCGCAATTATAGTCAAAAACGGATTTCATTCACGTCCTATCAAAAATCAAACTACCTTCAAACTGTAAAATTTGCGGTACCTTACTCTTACTAGAAGAGCCCGCAGCCGACTGTATCCTTTGTCACTGTCTATACCGCGCGCATAAACATGGCTTCGGCACCCCCAGCAGGATAATACAGGGCCCGCAAGCATTTCAAATTCAAGCTCGATACATGCTCCCAACTCGAACTCTTTGCAATGCAATAGCTAGTATAGAAAAACACACGAGAAAGTAAGCACCGATACACACCGAGTATATCAACGCGGCCGTTTTAATGGAGTTTGCTACAGTAGTGCTTTTATTAGTAGAGGAACATTTATTAATACAAGTTCAAATGCCGTTACTCGACCAAACTAATTTTACTGTATACAGATTAATGCCTGTACCGGTCTTCGATCCTTTAGAATTACCAAGCAATAAAGCATTACTCATACGCCATTCAGGCGAGTTTATAGCCATTCAATCGGGTTGGAATTCATACTTTTTTAAGCGCCAGCCAAAGAAACGAGTGCAAAAAACTTTGGAACGTGAGACTATGTAAGGCACAAATTTCCCTTATCATATCCAGCGAGTGTTAAAGCACTCTACTCAGAAAACCTTCCTCTCGCGCGCTCTACTAATGTAAAATGGAAATAATTACTGGAGCTAATTTCTATATGGTGAAGACTTCGGATCCATCGCGCTGGATTACATAACATACGATACTGTAAACGCGACCGTGTATTGCAACGGCGAAAAGGTACGAACCACCTTCGAGGGCATTGGCGAACTGAAATTGGCCGCGAACTGCCACATAATAATTAATAATAAAATCTATTATGGAGCGACAGCTTCGCCTGGCGAAATAACTAACTATTTCCTACCAAAAGTTCACCTTAGCGTGATTAGTACGGTTTTCACGCAACTCCACGCGAACGGGACGACGAACATTGTAAAAATCGATAACAACACCCCGGCGTATTGGTACGGGCTATTTGCAGGAATTCTAATTTGCATAACATGTGCGCTTATGTATTGGGTAATAAATCGCGCACGAAGAATCGCGCCGACACGTACACCAGAGCCAACCTGTACCAATGCGGTTATTGGACCCACGCATCATGTGGAACTGTAGAGCGCCAGAGCGCGACACGCGCGAGCCACCCAACACTTCTCGATCTACCACCACCACCACTACCGCCGCCGTCGCCGGTCTGCGTATAAAAATATACTTTTCTCACAATTGATAACCATACAAGTACCTTCATCAAGGACAGGACTAAGCTCAAACATTAACTTATGCGATACCATTAATTAAAAATTAAGATTTGGGCTATAAAACGAATATCATATTGGCAATTCTTTGTTTCTGTTCAAACTAAGTGGAAAATACGTCACCTTTAATGTAATACTAGATTAAGTAATTTCCAGTATAACGTAATGTAACAATCGTAACATGTATTTCAAAATATTAAAGCAAAAATTATTATAAAATGTGTATAGCAAATAACAAAGCAAAAGTAAGATGTATGTAACAAAAATTTTATTATAAGATGTGTGTCAAAATTATTAAACAAAAATCTGTAAATTAATCTAAGATGCGTGTCAGCACCAATAATTTTATAAGACTGTGCCAAAACTATAAGCAGGAATTACGAATTAACAGAAGAGTAGTGTGAAAAGAACCACAAGCAAAACATACTAATTAACTCACATGTAACGGTAAAATGCGATGCTATTCCAATACGTATGCAAATGTGCCACCACGTACTGACGTTAAATAAGGGATGATTAGTCCATAAGCAATCAAAAAGAATTGAATGAAATAAGATGTAAAACTTTGAGTCCTGGTAACTTGTGAAACAATTGCAAAACACCATGCACCGAGAACAAAAGAGCATAGAAGTGTGCAGGAAGATACAATTAAGTAGAAAATAAATCTACGATATTAGCGAATACACCTTGTAAACGCCTGAAAAATAGATAGAGGATAAGCGCACGTAACAGCGTACAGCCTCCAAAAATAAAAAAAGATAAACAAACTAAGGGGTAACTAACTATACCACTGTCTGTACATTATAGACGCACCAAATACAACCAAGACATAACACGATTGTTATAAAAAGGGGAGACAACTAGAGATTAGGTAAAGTTTGATCCTGAGCACAATCAAATCCATACCGCGATTCTTACATTTCACGTATAAACACTCACAAAAAAATTCCGTCTGTCTCTCACCGATGTACCCCACCGATGTACCAACGAATTCTGCTGCGATATCTGCGAGACAGAATAGTTTATTGGGCCGGTATTTCTGGACCAACAAGAGAGCCGCGACGCCAACAAATATCTCGACGATAGGATCTGGATGCAGGACGACGACAACTTCTCGACTTACAGTGAGGACTATAACCTCAACGGCAACGAGCCCTGGGATCTTCAGATGGAGCAGGAAATGGAATGTCAGTGAAGGATTTTTTTCCTCTCCTCTCCTTCCCAAATAAAAAATGAAAAATGAAAAATAAGAAATAAAAATGAGTCGAGTATTTATTTAGGCTTTTTATTTATTTAAATTATTTATTTATTTAATTTATTTATTTATTAAAACTTATTTATTTAATTTATTTATTTATTAAAACTTAATTATTTATTTATTTAATTTATTTATTTATTTAAATTTATTTATTTATTTATTTAATTTAATTATTTATCTTGTTTATTTATTTATTCGACGTATTTATTTATTAATTTATTTATTTATTTATTAAATATGTTTAGTGTTAATTAGGTGTGAATGTATTTATTAGCGTGATTGTTAAAGTGTTATGAATGAGTGTGTTTTAAATTTTGACGTGATAGTATACGCAAAAATTTAGCAAAGTATGTGTATGTATTCTTTTATTTGTATGTTATCTTTATTGTATTTATTTTTTATTCTATGTATTATTATTTTTTTGACGAAGCGTTTTCTGTGATATTTGACTGTGACTAGTTCATTACATTTAAATTTTATAAACTGACGAACTGATAAAGTGAATTATTATTTTAATAAGAAATATGCAATAAGTGAAAGTTAAGATAACAATTATATTAAATCGACTGATATTTTTTAATTATAATTATAACTACATGTACATGAAATTGTAAGATTTTGTCTTCTGACGAATAAAAAGTATATCTATCTATCTATCTATCTATCCCAGGAACATGATGAACCCCATATCATTTCCCAAAATATAAATCTCTTAAAATATAAATAAACATGTAAAAGATGGTGGTGTACGCATACAATTGAAAAAATGCGTATACCTAAACCACAAAAAAAAAACAAAAAGAAAACAACACAACAATATATATATATATATATATATATATATATATATATATATATATATATATATATATATATATATATATATATACATATTTGAATGACAACTTCAGCGCGCAAAGCACGCCAATATTTTCTTTAGTAATAAATAAAAATAATAATAATAATAATAATAAGAACAAAGAAAACAAAATAGAAAAACCAAAACAACAAAAAAACACCGAAAGATCAAATTAGAGTATAATTATTTCTAACATTTTTGACGGCAATGAAAATAAATATAATGAAGTTGCATATGCCGTTCTCGCCTCTGTCCTCCCCTCGCTCAAACCGGAAGACATTGTGTGCACCCGCCTGCTTCGCCCACCACAAGCAACAAAAACAGCATCTACGGATAACACTAATAGCAGACGTTCGCCAATGCTTGTAAGCCTCTCCAGCAGTTCACTTGTAAATGACATCATGCGCGTGAAACGGAACTTTACTAGGTTCTGTACAAGGGATGTAAACATCGCGCTTCTGTACCGGGATACTACTGAAAGCCTTACAGATGGCAAAATTTTTATTAACGAACATCTAAAAAAATAATTATTCCTAAAATTTCGTAGCCTTAAGACCATTGCACAAGGACTAAAATTTAAATATATTTGGCATCGACAAGGTAGATTTCTGGTCAAGAGGCGTGATGGCGATATATCCCATTATTTTTCTACGCCGGCGGATCTTCAAACCATACTGGCTTCCTACTCAAACGATTCACAAACTCCCATTATGAATAATAATCAAAAAACAGCACTAGATACTGAGGCACAGCCGCAACAACCGTTCATTTGTATTACTGAAGTGCCTCGCAACGAATGACTAGGTTCGACTGCTGGAGAGGCAGTCTACGGGGGATTGAGAGCTGGATTTGTCAACGTTACTTCGTTACGAGCACACCTTCTACAAATCCAGCAATATCTTTGTGAACATCTGTCCTACCGTCTCTTTGTAGTTGCTGAGTCGCGCTTAAAATCGGAATACACAGATGAGCAGGTGCGCATTGATGGGTTTTCGATACTTCGACAGGACCGCAACGAGAGTGGTGGTGGGGTAGCTCTGTATGTACATAACTCACTTAAAGCTAAGGTTATTTCGAAATCTAATACATATCAGTTGGGTACTCCTGATATTCCGGAGTATATGATTTGTAGTGTACAGCAGGGTTACTCTGCTCCTGTTCTTGTTGCGGTAATATACAGGCCCCCACATATTCCTTTTATTAAGGGTACAGATCTCGTAAAAAAATTAACATCATGCGTGAATGATTTCAGTCATAAGATTATAATGGGGGACCTCAATGCAAACCTGCTTTCAACGTCGGCGGATTCTCAATTTGTGAGACAGTTATCTAAGGATCTCTCACTAAAAATAATCGATCACGGCGCGACTCACCACCACACTGATGAATCTTACACATGGATTGACGTCATACTGGTTGACGATAATGACGAGGTACTGAGTGCTGACAATCGAGTGGCGACCTTCCCAAGCCGCCACAATATTATTGATGTTACATTAAAAATGCACACTATCAAACCTCCAAAACCATCCACTTTTACCTATAGAGACTTTAAAAAAATAGACCAAAATCAATTATTACATGCTCTTCAAAACTGTGATTGGTCACCACTCGATTGCCTAGACAGTGACGTGGACAGTGGACTAGCGTGTGTCGGCTCCAATCTCATGGAGGCAATAGATAAACTAGCTCCTTTAAAAACTTTCACACCTAAGAATAATGTTAAACCTCCATGGGTGGACGTCGATCTCATGCACCTTTATAACATACGTGACGATGTACGTCGACGTGATGCTGCCCGCTGCTAAGGATGTGCTGCACGGTTTTACACCGGAGGAGTTTAATGCTCAATTTGCGGGGGTGTCAGTCTCTCAGGGCGAATGCAATGATGAGATGGATGACATCGTAGCTTCGGCCTCGGGGGAGGGTTTCGTTTTTAAGAAAATCACTCCTGAGGACGTTGTTCTAGCTGTCTCACATTTCTCCTCGCAGGCTGTCGGGGAAGACGGCATCCCGCAAACAGTAGTAACTAAAGCTCTTCCGGCTATTGGCTCTCATCTTGCCAAAATATTCAATTCATCACTATCAAATAGTATCTTCCCGGGGGATTGGAAGAAGGCTCATTTGATGCCTCTAAAAAAGACTTCTATACCATCTTCAGTCACGGACTTCCGTCCTATAGCCCTCTTAAGCTTTCTCTCCAAGATCCTTGAGAAGATCGTGCATACCCAGATTACAGAGTACATTACATCTAAAAATATCCTCGACCCTTTACAGACTGGATTTAGACGGTACAACAGCACTCAGACCGCTTTACTCAAGTTAACAGAGGACATAAGAGGTGATATCGATGGTATTGGGGATGATAATAATAAAAAAATAAAAATAAAAAAATTGGTAACTATTCTTCTTTTTATTTGACTTTAGTAAAGCCTTCGATACCATCTCACAGACGAAACTGCTCCGCAAACTGATTAGAATGGGCTTCTCCAGGGGCGCGCTTCTGTGGATCAAATCCTACATCACGGGGCGGCAACAAACAGTTGTCACCAGATCTCATGGTCAGTCTGATTGGCTCACAACCAATCTTGGAGTTCCACAGGGCTCGGTCCTGGGACCTCTTCCCTTCAGCCTTTATATTAACGATCTTGTGGACGTTCTGGACCCAAAACACATCAAGCACCTACTTTACGCAGACGATCTACAAATTTACACGCAAATTGAACTGTCGGACTTACAAACGGGCATCGAGCGCTTAACAGCTGCGGCGCGAGCCGTGTCGGTATGGGCAACGTCTGCGGGCTTGTGCCTCAATGTCAGCAAAACTAAGGCTATAATTTTCGGTTCAGTATTTAATATAAATGCCCTCAAGGACTTGCAGTTGCCTGGCATTGAGGTGGAAGGTGGTGCATTCGTACCTTTTGTCGACACGGTTAAGAACCTTGGTGTGTTCATGGACTCAAAACTCAATTGGAAGCTGCACATAGATCATGTCACCAAGCGCGTAAATTGTGCACTCTATGGGCTAAAATTTTTTAGATCTTGTACCACTGAGTCCCTACGCAAGCAGCTCGCAAGCGCTCTGATTATCCCGCACCTTGACTACTGCACGGTTGTCTACCTTGACGTATCTAACGAACTGCAAACTAAATTACAGAGACTACAGAACTCATGTGTCAGATACATTTGCGGCGTCAAGAGGGATGAACACATTACCCCTTACAGGATGAGACTGGAATGGCTAAATATTGAACAACGTAGAACTTATTTTACTTCCATGCTACTATATAAAATAATTAGGATCGGCAACCATCTTATCTAACTGAGCTTTTTAAGCCATGTCAGGCCAGGACCTCCTGTAGGGGCGAAACAATTAGAGATATCTCGGTTCCAAAGTCGCGCACCGACGTAGGCCTGTACTCTTTCGGAGCTCGGGGTACGCGGCTTTGGAACTCTATCCCCCGCAGTATTAAGTACCTGCCATCGCTGTGCAAATTTAAGACAGCGATGCGCAGGTACTTGCACGCACAATCTACTGGCGTTTTAAATTTAGGTTAATTGTGTACTGTCTCGTGTTAATTTATTTATTTATTTATTTATTTTTATTTACTTATTTATTTATTTATTTATTTATTTATTTATCTATCTATTTATTTTTATTTATTTATCTATTTATTTTTATTCAATATTATTTATTAGTGTGTGTATGTGACAATGTACATGTGAGTGTTCAAACTTTTATAAAACTGACATAATGAACATTCTATTACTGTGATACTAAGTACCTGACGAGCTAGTTTCTCTTGAAATTACGTGATATTTACAATATGCTATAAGTGTAAGTTTGTTATAAGTTTTTTTTTAAGTATCTTATTTCATTGTATTATGTATAGGCCTGTGTGAGAGACAGTACACGCGCGCTCATGTGAATAATGATGATAAAATGATGTTTTAACTGAAATGACGCGATATGTATTTTATACGACGCAATTATGTACTTTAATCTGTGATAATTTGTACCTGACGAACATATTTTGAAGATATGCAACTATGATATATATATATACTTTTATGTAAATGACTGTACATTGTTTTGTTTTTATAAACAAATAAATACATATCTATCTATCTATCTATCTATCTTGCGACTATCTTTGGTAAAAACACAGCCAGGACTTCCAGTAGGAGTGGTGTGAAACAGCTCTCGGTTCCGGGATCGCGGACTGATAAGGGTCTCTACTCGTTTAGAGCCCAAGGCTCGTGATTCTTAAATTTAAAACGGCGTTAGGGAGGCAGCTCAGGCGACCGCACGGTCATTAATCTGACATTTTTCACGATAGAGGAATACATGGGTATTTAGTTATATTTATTTATTTATTTGTTTGTTTGTTTGTTTGTTTGTTTGTTTGTTTGTTAGTTTGTTTGTTTGTTTGTTTGTTTTTTGTTTGTTTGTTTGTTTGATTGTATGTTTGCTTGCTTGCTTGCTTGCTTGCTTGCTTTCTTGTTTGTTTGTTTGTTTGTTTGTTTGTTTGTTTGTTTGTTTGTTTGCTTGCCTACTTGCTTGCTCGCTTGCTTGCTTGCTTGCTTGCTTGTTTGTTTCTTTGTTTGCTTGTTTGTTTGTTTGTTTGATTGTTTGTTTATTTATTTGTTTCACTGATGGACAAGTGCTACAGCTTTCAAAAGTATGCAAGTATTTATTAATATGTGTAAAGTAAGAAATTGTTAAATGTATGTATGTAATTTTAATTGTATGACTCATAGATTTGATGACTAGATTAGAATTATGTTTACTTTTTCTGACGACAGTGTGCAATATTTTATGTCGACCTGACTTCGAGTACCTGCAATCTTATTTGACGTTTACTAATGATGTGATATTTTCATGGAAATTATATGTGATATTATTTTATACTAAGAATTAAATGTAAACCATGTTTTGTAATATTTACAAATAAACATTATATCTATCTATCTATCTCTCTCTTTCTTTCTCTCTCTCTCTAACACACACACACACACACACACTCACGCGCTCATACGCAACATACATTAACATTCTCTCACTGATATACACACACAGGGACACACACACATACACACAGACACACACACATATCGTTAATTCTCTTACACACATTAATTCGTATACATAAATATTTCTCACACATACATATAGCTTTTCGATTTCTCTCTTTCTAACGTCCTCTCACTCTCATATTATGTCTCTCCCTCTCTTTCTCTCTTATCCCTCTCACCATTCAAAAATCCTTTTCAATTTTTGGCGTACATACACACACCCTCACACACACACGCACACACACATATATATATATATATATATATATATATATATATATATATATATATATATAATAATGAAAATTTTGATATTCCCTTCGTGGTTCATTAAATGTTTGATTATAGTATTGACCATATGTATAACTTTAATAATAGTTACGTCTGGGTTGTCGTACAGCACTAAATAATAAAGATTAACGAGCCCAATGCTAGGTACTTAACGGCCAGGACCACTCTACCTATGAACGGGCGGCGAACAAGCGTACACGCACAATGACAGTCACAACAATCAGCGGGGATAGAACGGAAGCGTAAGCAGGCAGTTATAAAATCGTAATGGATTCCTGTGGCTTACCTTTATGACGGTACCCTTAGGGTTAACCCGCGGTCAGTGGGCGGTGGCGCTCGGCTCAGCGTGACGCTTCCTCTGCTTGGCCCTCTGGTGCTGACTCGAGCGCAAAAGATTAGGGCGTTGCGAAAAATTTGAATGACGTTTGCCGACAATGAATATTATACTGTACTGGTACTTTTATTGATTTGAACTAATTAGTATATTACACAATGCAAGTCTCAATATGTGTTACAGATACAAATTACAATGTTCTTCAGTCGGATTTACAGCTCGGTCTTCCGTCGGGCAGAGGTTCGTCCTCTGAAGGAGACTAGATCAGAACAGATGCCCGCTTGGTCGCCTGGTCAGCTTATATAGGCTGATTTCTGGCCTGGGTGATATGACAAGGATGCTTCTAGAAGGTCCTGAGGGAGTGGTTAGGGGATAATATTTTTAGAAGACGGTCTAAATGGTATTGCTACTGTAATGTGTATGTTCGGTTTCATGAAAACTGAATAAAATACTGAAAACTTACAGTCTGTGGCTAAATTACTATACTTTTAAGTAAAATTTCCTATACTATTTAGTACAATTTACCGGACGATTTCTCTCCTTGTACAGTTTAAAAAACAATTAAATGAATGAATTTTAATTATTTTTTTCTGAATAACGTCCAATGAATTCCTATGTTTCAAAAACCAACTAAAGTTTATTGAAAATTTTTAAATATCTCTTATGACTTTTAATTGTTTTAAATCGTTTTTAGTAACCTCTACGTTTTCTAATTATCTTTAAAAGGTAGAAGTATGATCACGAATGGACTTTAAAATTTATTGAATATCAGCTCTATGTATTTTAATGAATTTTAAAAACCTGTTTTCAGTAGAGTTAGCCGGTATATTCATGCCGGTCGGCATAGTAGGGTGCGTGTTTAGCGGTTGGTGGTATCTGTTCGAGTGGTAACGCTGTACTAATGGTAATATGTAATATTGTGGCGCGCTGCACATTTGTTGATAGCGTTGCAGTTTGCTGATGGACAGGCGACGGGATGCAACAACTCCCCTCGTCGAAAGCTCGGAGCTCCGCGACGAGAGTTTCGAAGTCATGCATCGCCTCTAATTTGATCTTTCGGTGTTTTTTGTTGTTTTGGTTTTTCTATTTTGTTTTCTTTGTTCTTATTATTATTATTATTATTATTATTTATTACTAAAGAAAATATTGGCGTGCTTTGCGCGCTGAAGTTGTCATTCAAATATATATATATATATATATATATATATATATATATATATATATATATATATATATATATATATATATATATATATATATATAAGTACATAATTGCGTCGTATAAAATACATATCGCGTCATTTCAGTTAAAACATCATTTTATCATCATTATTCACATGAGCGCGCGTGTACTGTCTCTCACACAGGCCTATACATAATACAATGAAATAAGATACTTAAAAAAAAACTTATAACAAACTTACACTTATAGCATATTGTAAATATCACGTAATTTCAAGAGAAACTAGCTCGTCAGGTACTTAGTATCACAGTAATAGAATGTTCATTATGTCAGTTTTATAAAAGTTTGAACACTCACATGTACATTGTCACATACACACACTAATAAATAATATTGAATAAAAATAAATAGATAAATAAATAAAAATAAATAGATAGATAAATAAATAAATAAATAAATAAATAAATAAGTAAATAAAAATAAATAAATAAATAAATAAATTAACACGAGACAGTACACAATTAACCTAAATTTAAAACGCCAGTAGATTGTGCGTGCAAGTACCTGCGCATCGCTGTCTTAAATTTGCACAGCGATGGCAGGTACTTAATACTGCGGGGGATAGAGTTCCAAAGCCGCGTACCCCGAGCTCCGAAAGAGTACAGGCCTACGTCGGTGCGCGACTTTGGAACCGAGATATCTCTAATTGTTTCGCCCCTACAGGAGGTCCTGGCCTGACATGGCTTAAAAAGCTCAGTTAGGTAAGATGGTTGCCGATCCTAATTATTTTATATAGTAGCATGGAAGTAAAATAAGTTCTACGTTGTTCAATATTTAGCCATTCCAGTCTCATCCTGTAAGGGGTGATGTGTTCATCCCTCTTGACGCCGCAAATGTATCTGACACATGAGTTCTGTAGTCTCTGTAATTTAGTTTGCAGTTCGTTAGATACGTCAAGGTAGACAACAGTGCAGTAGTCAAGGTGCGGGATAATCAGAGCGCTTGCGAGCTGCTTGCGTAGGGACTCAGTGGTACAAGATCTAAAAAATTTTAGCCCATAGAGTGCACAATTTACGCGCTTGGTGACATGATCTATGTGCAGCTTCCAATTGAGTTTTGAGTCCATGAACACACCAAGGTTCTTAACCGTGTCGACAAAAGGTACGAATGCACCACCTTCCACCTCAATGCCAGGCAACTGCAAGTCCTTGAGGGCATTTATATTAAATACTGAACCGAAAATTATAGCCTTAGTTTTGCTGACATTGAGGCACAAGCCCGCAGACGTTGCCCATACCGACACGGCTCGCGCCGCAGCTGTTAAGCGCTCGATGCCCGTTTGTAAGTCCGACAGTTCAATTTGCGTGTAAATTTGTAGATCGTCTGCGTAAAGTAGGTGCTTGATGTGTTTTGGGTCCAGAACGTCCACAAGATCGTTAATATAAAGGCTGAAGGGAAGAGGTCCCAGGACCGAGCCCTGTGGAACTCCAAGATTGGTTGTGAGCCAATCAGACTGACCATGAGATCTGGTGACAACTGTTTGTTGCCGCCCCGTGATGTAGGATTTGATCCACAGAAGCGCGCCCCTGGAGAAGCCCATTCTAATCAGTTTGCGGAGCAGTTTCGTCTGTGAGATGGTATCGAAGGCTTTACTAAAGTCAAATAAAAAGAAGAATAGTTACCAATTTTTTTATTTTTATTTTTTTATTATTATCATCCCCAATACCATCGATATCACCTCTTATGTCCTCTGTTAACTTGAGTAAAGCGGTCTGAGTGCTGTTGTACCGTCTAAATCCAGTCTGTAAAGGGTCGAGGATATTTTTAGATGTAATGTACTCTGTAATCTGGGTATGCACGATCTTCTCAAGGATCTTGGAGAGAAAGCTTAAGAGGGCTATAGGACGGAAGTCCGTGACTGAAGATGGTATAGAAGTCTTTTTTAGAGGCACCAAATGAGCCTTCTTCCAATCCCCCGGGAAGATACTATTTGATAGTGATGAATTGAATATTTTGGCAAGATGAGAGCCAATAGCCGGAAGAGCTTTAGTTACTACTGTTTGCGGGATGCCGTCTTCCCCGACAGCCTGCGAGGAGAAATGTGAGACAGCTAGAACAACGTCCTCAGGAGTGATTTTCTTAAAAACGAAACCCTCCCCCGAGGCCGAAGCTACGATGTCATCCATCTCATCATTGCATTCGCCCTGAGAGACTGACACCCCCGCAAATTGAGCATTAAACTCCTCCGGTGTAAAACCGTGCAGCACATCCTTAGCAGCGGGCAGCATCACGTCGACGTACATCGTCACGTATGTTATAAAGGTGCATGAGATCGACGTCCACCCATGGAGGTTTAACATTATTCTTAGGTGTGAAAGTTTTTAAAGGAGCTAGTTTATCTATTGCCTCCATGAGATTGGAGCCGACACACGCTAGTCCACTGTCCACGTCACTGTCTAGGCAATCGAGTGGTGACCAATCACAGTTTTGAAGAGCATGTAATAATTGATTTTGGTCTATTTTTTTAAAGTCTCTATAGGTAAAAGTGGATGGTTTTGGAGGTTTGATAGTGTGCATTTTTAATGTAACATCAATAATATTGTGGCGGCTTGGGAAGGTCGCCACTCGATTGTCAGCACTCAGTACCTCGTCATTATCGTCAACCAGTATGACGTCAATCCATGTGTAAGATTCATCAGTGTGGTGGTGAGTCGCGCCGTGATCGATTATTTTTAGTGAGAGATCCTTAGATAACTGTCTCACAAATTGAGAATCCGCCGACGTTGAAAGCAGGTTTGCATTGAGGTCCCCCATTATAATCTTATGACTGAAATCATTCACGCATGATGTTAATTTTTTTACGAGATCTGTAGCCTTAATAAAAGGAATATGTGGGGGCCTGTATATTACCGCAACAAGAACAGGAGCAGAGTAACCCTGCTGTACACTACAAATCATATACTCCGGAATATCAGGAGTACCCAACTGATCTGTATTAGATTTCGAAATAACCTTAGCTTTAAGTGAGTTATGTACATACAGAGCTACCCCACCACCACTCTCGTTGCGGTCCTGTCGAAGTATCGAAAACCCATCAATGCGCACCTGCTCATCTGTGTATTCCGATTTTAAGCGCGACTCAGCAACTACAAAGAGACGGTAGGACAGATGTTCACAAAGATATTGCTGGATTTGTAGAAGGTGTGCTCGTAACGAAGTAACGTTGACAAATCCAGCTCTCAATCCCCCGTAGACTGCCTCTCCAGCAGTCGAACCTAGTCATTCGTTGCGAGGCACTTCAGTAATACAAATGAACGGTTGTTGCGGCTGTGCCTCACTATCTAGTGCTGTTTTTTGATTATTATTCATAATGGGAGTTTGTGAATCGTTTGAGTAGGAAGCCAGTATGGTTTGAAGATCCGCCGGCGTAGAAAAATAATGGGATATATCGCCATCACGCCTCTTGACCAGAAATCTACCTTGTCGATGCCAAATATATTTAAATTTTAGTCCTTGTGCAATGGTCTTAAGGCTACGAAATTTTAGGAATAATTATTTTTTTAGATGTTCGTTAATAAAAATTTTGCCATCTGTAAGGCTTTCAGTAGTATCCCGGTACAGAAGCGCGATGTTTACATCCCTTGTACAGAACCTAGTAAAGTTCCGTTTCACGCGCATGATGTCATTTACAAGTGAACTGCTGGAGAGGCTTACAAGCATTGGCGAACGTCTGCTATTAGTGTTATCCGTAGATGCTGTTTTTGTTGCTTGTGGTTTGCGAAGCAGGCGAGTGCACACAATGTCTTCCGGTTTGAGCGAGGGGAGGACAGAGGCGAGAACGGCATATGCAACTTCATTATATTTATTTTCATTGCCGTCAAAAATGTTAGAAATAATTATACTATTGCCATCGCTACTGTCCGCGCCCGACCCAGTCGGAGCCCGCGTACTTCGTGCTTGTATGTGCTGCCGAGTAGATGAAAACAAAGTTTCTGTGCCGGTAATAACAGTACCCTCATTACCGACAGGGTCCGCATTAATAAAATGATTTACTCTACTAATATTATTATTGTTATTTAAGTGTTCTACATTGTTCTTATTGCAGGTATCAACCATGGCAGATACATTATTTAATAATTTTGTAAGTTGCTGTTTAATTACCATATTTTCTTGCAATAACATTAACCGATCGTTGTGTAAACCTACCAGCTGAGAATTTTGCACAGAAATGAGTTCCTCAAGTGAAGAAACCCGATTCGTAAGATCTCTAATCGACTATTCCATTGCTGGTATAGCAGCTGATGAAGTAATAATAGAATAATCAAGTTTATTCACAATGAGGGACTCTAGATCGGTCACTGTTTTACGTGTGATTTCAGATTGATTATCAATGTAATCTGTCATGGATGACGACATAACACACCTCCTCAGTCCTAGTAAAGCCCAAGAAGTTAGCCCTGATTAGGCAGTTAAGAGTTTCTTCGGCTGTGACTGAATAGCTCTCATCCTGCTTTTTAACAGTTTCCAGAATAGCCTCTGGGTTCTTCGCTAGCAGTTTATCCAGCCTTGCTACCTGATTATTACTAGTGACACTATCGCAGAAAGACTCCCATGATTTTTGTTGTGTAAGTCTTACAGCTTCTCTATAAGCGACCCTGGACATGTTGTAATTGGCCCAGTCTTTCGCCCTTTTACTTTTCCTTGCTCTACAGTAGAGCCTTCTGATGTTATTTCTCATGTTTTGCAGATTGTCGTTCCACCATCTGGTTCTGCCATTATTCCTTACAAGATGTGATCTGCAGTTTTCATGGTAGACCGTAGTTAGTATGTTATTTAATTGTTTCGCAGTTTCCACTAACCCATCCACATCCTTGATCAAAGTCGGTGGCCGACCGAGTTGTCCCTCAGTGTCAGTCCGGAAACCCACCCAGTCAGTCCTCTTTGGGTCCCTGGTCCATTTTTCTTCTGTAGGAATGGTAGTCAAGAGCTCAAATCTCAATTGAGCATGATCTGAAAGAGAATGTTCATTAGAAACTCTCCAAAATTTCGTCAATATAGTCCCTGGTGCACAGTGTAATGTCTATCATCGTTCCCCTTATTGCATTGCGGAAGGTTGGTTCCGACCCTGTATTTAGATTATCCAATTCGGTACTAACAAGATGCTCCAGAAGGTTCACTCCCCTGTTGTTTGAATCCGCACGGCCCCACACCTGATGGTGTGAGTTCGCATCACCTCCCAACAATAGAGGTAAACCTCTTACCTCACAGAAGCTGACAAGTTTGCGCACTTACGGAGTAGGACAGTCCAGCGCATCATGAGGTAAATGAGGTACGCCGATCCCACAACCAGTTTGAGATCAGGTCCGACCATTATTGACACCACTGCCAGGTCTCTCGTGACGATATCCATCCGTGGGAATGCTGAAACTCCTTTTACCAGCACACACGCCCTTGGGTTGCTCGTACTGGTGTCCCTGTAACAAAAACCAACATTACCCAGCCCTTTGATACATTCCACGGGTCCACTCCTTCTGCCTCTCAGCCTCCCACTCCGGCGGAGTGTTCTTGTAGTCGTTCTTCCTCTTGGACACCCCCGGAGGCGTCTGCTGAGAGGCAGAAGCCGCAGCGATTCTCTCCTTAGCCAGGCGTCTTTTAGCCCCCCCCCCCCCGCTGAGTTTTCTCTTCTCCCTTAGCTCGGTACCCGTTCCTGCAGCGTTAGCTTTAGGATTGGTTCCCGACCCGTGGGCTGCAGTAGAGGGTTTGCCAAGGCTGCCCTCTTGCCCAAGTGTGGTTGGTGTATACCACACCTCGTTACCCTGGGGGCCCAAGGTCGTGGTCCGCAACACCACTTGATTGTTAATTTTTTCGGAGATAGGGATCTCCATGTCTAGATCTGTTTGCACTTTTAAACCCGTTTCTTTAATCTCGTCTTATATTTTACAAATAACCCGCCTGGTACCCTGACTCTAGTGTTGATGGTCAAGAGAGCACCCCTCTATTCCCACTTCCAAGTGCCGCCGTCCCCCGAGCCTGTCCTAGAGAAATCTGTAGCCTCGGTGTAGCCCCCCCCCCCCCGAACACATCAGGGCTCTAGTCCGGTCGCCAACCGGCACTACTATGCCCAGGGAGATTCTGCGCCGGCTGGTGAGACAGACAGGGTCCTATTGGCTAGACGACCCCGGGCCTCTTTACTATCCGGCGGCCTGGGAGTGTTAACCCAGTTCATACATTGTACCCTCAGCCAACCCGAGGGACGGACACGAGAAAGAAGCCGACGGTCCCCTGGTGTTTTCAGAAATAGATGCTCCTTGCATTGTGGTGTGATGTATGTCTCAGTGTCATGTAGTGCTTGCGTTCGTGTTAAATGTAATCGTGTGAAGTGTTAAAGGGACCCATTCAGCTGTACCGTACCGCTGAACGGGGGGCTGTATCTTCGTTACCAGTGCGAGCCGCTGACCTTCACCTTTCATCCCCTACAAGTACGGACAGGAGGAGTGGAGACCCGACCCAGAGAACCGCTATGGGGCCTTTCACTGGTAGAGCCCCTTTATAGGGATACTCATTCACTCCCAGAGTCCGTTTATGAGGATGTCACATAATAAAAAGAGAGCCCGTTCAAAGGGATCTTCACTCAACTGGGTGAGCTGGGCCTGGGGTCCCCGATCATTGGCCCACACCAGTATAAGCCTCCCAGCGGCCCCAGAGGGGCCCACTACAAGGTCTTGCAGCCCCTAGGGGGAGGCCGGACCTGTTATGTAAGATTTAATGCACAGGACCACACTCCTAGAGAAACCCATTCTAATCAGTTTACGGAATAGTTTTGTCGGTGAGATAGTATCGAAGGGCCTGCTAAAATTAAATAATAAAAGACTGATTATTAGCTTTTTAATTTATCTCTTAGTTTTATCCTTAATACCATTGATACCACCTTGTATGTCCTCAGTTAATTTAAGTAGAGCTGTCTGAGTGATATGGCACTGTCGAAAGCCAGTCTAGAGAGGATCGAGGACTTTTATGGATGTTAAATACTTAGTGATTTGAATGTGCACAATCTTCTGGAAGACCTTAGAAAGAAAGCTCAAGAGGTCTATCGGACGAAAGGCCGTAACCGCTGAAGAAACTGTTGTTTTCTTTAGTGGCACCAAATGAGCCTTATTCCATGTTCACGTGAAAGATATGCATTAAAAACCTTTGTGAGATGTATGCCTATGGCTGGAAGAGCCCTAGCTACTACTCTTTGCCGTATTCCGTCCTTACCCAATGCTTGTGAAGAGAAATAAGAGACAGCAAGAGCAACGTTCACAGGGGAAATCTCTTTAAACCTAAAACCCTACTCCGAGGCCGAGGCTATGATGTTACCCATCTCCCTCTCACACTCATCTTGAGAAATCGAAACCCCAGCAAAGTGAGAGTTGAGCTCCTCTGAGTAAAGCCGTGAAGATCCTCTATCTGAGCAGGCAGAAACCCGAGGGCTCGCAACTCCTTCCAAATATCTTTTTTGTCATTTAATGCTTAAAAAATTCTATTTTGCAGATAGGAGCTGCGAGCCTGTTCTGCTTTTTTCTCTGCCTCGGAGGCAAGGTGTAAGTACTCTTACCAGAGCCTGTTATCCCTTGTCCTCTTGTACCGTCGACGTACAGCGTCACGTTTTTTGTACAGATATGTAAGATCCGCATCCTACCATGGAGGCTTTACATTATTCTTAGGAGTAAAACTCTAGTTGTGCTAATTTATCTATTGCCTCCATGAGATTAGAGCTGATACAAGCGAGTTCATTGTCAACGTCAACGTCCGAATAATCGAGCAGCAACCAATCACAGTTTTGAAGGACAGATAGTAATTGAGTTTAATCTATGGATTTGTAGTCTCTGTAGGTAAAGGAAGATGGTTTTGGAGGTTTAATTGTATGTATTTGTATTGATACATCTATAATATTATGGCGACTGGGGAAGGCCGCTATTCGATTGCCAGCACTCAGAACCGCATAATTGTCATCAACTAGTATAACGTCAATCCATGTGTGCGAGTCATCAGTATGATGAGTCGGGCCATGTTCAATCATTTTTAGTGAGAGATCGTTTGATAAGCGCCTTATGAATTGTACATCTGGCGACATTGATAGTAGGTTCGCATTAAGGTCCCCTATAATAATTTTGTGACTGAAATCACCTACACATGATGTGAGTTGCTCAACGAAATCTGTGCCTTTAATCAATGGCATGTGAGACCACCATTCTCGTTGCGGTCCTGTCTGATTATGGAGAAACCATCAATACCAACCTTCTCATCACAAATATCGGGATTTAGGCGCGACTCAGCAACCGCGAAGAGGCGTTAGGAGAGACGTTCACGAAGATATCGCTAGATTTGTACGAGATGCGCGCGAAATGAAGTCACATTTACAAAACCAGCTCTCAATCCCCTGGCGCTTGGCTCCCCAGCAGTCGAGCCTGTTATTTCGAATTTGTCTCAGAATTATTAAGCTGCAGCGCCGCTGATAATTCTTTAGTCGCAGGTGCTTCACACGTATGTCACTTAGCAAGTGGATGCTTTTTTCTGAGCTTCAAACAATGACCGAGACGCAGGATTTTTGTCATACGATGATAAAATAAAATAAAGATCAGCAGCGGTCGAGAAGAAATGGGATATATCACCATCTCGCCTCTTGGCCATGAACTTTCCTTGCCTATGCCATATATACTTAAAATTGAGTCCTTGGGCAACAGATTTCAAACTACGGAATTTTAAGAAAAACTTTTTATTTAAATATTCATTTATAAATATTTTGCCATTTGTAAGACAATCAGCAATATTCTGGTCAAGAAGCGACATGTTGACATCCCGCGTGCAGAACCGGGTACAATGTAAAAGGTTAACTAACCAAGGAGAACGCCGGTTTATAGTGCTAGTGGCTGCTAGAGATTCTGATGGTTGTGCCGAGCGAAGTAGGTGGGTGCACACAATGTCTTCCCATCTAAGGGAAGGAAGGACCGTGGCGAGAACAGCGTAGTCAACGTCGTCGTAGTGACTTATATCTCCCTCAAAAATACTAGATATAATAATGCTCTTGCTCTCGCCCCGCCCCATTACCGACCCAACTGAAGCCCGCATATTTCGCTCTTAAGACTCATGTGATTTAGTAGCTACGGTATTACTTGAAATGTCAGCACTATCATGAGTCTCATTGGCAACTACGTAAGAAGGACCATTGCAAGACATTAACGTATTGCGAGAAGTATCCTGTTTTTTAAATGCTACATTTTTAAGCTGATGGTCCTGCGTTCGTTCGCTCGCAGTGTAAGGCTCACGGAGTTCCTCAGAAACTAAATTATTTGATCCACTTGAGCCATGCGTATTACCTGAATTTATCTTATTATCTAATTTATCTTATAGAACCAGCAATTTCTCAGTTAGTACTACATTTTTATTTTCTAATGAGGTTTGATTGATCCGAAACTCCTCCAGCAAGGAAGCTTGATCTGTCATTTTTTCCTCCATGACACTGAATCTTCTTTTAAGATAATCGAAACCCATTATCAATGCTGGGATTTCTATTACCATTTGAGATCTTCAGCAAGCTTGGATGTCATGGAGTTTACCTCAGACATTACAGTTCCTACTTTAGTAGCAATTACTGAGATTTTGCTAGTGCAATCACGAATCTTATCTAACCTAATTCTGTTTTCTTCTGTGGTGCGATCAGTCAGTTGCATTGTTGTTAGTCCAGTTTTATTAATTTCTTTTTAGCGAATCGCTTAAAGAGGATATGTTGCAGTGGAATCTGGTAGAAGAAAGTGCAATAAACATAGGAAAAATAAATAAGCTTCGAGGGAAGTGGTGCAACATGGTTTAGATAATGCAAAGTTCACGAAAAACAGTTTTTAGGGGCTAGAGAAAAATTTATTGCTTATATCGAAAAATAAAAAAATAGCTGCTTATAGACATTACAAATACCTACTAAATGAGATGACGGAAGTTAAAATATATTAATATTTTTATTTATAAAAAATAAAAAACTACAATAATAAGCATTTTTTTAAATCGATTTTAATTACTTTAAATAATGATCATACAACTTTGAAAGTCTGTGATAATTAAGCCGTGGTAGTACTTATAAAGTGTAAAAAATTTCATCAAAAAATATTCATTATTGTTGCAAAATCCATTTTGAAATTATAAAAACCATTGTGGCAAAACTTAATTTCTACAGCTTTGAGGCGGTACTTACAATCGTTTGAGGTCTCTTTCTCTTCTTTAAGACTTGTTTTATAATAAAAAGCTTGAATCCAAACGATTTCATAAATTTAAACTATTTAAAAATGGCGTCAAAGAAAGGGCCTTTTTTTCGTCATAAACAAAAGGGCACAGTAACACAAATAATATTTTAATTTAAATTGTGCATAGATATTTGGAAAGCTACCATTTTTGTGTAAATTTTAAGCCCCGAAAAGTTGGTCTACGATATCTGTAAGCAGAAATTTTTTTTTATTTTAATTAATTTGAGCTATATATGCAATATTAAGATTCGAAAAAATAGCATCATTTAGATGGATATTTTAAGTACGTGCTCAAAAATGTGCATAAAGTTGTCGTATAAAAAATCGATAAGCGTAGTCCGAGTCAGCGGTTGCCAGCACAGCGGGCGATAGCGATGGCGGCGCGCATGCGCATAATACGGCACTCGTGAAGGCTCGCGTGCTCATTTTAAAATCATATGTACTCGGTATATTGATTAACTCAGATTAATATAAAGGTAAATTCGATATTTTTCTTTCATATTAATATAAAAGAAAATTCGATATTTTTCTTTCATATTAATATAAATCTATAATAATTATATTTGTTCCATGTAATAATATTTGAAATTATAATGAAATGGATTATTCAATAACGTTATACTTGGCAAAATTCTTTAAACTCTATGATATAGTTGTAGTTATCAAATTATTTCGGTATGTATTATGAATAATACAAAGGCTTAAAGGGAATATTTAATTCCTTATAATTTAATTTAAAGTATTTTTATATATATACCTACTAATGTACAGTTACATAGAAATTGATCACTTACAATTATCGTACTAATGTACAACTACGTAGAAATTCAACCCTTACAATCACACTCCTAATGTGCCGTTACGGATAAATTGAACCCTTATAATTATTGTGTGTAATTAATAACTTACTTTACTACCTTTCTCCCGATTTTGTATAAAACCTGAGTAGATATCAATTTAAACTCAGTTGCTTTCTAACATTAAGCATAACAGTTCCACTATAATATACAGTAGTACACAGTATACAGGAGCAGGTATACTGTCTGTCGTGAGGGTCTATAAGCGAGGGCCTTTTGTGCCTGCAAGGCCTTTGTGAAGAAGTTCGGTTGTAGTACGCATGCGTTAAATTTAGAAAGGGGGAGCAGCTGCTGGAATCCAACAATTTTGGCACTTATACTACAACAGTGACCTTGTGAGCATCATCTAACGCTACGAAAATCAAGTGGAGCAGACGTATCTTTCCAGTTTCTTCACTAAACTATTTAATAACTTTGGTACGTACTTTTACTGCATATACATTTAATAGCCAAATATTTCTGTAATGGTTATAGTTTTCTTAAAATTGTCTGTATGGTAAAAGAGAATAATAGGACGCCGGGTTCTCGGCCCTTATATAATAAAGTTTTACGCTATTTATTTTAAAAGTAATTTATTTAATGACAACATAAGAGTCGTGGGCCGGTACATGTAAAAATAAGGAATATGTTACAATATTATAAAAAAATATGCAGGGTGTCAATTAAGTCCCGGGACGGCTGAATATTTTCTAAAGTACTGCTTTTCTGGAAGAGGTCAAGGTCATTTCTTAAGTAACTTTGAACAAGGAACCCAACGGTGACCTTGGATTTGACCTTGAACCTCATTTTCAAGGTTATTTTGAGGTCAACCTCATTTTTTCAAACGGGAACCCCTATTTTTTATAGCGGAATCGGAAAGAGCGGAAAATTTTACATCCGGATATGTATTGAGGTATGGGGTTGAGGTAACCCCTAGAGGTCAAATAGAGGTCAAATAATGACTTCTTAAAAATCTCGCGAGTTCAGTGGTAAAACAAAACAAACAAAGGTCATACCCTAGGTAAATCTTTACGGAGTACCCGACGGTGACCTTGGATTTGACCTTGAACCTCATTTTCAAGGTTGTTTCGAGGTCAACCTCATATTTTCAAATGGAAACCCTTATTTTTGATACCGGATTCGGAAGGAGCGAGAAATTTCAAGTATGGACGTGTTGAACAAGGGATGTAATTGTGACCTTCAATTTGACTTTGTACTTGACCTTGAAGGTCATTTGAAGGTCAACTGGTTTTTTTAATCGGAAATCCCAGTAATAATACCGGAAACCGATAGAGCGAGAAATTTTACATTCAGTCCTTATTCTCACTTTTAGCGTTACCCAGAAACAACGACGTGGACGTAGTAAGATCTGTTTCCTTTTGGGTGCTTGATTAACGTGAGTCCCCTTGCCTCTCCCTTAGAGGGCCAAAGTTTAATGGCAATAACATCTTGGATTTGAAGAAAATGAAATTTCGGTAGTAGATCCTAACTCAGCGACCCAAAAATCCCCGAGTACTCATTTCCAGACAAAAATGTGCTGTTCCCAAGATTCTCATCCGCATTTTGAATTCGCCATTTTGGATTTGGAAAAATCGAAATTTTAGTAGTACGAGGGTAGTTCAATAAGTCTTTAGAATGACCAACAGATGGCGCGCGAATCGCTCCAAATCATCTGTTTTCAGTCAGCACCACTCCCGACTAGATATATGGTGCAGTCACAGTCCACATCTTCTGAGTTTACGTGTTTTTATAACCAATTGAAAAAAAAAAATTGCTTGTTAAGAAAAATGGAAAAAAACGAGTTCAGAGCGGTAATTAAACATTTTCATTTAAAGGGTTTAACTCCATATGAGATAAAAAATGAATTGCACTCAGTTCATGGCACATCTGCCCCTGCCTTAGCAACGGTTTATAACTGGGTAAATGAATTTAAGCGTGGTCGTACATCAATAAGTGACGAACCACGTTCAGGAAGGCCCGTAGAAGCAACTACTCCCGAAATCATCAATAAAATCCACGATATGGTGTTGAAGGATAGAAGATTAAAAGTGCGTGAGTTAGCTGAGGCCACAAGGATATCTATAGGTGCAGTTGTTTCAATTCTACATGAAAAATTAGGCATGAAAAAGCTATCGGCAAGATGGGTGCCGCGTTTGCTCTCAGCTGAGAATAAACGCAATAGAGTGGTCGCCTCTGAGGCTCTTTTGGCGCGCATAAGTCGGAATCCTGAGGAATTTTTTCGTCGATTTGTGACTGTGGATGAAACATGGATACACCACTACACTCCTGAGACAAAGGAACAATCCAAACAGTGGATTTCCACAGGCGAACCAACTCCAAAGAAGGCAAAGACCGTAAAGTCAGCTGGTAAGGTTATGGCTACAGTTTTTTGGGATGCACGTGGAATTATACTTATTGACTACTTGGAAAAGGGTAAAACAATTACTGGTGAGTATTATGCATCATTATTAGAGCAGCTGAAAGAAGAAATTTAAAAAAAACGACCACATTTGGCGAGAAAAAAATTCTCTTTCATCACGACAACGCCCGAGTTCACACATGCTTCGTTTCAATGGCTAAAATTGAAGAACTAAAATTCGAATTGGTCGAACACCCACCGTATTCACCAGATTTAGCCCCCAGTGACTTTTTCTTATTTCCAAACTTGAAAAAATGGCTCGGTGGACAGAGATTTACGGACAACGAAGACGTCATTGCCTCTGTAAGTGCTTATTTTGAGGAACTTCCGAAAACGCACTTTTCTGAAGGATTAAAAAAACTTAAAAAGCGATTGACCAAGTGTATAGAGCTCCAAGGAGATTATGTTGAAAAATAAAAAAAAATTTACCCAAAAAAAATTGTTTTTATACTTTATTCTAAAGACTTATTGAACTACCCTCGTAGATTCTAACTCAGCGACCCCAAAAACCCCTAAGTAAAATATTTCAAGACAGAATAGTCACTTAAAAGGAATGTTTACAAAAGAAAATGATTGTTAGATAAAATAAACGTTTGTTAAAATTGTTTCCAAACTCATTTCAAGTTTGTAAATAGGTAAAGACAAAGATTGATGTCAGGAATTTATCATTACAGTTTATGAGTTAGCGGTTCCTGAATTTAAGGACTCTTGCTAATTAAGCATTTAAAAAAACAGAATTTATTAGATATTTTGCGTTGTTCCTGGATTGTACTTCCGGTTGATAGTTTTCGAACAAAATAAGTTTTAGAGTTCAAATTGGTAGTTCAAATTCGTAGGTATTTAAGTACTCACAATTTATTTTATCTAAAAATTCCTTTTGGAAAAACTCGTTTTCCTTTGCAACTGATAAGTTTTTCTTTTGGTTTCAATTTGTGTACTATTCTTATCTAATTAAAAAAATGGCGTATGCTAAACTTTCGGAGCGAGAACAGATAAGTTTGTTGATGATGCGTGGTTCGGGAGATTGAGTTCGATCTTACCTTGAAGTGCGCACACTGTTCAATAACAATTTCCGTAATCAAGATGGACAAACGCCTATTTCAAAATCTACAGTCGAAAGGACTGTACGGCGCTTCGCAACATTTGGGACTATTAGTGATCTTCAGAGAACTGGTCGCCCAACATCTGTTGCAACTGAAGAGAAGCAGATTGAAATTGCTCAAGCGATTATTGAAAATCTGCATCTCAGTTTACATAGAGCTGGGCATGAGCATGACGTTTCTCATGAATGCGTACGAAAAATTCTGAAAAGCATTCATTTTCATCCTTATAAAATCCATTTGGTACAGGAGCTTAATGAAGATGATCCGGATCGTCGGCTCGAGTTTTGCGAAACGATGATGAATAGAATAGACGCAGAGCCTAATTTTTTATACAATATAGTTTTTTCGGATGAGGCTACTTTCACTTTAAATGGTGAGGTTAATAGACAAAATTGCAGATATTGGTCTGACTCAAATCCTGCATGGATGTTGGAAAACCACACACAATATCCACAAAAGGTGAATGTGTGGGCTGGTATCTTTAACGATACTCTCGTAGGCCCTTTCTTTATCGACGGTAATCTCACTGCAGCTTTATACGAACAGTTACTAAGGGATCAAATAATACCACGTATTAGAGAGATAGCAGGTGATGATTACGATGTAACTTGGTTTCAGCAGGATGGAGCAGCCGCTCATTTTGGTCGAGACGTTCGAGCATATTTGGATATTCAGTTTCCTCGTAGATGGATTGGAAGGAGGGGTGAAATCGAGCGGCCGGCTAGATCTCCGGATCTGACACCACTCGATTACTTTCTCTGGGGTTACCTCAAGAGTAAAGTTTATGCCACTAAACCAAACAATTTAGAGGATCTGCGCAATCGGATTATGCAAGAGGCTGCTAGAATTGATAGAGCAATGTTCTACTGTCTTTCTGTCAAGAAGTTGAAGGTTTTCTGTTTGAGCATCTCCGTTAAACTTTAAACCTTTGAGTGAGAGGCAAGGGGACTCACGTTAATCAAGCACCCCAATCGTGAGAGGCAAGAGGACTTACGCTAATCAAGCACCCCAAAGGAAACAGATCTTACTACGTCCACGTCGTTGTTTCTGGGTAACGCTAAAAGTGAGAATAAGGATTGAATGTAAAATTTCTCGCTCTATCGGTTTCCGGTATTATTACTGGGATTTCCGATTAAAAAAACCAGTTGACCTTCAAATGACCTTCAAGGTCAAGTACAAAGTCAAATTGAAGGTCACAATTACATCCCTTGTTCAACACATCCATACTTGAAATTTCTCGCTCCTTCCGAGTCCGGTATCAAAAATAAGGGTTTCCATTTGAAAATATGAGGTTGACCTCGAAACAACCTTGAAAATGAGGTTCAAGGTCAAATCCAAGGTCACCGTCGGGTACTCCGTAAAGATTTACCTAGGGTATGACCTTTGTTTGTTTTGTTTTACCACTGAACTCGCGAGATTTTTAAGAAGTCATTATTTGACCTCTATTTGACCTCTAGGGGTTACCTCAACCCCATACCTCAATACATATCCGGATGTAAAATTTTCCGCTCTTTCCGATTCCGCTATAAAAAATAGGGGTTCCCGTTTGAAAAAATGAGGTTGACCTCAAAATAACCTTGAAAATGAGGTTCAAGGTCAAATCCAAGGTCACCGTTGGGTTCCTTGTTCAAAGTTACTTAAGGAATGACCTTGACCTCTTCCAGAAAAGCAGTACTTTAGAAAATATTCAGCCGTCCCGGGACTTAATTGACTGTATATAATATATTATATAACATTTTATCATTTGTAATAAAAATATGATTCTGAAAAAAAGGTTGTGTTTTGTAATTAAGACTTTTGTAAGAAACGAAACCATATTTAGGATGTAGCAAAATACTGACCAACTATTTTTTTATGACACTTAAAAAGAAATTTGTAGAAAGCTGCTTGTACAAAGTTATTTGTAAATTTTATTAAAAAAGTTGGCCAAATTACTAAGAAATTGGTTAGAAAATTAATCACAATAGTCAATTCTTTTAACAATTTATAAGTAAATTTCGCACATATTGTAGTCAAATGAACAAATCATTTTATAAAAACAAGTAATTACTTTGTAAGAGCAATAAAAACATTAGTTAGTTAATATTTAACTAAGTAACGTTTTTAAATTAACAAACCTTTTTTCATGTAAAAGTATGTTACGCTGAAGTAGTATTACTCTTGAATTATATATAATTATATATAACCATGTATAATCATATATATTTATATATGATTTTATATGTTTTTATACCATATATATATATAAATATTCTTCTTCGGCGAAGATGCGTGAAACGATTACATAACAAGGCATAGAAAAAAATCATCAGGCTACTCTAAAGTTATATTTGTAAGTAAAAAGGAAACGGGAAAAAACATTGGATGTTCTCAAAGAGCGCGGTACTAAAGATCATAGTCAGAAAGCGATTTTTGATCGATTAAGAAACGTAGATGATTCAGTGGAATTACATGCAAGTTATCACGTAAGTTGTATATCAGGGTTTTATAATTATCGAGAGACTTCGCAGACAAGTTGTGTTAAAGATTCAACCTCATCTGCTTTGGAATTTGTTATGAATTACCTAATCGAACATTTCGAAGAATGTCAATTTTCTTTAACCCTTTCGTGCACATAAGAGTTACAGCTATGGTGCGTGGAAACTGTTTACATTTCATAGGGTCCCGAGCCGCGCTGAATCCGAATCCGAGGTCAGATTTTGAAAATTCAAGATGGCGGATCCAATATGGCGGACGGGAAAGTAAAAAAATCGAGATTTTGAAAAACAAAAATTTTTTTTGTATTCTACGTGAAAACACAAATAGATACTGTTTTTGGTGTTTTTTTCGATATCTCTCTTAGTTTTTGGGTAAAAAATTCATAAACTTCGAGCCGCGCTGAACCCGAATCCGAGGTCAGATTTTGAAAATGATTTTCAAATCGAAACAGTATCTATTTGTGTTTTCACGTAGAATACGAAAAAAATTTTTGTTTTTCAAAATCTCGATTTTTTGACTTTCCCGTCCGCCATATTGGATCCGCCATCTTGAATTTTCAAAATCTGACTCGGATTCGGATTCAGCGCGGCTCGGGACCCTATGAAATGTAAACAGTTTCCGCGCACCATAGCTGTAACTCTTATGTGCACGAAAGGGTTAAGATATATTCTTGACCAACATACAGCTGATGAAAACTGTTCCATTAGATACATTAAACAAAAGCTGCTTGAATATTTAGGAGACAAAATTGTTATATACACGGTAAAAAATTATTATATTATATGCTTTACGGGTGTATCAGAAACAATTTTATCAAATGATTGGTATAATAATCGTACAGAAAATAAAGAAGAGGAAAACCGTAGAGTTGTAAAAACTGCGTTAAAAATATTATTCTGCGAGAAAGTCGAACTAAATATTACAATTTAGATCGTTATCGATCGCCCAATAGCTCTTTAGATAAAGTTCATTTAGACATATCCGGAAATTTTAAATTATTTCTTAACATTTTAATTAAAAGTAGTAAAATATCAACAAATTCCGAACACTGGGGCAATCAAATCACAACATATGCACACTGTATTACTTCTTCTGTAAGACCACGTTCATTTGTATCGCCAATTTTGTGAGTCGGGGTGCAAAAGCAAAACTTGTAGCTGTAGAAAGCATGGATAACGATGCTCCCCTCTATGTGCGGGCTGCCATGGTGAATCGTGTACAAATTGTGAAGAAAAAGTTCTTGAAATACCGGAAGAAAATCAATTAAATTTAGATATCGAGTCGGATGATCTAAATTTTATTTAATCGCCGGCAGCAATTATGAGACCCGCGACAGGGATGATAACGAGGGAGGCGAGGAAGACGCGGGCGATGGCAGCGATGATGATGGGGACGAAGATGGCGACGATGACGACGACCGTGACGGCGACGGTGTCAAAAGAAGCCACTTAGATGAAGTTAATGAAACGCACGATCAACATATAAAGAGGCGCAAAAATGAATGATTCTTCGACGTATTTATATTTCTCTGTATATACTTGTATAATATATTAATTCTTATAATAAAAAGTTTATAGAACATACATGAAAATATACCTGCGTTTTACTTATAGTTTTTTCACCACTGTATTTTTAAAAATTGCTTTTTTATTTATTATATAATAAAATATATATATATATATATATATATATATATATATATATATATATATATATATATATATATATATATATATATATATATATATATATATATATTAGTAGTACTAAAACAATTTGAAATATATATGTAGTAAATAAATGTAACATTGAAAATATAATATGCTTCAAAAATAAAGTTGAATTTACAGTTTTGTAACATTTCATATTTTTTCAGATGTACAATTAGCATTTTTTATGAAAAATCTAGTAGGTGCGTCGTAAAGAATATAAAAATCTAAAAGACGCGTATTTTTTATTTTTTGCAATCACATATGCATATGGTATTATTTCTAGATGAAAAAAATAATATCAATACTCCTGAGAAAGTCGATGAACTTATACGTGCACAAATTTAAAATGATGATATTTATCCACATAATGTTGTAAAACAATTCATGATAAATGGTCTTCGCGGAGCACAAAACATGAGTTCTCCTTGTATGGATAAAAACACAAAAAAATGTATGAAAAACGTTCCTAAAGAGTATAATAAACAAACAACTTTTGGATCATCTGGATGTCCATATTATATGCGAAGAGATGATGGCAAAAAAAATAATTTTAAGCGTAGAAATTGTACTAAAACTGCTGATAACCGATTTGTCGTTCCATATAAACCTTATTTACTTTTAAAATTCAATTCTCATATTAACGTAGAAGCATGTTCATACGTATAATGTATAAAATACTTGTTTAAATATTGCTATAAAGGACATGACTGTGCATTTCTTGAAATACGTGACATAGATATCGATTTTAAAGAAAGTTCTGACAGCTTAAACGAAAATGAAAAAAATGATAGCAAAGAGTATGAATATGACGAGATATTCATGATGAAGATGAGTAAGAAGTATACTTTGAAGAAGGAAAACAAGAATAAATAATAAATAAAATTGTAGAAGCAACTTTAAATGCATATTTAAAATTAAATAAAGTTGATTCTGAAGCACGAAGCTATTTATATTTCGAAATACCAATGCATTATGTGTTTGATAATAAAACAAAAACATGGAATAAAAGAAAAAATCAAATAAACCTACATTAAGCAGAATGTATTTAGTAAATCCAAAAGATCGTCCAAGATATTTTATTAGACTATTACTTTTACATGTTAAAGGATCAACTTCATTTCAAGAATTGTGTACTGTCAATGGTATTGTATATCCTTTTTTTTATGAAGCTGCTGTCGCTAAACAGTTTGTAAATGAAGATAAATAATGGGATAGATGTTTAGAAGAAGCTATACAAGTACAGTTTCCTACTGCACTTTGTGAATTATTTGCATTTATTTGTATTTTTCACAAACCTATTAACGCAAGAAATTTGTATGAAACATACAAACATTTTTTTATCACCTAAAATTTAAAAAAAAAGTATTGGTGAAAATCTAGCATTAAACATAATTGAAAGAAATTGATAAATAATCGGATATTCTTTAAACGATTTTAATTTACCAAATATAACAACACATATAAACGAATATGATGATCTGGCGAAATTCGATGAAAAAATAATGCATTTGATGAATTGCAATTTAAAGTCGATTCACTAAAAGATCAACAAACAACCATTTACGACAACGTTTTAGAATGTTTAAATAAGAAAGAATAAAAATGTATTTTCATCGATTGTTCAGGAGGAAGTGGAAAAAGTTATTTACTCAACGTTTTAATAGACCATCTAAATTTCTATAATATACCATTTCTATGTGTTGCTTGCATAGGAATAGTGGACAAATTTATTGAAGAATGCAAAACTAGTACACACATCATTCAAATTGCCTCTTAATATAACAAAATGTACTACATGTAACATAAAATCTAACTCGAAGGACGGTAGAAAATTAAAAGAAGTGCAAATTATAATATGGGATGAAATATCTATGACTTCAAAATTTGGTTTAGTAGCGGTTGATCGTATTTTTCAAGATTTATGTGATGTAACAGAAATATTCGGTGGTAAAACTATGCTTGTTTCAGGAGATTTTAGACAAACGTTACCAGTTGTTCGACAAGGCAGTCGCATTGAAGTTATTGAAAATTCAGTTAAGTATAGTTACTTATGGATTTTAGACGCATGATGATGAATAAAAATCTTCGAGTATCTCATGGCGAAAATCATTGTAAACAATGGCTATTAGATGTCGGTGAAGGAAAACATTGAAATATTTATGAAGAAGAACATGAATTACTTGAAATATCTGATGATGAAAATTTTAATGATAAAGTTATATTGACTCCAAAAAACAATGATGTAATTGAAATTAATAATAAAATAATGGTGCAAGTTATGGTGCAAATATACGATGTCCAGGAATCAGGGTGACCTCCAAGTCGACGAGACATCATCTACGAGGAAGACTACCAACGGAATAGTGGATTTACCAAAAAAATAACAAATTTTCCCTGTAGACGATGTCCAGGTGTCAGGGTGACTCTCAAATTGACAAGACGGTACCTTTATTAAGGTTATAGTAAGTTGTCAAATACATAAGAAAATCAACTTATTCATTGGAAACTATTTAATGCACCTTAAGTATTCAGTCCATATTAAGTGAATTTACGTTTTATAAAAAAAAATGCCGTTACTTTAGAAGTTATGGTAGGTTCTCGACATAATAGGAAAATCAACTTATCGTGAGCGACAGAAAAAAAGATAGAGAGAGAGAGAGAGAGAGATTTTCTATGATAAATCTTTCAAATGTCAGTACATATTACAAAAACTTACGATTATAAGAGGAAAAAGTACCCTTTTTAAGAATACGATAACACAGCCTCACAAAAAAAAAATTTTCTGACCTGAAGAGGAGACTTTCATATCCTATAGTATTTTGACTCGCTGAATTCGAATCCGGCCTCTGTTTGACCCCATCATGTCAGGGTCAAGGTCATTTCAAGGTCAAATTGACAAAGAACCGCTCAAGCGGAAGAAAATGCTGCATCTATATGTTTTCGGGGTCGCTAAATTCTAAGCCGATGTTTGTTTGACCCAATCACGTAAGGGTCAAGGTCATTTCAAGGTCAAATTGACAAAGAACCGCCCAAGCGGAAGAAAATGCTGCATCTATATGTTTTCGGGGTGGCTGAATTCGAATCCAATGTTTGTTTGACCTCATCACGTAAGGGTCAAGGTCATTTCAAGGTCAAATTAAGTAATCGCTGAAAAAATTTGTAAGTTGAGAAAAGTAACATTCATAAACGTCAGTCAGTTTGATTTACTATGCATGATGAGCATTTCTCGCTCCATAAGTCTATTGCACTCGATTGAACGTCTGCATTCAATAGATACTGTGACCGTCGGCATTAGCATAGCCCAATGTACACCACAAGGAGGTTGCGCGAGCGGATTTCGTACATCATGTAGCCCTGATAAGGGCTCATTATTAAGCTAGAATAACTGTTTTGAAATTATAAAACAAAACTTACTCATTTTTCTTTTTACTGCTATAACATGTTCTCTTTTCTTCAAAAGATCTGTACAAAGGATTTTTTTTGCGCTTTTTACCTTTCCTTTGTGTATCTCTCTTAAGCATCCAACAAAAATCTGCCATCATATTTTCATCCCACCTTCCCTGGTATCGAGTTTCCATGACTTTAATGTCTTGGTGAAAACGTTCACCCTGCTCTTCACTGAAGTGTCCAAGATTCTCTGGAAATTTATTAAGATGTGAATGTAGAAAATGCAATTTTAAATTCATTAAGCATCCCAATTTTTGAAAGCTCTTCAACATTTCTGAAACAATTTCCTTATACTGTGGGCTTTTTCTATTTCCCAAAAAGTTTTCTGCAACTGCTTGGAAACTAAGCCAAACTGTTCTCTCTACTTCATTCATTGTACTAATGAAAATTGTATCTTTAAACATAGTACGAATTTGCGGTCTATCAAACACTCCTTCTTATATTTTAGCATCGCAAATCTTGGGAAATTTTTTGCGTAAATACTGAAAACATTGACCTGCTTTATCTAGAGCTTTAACGAATTGCTTCATGAGTCCAAGTTTTATATGGAGAGGTGGAATCAAGATTTTTGTTGGATCTACTAAGGATAGGCGAATGACGTATCGTGCACCAGGATCGAATGTGGTTCTTACTGGCCATTCAATTTTTTTGTAATGATTCTGTCGATCTCTACTATCCCACAAGCAAAGGTAGCAAGGGTTTTTCGTGAAACCAGATTGTTGTCCAAGAAGCATGTTATAATTTTTAAATCTCCACAAATCTGCCAATGATGATTCTTGTAATCGTTTTTTTAACAGCACTTCCATACTTTCATATTTTTCCTCCATGACAGTTGACTGAGCTATTGGAACTGGGGCATACACATTCGTATTGTGGGGTAAGACGGCCTTTATACTTCGTTTTGAAGAATCTATAAAAAGTCTCCAATCTTCAGATTTATAGCAATTTTCCTTCAATTCATTAATAAGTCCTTTGGCATCTGTACAATATACCAGCGATGAAACTTCGTCCTTCGCAAAATATTTACGAAATTCTCGGTCTCGGTCTCGATAAAAAGAAATGCATGATGAAATGATAAAATACATGATGTACAGAATCCGCTCGCGCAACCTCCTTGTGGTGTACATCGGGCTATGCTAATGCCGACGGTCATAGTCTCTATTGAATGCAGACGTTCAATCATGTGCAATAGACTTATGGAGCGAGAAATGCTCATTATGCATAATAAATAAAATTGACTGACGTTTATGAATGTTACTTTTCTCAACTGACAAATTTTTTCAGCGATTACTTAATTTGACCTTGAAATGACCTTGACCCTTACGTGATGAGGTCAAACAAACATTGGATTCGAATTCAGCGACCCCGAAAACATACAGATGCAGCATTTTCTTCCGCTTGGGCGGTTCTTTGTCAATTTGACCTTGCATCTAATTACATGCTTAAAGTCATTATTTGTACTTCTAGTGTTCACTCTTCAATAATTCTCCCATATATCATTTGGTATGTTGATAATACTCGATTTCTTAGGTATTTGACGTTATACCCACGAGTTGGCGGTTATATTTTGGTTTTCAATAATTTTTCATTAATCTATATCAATCTACCAATATTTAAAAAAAAATTTAAGTCCTTAAGTCATTTCTACGAGGCGCTATTTTATTTTGACACAAATTTTCTCATTTGCGCACATAGTGCGCCGTAGATGAGCCCTCGAAGAAGTAAGATAATGAATGCCCCTACGCTCCGTGGAAAAACCACTTGATTTTCTACTGCTCTAAAAATACTTTACAATACGTGTAACTAATTTGACAAGAGTGACCCGGAGTACTACGACATGTACTCGTGCATATAGGGTTCCTGCCGATCCTGCCAGGACATATTACAGCAGAAGGGCTGTAACTTCTAGCAATACTGGGAGACCACGAGTAGCACACCATTACAAAAATGAATTACGTAGGTGCTACTTTTCTATAGTAGTTCTTTATAACCCTCTCTACTTTTCTTTCTTTTCGGCCTGTGGGAATAAGGTTGTAACAAAAGAGCCCCCGCCGGATGCTCAAGAGCTTCACCAGGGTTCGGATGGGGGTTAGGTTTGTGATTATTATTAATAAAATAAATAGAGATGTTTATCTTAACGAAATTATAATACGAGATTTATTTATCTCAAAAATCCAACAAAATATTTACAACTGATTTAATAATCAATGTAATTAAACTTAATAGGGTTAGACGCGGAAACCGTTCCTTGTCTGGCTTGATCACCGCGATCTCCTTTAATCTATAACATAAAGACAGGCGGAAACCAAAATACATTAGTTAAATTACCTAATACTTATAACCTATTTAACGCGTACATAGAACATTAATCTAATTGCTTACAATATATATTTAACCTCTGCACTCGTGGAGGCGTATCTCCACGAGGCCGCTTCTAGTATTTACTAATAATCCGGGAGCGCCCGTCTTATTAGTGTTTTCTCTCCGTCACACTGGAGTACCTGTCAAGGAGCACCATGGAAGGTTCTCCAGTGCACCAGACACGGGGGCACCCGTAAGTCTGGCCGGAGGTTTCCCTATGCTAAAGTTCGGACTTTCGGACGAACGGGCGTGTGGTTGAAGAGCGCCTCAGGTCACGGCTCGGGTGCGATTTTCTTACCGGTTCATCTACCGGTGGACCTCGAGCGGGGTGCGCCTCGCTGCGATATCCTCCAGTAGATGTACCGATACTTAACCGTCTGCACCTCAGGATACTGACCGAGGAGCGCCTCGAGTCAGGAGCCTGGATATGCCGGCGTGAGTCGTGTACGCAGCCACAGACTCCTGTACTCGTAAGCGCGATCGAGCGTGCTGGGGCACCAACTCACTTGCTCAGCGCCCGCGAGTAGACTGCCGATGTCCAACTACTGCAGGCAAAAGGTCCACTTTTCGCTCTCTCTCCCCACCGCGTTGCGCTTCTCGGCGCTGCGAGAGCGCCGCTGGGCAGTGCTGGCTAGTGCGCGCCGCCGGAGATTTCCCCCGCCGCCCGTCGTCCGAACGCTGTTCATTCCGCGGCGGCTACTGCCTACCTTGCGCTAGCCGCCCCACTTCCCTTCTCTCCGTCTCTCTTCCATTCTCCATCCGTTCGCTTTGCGTTCGTATTGAACGCACAGCGAATTTCCAGAGAATCGGTTTTGTTTAACGTTAACTAATAATTACGACGAGGGGTACTTTCGTCGCAAGGTGATAGACCAAACCACGGAGTTGGTCCTCCCAACTTTGCCTCTCTACTAACCTGGGCCCGCACAGAGTTTAAAAATAAGGTCATGCACCTTCCGCTTGACCGGGAAACTATGATGCCTGTGGCTAATAGATTCCCCGAGGGTGATTAGGTTGCTCTGGGCCCCATCAGTATCATGTCATATTCAATCATTGATTGATCATGATTTACTAACACAGTAATAAATGAAAAGAAAGAAAGCTTTCTGTGGGGTTCGTGTAATGTAAAGTATAAGGAATAAACTAGCTTATGTAAAAAAAAAAAAACAATTAGCAAATTTTCTTATGTTAATTAATTGATTATAATTAAATAATATTGTTCATTTGGTTGTATTATTCTCGTTTATTGGGCCGAACGTTCAGACTGTAGACGTGCCTCAATCTGATTGTCGAGTGACGCACGAGTGAAGAGAAAGGAAAAATCAGATACTTTCGTTATATACTTTTATATGTCTTTGAAAATAATATACCAGTAATACGTTAAAGATTAGCATTAATTTTTGTATTTATTTTTTTATATAAGAGGAAGCAAATAATATAATGTACCAGAAAAACAATTAATTATCAGAACGAGATTTTTTTTACTCTATTTCATTTGGATTTTTTTAACGTTTCAAATATATATGTAATTGTGAATATTTGAAGCGTGAACGTAATAAATAAAGAAATAAAGACGAATTGCAAAATTTAATAACCATAAATATTGTCTTGGAATATTATCGTCTACAATTATTTTTCCACTTTCACCACTACTTCCCACCTCACACACACGCCTCACATAATTAACTATAAATTATTTGAACGAAAATAAGGGTAAAGAACCCACTGCAATATCGAGCATTTGTTTAATGTTTTTTCGACATTAAACAAATTTTTTCTAATTTTTTCTCTAAATAAGACGTAAAAAAAATGTCGTGTCTCAAGACGGCGTGTTCGCGGGTTATGAAAAATATTTTCCAAATAAATTAACTAATATAAAAAATAATAATTACAACCCACAAATATATTATTAAATCTGTTATTACTAATATGAAAGCGTATAAGTTTTTGTATATGCAAAAATAAAGTATCTATTTATCTATATATTATCCACTTCTCTATTATAACAATTATTCAAAATTAAACCAACTTAAAAAAAGAACTGTTTGTAATTTCAAAAAATTCAGTTATTATTTGCAACCAGAAAATATTTTCTTGGGTAAGAAATGTGCATGTAACTCTTTTACATTCTCTTAATATCAGAACTATCTCCAACAGCACCTTTGCAGGCAAATAATATTCATACTGAAGTTGATTAATAATTATTAACAACATGTACAATGTTTCTTATCCTCTTCAATTACATAAGTATTAAATTTAAATTTAAATCTTTATATGTTTTTTTCTTTTATATTACATTATCTTGATATTAATATCGTGTATAAATTATTTAATATTAAATAATGTGAAATGTAAATATAAACAATAACCAAAAAATTTTTCAACCAGGTTCATTAATTATATTACTTTGAATTTGTCGTTCTTAACAGTTTATTAAGTGGATATAAAAGAGTTTAATGCACATTGCCTACCGCAGAAAATATTTAAAATTATATACTGTTTGCAAATAATAACTGAAGTTTTTTTAATTTCAACCATTTTTTTTTAAAGTTGTCTTAATTTCGAATAATTGTTATAATAGAGAAGTGGATAATTTGACCATTATCTCTATTTTTAGCAAGAAATGCAGCTTTATTACGGAATTAAGACTATATCAGTTTCTTTTGTACTAATATGAGCTACCATCATAATTTTCTTAGTGATGAACCATATAGTCGAACCCATTATTATAGGTACTAAATAGGCATTTTAATCATATTTTAGCATAATTTGACTGTTATTTCTATTTTTAGAAAGAAATACAGCTTGATTATCATCCTGGGAGTTATGCAGGTACTTATGTACAAAAAAAGGCATCTCCATGAATTTTTTGATGTTGAGCCGAACAATCGAACCCATTATTAAAGGTGCTAAATAGGCATTTTAATCACATTTTAGCATAATTTGACTGTTATATTTATTTTTAGCAAGAAATACAGCTCGATTATCGTTCTAGATCTTAAATGGACTAAATCCATGTGATAAAGGGTCCTATGACCTTGGCAATATTTCTTTTAATTATTTATTTTTAAATTAAACATTAAATTTTAATTTTCAATTGAAATATTTTAAATTATGAACTAAAATTTAATTTGCAATTAAAAATTATCAATGAAAAATTACATTTTTTTTAATATATAACTTAAATCATTAAATTACAAATAAAAATTACTTAATTAAGAACTAAATTTAGAATTACAATTTAAATTTTTTGACTATTAATTCTAGCATGCAGATGACAAGTACAGCGTTAAAGGGGCAGGCCTGGGTTTAAAAAAAATTTTTTTTTACTAGTCCATGAAACTTTTTATGTTTGATAGAAATCATTTTGAAAATATTCATGCTATATATGTTTAGTAATATTTTACATTTTTCCGTTATAAAGCCTCAAAATCTTGATCCTACACGTTACAATAAATCACTATTTTCAATGCCATGCTTATTAAAGTTACTGTGTTCCTCACACGATTGCATGTGAACGAATGTTCTCTTTTCGACCGTTAATCGGCTCCTATTTACTTGAATTATTTTTATTATTTTTTTTCGGAGACGTAACCGATTTTTTGAAAATTTTTTATTTTATTTTTTTTAAATCAGTTGGGTCTCCTGAAAAAAATAATAATAAACATTTTAACAATAACGTGCTTTGCTCTTTTTGTAATACATGTCAAAAGGCGTCGAATAACAGTCGAAAAAGGAAAATTAATTCATCATGTTACCTGCAATCGTGTGAGGAACACAGCAACTTTAATTAATTATGGTATTGAAAATAGTGATATTGTGACTTGTTAGATGAAGATTTTGAGGTTTACAACGGTAAAATTTAAGATATTATTAAGTATTGATAGCATAAAATTTTGCAGATGTTTGCTTTCAAATATAGAAAGTTTTCTGGAGAATTAAATAAAATAGTAGAGGAAGAGAATAATCATGGTAATAATGATACTAAATATGAAGACTGCTCAGAAAATGAAATATTAAAGATTGAAAGCAAACTATTAAAAGTGCTGAATAAGGAATTAAAAGAAATTTAAAGGATGAGAAGAAAAATTCAATTACAACTACAAAAAAGTGTACTTTTGCAGAAGTAACTGCAAATGACAAAATCAAGCCTAACAAGTACCTAAAATAATAATAAAAGAGACTAAAAACACAGAAAACATTGACAAGATTAATGAAAAAGTGTCACATTATTTAATGAAAAACAAATCAATTCAAACAATAAAATAATCAAGAATAATGATAATGAATTAATTATAAATTGTTTGAATGGAGAGAGTATTAACAAGGCATCCGATACATTAAATTCAAAACTATCAAATGTTTGTGAAATAAATAAAGAACAGATTAAGAACCCTAAAGTAAAGATAATAGAAATTAATAACTTTGAAAAAATCGATAATACAAGTCTTGAAGACCATATTAATGAAAGAAATTTCAAAGCTTTAAAAAAATGTACCTAAAATAATAATAAAAGAGACTAAAAACACAGAAAACATTGACAAGATTAATGAAAAAGTGTCACATTATTTAATGAAAAACAAATCAATTCAAACAATAAAATAATCAAGAATAATGATAATGAATTAATTATAAATTGTTTGAATGGAGAGAGTATTAACAAGGCATCCGATACATTAAATTCAAAACTATCAAATGTTTGTGAAATAAATAAAGAACAGATTAAGAACCCTAAAGTAAAGATAATAGAAATTAATAACTTTGAAAAAATCGATAATACAAGTCTTGAAGACCATATTAATGAAAGAAATTTCAAAGCTTTAAAAAAATGTGTGGGATTATACATTCTTACATGAATAAGAAAAATAATATGCAGCCTATAATAATAGAATTGACAGCAGAATTGTATCAATACGTCAGAGAGACCAACAATACAATTTTTGTATGTTATCCAAATAGTAGAGTTTATGATTATCTGAAAGTTAAACCTTGTTACAATTGAGGAAGGTTTGGACATAATCGGAAAAAATGTAATAATAATTTTATGTGTTTGAAGTGTGCAGGGGAGCATAAATCATAGGATTGCAATAAAACAAACAAAAGGCGTACAAATTGTGTATACAGCAATGTAAAATATAAAACAAAATATAGAATTGAACACGTTGCTACAGACAGCCACGAGTGTGAAATTCTGAAAGCTAAAATAAAGAGGTTTATAGACTTCACTGATTATATCATTAAACCTACTGAACCGAGACACATCGGTAAGGCAGATAACTTTGACAACCAGCTGGATATTATACTTACAGTATCCACAATACTATCGTTTAAATGGATACAAAAATTACTACAGTGAAAGTACAGTAAATAAAGCAGATGGAGTAATAATGTACATTAAAGACAACATATTTGAAACTGCTAAAATTGAAGTTTATGATAGGTTAAGTATTGTAAGTACTGATGTTAAATTGATTTGCGGAGAATCATTCGGAATTTCGGCAATTTATAGATGACATGATGTGCCAAAAACAGAATTCATGCTTAATATGAAAACATTTTTGAAAGATCAGGCAAATACAACAAACAACTGTATTGTAGGAGACTTTAACATTGATATGTTGGAAAAAAATTTAAGTAGAAAAGAATTAAGTGATAATAGTATTAGTCAAGAACTTATAAATAACTTTTTAGAGTATAAATATACTCCTTGTTTTATATGCATAACAAGGCCCCCATTAGACGACGAATGGGGCACCTGCATCGACAACTTTTTTGTTAAAAATAATAATATAACAGTTGATTCTTTTAAGTTAAATAATCCTTTTAACGACCACTATCCTCAGATTTAAAACGTGGACCACGTCAAATTAAAACAAATATATAACAATATAACTAAATATATGAATTATTCTAAAGTAAAGAATATTGCCAGAAATCCTAACTGGAATTTAAATTTGTCTATGCAGGACCCAAATCGTTCAGTAGACAAACTAATACAGATGATGAATGAATTTGTTGAAAAGGCCACTACATATAAACAACTAACAAGAAAAAATAAAGACTTAATACCGAGATAATAGTATTATGTAAAACAAAATAGAATATATATAGTTTATGAAAAAAACACAACTTGCTAACTATTAAAAAATGAATATAATAATTATAATAAAATATTGAGTTAAGTTATAAAAGATGCAAAATATAAATATGGAACTGAAGAAGTAAAATTGCATAGTTAAAATTCAAGGCAGTTATGGAATATAATCAACACTAAATTGGGAAAAATTGATAATCAGGGTAAGTCAATTGACTACATGTATGAAAATAATCAAAAAATTGAAAATAAAACTAATATTGTTAATTGTGTGAATAACTACTTTTGTGAAGTGGATACAAAATTAAGTGCGCAAATTACACAATTAGACACCGATAAATTGAAACTTCCTGCAAGGAACTGCAATTCCATTTTTCTTAGTCCTACAGATTTCAATGAGATACACAAAATTATTATTTCAATAAAAAAATCCGGAAGCGTAGATAATATAAATGTTAATACAGTACAATCAATATGTTAATATATACTATTGCCACTAGAACATATTTTTAATTCGTGTATTGAGAAATCCATATGGCCTTATGCTTTTAAAATGTAATATAATATCTGGCAAACAATTTGGTTTTGTTAGAAATAGAGGTACGACAGATGTTTGAATTATAAAACAAATATATACAAAAATTTGGATAAAAGAAAACCTATAATTACAGTATTCTTAGACCTGGCCAAAGCATTTGATACTGTGAATCATAGAATACTACTAGATATTCTTGATAGATATGGTATAAGAGGTAGTGTCTTAAAACTGTTAACTAGCTATCTCTCAGATAGACAACAAAGAGTTAAAATTCACGATTGTAAGAATGAATACAAATTAATCTCCACAGAATTATTTATACTCTATGTCAATGATTTACTGAGAGATATGCAAAATGATACAATCATGTCTTATGCTGATGACACTGTCATCATCTCAAGTGATGATACGTAGTCTCGGGCACAGGATAAAATGAATATATATCTAAATCAAGTGTCGCAATGGCTTACTTTCAATAAATTATCATTGAATGTAAGTAAAACTGTTTACATAACGTATGAAAATTACTGTGATAGTGTGACAGAAACACTATACAGTAGAATCTCCTAAGTATCTAGGATTGTTATTCGTTTTCAATATGAAATGGGACAAATATATCAACTATATTGTAAAAAGAACTAGATATCTAATATTTATTTTTTCCAAAATTAAAAATATTATGGAATCCAGAACAGTAATGATAATTTATTATGCATTTGTTCAAAGTTTAATAAATTATGGAATAATTGCCTGGGGAGGAGCATATAGTAATACCCTAAACCAAATACAAAGAATTCAAATAAAAATATTAAAAATCATAAATAGAAATCGATTCTCAGAGCAATATCTCCCGCTTTCTGTAAGTCAATCCTTCCTTTTGGAATCTGTTTGATTTCATTATGAAACACTGAAAGAAATATGTGAGTCCAAAACAAGCAATACTAGAGATAAAAGTATTCAATTACTGAAAATAACTAAAACAATAGATAAAAAGGACAGCTATATAGTAGCTATAAAAGTGTTCACTGAGTTATCAAATGCTATCAATCATTAACTACCAATAAAGTTAACACAATGAAAAAATTAAAACGATTTGTCATGAATCTATAAGTTTCGATATAACTATCAGCTTAGTTCAATTTGCGTGTAAATCTTATCTGATGTTAAAAAAAAATTTTATTTTATTTTTTTGTATATGTATTTTTTATTTTTAAGTTAGCTTTTAAATTAGTACAAGGGTAGTTCAATAAGTCTTTAGAATAAAGTATAAAAACAATTTTTTTGGGTAAATTTTTTTTTATTTTTCAACATAATCTCCTTGGAGCTCTATACACTTGGTCAATCGCTTTTTAAGTTTTTTTAATCCTTCAGAAAAGTGCGTTTTCGGAAGTTCCTCAAAATAATCACTTACAGAGGCAATGACGTCATCGTTGTCCGTAAATCTCTGTCCACCGAGCCATTTTTTCAAGTTTGGAAATAAGAAAAAGTCACTGGGGGCTAAATCTGGTGAATACGGTGGGTGTTCGACCAATTCGAATTTTAGTTCTTCAATTTTAGCCATTGAAACGAAGCATGTGTGAACTCGGGCGTTGTCCTGATGAAAGAGAATTTTTTTTCTCGCCAAAGGTCGTTTTTTTTTAATTTATTCTTTCAGCTGCTCTAATAATGATGCATAATACTCACCAGTAATTGTTTTACCCTTTTCCAAGTAGTCAATAAGTATAATTCCACGTGCATCCCAAAAAACTGTAGCCATAACCTTACCAGCTGAGTTTACGGTCTTTGCCTTCTTTGGAGCTGGTTCGCCTGTGGAAATCCACTGTTTGGATTGTTCCTTTGTCTCAGGAGTGTAGTGGTGTATCCATGTTTCATCCACAGTCACAAATCGACGAAAAAATTCCTCAGGATTCCGACTTATGCGCGCCAAAAGAGCCTCAGAGGCGACCACTCTATTGCGTTTATTCTCAGCTGAGAGCAAACGCGGCACCCATCTTGCCGATAACTTTTTCATGCCTAATTTTTCATGTAGAATTGAAACAACTGCACCTATAGATATCCTTGTGGCCTCAGCTAACTCACGCACTTTTAATCTTCTATCCTTCAACACCATATCGTGGATTTTATTGATGATTTCGGGAGTAGTTGCTTCTACGGGCCTTCCTGAACGTGGTTCGTCACTTATTGATGTACGACCACGCTTAAATTCATTTACCCAGTTATAAACCGTTGCTAAGGCAGGGGCAGATGTGCCATGAACTGAGTCCAATTCATTTTTTATCTCATATGGAGTTAAACCCTTTAAATGAAAATGTTTAATTACCGCTTTGAACTCGTTTTTTTCCATTTTTCTTAACAAGCAATTTTTTTTTTTTCAATTGGTTATAAAAACACGTAAACTCAGAAGATGTGGACTGTGACTGCACCATATATCTAGTCGGGAGTGGTGCTGACTGAAAACAGATGATTTGGAGCGATTCGCGCGCCATCTGTTGGTCATTCTAAAGACTTATTGAACTACCCTCGTATTTAAGTCTTTTGGTTTCATTTCTAGGTACTATAGGCCAGCCTATGTACAGGTAATTTTATTTACCCCTTTAGGATTGTAAATACCAATGTAAAGGTAACTTGTAAATACCAATGTAAAGGTAACTTGTAAATACCAATGTAATGGTAACTTGTAAATACCAATGTAAAGGTAACATGTAAATACCAATGTAAAGGTAACTCATTTTTATCTCTATTGGTTGAACATGTAAAATTTTTTTCTGGTATAATAAATAAATAAATAAATAAATACCATATTTATTAAAGGAACTTTGTTCCTCACACGATTCTAGGTGACATAATGAACGGAATTTTTTTTATCTACGGTTATTCGACTCCTTTTGACACGTATTACAAAATGAGTGAAGCAATTTTTCATTAAATTTTGTTTTTATTCTTCTTTTTTGTAGATCCAATCAATTCTTTAACAAATATTGAGAATTTTTCAATTAATCAATTGGATTTTCGAAAAGAATAATAAAAAAAATTTCAAGGAAAAAGTGCTCCGTTCTTTTTGTAATACATGTCAATAGAAGTCGAATAACCGTAGAAAAAGATTTTTTGTTCATCGTGTCACCCCGGTTATATATATATAAAACCAGATTTAGCATTTGGTGACGCACCATCGATTTCAACCATGATGCATTTTGCCCTAGTATGTCTCGTATTACATATAGTGATCCATATTATCTCAATCATTATAAACAAACATCATATATACAAATTTATTGATTTCAGCCATGGTCTATTTTGCCCCTCCGTGACCCCATATTACCCTGTAGACTTACATTATCTCAATCATTATAAAATAACGTTACGCTCAGAAATCTTTCGATTTTAACCATGGTCCGTTTTGCCCCGTCATATTCCTTATTAACGCAATCACTGTTGAATGATATTATATGATCATATTTATTGATTTTTTACATAGTCCGTTTTGCCCCGACGTGTCTTTTATTACGCCTACTAACAAAGAGAGTATCCCACATATATGAAACGATTTTCGATGAGGCTTTGGGGGGTACTTTCTAGTGATCAAAAATCAAGCCCAAATTTTACCACTACCCGTAGTTTGTTCCAATGGGTCCTTGTTCTCGAGATACGAGCTATTTTACTCCAAATATGCGTTATTTTAATGAGAAATGTTACCTCTACTTCATATCATTACTATATAAGTTTTGATGATGGAAAAATTGTTTGAAAGGTAAATAAAAATAGGCGAAAAAAGCTTCAATTTAAGCATGTTTCATATAAACATATCAATCTGGCTCAATGTTATTACCACTTAAGGGGAGGTTGGAGCTTACATGCAGTTACGTAGTTGCCGACAATTTCGTATTTTTCAGTATTCTAATTCAATTTTTATTTTTTTCTAATTACCTCAGTTTTCCGATGTTCCTTACACGGAAAAACCCTTGGGCAAGATGCGGAATCAATGACCGCTGCGCGGCGCCACCAAGCTTTTGCTGCTGCGGCAGCAACATGTTTGGGTGCGCAGCTCACCCAAACGTGCGGCGAGCTGCTGCCTCAACATACAGTCACGCTGTAGCTCTAAAAAAGGGAACTGAGCGCTCTAAACATGAAGCTATATTGAATAATTGAACTGATTCTTAAACTATTTTTTAAAGTTTCTGTTCTTAAACATTAAACAGCAAAATAATAAATAAGACAATTATACAATATTTATGTGTTTAATATTATAATACAATAATTACAATAATTATAATAAAATGGTTACAATAACCTTATAAGTCATACCGAGTGGCAATTTAATGTGTATTGTTTACAACTGCAGATACAGAAGGTAAAATAAGTGGTAAATTTGTGAATTGCATAAATCTGCGTGAAACGGTGTTTAAAACTACTATATAGGCATGGACAATGCACTAAAATCATGCACAATTTCTTCTAAAACACCGTCAAATTCACGCAGACAATCGGCGGTTTGCTGATGAAACAGGACACGCGCCAAATTTTCTCGCGCCAACCACCAAGTCGGACGACTGCCGCACGCGCAATACTCCGCGGCCCCTATCGGTGGAAACGCTGCAACACCAACAACCGCGCACCGTGGTGGCTCCAGCATTGGGGCGGCTGCTCACCCAAATGGAGAAAGCCGCGCTCCCGAGGCAATGTCACGCGTCGCTCTCAACTTTTGGTGTTGCACGAGCACTAGTTGGTGACGCATCACGCCCAAGGGTTTTTCCGTGTACTAGATTGAGAACATCGGACAATTAAAGTTTTTAACATTTATAAATAATTAAATTAAAATAATGTACAATTCTTTGCAGAAATCTGTAATCGGCTCCGACCTCCTCTGAAACAGGGTGACTGAAAATGCATGAATAAGCGAGGAAACTTATTTTCTATACATTCGTTGATTTTTCATACATTTTCAATTGTTAATAACTTTACACTGGATCAATATTATTGTAAAAAAATCAAAAGTACTGGCAGTGACGTAATGATGGAAGGAGAAATCACAGCTTCTATAGCTCGCAGATGCACACGAATCATATATACACATAGACACACACGAAAACTTCAGTGCGAGAAACATGACCTTGATACGGCGATGTGCATAGAGAAAGAAATGCATGAAGAGAGTGAGAGAGAGAGAGAGAGAGAGAGAGAGAGAGAGAGATAGATAGATAGATAGAGAGATAGATAGATAGATAGATATACTTTTTATTCGTCAAAAGACAAAATCTTACAATTTCATGTACATGTAGTTATAATTATAATTAAAAATATCAGTCGATTTAATATAATTGTTATCTTAACTTTCACTTATTGCATATTTCTTATTAAAATAATAATTCACTTTACAGTTCGTCAGTTTATAAAATTTAAATGTAATGAACTAGTCACAGTCAAATATCACAGAAAACGCTTCGTCAAAAATAATAATACATAGAATAAAAAATAAATACAATAGAGATAACATATAAATATAAAAGAATACATACACATACTTTGCTAAATCATTCATAACACTTTAACAATCACGCTAATAAATACATTCACACCTAACTAACACTAAACATATTTAATAAATAAATAAATAAATTAATAAATAAATACGTCGAATAAATAAATAAACAAGATAAATAATTAAATTAAATAAATAAATAAATAAATTTAAATAAATAAATAAATTAAATAAATAAATAAATAAATTAAATAAATAAATAAATAAATTAAATAAATAAATAAATAAATTAAATAAATAAATAAATAAATTAAATAAATAAATAAATAAATTAAATAAATAAATAAATAAATTAAATAAATAAATAAATAAATTAAATAAATAAATAAATAAGTTTAAATAAATAAATAAATTAAATAAATAAATAATTCAAATAAATAAAAAGCTTAAATAAATACTCGACTCATCTCTGTACATACTCTTCACCATGTAATTGCTTAAGGTGCCTGCTAAACGCCGTTTTAAATTTACAAAAAGATGGCAGGCACCTCACACTGCTCGGGAGCGAATTCCAGAGGTGCGCACCTTGAACTCTGAATGAGAAAAGGCCCTTATCGGTGCGCGACCCCGGAACCGAGAGCTCTTTCATACCACCCCTACTTGAAGTCCTGGCCTGGTTTTTTTCAAAGAGGGCAGTAAGATACGGTGGCTGCCGCATCACACCCGCTTTGTAAAGCAGCAGCCCCATAAAATACTCCCTCCTCACCTTCAGATCTAACCAGTCCAGTTTTTTCCTGTAGGCGGTGATATGCTCATCTCGCCTAACGCCACATATGTATCTCACACATGCATTCTGTAGACGTTGTAGTCGTGTCTGGAGCTCCCCTGACACATCAAGAAGAACCACTGAGCAATAGTCTAAGTGAGGTAGTACCAGTGCACATGCCAGCTGCTTCCTCAGTATCTCTGAGGTGCTTGAACGGAAACGTTTTAAGCTATACTGAGCTCTATTTACTTTTCTACTGACCGCATTCAGTTGCGGCTTCCATGTCAACCTTCCGTCCATCACCACGCCGAGGTTGGTGACTGTATCGACAAAGGGAACGTGTACGCCGGTCTGTATCTCAATGTCTTGCAAGTCAAGGTTCTGAACCTGTTTGATGTTGTGATCAGATCCAAAAATGATCGCCTTTGTCTTGCCGACATTGAGGCGCAGGCCAGCTGACGTTGCCCAGTTCGACACTGCTTGTGCTACAGCCGACATGCGACCGATACCATCACGAAGACCCTTCAGGGTTACTTGTGTGTAGGTTTGCAAGTCGTCAGCGTAAAGTATGTGTTCGACACCATCTAAGTCGAGTGCGTCTTGTAAGTCGTTTATGTACAGGCTGAAAAGCAGGGGTCCCAGGACTGTGCCCTGTGGAACGCCAAGATTGGTGGTTAGCCAACCTGAATCCCCGTTTGTGATTCTGACGACTTTCTGTCGTCTCCCCATGATATATGACTTAAGCCACAGCAGAACACTCCTGGAGAATCCCATGCGCATCAGCTTACGCAGCAGTTTAGTGTGTGAGATGGTGTCGAATGCTTTGCTAAAATCAAACATTAACAAAATAGTCAATAGTTTTTTGTTGTTGTTAATGCCTGATCTTATGTCCTCCGTCAGTTTCAGTAGTGCTGTCTGTGTACTGTGATTCTGTCGAAAACTAGTCTGCATCGGATCCAAAGTATTATTTTCTCGTAAGAAGTCAGTTATTTGGTCGTGTACGATTTTTTCAAGGACCTTAGAAAGGAAACTCAGTAGGGCAATTGGTCGGAAATCTGACACCGTAGATGGGACAGGCTTCTTCTTCAAAGGCACCAACTGAGCTCCCTTCCAAGCTCCCGGAAAAATGCCACTGGACAGAGAGGAGTTAAAGATCTTAACAATATGATCTCCCACAAACGGAAGAGCCTTAGCTACTATACTTTGGGGAATGTCGTCTTCCCGTCTGGCTTGTGATGAGAAGTGGGCAACAGCCAGAACCACGTCCGAGAAGCTGACTTCTCGGAAAACAAAACCGTCATTACTGGCAGTGGTCACGACGTTGTCAAGTTCTTCATCACCCTCATTTTGGGAGATCGACACCCCTGCAAAGTGGGCATTGAGCTCTTCCGGTGAGAAACCATGAAGCTCCTCTCTTGTCTTTGGCAGAAGGCCCAGAGCCTTGAGCTCTTTCCAGATGTCTTTCTTATTATCAATAGCTTAAAAAATTCTATTTTGCTAAAATCTTTCTCTTGTTTTCTTCGTTCGTAATTCAGTTTCTGCTGCAAGGCTCTGATACTCCCGCCACAGTCTGTCGTCTTTGGTCCGCGCATAGCGTCGTCGTACAGAGTCACGTTTTTTGTATAAATGTGTTAGTTCAGCATCAACCCATGGTGGATTCATTTTTTTTCGGTGTAAATTCTTTTAATGGCGCAATTTTATCTATCACAGCCATGAGGTTGACACTGAGGCACTCTAATTGACTATCTACACGCGCCGCGCGACCATCAATCGGCGACCAATCACAGTCAGCTAGGTGAAACAGGAGATCGTCTTACTGGATCGATTTAAAATCCCTTTAGCTGAAAGATTCAGCCACAGGGGATCCAGCAGTTTCGACCCCAATCTCGACCTCTATGATGTTATGATGACTGGGAAAAGGCGCCGGCCGATTGTCGCTGCTCAGTACAACGTCACTGTTATCTGTCAAGATCAGATCAACCCATGTGTGAGAATGTGTGAGATGATGAGTCGCACCATGATCAACTATTTGAAGGTTGAGATCGTCAGCCAACCGCCTGACAAATCTTGCATCGGCTGACGTTCCGAGTAGGTTCGCATTCAGATCTCCCATAATAATTTTATGACTAAAGTCTTGCGTATGTGTTGTTAGTTTGTCTGTTAAGTTGGAGCCCTGTAAAAACAGTACGAGTGATGGTATGTATACCAAAGCAACAAAGACGGGGGAAAGCTGCCCTGCTGAACACTGCACATTAAGTATTTAGGTATAAATGGCCTGCCCTCCGGTGTGGTTGGAGAGCTGCATATTAAATTGACCTTGAAAGAGTTATGAATGTACAGGACCAGCCCGCCCCCTAGTTTGTTGCGATCAAGTCTAATTAGTGAATAGTCGTCAATCTAAATGCGATCACTCGCAACAGCAGGGTCAAGGTGCGACTCAGCAACTCCAAAGAGATGGTAGGAAGGACCAGCTGAAAGGTGTTGTTTAATCATGCCAATGTGCTCCATAAGAGAGGTAACATTGGCGAAACCTGCTCTCAGTCCCCTACGGCGAACCCCCCCCCCCCCCCCAGCAGTGTCTGCAGATAGTCAATTTCTTTCGATAGTTTCTTTTTGACCTGTTGACGGAATAACAGTCTTGTCAATTGCGCTCACTTTTTCAACAATTTTTGTTGTCTTATCTTTGGTTGGTGATGGTTGATCAGTGGCATATGATGCCACTATTGTTTATAGATCTGCGGCAGACGAAAATTCATGAGAGACGTCGTCATCACGCCTCTTCACCAGGAAACGTCCCCTCTATGCCAAACGTATTTAAAATTGAGTCTCATCGCAAGGGCCTTGACAGTTCTATATTTAATGAAACAGTCCTTTGTTAATAATTCATTTATTAAAATTTTCCCATTACTAATCCCATCCCTTGTGTCCTGGTCAAGAGCTGCAGTGTCGACGTCTACACGCTTGGAGGCATCATGGACAAATATGTTGGAAATTATTAACTCCGTGTTACCGTTTTTACTGTTTTTACTGTGCATTGTCTCTCCATCAACCGTTTTCACCCGCGTGCTTCGTGCAGGTGATGCTGCAGCACCATCATTGTCAATATTATTATTATTTATTTGACTAGATAATTTTTTTTTGTTATTTACAACTATGTTGAAGCCGTCATTATTGTTGTTACAATTGTCATTTGTATCGCCTATATTGCTATATTTGTCAAGTAAATTACTATTGGTAATAAACGCATTATTATTTTTACATTTGTTTGTACTAGTCTGAGAAACGGTAGTGTTTTGTATACTGGGGAGCACTGCAATTCGTTGGTTTTAAATTTTGTTTAATATAAGTTGGTTATTTATTGGATATTTTCTGCGTTGCTCTCAATTTTATTAATAGTAGTTGTATATGTAGTGGTAAAGTTTTCTTTTGATATTATTTTTTCTAGAGAGAGAGAGAGAGAGAAAGAGAAGGAGAGTGAGAGAGAGTTCTACGTCGAGGTCAGAGTATAACAAAATTTTATGGAAAAATCGTGACCTGGAGTGTACTAGTATCATTGTTGGATACGGTAGTACCGCATTGCGACATACAATGTCTCTCTTAATGAACGCCATGCCTCCATAGTCAAGATGGAACTAACAGATTTCGAAAGACAGTACGTATCTGTTGCCATGAAGAAAATTGCTGATCGTACGATACTTAGATTTACACATAAACACACGCAAGCCTATACATACATGAAAACTTAAGTGGGAGAAGCCTGATCATGATGCTGTCAATTGACAATTTTTATAACCACTGTAGCGCCATGGACGAGCCGTGCGGTCTAAACCAACATAGCAGAGATGTCACTAAAGCTGATTGGTGATATATACGATATGATCCACGAACTCGCACGCATATAATATATATATACACAATCTAGTGTGTAAATCAATATCTCTAAAATGTATTATTTGATAACTTCGTGAGATGACACTCTGCGATTATGCATGCAAATTTTATTAAGAGAAGAATATAACTTTAGCAACATTTGTATAAAGGTACACTAGATTCAGGCCGTTGTGAAAAAGAGATACAACGACGACTGTCGTAACCCGACGAAATATTCTGAAAAGTCGAGTTCAGGATGGCGCTAGCATCGTCTTCATTGCTCGTCTGCACATGCGCGAATTTAACGTAGCGAAATACCGACGACTGACGCAGCGAAACTCAGTAGAATACTGATTGGTTGCGTCCTTTTAGAGGGGATACGCGAAACCTGCTAGATGGCAGCACTGATGTATTCACAGTACGCAAATGTGCCCAGATCTGGCCGAGAAACAAAGCGAATGTTTTAATAGAATGTGCAATTAGCCTGAAGAGGTTATACAGATAATCAGCTTGTCCTTTCACAGGCAGCGTCTTAACAACTTTACAGAACTCGAGGAAGTAAAGAAATAGCGTGAATGCTGTTATGTGAGCATGGGCACACAGGCACACATTGCCGCAAAGAAGAACATACTAAAAATATGTCTTGCGCCCATTCCCTCTCCATGTACACAAAAGATTGTGTGTACGTATGTTGTACTCGTGTGAGTGTTTGGATCATATCGTTGGTATCACCTATGAGCTTCAGCACCATCTCTGCTACTTTGATTCAGACCAGACAGCTCGTCGGTATCTCTATGAGTAGCGATACATATTGTCAATTACCGCATCAAGGTCAGGCTTCTCCCACTTAAGTTTTCATGTGTATTTACTTATATGTGTGTGTATATGTATGTGTGTGTACGTATGTGTATGTGTGTGTATGGGTGTATGTGTGTGTATACGTGTGTGCATGTGTTTCTGTGTGTGTGTGAGTGTGTGTATATGTATGCACGTGTGTGTGTACGACGTGTGTGTGTATATTTGTGTGCGTGTGTGTGTGTGTGTGCGTGTCTATCAAACCTTTTTTGAAAACAAAAATATTATAAAAAATGAAAAAACGTTATAAAACAAAAATGGTTTGATACATCGTACAAATCAGAAGACGAAACAAAATAAGTGTTCATTGGTAAAAAATTACCGTGTAATACCGAAGAAATAAGCAATCAAACATTTTTTGGAAAAAAATATAACCTCCAATATCTCGAAAAATGAGAGTCCTAATGATCTGGGAAAATAACTTATCCAAGAGATAGTAAAAACCTACTTGCTTTGAATATTTTACAGGGAATAATGCCGTTTTACTGAAATTATTGTTTGCCATAGAAAGTCGATTTTAATATAATGATTTTTTTTTCAAGTTGTGATATGTAAAATGCCACATAAGTAATAAAAGTACCTGTAAAAGAGAAACATATCCTGAAAGCTAGCCCTTGTTGTCTATATTTGGAAAACGAAATGCCTTTGTAAAATTTTTTACACTTTAAATATTGGTCTAATATTGTAATCACGAAAAAAATTCAATAATACTGTAACCTTTATTTTGGTTTTACGTACAGATTTTTAGTTTTGCCGCCGATGCGTTAGTATGATCAGAGCCTACTTCATCGGTGTGTCTATTCCCGTGGAATGTTCGCTTTTTAGGTTTTGTTCCTTGACTTCTCCAACCAGAACTTTGACTTTTCATTGTTTTATCTATCGTGAACAAAAATTGGCAAGAGTCACGCGTTCGAAGATGTTGCTTCTACAAATTTTGAAGTACGACTGCTGCTCTACAGTGCTGAAACAGTAGCAGAGCGTCGTTTCGAAGTCTCTTTTTCTTCCAAAATTATACGTGTAAAGGTTCAGTGCTAAGAATAAATGTCTAAACATCGCTGGGCATAAGGAGAGATATGAGATTTATAAAAGGGATCAGCTGCTCGAATGTACAAAGCCAGGTCAGCGGCTTTAGCCAGCGGGCGGGAAAGTAAGCGCCCGAGGGTAGCAAGGTCCAAGGTGTGGAAAAGCACAGTTAGAATGCTCGGATCATTCTAGAATCTTCAGAGAATACTTTTGAAAACATTTACTTTCGAAAATGCAAAAGAAATATCGATTTTTTTAAATTGGCAAAGTAGAATGATCCGTTAACAGAGAATCGATTTGAAATATAGACCGCTCGACATCCTAAGAATTTTTTATTTTTACAGAGAGTAGTTTTGAAAAACAAAGCGCTCGACAATCTATGCATTTTTAAATTAAATAAAGAATAGATTTGATAAACAGGCTGCTCGACAACTTAAACACTCACATTATACACGAGTAAAGTAGCGATAATTATATTAATTAAATAAATGTAATCTAACGTCAAAATGGGAAACGTAGATATAAAACAAAGATCCTTTTCATACTTAACTATAATTGTAGACGTAGAAATATACAAGTAAAATGTAGTAGGATGAAAAGTTTAATTTTTTTCTTTTTAATTTTTTTTAGAACTATTTTTTAACTATGTGCGCGTAGGGTAGTTTTTTTGGGTTAAGGGTAGGTCGTCTGGGTCGACGACCCGCGGCCTCGGACGTGTTACGTATGATTGTTCGTACGTACGTTCTAGCGCATAGCTCTAGAAGCTTCAGACCAGCCAAATCGCTGACCACCAATTTCCGCGCTCATAGCAACACGCAGGCGAAGTCCGCGACTCTTGAGCTCCGAATAGCGGGGGTGCGAGAGGGTAGCCTATGCATACATTATAACTGTGATTCTTACTAATTTTGTAATATTTCTTTCACATATTGACAAAGTTTGGTAATAACGATATTCATTGCTTTTTGAACACATAATAAATATTTTATTCTATTATCAATAACACCTCGAAACAAGCTTCAAGCCAAATCATATGTGCTCTATTTTAAAATTAAACGTCGTCGAAAACGTTTCTTGCATGATTCACAATCTGTTGATACGTCACCATCTTCTATGATCTCGAAAGCCTTTTCTGAAAAGCATATCATGAACTTAATTATATAACCAACACCAACTATTTTTTAAACTATCATTTCTTCAGCGTGGGATTCGAAAAACCTATCGATGTTGTTGAAGTTCAGCTTCAAGCTGCTCCAACTATCAAGTGAAAATGGTATGCTCATAATTTCGTTTCTGCTGAAACGCACTATAGGTAAAAAGTCCTTACTACCTACGGTAAAATTTTCCAGTCCCACAACAATGCTTCTTTTAAAACTTTTGTTCAGACTATACAGCATGGATAATACTTGATGATACAGATACTTTTGGGGATGATGTTTGTTATGTGCTACCATTGTTCTTACTATTAAGAAACTTTGGGTCTCTTTTGACTGGTTTAGAAAGGACAGACTGTCTGAGTTCGTTAAGGTAGAACTCCCTTATATACCAGCAAGAAAATAATAGTGGAGAGTAAAATTTGCTGCATCATCAGTTTCTATAAATCACGCCATTACTCATATTTCACATTTTTATAAAGCTGAATTAGCGAGATGTGTTTACTCGTGCATCATAATTTTTTGCTATGGAATTATTTTAAAACCATATAATGTAAGAAGATGATACATAATTGTCCACACACCTCGAATGTTTCACTTGGCAGCTGACGATGGCACTAGCGAAAGCATTTACAATTTCTTCGCATTTGATATATATGGCCAGGAATGTAAGGTAGTCTACCGTAGCTGTTAAAATGCCAAGCATTTTCGGTTCCATTCACACATATAACCATGCAATGTAAACAAGGCGTATTATGCTTCTGTGTATTGAAATCAAGCGCTGTGGGTCTGGACCATGTCCGTGGAATTTGATCTGCAGGAAATGCTCCCATCGTGTGTGCACGGAATCTTCTAAGCACTTGTAGAATTTCCAGATTGTCCATCGCATAGATTAGTGGGTAGTTCAAATGTAAATTCCTGGTTTAGTGTACATTTATTAAGCGAATTTAATCACTTTTTTTAGCCGTAAAGCGTTGTTTAAAGCCCAATTATACTTTAGATAACAATCTTAGATAGCGTGCTGCATACAATAGTTCTCCACCTACGGTAACTTACTAAATGATGGAAAATTCTCTTCGTATTCCAGATTAATAATATTACGTGTTGTCATATTACGTATTATTGCTGATTTTACATTTCCTTGTACGTATATTTTTCTTGACTTTTTACAAATTTCTTGCAAGTTGTTAAAAAGTTCTTTTTTAACACACCCAGCCATAAAGTTCGTACTCGTTCACCGCCGAAAAGGGAAAATAGTGCTACATATTAAATCCCTACCCCCACTCTAGTCCCCGCCGCTACTCGCCTTCGGCTCGGGCACAAACAGCGCGTGGCGCGGCGGGGACTAGAGTGGGGGTAGGGATTTAATATGTAGCACTATTTTCCCTTTTCGGCGGTGAACGAGTACCAACTTTCTGGTAGATATGTTAAAAAATTGTATATTGCACGCGTGAATAAAGTGAGCCAGCGATTGCCAGCGTGTATGACGCCCTTGCTCCGATCGGGCGTCAAACCACACGCAGGCATTTACTGGCTCACTTTATTCCCTAGGTGCATAATATACTATTTCTGACGTTTCGCCTTCGAACCATTCAAGACCATGATGATCGTAAGCCCACAAGTTATTTTGCTCGTGAATATCATGTTTCATCACTATGATCTGACAGCTTGGAGAAACAATCCAATGTGCCATAAATTCGCAATCTTATGCACATACAGCAACCTCTTTTGGTATCGCACAATTTTTATTATCTTTGAAACACTATACGAGGTCTGTCCCAAAAGTATCCGACCTACGTTCATATCTTCGCGCGGAGAGACTCAGGCGACCTCTGGAGGGTACGAACGTCACCAGCAACTCCTAACCTTCTCGTCAGTAGCCTGAGATACCGATGAAACGCTTTAGTTCCCGCACAGCATGTATTTGTTTACGACTTTTTTGCGTTCGTCGCAATTTGCTTATTGCTAAAAATGGCAGAACGAACCGAACAGCGAATTTGAATAAAATTTTGCTTTAATCTCGGTAAAAGTTGTGCGGAAACAATTGAAATGTTGTAAAAGGCCTTTAAAGATGAGTGTATGGGCAAAACACAAATAAAAGAGTGGTATAGGCGGTTCAAAAGTGTCCGCACATCTGTTGACAGTGATCCTCGTTCTGGTCGACCTTCGACGGGAACATCGTCGGATAATGTCGAGCGTGTGCGTGTCGCAGTTGAACAAGATCGTCGTTTGACTGTGAGAGAACTGGAAGATGAACTTGGAATACCAAAAAGTATTGTTTGGCGAATTTTAACCGAGAATTTGGGAATGACTCGTGTGTGTGCAAAATTCATCCCGAATGCTCCAGCGCACGCATCTAACCTTGTGCAGCAGTATTTATTGAAACACAGTGTTGCGCAGCTCCGCCAGCCTCCATACAGTCTTGATATAGCTCCCTGCGACTTTTGGCTGTTTCCTCGATTGAGAATGCCGCTTAAAGGACATCTATTCAACAATAAACAGACTGTTGAAACTAATGCGACGAATGCACTAAAGGCGATTCCGAAGTCAAGAGTGCTTTAATAAGTGGAAGCATCGATATGAGCGTCTTGTTCAATCAAATGGGGACTACTTTGAAGGATGCCACCCCCCCGGATGACAAAGAATAAATCAAGCGCCGAGAAATCGAGGTAGGTCGGATACTTTTGGGACAGACCTCGTATATCGAGTATGATATTCATTTTCGTATCTTTGAGACATCTAATTGTTAAGTTTATAGGATAAATTTGCGCCATCTACAGGAGTTTCTATCCACTGAAATTAACTGGAATCTGCCGAGATATGTCAATTTCTAAAATGTTGTCATATTCGGTGTATACTATACAATTCACAGTGGAATTCAAGGAGTCGAACCGACCGTCAATTCTAATACTACCATGTTTATTTAAATTCCGGTGATCATCTTGATTTGCCGACAGATTGGGTGTTAGATCAAATGCAAAAAGGCAATGCCTCTCAGCCTAAACTCCGCGTGTGAGTGAATTACCCTCGTTAAGAAAATGTATATCTGTACCGAAAAATAAGGTATCATATGCATCGACATTTTTTTTTTTATTAGAAGGCACCGGGGTGTTTAATACCTCAGGGATACTTAGTTTTCACCATTGTATCCCTATCCCTCCCGGTTAAACTGAAGGCCAGGTTACTCCAAAAAACGTGATTTTTTTCAATAAATTTTATTCATAGTACAAAACATGTTGAGTAATCAATTTTTTTTACATATAAAAGCACATATATTAAATTACTTGAAAATTTTTTTTTTTGTTCAAAATGGCGGTTTTGAAAATGGCTGCTGAAACTCGTCTGATTAGTAGATGGATGACATCATTTCTTGGAAACGAATTATCTGAAAGCAAAAAACAAAACGGTTTCATGTTCTGTATCGAATTAGCTATGGCCTCAAGCAGAATGAAACATTTTCAATGAAAAAAAACAAAATGGCGGACATTTGAATTTTTTTACCCTTTTTTTTCACTTTTAATTGTTTATAACTTTTTTAAATAATAATGAATATTTCTGGTTCTGCTTGAGGATGATATAGCCAGACATCTAAAGAGTAAAATGCCGTTTGGTTCATGTCGATAAGTGCAATAGTTTTGAAATGAGAGTGTCATCCATGCGAAAAAACGTGGTTCGGAGAAACTTCAGTTTAAAGTTTTTATTCGTGCTACCGAAGGCGTTCGAGCGGCCGGATATACCGCTTGGCGCGCACCGCTCCCCACTCTTTTATACCTGCTTCTTGGTCTTGCTGACCTTCGGGACTAATTCTATACTATTTCTTCGAGTATACAGTAGCAATTTATGAAAAAAAAAATTTCGATTTTTTCAAAATTGTTTGGAGTAAGCTGGCCTTAAGGCGGCTCCACGAAACCTACAGCTTTACAGTCAGCAAGCAGTTTGCTCGTGTTTACCTCCTTGAAAGTCTCGGGATCTAAGATCCCGTTCCCAAGCCATCTTTGTCGACGTCCGGTTAGATTGGGACATTTGCAGAGAAAGTGGCTGGGGGTCTCCACTTCTTCGTTGCACCATCTAGACAGGTTGCTTGTTCCCTGTGTTTTGTATAAGTACGATGCGTGCCCTGCATTTATGCAAGCTGATGATTACTTTTTCCCACTCGGTGATATATTCCCCCAGTAGTTCTTTCGACCATCTATATCCTGTGGAGTTTTTCCATAGACTCCATCTTTCTTTTACTAATTTTTTCCTAATCGCGTCACAGCCTTCCTGGTATTGTATTCCTACCTCCCTTTCTGGCTGTCTGCTTTTATTTGCTGCCTGCCTTGCAAGATGATCTGCTATTTTATTCTCTTTTATTCCCAAGTGACCAGTAATACAGGTGATGCAGATCTTGTTTACTCTGGCCAGTTCGTTTCGGATGTTTGTCGTATCCCTGACCAAGGCTGACGTGGTGCTAGGTTTACCAAGAGCTAGGATAGCTGCTTGGCTGTCGGTGCAGATTTGGATGTCTCTGCTTTCGACCCTTTTTTGCACTAAGTTCCTCGCACAGATCTCTATAGCGGTTAGTTCCACCTGTAGTACCGTGTTGTATCTTCCCAGGCTGTGGACTGCGTCCTTCCGTCGCTTGGGACCACAGATTCCAATTCCCGTACCATTGTCCATTTTAGATCCATCTGTGAACCAGATGTCTCCATGTCCAAAGTTTTGGTTGTTCCATTCCTCTGTATAAGGTATTTTTGTTTTGTAACGTTGCCCGAATTGGAAGATTTTATTAATTCTATCCTGGGGCTTTCCAAAGATTGGTTCACCCAGCATTTTCCTCCGGATTCTGGTATGTCCGTTTCCTTTCTGATCACCATCCACGCACATTAGTCTGTATGCCGACCTGGCGGCCACCTCCTTAATATTTAAGTCAAGGCCCTCCATGTCCAGCAACATTCTGACGGCGGCTATGGGGGTACTTCTTCGCACCCCGAAAATTCCCCTCAATATGACTGCCTGTATATGGTCCAGGCTTGCTTTTGTGGTTTTATTTTTGACTGCTTTCCACCATATTACTGCAGCATAGGTAAGCTTTGGTTTCAGTATTGCCTCATATATCCATAAGGCTTTCTGGGGTTCTAGCCTCCATCCTGTGCCAATAGCCACTCTACACTGCATGAATATGTTTAGCACCTTTCCGCATTGCTGTTTAACATGCTGCTTCCAGGTTAGTATCTTATCTAGATATATCCCTAGATATTTAACCCCTTCTGCATACGGTATTTCTTTCCCGTAGAAGTTAACCTTTCTGTTGATCTTACATTTATATTTAGTGGTGAAGACTACAATCTCTGTTTTTTCCGGATTTACTCCCAGAGATACCGTTCGGCACCACTCCCTGACCTTGCTCAGTACTCTTTGAACAAGATCCGGTAAAATTTCCTCATACTTACTCCTGACAAGTATGGCAACGTCATCTGCATAGCTGACAGCGTAGATCCCTACCCTGTGAAGTATGCGTAGGAGTTCGTCCGCTACGAATGTCCACAAGAGCGGTGATATGACCCCCTCTTGCGGGCATCTCTCGTTGACCTCCCTCTTACTTTTCCCTTCAATTCGCAATAAATGTCCCTGTCGCTCAGCATCCCCGCTATCCAGTTTCTGATGGTTCGTGGTACACCATGCTTCGCCAGGGCTCTGTCAATGATTCTCCTAGTGGTGTTGTTAAAAGCTCCTTCTATGTCCACAAAGGCACCAATTTGCGTTTCCTTGGCGCTTTTTGCCTTTTCAATATATCCTACAACAGAGTGTAAAGCCGTTTCCGTGGATTTGCCCACCGAATATTCATGTTGTTCCTGGTGTAGTGGAGAATTTCCCAGGATCGTTTCCCTTATGTACCTATCCACCAACGTCTCCAGCGTTTTCAGCATGAAGGAGGTAAGGCTAATAGGTTTAAAAATCCTTCACAGACGTGTAACTCTTTTTTCCAGGTTTCGGTATGAACGAAACCCGTGTGCGCTTCCAGTTTCCCGGAAAACGTCCGATGGTGATACTCCCTCTGAATATCCCCGTGACCAGTCTCAGTGCGACATCGCACCCTTCCTGAAATAATTTGGGGAAAATGCCGTCCGGTCCCGGTGTTTTATATGGTTCGAAGGTGCTGATCGTCCGTTTAACTTTTTCTGTTGTGATGATTTGTGCCGCCAGCGCCCAGTCCGACTTTCCTCGTGCCCTGGTTCTCGCAGGTATACGTATATGTCCCTCCCCGTTCTCATTTTTGGTGAAGTCCGGGAAGTTTGCTCTCATTGTTTCCTCTTCTGTTTCTGTGTATTAACCTGACTTGTTTTTAAGGCTTTGTAAGCGGATACTAGTATCCTTGATTAGAAGTCTGGCTAATTTAGCCGTTTCTGTTAAAAGTTCTGTATTTGAACAGAAATTCTGCCATTTCTCTCTTTTGGCTTTGTCTACTTCGCTTTTGAATTCATTTAGCGTGGCCTTCTACGCTTTCCATCCTTCTGGGTTCTTAGTTTTCTTTGCTCTATTAAATGCCTTTCGGTCCTTCTTTCTCAGCGCCTCTAGGTGCTTGTTCCACCAGGGGGCACTATTTAGTTGTCCTTTCGGCTTTAACGGGCAGTTGTTCTCATATGATCAGGTAATGGCTGTCTGAACCTGTTCTAGTGTCCATTCTAGTCCATATTCCGTTCCATATGTTCCTTTGCGGTGTATTAAACGTTCGTTTAGTTCTTCCTTATAATTTTCCCCGGCTGTGTCCTTGGGATATCTCTTGGTCTCACTCCATATTTTCTGGATTTTCATCCAGAAGGAGATGGTCCTATGATCTGACATAGATGGTTCATCTTCCACTCTCCATCCATGTATATGGTTTCTAATGTTCATGCTGGTCAGGGTGAGGTCTAGAACCTCTCTTCTGTTACTGGTAACAAAAGTCGGCTCATCACCCTGATTCATTATGTACATTTGTGTACTAGTAATATATACCATCAGAGTTTCGCCCCCCTCGTTGATATATGTATTGCACCATACTTCATCATGAGCATTAGCGACGCAGCCGATAATCAGGTCGAGTTTTTTATCTCTGCAGTATTCTATTACTTTCTTCATACCCATTGTTGTTATTTCCTCGTCATGAGGAAGGTATGCTGAAGTGATAAAGATTGTCCTCCCTCGGCCTTCCTCATCCTTGATGTCCACTCTGACGGTTGTGCAGTCCCTGGAGCTTAGTTCCTGTAACAAAAAAGCGTTAATACCCTTGATGCAAATGCACGCGCGTGCATTTCCATCATTATTTCATACAAACAGATCTCCGCTTGTATTTAGCCCTCTAACGCGTCCCTTCCTTACCCAAGGTTCCTATATTAATGTTATTAGGGCTGTGTTTGTATGCACCTTAGCCATGCTCTTTGCTAAAACTGCAGAGGCGCTTTTGCTTTGGTGCAAATTAATCTGAGAGTAGCGTATCTTGGTGGCAGCCATTTTATTTCAGTGCCACCTGAGGCTGCGCTTCCTCTTGAGCCGTCGTTACTTTCTCCACGGCGGTATTCTCACGGTTCAGTGTCTTGAAATTCACCGAACCGACACCCGCCGTGAGTCTGTAATTCTGACTCTTCAGTGTAGCGCCGATGGTTCGTCTAGGCCCAGAATCAGATAGCCTTCAGTCGTCTGATTTAGGACCGCTCACCTGGACGTCTCCACTCCCCCATTCTGTCGCCGGACCAGCTTCAGGAAATCCGATGCAGTTTTAACGCCCTCGGGGAGCCGAGTCATCACCTTCCAGTTTCTCTGCTTCTCCTTCTATCCAGGTCGCTGTTTCCTTGTCTTCGCAAATGAAGACAAGGATGCCCTTCCTCGGAAAAGTTTCTTTGAATCGGGATACAAAGTCCCCCTTTTCCATCTTCAGGACTTGGTTCACCACCGCCTCCTTGAATTTTCCTATCACGTCAGCAGGCATCTTCTTTCCGAGATAATCCCCACAAGTGAGGATGACCCTCGGCAGGTTTGATGCCGCCGCCGCGAAACTCTCACTCGCCTTAGGGCACTTAAGCAGTCTCGAAGCCTGCTCCGGCGCCTCCAGGCTAGAAGATGCCATCCTCTTGCCCCCCGAGACCCCAGTGACAGGAGTTGAAGGTTGAGCGAGTGCGTTGCCCCTCCTCGCTTCCCTCTTCCTCTGCTGCCTGTTTGCCCCGAAAACGGGCACGGGTCGACCCTTCTCTATCGCCTGTTTGCTTCAGGAGTTTCCTCCTCTGTGCCCCACTCAGATGTCGATTCAAGCACGTCTCGTCCTGGCGATCGGCTCTTGACCCCGATCTGCCGCCGTCTCGTCTGTTGTTTTTTTTTAATTGATAAATCCTCCATGTTAATCCCACGAGTAGTGCGGAAATATTTGGTCCACCAGACAGGAACCGCACTGCCGGGTAAGGCTTTGTATACGACGGGATTTCAGCCTGGTGTCCCGAAGGAACCGTTTGCGACACAGCTCCCTCTGTGCTATGCATCCCTCAGCACGGTTCTCACAGCTTAGATTGGGGGTACTTTACCCATTGTGGTCTACAAAACCGCAATGGAGAGTTGTTCCTTTGTCGCTAAAGCGAGTCGTTACCCTCGCCTTCTCATCAAAGACGAGCAGGTAAATGTCCGGGGATCCAGCAATATCCGTTTTGGCTAGGCTCCTTCACCCTTCATTTTCACCCCATTCGTATACCTTTCGTGGAGAGCCCGTTTATAGGTAGCTCTCCTCATTCACTCTAAGTCCCCAGTCGGGCATACGATTGTGCTACCGTCTACCCGACTGGAAACTTAATTCCCATTCAGACGTTCATTTACCCTTTAAGGCCTAACTCACTTAAGCTTAAGCCTCCTCACCCACATCACGGTCTCACAACTCCTAGAGGAGGATGCATCAATATACATGTTGTTTATTTTGAAATCAGGATGTAGTGGCTTACAAGGTATTTGCACACCATTTAGACATATAGACACAAATAATCAATATTACTATTTTGAAAATTAAATGGGTGACGAGACCGATCTCCGTTGAAAGTTCCGTTTTATACAAAACTAATAATAAATCTTCTTGGTAGCTGCCCTGATATTGTATTGTCCAATGTTTCACCATAAATATCACCATGCATGGTGATAACTTTAACTTCTACTCGAATTAACGGATATTTGGCTGTGGTATTTGACGAAAAGTGCCTTTTTATGTGCCATGATTATACTAGAATTAAGTTTCACACGCTGTATGAAAAGAGTTGTCGCAGTGATTTGTATCACGTAACCAGCAGTTGGGTCCATTAGGCAAAAGCCACCTCGAGATTGTAATAATCTTACTCTTGCCTCAACCCCATTGGTCAGTAGTTTTTCAAAATTAAATACGTCGGCGTGCAATGCTACGGTCAAGTCTATACTCTTTTCATTATTCAGAATACTTTGTCGGTTCACAAGACCATCATTTTCAGAATCCGTATCCTCCATTTTACAAATTGTATCATCATACCATAATACACTGGTTAAATGAGATTATTTTGCTACTGGAAGATAATTAAGTAATGTCTCAATATATGATCTATATGCACACGCAATATTTGGTGGGGAGACAGGATTCTGATTAAAAAACATAGATTGAATATGGTATGCATAAAATTACTAACTGGACCTGTATTTTCAGCTGCCACTTTATCTGCTGCTTCTGCTAAGGGTACTGCTGGAGCAAGAGTAACACGATCACTTAACATTTTATACGCAAGATCAAAGTATTCACCATTTCGTGGTATGCAGAATTCTACAGGAGAGCCTTTGTCAAGTGACGATATTGGTTTGTGCTGAACGTAATTGGAATCTTCGATCGTAGTCTGTGTTAATGGTATGTTAAATAGCTCCAGCTCAGATTTCACACATACACATGAATATGAATGAAGAAACGCCATCTTTATTATTCAAAAATATCTCTTATTGTACGTTTTTTCTGGCGATTTCGTTTTTCAGTTTTCCTTTTTTTCTCAATACTCGGTAATTTAGTTCTGCTACTGATGTCACTGCACTTCTTTGTCCTATTCTTCTTCTTCTTGTTCTTCTTATTTTCTTTAGACAGTTTGATTGTACGAGGGTTTGTATTAGGATGACGCATTCCTGGCAAACGTCGTGCTTTATACCCTGATCTGCTCAGAAACTTGTCAAGATTTTTTTCTTGAGATTCCGGCCAGTTTTACGTACACGTTTCAAAATTGACTCCTTTATAGGTATTTTATCCATTGAGATATCATCTAAGATATTGATACCTGAGTTTAAAGCTTCCTTACCGATTGTTTTGACGCCTGTTTTCAAAAGAGGCAAATTTATGCTATAAATTCCTTTTAGAAAAGCACCAATACCTGATCTTTTTTTACTTAGTGTGATCGCTTCGATTTCGCACTAACAACCTTTACTCGCGCGCGCTTTGATTTTGCACAAATCTACCTTTATCCGCACGCTTAGACACTTTTGCGTGTCGTCTCAAACTAAATACTAAACTTTAGCTATAAACGTTAAGCTTGAAGTTTTTACGCTACAATTTATCATGTTATATAATTCTAAGAACACGCGATTTAAAATAGAATTATTATCCTACATATTACCAAGTAATTAAATTATTTCTAAGTACACTTCATGCCACGAATCTAAATATAAACTGATTATCGTTGAAATTATTATAGATTCGATCGTGCCATATCACCACTACAATCACCACCACCACTTTTTTAATAAAGTAATCCATATTAGAATAAATATTATTTTGTACTTTTAAAGTGTAGTGGTACAGTCAACGTACCGTAATCGAATAGTATAAACTTACCTTGATCATCCTTTATATCTATTTATATTGATTGAAATTATGTGGTTAGCAGAGGGATGAACATTTGTGGCGCAAATTTTTGTATTCAACACCACTATATTTGTACTAGTGCAAGTCAAGAGGTATTATATGAAAGAGGCGTATTTGAAAATAACCTGTCATATATTGTTCACAAATGTCACTATATACGATTATTACATTACATTTGGTAAACCGTTAATAAGGTTAGTTGGCCTGTCATCAATTATTGGATTTTTATTAATTGTTTTGAGATTACAATTTTTAAAGCCTGCAATCTGAAATAGTTTTTCTGATAAAACTAAGCCATGAACATAGTTCGCGCAACTGTCAAAACAGATACGTGAAATTTCGAGAAATCCACCACACTGTCTTTTGAACAAAAAATGATCTTTTACATTAGGTAGGCTATTTACTTCATGTAAAAGTCTTTCAATATTTGTATAAATGCCTGGTAGTACACATTCAGCTGTTCCATTACTTTTTTCATAACATAGACTGTTTACAAAAACACACTCACCAGGTGCACAAATACTGTGTGGTAGTTGTGTCGTAAAGTGTGATGTTCTATTTTCAGAAAATACATGTATGCTGTTTGTCCTTGATAATACAACATATAATTAATCTGTCATTGTAAATATATTAAATCACTTGCTAATATCCATAAATTAAATTTGTCGGGGTAACCTTCACAACTTACAAGAGACTTCTTTGCACAACCTTTTTCTTTACTTTTTAAAATTTCATTTACTTCTAAAACTTCAGAATATATATCCTTACGAACTCTACTTAGTTCTTTCTCATAAAAAATCCATCGATTTTTTCACCTTTCATATATTTCAAAGTATTCACTGGAGGCTAACGTATCGTACAAACTCGAATAATTTTAAATAACTCCAGAGTCCATTCTCCTTCGTATGCTTTATCAAACACAATGTTTGCACGACTGACCCTCACCAGGTCACATACTTTGTATTCGGGCTTGCATGTACAAGAAATACTGTATCGTTGAGATAGATTCTGGGGCGATCTATCGGAATTATATGAATTAATATTAGAAGCTATCATTTTTATACCCAAATGCCAACTATTATTGTAGAATTCAACAATTTTTTGTAAAACACTGATATTGCGACGAGTATGCTAATACGTGAAGTATCGCCACAATCTATATTTTAATGTTCATTTGGAACGCTTGAAAATAGCTGCCTTAAGATCGCAAGCGATGGGGTCCAGAGACGAAGCCACTGGTGCGGGCACATGGTGCCCACTCTGCGGGGTACGGGGAGGGGGGTCGGGCCCTCCACCATAAAAAGTTCACCATAAATGTAAAAAATTTAAAAAAAATGTTCCACCATAAATGTAAAAAATTATATAAAAGTTTTAAAAGAGAAATAAAAGTAAAATTATTAATTTTCTTATATTTTTCGAGTTTTTGATTTTTTAATATTTATTGAATTAATTCATATTTTTTTTAACTTTTTCCAAAAATTCATTGTCTCCAAAATTTTAATTTTTTCAAATTTATTCGATTTTTTAGAAATTTTTTGATTTAATTAGAAGTATTTCAATTTCTTTAGAAATGTTTCAATTTCTTTAGAAATTCTTTAATATCTTTAGAAATTTTTCAATTTTTTCAAAATGTTTTCCTTATGTCAAAATTTTTCAATTTTTTCATAAGTTTTCCAGTTTTTCAAAATTTTTCAAGTTTTCTAATATTTTTTAAGTTTCTCGAAATTTTACAATCTTTTCTAATTGTTCAATTTTTTTCAATTTTTTTAGCTTTTTTCAAAATTTTTCAATTTTTTTCAATATTTTTTTTTTACTTTTTGAATTTATTTGCGATTTTTTATTTTAATCATTTAGACATGCGTGCGTAAAATCGATTTTTACGCACGCTGTATCGAAAAGCGTCATTTTATACACTCAAATCAGCGACTGAACGATTGAGCAAATGCGATTTTACGCAAACTATTGGAAAAAAGTCATTATAGGTGCAAATTGTACTATTACATAGTGTATGGAACGAGCATCTATACAAGTAACACAGAATTTTTTTGCTGAATATATAATATGTTGTAACTGCTGCTGTAGTTTTTAATCAAGAGTAGCAGTTTTGTATACTAACCGGGAAATCATCAATTAACAGCAGTTTAGGTCTAGGATAGTCAGCGTAATCGAAACTCTTTGATAAGCCTTCATGAAATTCAATATTACGACCAATACCCTTGTCAGCTGGATTCCAAAGTGTATAATTGACATACTATCTGAATATTTTGAGTAAAAAATTTTCACAAATTTTATTTTTCTATACAGTCACGATGTAGGACCTACAACATATAAATACACACACACACACATACACACATACACACACACGCATACACACTAGAGTGGTCCTTCTTCTATATTCTATATGTTAAAAGAAGTGTGCGCTTACAGGGCAAAGTCATATAGACAATGTTATCACGTGCCGCAACCCACTAGAAGTTTTTTATATATTTAACAAAGAAAAATAAGAAAAAACATTAATGCTGCATATTAATAAAAATTTAAGAAACAAAAATGATTTGAAACAGTTTTTCTGAGCAGAAAATTTAATAAACTACATAAAAAAACTTAAAAAAAATTAATGTTCGCAAATTTTAATTGAAACAAATTAAATTACTATTAAACGTTTTAATACTTAATTAGCATCTATTTGAAATTACTCACAGTGGATGAAGATTGAGCAATCATTTTTAAAATAAAATATCTCCATTTTTCATAAATTCTTCTCATTATTACAGACAGTAGATAAGCTAGGTGGGTTCACAGCAACCTATGCTTAACTTGTGGGGAGAGGGTGAGGGGGTCACAGCCACCTATATAGGCCACTTAGATTGGCCAGATGTATAGGCCAGCTACCTTCTCACCGGACGATTGCTAGCTGCAAGCGCGTATCGAGCCAGCCAGGAATTTTCTCACTCAATACGCACATATCTTTTCAGGTCACTTTAGCCTCACCCAGAACTATGCACTACTATATAAACAACTACTTTTCAAATTTTTTTCTAAGAAAATGAAAATTTCTCTCTTATTTTCATGCATGGAATGAGTGTTGGTGAAATACTTTTACGTGTATTGTTCTTACTGAGAAATATTTTTTATTACACACCGCAACTATATTACAGTAATTCTTTATGTTTACTTATATCCAACAACTTTTGTTAACGCTAAATTCATACATACTAATAATATATAAGATAAATGTAGGGTAGTTTTAATAATAATTAAAATATTGAAATTACTTTTAGTCATTAAAAGGAAAATATAGTCAATAATAATAATACAACTCAGAAAATAAATGAGTTGGCGTCCTAAAATTTATTGTGAAAAAGTTTGTTTCTAAACCTTCAACAGGCTCTTTCTTTGATTTAGAGTGTAGAGGCTTACAATGACATATTACCATAGCTATATTATATCAGGTTGTGAGATTCATTATAATAATTGTTATCAATTGTATATTCTACTCAAATAAGACATATTATACTTGAGCGTACTCATGTAAAACTCTACAAATCATATTTCACCTGCAATATGGGTTTTCTGCAAATGCAGGGTATAGACCTCTTCGTACCCAAATCTCACAGCTCAGAAACTAAAAGAGCTAGAGTTCTAAAATTTGTTGTGAAAGTTTCATTTATCTTAAGAAAGAAAGACAAAGTTGGTTTGTAAGCCTTCGACAGGCACTTTCTTTGATTTATATAGTAGAGGCTTACAGTGACATATTACCGTAGCCATAGTATATCAGGTTGCATTATTCATTGTAATAATTGTTACTAATGTCTGTTTTACTCTAAAATATCATTTTATACTCAAGCGTACTCACTGAAAACTCTGAAAATTTCTTTTATCTTATAATATCAGTTTTTTCAAAATTCTATGTATTGGCCTATACGTACCCAAATCTCACATCTGAGTAACTATACGAGCTAGAGTCTTAAAATTTGTCATAAAAGTTTCATTTATCTTAAGAAAGCAAGAAAAAGTTGGTTCGTAAGCCTTCGACAGGCACTTTCTTTGACAATGACATATTACCACAGCTATAGTATATCAGGTTTCATTATTCATTGTAATAATTCTAATAAATTGTCTATGTTACTCAAATATGTCATAAGATACTTGAGCATACTCATTTAAAACTATGGAAAGCACTTTTAGCTTATAATATCACATCTTTCAGATTCAGGGTATTGATCGATTTGTACCTAAATCTCAGTTTTTTCTTTGATCTGGCGAGGAAAGGTTTTCAGTGAAATATTATGCATAGCTATTGTATATTAGGGTGTGTGTGTATATGTGTGTGTGTATGCGAGTATGTGCGAGTGTATGTTATACAATAAAAAAAAATTTAATTGAGAAGCTTGAATCTCTTATTTACTATTTAACAGAAATATATTACCCCTACAACTATTCAAAGCTATGTAGAAAGAATATTACTGACACTATAGTTATGATGCACCTTACCCAGCCCTCACTCCTTCCCCCTCCCCCACCCTATTTTAAGATGCAGCGCAACTTGCCCTACAGTTTTAAATGGAGTCCGAACCATCAGAACCACGATACTCTACTATTGGGATTGGATTCCGAGGCCTTCTGTGTAAAAGGCTTAGACCTAATCCACTAAGCTACCATTGCTCCGATAAGCTCCTCGTATTACTGACCTAATAAAGCATACACTAGTGTGTGAATTTTTGCACGCATTCGACCTTTGAATCGCAGTTGTCTCAATTGCGCGCGAGTGGAATTCTGGCTCCAGGTCGCTTGCCACAGGTAGCTGGAAATCTTGTTGCTGGTACCTGGTCTGTGTGTATGTGGCTATCTCCTAGTGGATATCCTGGTACCTGGTGGACTTGCCCCAGCTCTAGACGTGCTCTTTTTTACGACATTCTAAAGTGATTGTAGTGAAAAAGTGCATACGAACGTGTCCTTTCAAAAGCTGATAGAGAGCACTTAGTTAAGTATAGAAGTTAGTCTTTGCGCATGCGTAAATATGCTTGTGATTTAAGGGGGCATTCCAATGTGAAAGCACAAAAAAAGCATATTTTCAATAATTTTTATCTCGGGAACTATTGCATATAATTGAATGAATGTTTTTTCTCTTAAAGGTAAGATCAAGGAGAGTGGAAATTTTTTTTTTTATGGTAAATATTTATTTATTTATTTATAAAATAAAATGCATGTGTGCAAAAAAAATGTTTTGTGATGGCGCAGGTCATTTTGGCTCTCCTGGTGATCTGAAACAGAAAATCGAAAAAGTTTATTAATCTATGTTATCGTCCCTATGGTCCGAACCTCCACATTTTATTTCATCGAAAATTAACAAAATATAGGCATTTCTTGTGAAAGAGAGAAAAAAACACTTTTGTTTTTACCATAAATCAGGTGAAATTATAAGTTAGAATCAAAATATCAACAACTTGGAAGTTTGGACGATAGCCATGATAGTGCTGAATATTGTGTTAAAATTTGAAGTCTATAATGTTTAAGAAAATCACCTTCGCCAGATGCAAAAATGTCGTTCTGAGAAAAACGTGTTTAAAATTTTACAAGATGAAAAGTCATAGAAAACATACCTTTTCGGCTAATCAGCAACACCCGGACCATACATGCTACCTTCCTCTTGGTGATTTGCTTGACATTCTGGCTCGTAAGTTTCGTACCAAGCATCATATTCATCTGTATCTTCTTGCCATTCCACGCATTGCATACTTTACAGAAACTCGATTTTACGATGATATCTAAAATTTTATCTGAATATTTTCCAATCAGTGATGTAGAGGAAAATCCTCTCTAGGTCCACGAACCTTCGCCAGAAACTGAGAGCACGTTTTCTGGAAAGCCAGCTTGTATATTCAACTCTTTTTCTTCTCGAACAGCTTTACAAATCACAATGTCGTACACAGCATTGACGCTTTCAGAGATGGATTTTATGATATTATAATATATATTGATGTTAAAAATCTTGCCAATATCCATATATCCACAAAAATAGTTTATGCTTTGCAAACCAACGCCAATCAATCGCATCACATACACGAAACGGCGGTTAACTTCGTAGGCATTATTTATCATATGGCACGAGTATATGAATCTATCTCCACACTGACAGACTAATTTAATTTTGAAACCAAGTCCTCGTTGACCATATTTCAAAAAATTAATACCTGAATTACATGTTTGACATTTCACGATGGTTTGCAGTGATGAAAATACAAGAGCGAACTGGATAAAATAGTAGGTTGCAGAATCACTTTCACTCACAGAGAAACTGTCATCCCGACTCCCTCTCAATTTATTTGCTGATGTACTAGCAAAATTAGTACCAACTTCAACTGAATGTTGATCCCCATGGTATTTCCTCTTTTTACCAGAATAACTTGGCCGTCTTGAAGAATATTTGCTTTGGTTTCTATCCATTTTCACTTATTAGAGTTCTGGAAACAACGCTCTTTCCTCGAAAAAATCTCAAATAATACTGGTCGTTTGAAGAAACCGTTAGTTATGCTCATGACAAGAGATGCCTCTATTGCATATCTGTATGTATAGATGCAGGTATAAACACGGAACAGCTGCTCGGATGCTTAATTCGTATACCTGCTCCGAAACCCGAGCGCGCGCAGTTAGAGCCTCTCTTTTGGAGCAATATAACTGGTCAACAAGGTAGGAAACACCCAAACCGACTGTGGGATATCAATTCTATGGGTAAAAACTATAGAAAACTGCAAAAAAAATCGATTATTCATGACCCATTGGTGGGAAATTTAAAGCATCAACAGAAGGCGCTACAATATAGCCAGAAGTTTGAATTTAATATCAACTGCAGAGATGATTTTTCTTTGAATGTGCTTTATTGCTGGTCGGGTGCGTCTAAATATACAGGTAGCTGAGATATAACAATGGATTTCCTGGTTCAAAAAAACACTCTGCTCTGCTAATATACACCTCCTTTTCTTCTTAGAGTATGTATATTAGAACTTGAATCCAGAATACTAAGTAATTGCACGAGTAAGCATCTTTGAGTGTTGGCGACGTCAAATCGATCGTAACGTAATATTGAATATCGTTAACGTAATTTAAATATATCAGTATATGTAACTTGATTTACGTAATTCGACGAGGATGAAGTGAATCTCGTTATTGTGTATTCCAAATTCATTCAGAGCCATGATTACTCGGAGGCGATCGACTAGTATATTAGAATCATCGCAATCGCCAAATACATAATTACGATCTCCTCTACTTAACCATTTCTCATATGAATCTTCCATATTTGATTGTCCATTGAATCTAGAACCAAAATTCGATTGTAATTTTGGTGAACTAGTAGCAAACATATGACTACTATCATAAGTGGATGGAATAGATTCATCATCTACACTGCTATCAATGATTCGTGGAGAATTACCAGTCAGAGATTCTTTGGATTCGTCACAAGTTGCATCTGAAGTGTCACAATTCTGATAAATATTGCTAATCGTATACTTTGAAGTCCCATGATAGCTTGCAGAATTGGTAGGAGTAGATTTATTAAATTTCAAAGTGTATGATCGAATCCATTTTTCTGATCTCTTCTCCGACTTTTAAATGATTCTTTCTTATTTAATTATCTGTTGAATGGTGGTTCATACACTGACTTTGAAGAACTAGTAATTGCATAATTGATGGTAGAGCTGGATGGACAGGAATCAGCTCTACAGGTATCCTGCAGTGAGTTTTTAACCAAAGATTCTTCACACTTTTCAGACAGATCGGGAAGATAAACTTCAGAATTTCGATTAAATTTTCGAATCTTAACCTTTGGAGAACTTTAATTCACTACTATGGAATTCGCGAAAGGTTTTTGTTGTCAACTAATATATTTGAGAGTTGGTTCTATTTTATCTTGATTCAACATCTTACGTTTTAGTTCAATCGCCTCCATTAAATTGAGTTTTTGGTTGCAAGTATCTTTCTGTTATTGGAAATCGAATACATCGTTTCGCAAAATTAGCTCTAGATTTTTATTAATTAAGTACACAGTATGGGTAGGTGTTGAATGGTTTGACAGTGGCTTTTGAAAAATGCCGCTTCATCATGAAGCGTCTCCAGCGAAGCCAACGAGGCCAAGACCGCTTAACGCCTAGAGACAACTGCAAGGTTACTTACTCGAGTTCGAGAATACATCACTCTTTTATTTAATTAAACAACTTGTTTAGTTATTTTGTTTTCGCCTTCCTCCTTTCCCTTCCTTACATCTTGAATGCAGAGCATCCAGGAACTGCAGTCGGAGCTTGGCCTCCAGCGGCTCTACTTGGCCCAGGCACCTGACCGCCATTAGCCTATCCCGACGAGCCGCCCAGATCGACGCAGCTACCCAGACGGGTTCATCAACGTAGAGGAAAGATTGCGGCGTCCAGACTGACTAATAGTCCAGTCAGATTAGACTTTTTCCAGGAACTAAATAAAAGAAGGTAAAAGATTATTGGAAGTTGTTCGGAAGGATGTCAGAATATTGGGACAATAGTTTGAGCGCGATTTCTGGCTGTGGAACATTGTTTAAATAATCAAAGAAAGTGCAAAAAACCGTTTTTTGCGCATAACTTTTGAACCGTTCATGCTATTGAAAAAAAGTTTAATACTTTTTTTTAAATATTAAAAATACCTACAAAATAAGACAAACTAAATTAAAATCCGCCCATTTGTTTACTCAAAAAACAAAAAAAAACCGCCGATTTTAGCGTTTTTTTAAATTTTCTATAATTAATTTACTTTTGCTTCTAAAAAATCGTACTACAACTTTCTTTGAAGATCTTTGTACACTTTATAAGTGGTATAAATTTTAGCTTAAAATATTAATAACTTTTTGTTAATTCCTATTTGTTAGGTAAAAAAGGCTCTTGCCAGATTCTAAATAATTTTTTTTTGAAACGTCGGAGAGACTTCTCAGAGGGTCTATTTTACTCGTAAAGAGTTATACTATAACGTACAATAAAGGAAAAGTTGATTACTGAAGGGTAAATTGTTTAAACATTAAGTTGAAAATCATACATTTTTAATGTTAAAAGTTAAATGGTAAATTATTTTCAGATAAAATTTCCACATCAATTACTTAATTGCTATGATTTTTATGCAAATTTTAAGCTTTTAATTATTGCTCTACGATAATCTGGAGCTGAGATAATTTTTTCTTTTCAAAAAATCATTCCGGCTTTGTTTATTAATATTAAGAGCTCAAATTTACGGGTGGTCTACAGTAACAGTTAAACTATCATATCTGATATTTGAGCAACAATGAGTGTGAATATTTAAGGTGAGTTGGTGACAAAAGCGACAGCGCATTTTTGTAGAGAGTGGGGCGCGAATGCGCCGCGCGCGCTGCTGTGCCGCGGCTGAAATTTGGCCAAGCGTCTTATCTTTGAAAAAGCGAGACAATTTTGCTTTGTCTCGGGTACTAATGATCCGATTTTGACGATTCTTTTTTTAATTGGGGGTAGAATCAAAAAATAATAACAACCACGGTGTTAGATTTTAGATAAAAAATTATTTAATCGCAAATTTTTTTACAACTCTTTACATTGATACTTACATCTTGTGAATAATATTTATATTGTACTAAAAATTATTTCATACAATGCTCTGCAATGGGGATGGAAATCAACTGAGCAAGGATTACAAGCTTTTTTTACTGACGAGCCGTTAATTCCAGAAGAGCTTTTAATGTGTATTACATGTAGATGCGAAGGCGGATGTAAAAATAAAAATTGCGGGTGCAGAAAACATGGACTACGTTGCACACATTTATGCGCAGGTTGCCATGGCGAGACTTACTCAAATAAAGACGAAAAAACGGTACAAGTATCTCAAGAAAGCGAATTAAATTTAGAAGACGATATAGAGAATATTTTACATTTATTACCTGTAAATATAGATTTTAACAATGAAGACAGCGATAATTATAATGATAAATATAAGGATGGCGATGGCGATGGCAATGGCAATGGCGATGGCGATGACGATGAGGACGATACGATGACGATGATGATTTAAATAATGCGAGCGATTTAAATAGCATGAAGAAAAGTAAAAAGCGCAGAGTAGAATAATTAATAATAATAATTAGTATAAGAATATTTTAAGAATATAGAAAAAAATTGTAATTGTATGCGATTTATATATGTAATAAATAAAATATTGTTATTAAATGAGTCTAATATAAATAAATACATATTATTCTATCAAAATATCACCTATTTCCTTACAAATGTAAAGAATTGTAAAAAAATTTGCGATTAAATAATTTTTTATCTAAAATCTAACACCGTGGTTGTTATTATTTTTTGATTCTACCCCCAATTAAAAAAAGAATCGTCAAAATCGGATCATTAGTTCCCGAGACAAAGCAAAATTGTCTCGCTTTTTCAAAGATAAGACGCTTGGCCAAATTTCAGCCGCGGCACAGCGGCGCGCGCGGCGCATGCGCGCCCCACTCTCTTCACAAACGCGCTGTCGCTTTTGTCACCAACTCAACTTACATATTCACATTCATTGTTGCTCAAATATCAAATATGATAGTTTAACTGTTACTGTAGACCACCCGTAAATTTGAGCTCTTAATATTAATAAACAAAGCCGGAATGATTTTTTGAAAAAAAAAAAAATTATCTCAGCTCCAGATTATCGTAGAGCAATAATTGAAAGCTTAAAATTTGCATAAAAATCATAGCAATTAAGTAATTGATGTGGAAATTTTATCTGAAAATAATTTACCATTTAACTTTTAACATTAAAAATTTATGATTTTCAACTTAATGTTTAAACAATTTACCCTTCAGTAATCAACTTTTCCTTTATTGTACGTTATAGTATAACTCTTTACGAGTAAAATAGACCCTCGGAGAAGTCTCTCCGATGTTTCAAAAAAAAATTATTTAGAATCTGGCAAGAGCCTTTTTTACCTAACAAATAGGAATTAACAAAAAGTTATGAATATTTTAAGCTAAAATTTATACCACTTATAAAGTGTACAAAGATCTTCAAAGAAAGTTGTAGTACGATTTTTTAGAAGCAAAACTAAATTAATTATAGAAAATTTAAAAAAACGCTAAAATCGGCGGTTTTTTTTGTTTTTTGAGTAAACAAATGGGCGGATTTTAATTTAGTTTGTCTTATTTTGTAGGTATTTTTAATACTTAAAAAAAAGTATTAAACTTTTTTTCAATAGCATCAACGGTTCAAAAGTTATACGCAAAAAACGGTTATTTGCACTTTCTTTGATTATTTAAACAATGTTCCACAGCCAGAAATCGCGCTCAAACTATTGTCCCAATATTCTGACATCCTTCCGAACAACTTCCAATAATCTTTTACCTTCTTTTATTTAGTTCCCAAAACAGGCCTTTTAAAGTCTAATCTGACTGGACTATAAGCGGAGGAGCGGTGGATCGACGAAGCAGCTCCGGCCCTCGTCCGCCCATCTACAGTACGCTGGACGTAGCCACGAACACTCTCTCAGCCGAGTGGCCCGAACATCTACTGATCATCAACGACGGAACGGCTGAGGCACCCTCGCCGAGCTTCATGGTTCCCTCTAAGCCGCTCTCCTCGACCTACCGTTTCCTCGAGGAGGAATCGCCGCTGCCTAAACGCCAATTGCTGGAGGTCATCGTCCGGACGCTCGAGGCCGTAGAAGAACGATAGGAGCAAAGTTCTCTCTCCCGGTCCAAAAGGAAGCTTTGACCTCTCGGTCAAACCATAGAGCGCTTTAGCCTCGTTCATTCCTTCGGTGGGCCTTCCTCTCACAGGATCGGCCCCTAAATAACAACCGGGTGGTGTAGCCTTCACTAAGTTGGGCGGGCTTTCTCCCGTCCAGACTCGCTCAAGAGTCAAGGTAGAGGGGTTAGTGCTGTGTCCTCCCTCTACCCAACGGGGAAGCCAGGAACAAGCGCCGCCAACGCTGAGCCCTCTCCGCGGGCCGTCTAGCACCGCGATCTTCGAAGGAGAGGACATAACCCTCGGTGAATCGGAAAGGACAAGGAACGAGCGCCGCCAACGCTCTGAGCTCTCTCTGCGGGCCTTCTGGCACCGCCCTTTCTCCAGAGCGCTCGCAGGCGCTTGACATTTTGACCCTCCCCCTATAAGTCGAACTAAGACAACGTTATATTCAAAACTTTCTATAAAAAGTAAGGTCTATGTAGGAACATGTTATTAGTATTTCTCTGCAGCAAAATAAGTACCCAAAGAAAACTGTTCTTATCAAAATATAAGTTACTAATAAAGTACAATACTTATCGGACTGACATCGCACTCTATAATAAATAATTTACTTGTAAATGTGTTTTGTTGATATTTTCAATATGTGAGCAGCTAACAACCCTGGTGGAAATTATTTCTGTAATTTTCTGTAATTTTCTGTCTAAATTCTAACAATTTTACAAAAAATCACAAAAAATTACAGAAAAATACAATAAGTTACAGAAAATTACAAATATTTACAAAAAATGACAGTAAATTACAGTAATTTACAGAAGATCACAGATTTTAAATTATTTTACATTTTAAATATTTTTAAATCAATAAGTAGTTTTGTATTTTTGCATTAAAATGCGTTAAAAGTCAATTCGTGAAAAGAAAAATATACACAAATGACAAAAAAAATCGAACGATGATTCGAACCCAAACATTTTGCATAAAATTCAACGACTCTAATCACTACACCACGCTTGTAATGTATGTTACGAGTTATAGTTGAGAAGCTATAAGTTAATATAAAATGACTCACCTAGATGATAATTCATAATGAGACATGTATTTTGTAGTAGTTATTTATTCCTTATTGACAATTAAAAATGATAAATTTTGTGTATTTAATTAATAATCATGTGAAATAGCGACACGATATCAACGTTACCAGCACTACAGGTTTTTATGTTTTAAATGGTTTACAAATATTTTTTTGAAAAAAATTATGAAACTTAGCCTCTTCTCCTTTATAAATAGACAATAAGCAAACATTTCAAGTGATTTTATAATAAATATTTGCAAACACTTTTAAAAACAAAAACCTTAGTGCCACATAAGATCAAAATATTTGACATTATTTCACGTAAATATTAGAAAACACATATCTTATAAATTATTACTTAGGCACGTACGTTGTACCACTTACAGTTTCTTCAACGTAAATCATACATTGCAAATGCGACAAAGTGATTTGCGTCAACAATTAGTATGGCGTAGTGTTCAGTATGCAAAAGGTTAGAATATATTTATAAAAAACTAATTTTTTAAAAATAACAATCGTAGTGCCAGCAAAATACGATCCGTCAAAATCTGTTACTTTTCGTAAATTTCTGTAATTTACTGTAATAAATTATAATTTTCTGTAATTTTCTGTAATTTTTTGTAATATTGTGGAATTTTCTGTAAAATTATCCGAATTTAGTCAAAACATTACAAAAAATTACAAGAAATTACAAAAAAAGTAACAGAAAATTCCCGAAATAATTTCCACCAGGAGAAGGTTGCAATAAACTAAACTAGAATTTAAGTTGCAAAACATGCTTACAGGTTACAGATCTAAATAAGTCGGAACTTTAGGAACTACATTTTCCATCAAAGCTATTATGAGCGATAATTTTAAATCTTTTGAATGTGATATACAGAAATGAAAATGATTTTATCGATTGAATTATTGTAAATAAAATGTACTTTAATTTTTTTTATATCAAATTTCATATATCAAAACAAATTAGTAAAAGTACATAGTAATATTTTATTATGACAGTTAAATTGATAATTGATTTAAAATCTTTTATTTTTTATTTAGGTTATATTCAACTCTAGAATTTATTCAATATTTTTTGTAGCAATAGGAATACATTATTTGTATATCTATTATTAAATGATAAAACTGTTTAAGATGTCTATTAAATTTAATACAAATTTAAATCACAGATACACATATACATACACACATACACACACATATAGACACACGCATACACACACGCACTTACACACACACACACACCACACACATATATGTATATATATATATATATATATATATATATATATGTGTGTGTGTGTGTGTGTGTGTGTGTATGTGCTTGTTTGTGTGCGTGTGTTTGTGTGTATATGTGTGTGTATACGTGTGTGTGTATGCGTGGGTGTGCGTGTGTGTGTCTATATGTGCGTGTATGTGTGTGTATGTATATGTGTATCTGTGTGCGTGTGTGTGTCTGCGTGCGTGCGTGTGTGTGTCTGCGTGCGTGTGTGCGTGTGTGTATGTGTATATGTGGGTGTGTATGTGTGTGTGTATGCGTGCGTCTGTGCGTGTGTGTGTATGTGTGTGCGTGGGTGTGTGTGTACTTGTGTGTGTATATGTGTGTGCGTGTGTATGTGTGTGTATGTGTGTGTGTGTGTGTATTAGAGTGGTCCTTAATTTGTTTTAATTTTTTATTTCATGAGTTCCTGTCTGATCCTGTCGATTCTAAATGATAAAAAAAGTAAGCGCTTATAGGGGAGAATCGTATACCGGACAAGTCCATTTTTTTAAAAGTCCAAGATACATAAATTAAAAGTTTTATGCGATTTTCAATTATATTTCAAATTTTAAATAGTTTTTATAAATGTATATAATTGCAAACGTACAAGTATTGGTATTGTGCGTACAGTGACTTGTACGACAATAAATATATATACAACAACAATTGATAAAGATGGCGTCGGGAGGTAAGAAGCCACCTGATAAGACTGAGTTTTATTTCTCTTGTTGTAAAAAGAAATCGTCGACAGTTACTTGTGTTATTTGCGAGGAAATATACCATTACAGTTGTTTGACACAGAAATACAATAACTACAAATTCATTAGTGATAAGTTAATATTATTAATAAATTTAATAATATGTCCAGAACATAGCCACCTCAACATAACCTCCAAAATTGAAGAGATAAACCTGAGTGTTCCAGCGAGATTGTTAATTGCACAAATTAAGCTTAAAACTTCAGAAGAAATAAGGAATGAATTATTAAGTGAAATTTCAAATAAAAAAGAAGTATTACATAATATAACGATTTTTGAAGAAGAAAATGAGTCTGCAGTGCTGAAAACTGAAAACTCACTATTGAAACAATTGGTTAGTGAATTAAAAGAAAAAAATGATTTACTAAGAGAAAAATTTAATAACAACCAATTAGGAAGTGAAACCAATAAATACCTGTATGCAGATGTCACAAGTTTTCCCAAAAGGCAACAAAAAAAGGTTCTAAAATAAAAGTCACAAAAATCAATAACAACAAAAAGAGCAATAACAATATTGATATCAAGAAGAGTGTAATTGAAGTTTTGACAAAGGAAAAGAAAATACAAACTAAAAACATATATTTAAATAAAAAAGATGAATCGATAATTAGCTGTTCAAATAATGATAGTGCAGAGTTAACAGAATCAGTATTAAAAATAGAGTTAGAAAGTGTACTTAATATCAATAGACAGGAACTGAATAAACCTAAGATAAAAATCGTTGGAATTGATAACTGTGATAATATGGAAATAGAAGATATTGAAAATGATATAAACATGAGAAATGTCAGCAGTTTTACTAGTAAAGCTCAAGTATTACACACGTATGCAAATAATACCAACAAGAGTACCGTTTTAATGGAAGTTCCTGAAGAGATATATAGTTATATCAAGAAAAATAATAGCGAAGTTTTTGTAGGTAATCAAAATTGCAAAGCATACGATTTAATAAACATTAGACCTTGCAATAACTGTTGCAGAAATCGTCATAGTGGAAAAAACTGTACAAATGATCCTATGTGCCTTAAATGATCAGAAATGCACAAGACTAGTGAGTGTACAAATAATATCGTTAAGTGCCTGAATTGTGACCATAGTAATAAAAATTACAATACAAATTATGTAATTAACCATTATGCCAATGACTATGATCTATGTAATATTCTGAAGAAAACAATTAAAAGCTATATAGTCTCGACCGATTATGCTACGAAACCTTCTTTACTACCGCTGAATATAGATTACCAACCGAAAAAGATAACGAAGAGGCCACAAGTACCGACAGATGTAAATCCATCAACTAGTTATAAAAACCAGCAACAGCTCCAGCAAGAACAGCAGAAACAAACATCAAGACAAGTTACTTATTCTCAAATATCAACATCACAGACAGAGAAAATGGTAAAAAAATACAGGGTAATAATAGTTGAAATGGATAATTTCGACTTTTTAGATAAGATACAAAAAGAATTAATACACAAAGAAAACACATGTGATAATATTTTTAATTTGAACAAAGTTATTAATAATAAAAAAGATATAATAATATGCATATTAATATCAGGAGTATGAATGCCAATTTTGATAAATTTAAGATATTATTTGAGAGTCTGATTAATAAGCCTTTTATTATTATACGTACAGAAGCTTTTGAACAAGTCAATTACAATTTATACGAATTAAAAGGTTCCAACTATGAATACAAGAGTTACTATAATGATAGTAGGATAAATAGAAATGATGGAGTTATTGTTTTTATTGATAAAAGTGTGATACAAAAAACTGAAATTGTTAAATCTGGTACGATTAAAATTATAAATACACAAGTTACGCTTAATAATGATAGTAAGCTGGAGATTTTTGCTATGTACAGATCTCATGGTCAAGTCTTTAGAATAAAGTATAAAAACAATTTTTTTTGGGTAAATTTTTTTTTATTTTTCAACATAATCTCCTTGGAGCTCTATACACTTGGTCAATCGCTTTTTAAGTTTTTTTAATCCTTCAGAAAAGTGCGTTTTCGGAAGTTCCTCAAAATAAGCACTTACAGAGGCAATGACGTCTTCGTTGTCCGTAAATCTCTGTCCACCGAGCCATTTTTTCAAGTTTGGAAATAAGAAAAAGTCACTGGGGGCTAAATCTGGTGAATACGGTGGGTGTTCGACCAATTCGAATTTTAGTTCTTCAATTTTAGCCATTGAAACGAAGCATGTGTGAACTCGGGCGTTGTCGTGATGAAAGAGAATTTTTTTTCTCGCCAAATGTGGTCGTTTTTTTTTAATTTCTTCTTTCAGCTGCTCTAATAATGATGCATAATACTCACCAGTACTTGTTTTACCCTTTTCCAAGTAGTCAATAAGTATAATTCCACGTGCATCCCAAAAAACTGTAGCCATAACCTTACCAGCTGACTTTACGGTCTTTGCCTTCTTTGGAGCTGGTTCGCCTGTGGAAATCCACTGTTTGGATTGTTCCTTTGTCTCAGGAGTGTAGTGGTGTATCCATGTTTCATCCACAGTCACAAATCGACGAAAAAATTCCTCAGAATTCCGACTTATGCGCGCCAAAAGAGCCTCAGAGGCGACCACTCTATTGCGTTTATTCTCAGCTGAGAGCAAACGCGGCACCCATCTTGCCGATAGCTTTTTCATGCCTAATTTTTCATGTAGAATTGAAACTACTGCACCTATAGATATCCTTGTGGCCTCAGCTAACTCACGCACTTTTAATCTTCTATCCTTCGACACCATATCGTGGATTTTATTGATGATTTCGGGAGTAGTTGCTTCTACGGGCCTTCCTGAACGTGGTTCGTCACTTATTGATGTACGACCACGCTTAAATTCATTTACCCAGTTATAAACCGTTGCTAAGGCAGGGGCAGATGTGCCATGAACTGAGTCCAATTCATTTTTTATTTCATATGGAGTTAAACCCTTTAAATGAAAATGTTTAATTACCGCTCTGAACTCATTTTTTTCCATTTTTCTTAACAAGCAATTTTTTTTTTTCAATTGGTTATAAAAACACGTAAACTCAGAAGATGTGGACTGTGACTGCACCATATATCTAGTCGGGAGTGGTGCTGACTGAAAACAGATGATTTGGAGCGATTCGCGCGCCATCTGTTGGTCATTCTAAAGACTTATTGAACTACCCTCGTAAATACCTAAATATTAGAAATCATTTAGTAATAGGTGATTTTAATATAGACATATTACAATGTGATAACATGAGCCAATAATTCCTATGTAATTTCTGTGATAAAGGATATTTGCCAGACTTTATTGACATTACAAAGCCGCCTACTACTATATGTAAAGGATCCTGTGTCGACAATATTTTCATTAAAACTAGTAGCTTAAATACAGTAACGTACAAACTGAGGCACTGTTTCACAGATCATTATCCTATTTTTATTGCTATAGATAAGATTAAAACTCAAATAAATAAACCAATAGAAACAGTAGACTATACAAAATTAATAAACATTGCTAGGACAAAAAACTGGAATGAAAATTTTACTATACATGATCCTAATTTAGCTACTGATATTCTGCTATTGAAAATAAAAGAATGCATAGAATTGGCAACAAAAAAAAGTAAATATAAACAGAAGGGTTAGAAAAAATGGATTATAGATGCTATAATACAGTCATGTCAAACCAAAGAATTTTTATATAACTTATGGCAATTGGATCTCAAAAATGATCAGCTTCGTTTGCAATATAGAAACTGCTAAAATATTAGATAAAGTAATTATAGATGCTAAAATGAAATATGAAAAAAGTCTAGTCCAATATAATTCTAATAACCCAAAAATCTTATGGGAAATTATAAATACAAGAATAGGTAAAAAAACTAAATCTAAGGAAGCTATAAGTTATATAAAAGTAGATAATAATATGATTACTGACAAAATTGAAATAACTAAAAATATGAATAAATATTTCTGTGAAATAGGTAGAAAATTGAGTGAAAAAATTGTTAAACCCATAAATGAGGAGATTAAACTACCTGAAATGAATGCGAATTCTATTTTTCTCAATCCAACAAATGTAAGTGAAGTAACAGATATAATCAATAATTTAAAATTGAAAAAGGGTGGTGTTGACAAAATTTATGCTAAAATCTTGAAACTGATATGTAATCATATTGCTGAACCATTAACGAATATTTTTAATACATGTATTGAGAAAGCCATTTGGCCTGATGCTCTGAAAAGGGCTGGTATTGTACCGTTGTATAAATCAGGTAAAAAACATAATATGTCTAATTATAGACCTATTTCTCTAATTTCTAATGTAGCGAAAATTTTTGAGAGAATTATCTACAATAGAATTTACGATTTTGTAGAAAAGCATAATATTATATCTGAACATCAATTTGATTTTAGGAAGAAAATGGGTACTAGAAATGCTTTAAATTATATAACCAATATTTTGTACAATAATTTAGATGAAAGTAAACCAATAATTGTAAAATTCCTTGATTTGGCAAAAGCGTTTGACACCGTAGATCATAAAATTCTACTAGACAAACTCTATTGTATTGGTATTAGAGGACAGGCGCTGGATTTGCTTTTAAGTTATATCAATAACAGATATCAAGCAGTGGTTATGGATGGTAATGAAAGTGATAAATTATTAATAAGCACGGGTGTTCCTCAAGGTACAATACTGGGTCCTCTGCTTTTCATTTTGTATATAAATGATATCTTGAAGGAAATCCCCCTGGAAGAAATATTATCATACGCGGATGATACTGCTATAATTGCTACTGGTGATAATTGGATAGAAGCTCAAGATAATATGAACAAGTCTCTAAACATAATCAATACGTGGTTAGTTTTAAATAAATAATCATTGAATGTAGACAAGACTGTTTTTATTACTTATGGCAATTATAGTGATAGTGTACCAAATAAATTAGCAGTTAAAATTAATGATAAAAATATAACAAGAGTCGAATACTATAAATATTTGGGTATAGTTTTTGACTTTAATTTAAGATGGGATAAACACATTCAGTACATTGTAAATAAAACAAAATATCTTGTTTATATTTTTTACAAAATTGTGAAAATAATGTCAACAGATACATTAAGAATGATTTATTATGCTTTCTTCCATTATGACAATAATTTTGGCTAGTTTTAACCAATATTATTGCGCCGCACATGCAGGCTTTAACATTATTTTTATTCGAAGGTTTAAAGAAATGATACACGGGATTTAGAATAAAACTGTGAATACTTGTGGTTTATTCTATTAGTTTTACAAAGGTTGAGCGCCAGCTGCTCGAATTCGCAGCACGATTTTACAATTATTATTCGACCGATACAATAAGGTTACTTATACGATAAACTAACTACGGTGAGCACGCGGTACGGTGAGAACGGTAAAAGGGTGGAATGTGGAAGAAGCTACTCCTCAGGGACGCGAATTCAAGTATTTTCCGGTGATGGAACACACGATGAAAAGGCGGCGACGCGACGCTCGACACGCACGCGGCGCAAGCTTGATGAAATTATTATCGGGGTATATATATATATATATATATATATATATATATATATATATATATATATATATATATATATATGATTCTATACCCGCACTAAGCACAAAAGTAATCTGTGCAACTTACTCTTTATAATCGAGTGTGGCCTCCTTCGATATCGCAGATGTGTAGGCTCACACGATGGACGCAAGATACGATATTGGTAATCACCACGAGACGTTCTGAACTAGCGAGGGTTCGTACGGGGCTATTCGCAAAAGCGAAGCGTCGGTGTGCGTAGCTCAGTACGAAGTGGCCGCGTCGTCCTTCGTCACCGCGGCGCTCAAGTTTTCAGTGGTGTGGACAGAGCCCGCCTGGGGGCGCAGTGCGTGCTTTGGCGAGGAAGAGAGAGAAGTGCGAAGGAGGAAAGGGAAGCGTCTGCTCGTGGTGGCGTCATGCTATGCGACATGCGGCCGACGGCTTGCGGACGGAGTTGGAGAGGACGAGGAGGGACGAGCTGCTAGGGCGAGGAAGTGCGACGAGGGTGTTGAGCAGGAAGGACATCGAGACGATAGTGCCGACGAAGGGCACGATGGCGATAGCTTCAGGACCCCGGACGGCGTATTAGCAGCAGGAGCAGTGTGCACGATTAACCTCGAAGAGGTTATGTTTATATTCAGCTCCCCTGCATTCACCCAATGCTATTATTACCAGGTGAGATCAGTATTTAGTATTTTTCGAATATAACTGTGATCTCCCTTTCCTAATGAGGTGTTGTTTCCGGGTGTCTAAATTGAGTGCTTCGGAGGCTGTTGCTGCTGCTGTTATGGAGGAGCGGCCCACGAGTTGAGCTGCATTACTGTATCCGTGGGGCCACCCTGCCTCTGCAAACCCTCCAGACCAGGTAAGCGAATTCCTTTTTGATGTACCTGTATTCTGTAGACTAATCCTCGTTTATATTTTCAGGATGTATGCTGCAGGCCTCCTTTACGTCTAAAGAAGCTGCCGCTCCGTCCAAGGTGGATCTCTCTATGCTCTTCAAGATATACAATCAGGTGGGTATCCTTCCAATACTTTCTACTTCTCTTCCTAATTTCTAATCTTTTGTGTATCTTTTTAGGTTGGTTCGAGGGGACAGGAGTGAGGAGAGGAGACGCCAGAGCGTGTTCAGCGTACCCCAGCCGAGGTGAGCCAGCTTATACCTATGCGAGGCTTAATGGGGAGGCCACTACACGTCTTCTTCAGCTGCTCCAGGCCTGAGAGCTCGCTTGCTCTGTGTCGTCCGAGGGCATAGTGTTTGTGTATGTGAATGTGTAAGTGAGTGAAGTTGGTAGGTCGTGTGATCTCAATCACATTGTGTAACACGCACAAAATGTGGTGTTACACCATAGTCTAATAAGCTATGGAATAATAGCTTGGGGAGAAGTTTATAAGAATAATCGAGTTTTAGTACAAAATCTACAGAAAAAAATTATTAATATCATTAACAAACAAAATTTTATAGTTCAAGATAACCCTTTAAACATAGAACAAATATATACTTTCTAAGCTATAAAGTATCATTATTCAGATCTCAAAGTGCAATATACCAACTCAACTAGTGTAACAAGGAAAAAAAAATTAATTTTACCAAATAATAAAAAGAAAGTTGGAGATAAAAATTGTTATAAAAAGGCTATAGTAACATTTAACAGTTTTCCTAACGAATTAAAAGATCTGAGTATAGATAATTAGTGTTCTTATGTGACACATTAGTGTCACATAAGAACATCATGAAAAAGTAGATTAAATTAAACTGTTAATGTTACTATTTCGTTATATTATTTTATAGTTTTAACACAAATCATTTAAATAGAAATAATACTATTATGTTAAAACCAAATTTTTATGTAGTTGTTAGTTTAAGTAGATTTTAAGTTTAGTTTTAAGTTATATTATGTAATTTTTCTTATATTTTCTTTATTGTTTCTTTTTTGTAATGCCAGACCTGTGCACATATAACGTGTTTATCTCTTCAGGATTTTACAGGGCATACCATAACTCTGTAAATTTTTTCTGGTTTTTAAATAAAAAAAATGATATATATATATATATATGTGTGTGTGTGTGTGTGTGTGTGTGTGTGTGTGTGTGTGTGTGTGTGTGTGTGTGTGTGTGTGTGTGTGTGTGTGTGTGTGTGTGTGTGTGTGTGTGTGTGTGTGTGTGTGTGTGTGTGTGTGTGTGTGTGTGTGTGTGTGTGCTTGTATGTGTGCATCTGTTTGTGTGTGTGTACTTATATTTATAAACGAATATATACAATATACTGTATAGTGCGTCTCATATTTATAAAAACACCAGAAATTTTCGCGTTTAAATATGTGTGTATTATACCTTTCATTAAAACTTTTCAAGCAATAATGGGAGGATAATTTTACAGAAAGCAAATAAAATGAAAATGTATTCTCTTTAAAACATTTCTAGAATATTTCTTTAACATAAAAATTAAAGAGGTTATAATTGTTTCACAACTATAGAAACAGTTTCAATTTGTGAACCCATTTGAATCAATGTAAATTTTATATCTAGGTTTCAAATTTTGTTTAAACCAACTTTTCATAAGTTAATGTACAAAAAAGATTATGATAATGTTTAAAAGAGAATAAAATTTTCTTTTATTTGCTTTTCTTAAAATTATTCTCGGATTTTTGGCTCCAAAGTTACAGGTTTTTTAAAAAAAAGGTATAATACGCACATTTAAACGTGAAAATTTCTGGTGTTTCAATAGTTATGAGACGCAATGTGTATATATATATATATATATATATATATATATATATATATAAAATTTTACTTTAAATTATTTCGTAATAATAAAGTTACAGAATGATGGTTTAATGATAGACATACTTTAAGAATTAATTCATAATAATATTAGTTGCAAAGAAATTATACAGACTTTGCAGATCAAAAATCAATTGAAAAGTTTGAGCGCGAAATACACAAACTTTTAAACAAAACTGCAGAAATGACGGAAGTGACTACCTATCAATCTATTATTGACTCAACAAATATGACAAACCGATCCAAAACTGATCCTAAACTTTCATTACGAAATAACGACAACACTCTAAAACCTGACGTAGCAAAAAACTCTCCACTTTCTTCTACGCCAAGAATACACAGCACACCTTATACAAACTGACCCAATAATTATCGTAGAGAACCTCACAACACTCTATAATCTTTTCAAAGTACCACTCTCACACCAGTTCGTAATTTATCAATTAAAGATGCAGTCAAAATCATTCCAAAACTTAACGGTTACAACATTCCACTTAGAATATTTTTTGACGGATGTAGAGAAGCGCAAAGGATTATACCGCCGTATAATGAGCCAGTTTAGCGAGATCAATAAAAACGCGTTTGTCCGGGTAATCATTAAAAAGTGCACAGCAAATAAATTTCTACAATATGGAGGAAATTATAATGTATTTTGATCGTACCTACGGTTTTGCAAAACGTTTTCACGATTTGTTGGGAGAACTAGCAGTCATGAAGCAAAAATACAACGAAAACCTATTCATTTTCAAATAAATTAAAATCAACCACCCAAGAAGCATACGAAGCCGTGTTATGCGATAAAAGACATAGACCGGATCTTAAATTAGAATTAGAAAAAGATAGTGTAACATATTTTATTCGCAGTTTGCAATGAGTTATAAAAGGGCGAATGGGTACACCCGAGTCTCTGGATGCTGCGAACGACCAAAAAATTGACATAGAGCGCGATTATGCATGAAAAAATGCAGACGAACAAATGAGAATACCACAGCCTCCTACACAAATAAAAATTAACGAAAAAGAATCTGCTCAAATTAACTTAGTTGATAGCAAAAAGTCAGAAACGTGTCAAATATAACATAAATCGGATCACACAGCGACTAATTAGTGGTACCGTACCAATGGCGCCGGCGCTCCGAAGGTGGCGGTCACTCCGCAAAAAAGCATCTGGGCCACGCCCGACCGCGAAAGATCAATACCGACTCACTCACAAGGGCGGCCACAACATACGAGGCTGCCGTGGAAAACACCTGAAAACATAAATCAATAGTCCACCTATGTTCCCTCTGCCAAGGTACCTTCGCCAAACCAAGCCTAATATGGCGCCACTAAAGTATGTAATTATTGCATAAAGGCCGGTCGTTAGAATAGCAAATGTAGAAAGCTTGCATGTAATAACAAAATGCGAGAAATGCAGCAGGAAAACAAAAATGGGTTCTCGGAGAACGACGTAACCAGAGAAATCTCACATCCCCAGCGTCAAAATTATACGAGAAACAATCAGCAATACCATTAATAAAAAAGATTGTTTCATTAAGCATTAATAATTGTTCACCAACTATTATGCTTAAAAAAATAGCTGTCCGCAACCTTTGTCGCTAATACTAGATACTGCCGCTGAGACAGCACTTTTGAAAATTTAAAAAAAAACGCCTAATTTTCAAGTCGATGCCGATGAAATTTTAGAATTAACCGGCGTAACAAAAAGAAGCATAAAAACTTATGGCAAAATTCGAATTCAATTTCATGGTTTAACATTTAATTTTCAGTTAGAACCAGACGATTTTCCAACTGAAGAAAACGAACTGCTTAGGAGTGAAATCTTTATTAATTATGATGCAGACATTAATTATAGAGAACAATATTTTATATTTGATAATTATAAATTGCCTCTAAAATTACCATCAATTAAAAATAATAAAATACATAAGTTTTTAACCGCTACTTTTACCGAAAACGCAGTACAGCGCGTGCAATTAAAGCCCGAACCTTTACCAAGTTAAAATGCAGTTGAAATACTACTTAATTGCCCAGTACATGCAAAGTTAAAAATAATAGCTGCGATTTCTCATTTCATCTTTTAAGCGATACAATTAATTCAACAAAAAGTCACATAAAAGGAAAGAAAATTATAAAAAATCCAATTGAAATTGTTACAGCCGAATTACGTTCTGCTGTGCGGGTTCTAAGTCGCGAACAAATATTTATTTTTATTTCGCGGAACTGATCTTCGCTCGGGAGCTTCTACCAACTTGTTAATTGTTCTAATTGAGTTTAATTACTATTAGAAATGTGGATACGGCATTGATTTTTACTAATTGGTTAGAGTGCTCCGGATTGGTGAAGCAGAGCGCTCTATATTTTATATAGAGAAGCGCTCTGTATTTTTGAAGGTGAGCGCTCTATATTTCTATAGAGGAGTGCTCTGTGTTTTTGAAGGTGAGCGCTCTATTCTTACCTTGTTCTTTTGAATGTTTCCTTTTTCATAACCATATTTTTATATTTATTTTTATATATATATTATTTTATGGGTTCATTGGGAGATAATTTACTATTATGTAGTGTAATCTTTATCTTTTTAGCTTTGATTTATTTTACGTGATTCCAGAATTACAAGTTTCCAGTTTATATTTATTCACGCTCGCTTCTGGATTCTAACCCTTCACTTGCCCGTATTATATTATTATATATTAAATCTAAAGACTTACAGGAAGTTTAGTATTACACGCTGCAGTCGCGTGGCAATGTACCAGGGGTTTGGAGTTCCTAGTTCTTCCAGTCAAGAAGAAGACGTACGTTTGCAGTTTCTAAGTTCGAACTTACATTGCATTCCCGAGGCCGGTACTATAGAACTTAGTTAGGTTCTCGTCGCTGGGAAGTGGCCGCTAACGCCGGAGACTTCGACGGGCCGTTGAGAACGGTGCAGAGACTCCAGGTTTCCTCGTCTCTCGTGGGTTCTAAGGTCTACTTCCTTCAGTCTGAAGGCATGCATGTTCGAGGGTTCTATGTTCGAACTTGCGTTTGCCTACCCGAGGTCAAAATGTTAAACCTTGGAGTCAAGAGGGGCTGATGGCCACCTTCACACTTCCAGTCGAAAAAAGGCCTCTAAATAGTGGTGTGTGAGGTATTTATAACCTCGCGTATCGAGCGTGAAGGTGGTACACGTCAGTACATCTCGTCCAACCAGAGCTCGACAAATTTCGGTGTCTCTGACCTACCCGAGAAGGGGGGACTGCTGACCCTACGCCTCGTCCTCGCGCAATATCTCCCAGAAGCAATGGCGAATATTTCGACATAATTTGTATTCGCTCGCGTAAGCATGTAAAGTCGTAGATACGTGTATGTATACAAGTGGCTATAGTTGTACGTATGTACGTCTTTGTTAATATTCTTATTTAATTTTATAATATACGGTAACAAGGGGATTTCACAAAATAAAAAAGGTAAGATAATGACCATTTCTGATAAGAATGCGAAGAGTAACGACATCAGAGCACAAAAGATAAAAGCGCTCTTGCGCCTCAAACAGAGAGTTTCGGTAGAGCGGGTGATAGACCAATATGCGGATAGATTTTATCTATCGGGAGATAAGTTGCCGGCAACAACTTTACTCGAGTACGAAATACCCCTTGCTAGTAATGTACCCATTCGTACAGGAATTGCCAGATAACGATATAATTGAGCCCTTGATCAGATCTTACTCAGCACCGGTATTCTGCGTCGATAAAAAGCCTGATACAAAAAGCAATAAACGATATAGAATGGTGGAAGATTTCAGAAAGCTTAATACAATTATACCTGATTATAATCACCCTGTACCCAATATAACTGATATTTTAGACTCATTGGGGCGAACAAAATTTTCTTCGGTATTCGATATAGCTTCTGGTTACCATAAAACTTTTATAAAAAAAAGAAGATAAACACAAAACAGCTTTCCATTGTAATTTGGACACCTTTAATTTTCGCAGGAACCCATTTGACCTTAAAACAAGTCCATCAGTTTTTCTCGCTCTTATCTGGGCAATAATTTCAGGTATGAAAGGGGTAGTAGAATCTTTTGATGATATTAGTATGTTTTCTGAAACTATCGAAGAACATTGGGAAACAATAGCTGAGAAGCTAACAAGATTAATAAAAGCTAACCTGACATTGCAACCTGATAAATGCGAATTTTTAAAGAAAGAAATTAACTACCTAGGGTACATTATAAGCATCAATGGCTTGAAGCACGATCCTAAAACAATAGAAACAATAAACAAATTTCCAGTTCCCAAAACAGCAAAAAAACAATTCAGGGACTTGCAAATTACACAGGACCACAATATGAAATTGGGGCGGAACATTTATGATCTCAATTAATCTTTACGTTTTTTGGGTCGCTAATCACGATGCCGGTGTCCATATGACCCCAGCACATCTGGTTCTAGGTCAAATGAAGGTCAAACCTCTTAAATCGATCGATATGATTTTTTCGACCACGGACTCTGAAAGAACGGAAAATTTTACATCTAGATACGCTTCGTCCTTTTTGTCAAAGTGACTCTTAGAGGTCATTTGAAGGACATTTGCAGGTCAAATCCTTGTTTCGAACTTTTAGACTGATATTAAGGCAAGAAATAGGCGCCGGAACAGTTGATCTTGATGTTTTTGGGGTCGCTGATCACGATGCCGGTGTCCATATGACTCCAGCACGTCTGGTTCAAGGTCGAATGAAGGTCAAACCCCTTAAATCGATCGATATGATTTTCTGACTCCCGATTCTGAAAGAACGGAAAATTCTACGTCCAGATACGCTTCGACCTTTTCGTCGAAGTAACCCTTAAAGGTCATTTGAAGGGAATTTGGAGGTAACATCCTTTCTTCGAACTTTTAGACTGATATTAAGGCAAGAACTAGGTCTATTCTAATATAGATGCCAGTGAAATGAACAATTTTTGAATCTCGAAAATATTATGCATTTCTTGCTTTTTGCGAATCACAGGTAAGAAGAAATAAACATTGACTTTGCTTGCGATCTGGCAAGAGTCAACAGATATTTCACGGATTGCTGTTTCTGTTTGACCAATATATTTCGGTAAAATAAAAAGAATGATTCTGCAATATCCTATGCTTCTGTTCAATCTTTAACTAAAATTGACGAAGTCTCTAAAATAGAAACTCATCACATAGATAAGAATGGCATTTAAAAAATTTGAAGATCAGCAATGCGTCGAGTTGAATGAATCAGAAGAATTTGAAGGTGGTCAACGCGAGAATGCCCACCTTTTTAATATAGTTGAACTAAGAGATTTGGATCGGGACGCAGGTCTTTCGAAAGAGATTTCCGAACTCTTAGCTTCAAGATTAGAAGAAAAGAATTCTTTAGTTCCAGGTACTAAAGTCAGTTTATTCCTGGTTGATCGAGATCGTCCATTTCGGAAATTTTTCTCAAAAGCAAAGGGTTTGGTTCGTTGTAATTCTGTTGCGGGACTCATAAATGAATATGGACGTATTTAATTAAATAGCCAGTGACTGGCGACTATTTATTGATTCATCGGCAAGGACTATTAAAGCTGTCTTGCTTCAGAATGGGCACGTGTATCCTCTACCGATTTGCCATTCAGTATTCTTTAAAAAGGAATACAATAGGATAAAATACGATATATATTTAAAAGTGGCAATTAAATTGAGATTTGAAAATAACCAGTATATTATTAGGCCAACAAAGTGGCACAAAGTATTTAGCTTTTTTGTGTATGTACCGGTCATGCACGAGATCAACATTGGGTAAAAAATGTTTGGCCACTCAGACAAGATTTAACTCTAGAATCTATGAATATTGTTAAAGAGGCTCTCATTTATAGCCATTATGTAATCCTTTTACCTTTATATATCAAACTCGACTTATTTAAATAGTTTTTCAAACAATGAGGGTATTGGAGAGTGATGTTTTTATGTATAAATTCGACAAATTTTGCAATATTTTTAGAGCAAAAATCAATGAAGGTCTTTTTGGTGGTTCTCAAAACATGGAACTAATGAAGGATGCCGAATTTGAAATGAAAATGACAATAAGAGAGCAGCTTATTTGTTACAAAGAAATTAATTGAAAAATTTGTCACAACATGTGTGTACATTATTCACACATTAATTCCCTGAAAATCTGAGTTAGGAGCAGAGCGAGAGATTTCAGTAAGACTTGAAGGATTGAAAAGAAACATAGAGGTATGTGATATGTGAACACATCAGACTATTAATGATCTTTGAAAATAGACACATCAAATGTACATAAAATAACCCTTACGCTGTCGTTATATGTCCAGCAGATCTTATTCATGAATAATGTGTTCTTGTGTTCGCAAAAGATCTACGAAGAGATTTTCTTTTATGTACATTTGATGTACCTCTTTTTAAGGACCAGCAATAGTCTGACAGCATGTTCACATCACAAACACCTTGATGTCTTTTCTCAAACTCTTTCAAATCTTGGTGAAATCTCTCATCCTGCTCCTCACTGAAGTCCCCCAGATTTTCTGTGAAGTAATCAATGTGTGAATGCAAAAAATGGATCTTTAAATTCATTAAACATTCCATCTTTCTCTATTTTTCCAATAGATTGTCAACGATATTCATATAATCAGGATTTTTGTTATTTCCCAAAAAATTTTTTTGAATATCTTTGAAACTATTTCAAGCTGCTCTCTCATTAGATGCCATTCACATTTCAAATTCGTCATCTTTCATCGGTTCCCTTATTCGAGGACCATCAAAAACACCTTCCCTGATTTTTGCTTCAGAAATATTGGAAAATTTCCCGAATAGATACATAAAAGCATCACTTTCTAATACCTTGTAAGGATTCGTGATTATTATTATTATTCAATTTAAATATTATAACCTTTTATTATTTTATTTAAATTATTTTATCTTTCTCCGAGGTAGCTAAATGATAGAAAGGAATAAGGAAATTATAGGATGAGTATATATGTGTGTTTGTATAGGTTTATAAATAAAATGCTATATATTATTTATATAAAAATGTCAAGTTCCAAGACTGGCATTTAGTCAGCATCACAGTTCCACACCATCAAAACAACTTGCGCTTAACTCTGATATTTCCAATAATAATAAGTAAACTGGAAATATTTGAATTAAGATGACCAAATTATTTTATAAGAGCAGGAGGAGTGAAGGTCCTGCTTGCTAGGCGGTTGTGCGCTGACTGACTATCCTCCGATCGGCTACCAGCTCAATCCTTTCGATGGCTCGGCCCCGCGACTTTCGTCGGCGGCTCGGCCTTGCACCGCTAACGTCGCCTAGCAACCAAGCTCCCACTTTTCTTACCCTTTCCATCAGTCATATCTCACATAGATGTAGGCACACATCCTTATTCTCCGCGATTCCTCTTTGTGCGGATATTCGCTTCGCAACGATCAGCCTAACGCACAAATGCGATTTTCAATTCATTTACTCATCTTCACTTTATTTATTCTTATCATTCATTCTTTGCATATATCAATAAAACATTAGTATATAAAAGTATTCTAATAAATAAATAATTAAAATATACCCAGATTCATACCATACCAATATGGACCGTTACAACCTTAATTGCTTTGATAAGCTGTTTAACTAAGCCAAGTTTGACATGTAAAGGAGGAAGGATGACTTTACAACTAGGAATGATACTTTCTTTAACAATGTTCTTAGATCCTAGAATTAATTCCTGACTGAGTGGCCAATCCTTTTTTATATAATGTTGATCTCGGGCAAGACTGTCCCACTCATAAAGAAAACATGGATACTTAGTGTTTCCGCTTTGTTGACCTAATAAAATACTGGTTATTTTAAAATCTCCAACAATTTGCCACTTATGAGTATGGTACTTCAACTTTTCAATTTGAAAATGGAGATTATTGTATTCCTCTTTTAAGATTACCGAGTGGCCAACCGGTATACTTCCCATTGTGAAGTAAGAGAGCTTTCAAACTCCTCACCGATGAATCGATAAATAGTCACCAGTCACTAGCTGTATATTCAATACATCGATATTCATTTATCAGTCCTGCAACATCATTACAATAAACCAAACCCTTTGCTTTTGAGAAAAATTTCCGGTATGGACGATCTCGATCACGATCAAAACTAACTTTAGTACCTGGAACTAAATAATTCTTTTCTTTTAATCTTGAAGCTAAGAGTTCGGAAATCTCTTTCGAAAGACCTGTGTCCCGAACCAAGTCACTTAGCTCATCTTGATTAAAACCGTGTGCATTCTAGCGTTGACCACCTTCAAATTCTTGCGATTCATTCAATTCGACGCATTGCTGATCTTCAAATTCTTGAAATGACATTCTTGTATCTGTATCATAATTTTCTATTTCAGAAACTTATGACAGAATACTAACTAAAACAGCATGAGTTATAAATTGAACAGATGCATAGGATATTCAAAAATTATTCTTTTTATTCTACCCAGATATATTGGTCAATCAGAAATAACAATCAGTGTCATGATCGACTGGTTTTCGCCAGATCGTAGACGATGCATATATTTGTTTCTTCGTTCCTGCGATTCGCATTGAGTAAGTGACGCATGCTTTCGTTGGAGTCCAATAATTGTTCATTCCACTTGTATCTATATTGAAACATTTTTTGTAACGTACTCTGAATTCTTTATTCATGTTCCTACTCTGATCCTTGCTAACACATTTCGCACAAACGATGCAAAAGTTATCTAGTCGCTGAAGACATGGGGTTATTGTTGAACTTGTAGCATTAAACTCTAAAAATACCAAGTCTCAAACCGATTTAGAACTGCGGTCGCATGATGACGACGATTGCAGGCCCGCTTGCTCACCCTGACCAATCGCCGATACTGGGATTCCTAGTCCCTGCATCGTAAGATATTTCTTTGTGCCCGCTATGATGTCTTAAACGCTTGCACCCAGGGACTTTGCCGGTGACCCGTTATCCGTCGTCACCACGTGCAGGTGCCCTGGGGACAGGCACAAGAAAATGGCGGTTTCGATGTCCCGTATTATAACGTATTATGTAAGTTATGAATCTTATCCTCTGATTGACCTGGAAAAAGTCTGTCAATATAATCTCAAGACAACTCTTCAGTAAGAATGATCATTAGTTAAATGTGATTTTCGGAAATGATAGGTTTATAATATGCATGGAGGATGCCCATATATACAAGAAATCGGCTCCTTTGAGGGCACGCATGAAACTTATACCAAAGTCCGCACATATATCTTTCAACAAAAAATATTATAATAGCATACAAAAAATATACAAATGTAAAATTAGCATTTTTAACTACAAATATTCAACCCATAAAAACTTTAACAAACAAAAATATATAAACCCAACCCACAAACTACCAAACTTTAACCTACAGACCCCAAACCCCCTAATCCCAAACCCCAAACCTCAAATCCATAAACCTATATCCATCAACTCCAAATTCCTTAACCTCAAACTTGCAAACCCACAAACCCAGTTTGGGATTTATGGTACTTACGTTATATAATTTTGGCACTTTGTCGGTTTGCAGCATGGTGTTTGTGGCTCCGAGATTTGTGGCTTTAGGAGATTGAGGTTTATGTGTATGGGTTTTATGGATTTCGGGTTTCAGAGTTTGGGATTTGTAGGTTTGGTGTTTAGGGGTTTTAAGTTTATAGGTTAATATCAGGATAGAGATCAAAAGAATCATTTGACCTACAAATGTCCTTCAAATGACCCGTAAGAGTCACTTTGCCGAAAAGGTCGAAGCGTATCAGGACGTAAAATTTTCCGTTCTTTCAGAATCCGAAGTCAAAAAATCATATCGATTGATTTAAGGGGTTTGACCTTCATTTGACCTTGAACCAGACGAGCTGTAGTCATATGGACCCCCGGCATCGTGATCAGCGACCCCAAAAACTTAAAGATGAAGTGTTCTAACACCAATTTATGCCTTAATAACCGTCTAAAATTTCGAAACAAGGATTTAACCTACAAATTCCCTTCAAATGATCTCTAAGCGTCACTTTGACGAAAAGGTCAAAGAGTATTTGGGGGTAGAATGTTCCGTTCTTTCAGAATCCGGTGTAAAAAAATCATATCGATCGGTTTAAGGAGTTTGACCTTCAATTGACCTTGAACCAGAAGTGCTGGGGTCATATGGACACCGGCATCGTGATCAGCGACCCCAAAAACTTAAAGATGAAGTATTCCGACACCTATTTGTGCCTTAATATCAGTCCAAAAGTTCGAAACAAGAATTTTACCTCCAAATTCCATTCAAATGACCTTGAACGGTCACTTTCCCAAAAAGGTCAAAGCGTATCTGGACGTAGACTTTTCCGTTCTTTCAGAATCCGGAGTCAAAAAATCATATCGATCGATTTAAGGGGTTTGACCTTCATTCGACCTTGAACCAGACGTGCTGGAGTCACATGGACACCGGCATCGTGATCAGCGACCCCAAAAACGTAAAGATCAAGTGTTCCGACACCTATTTATGCCTTGATATCAGTCTAAAAGTTCGAAACAAGGATTTAACCTCCAAATTCACTTCAGATGACCTTGAAGGGTCACTTTGACGAAAAGGGCAAATCGTGTGTGGAGGTAGAATTTTCCGTTCTTTCAGAATCCTGAGTCATAAAATAATATCGATCAATTTAAGGGGTTATATCCCCCAAAATTTTTTGTTTTTTTCCATTTTTTTTATTGGCTTAAATCTTGCCAAAACAATCCTAGAATCAAAATCTACAACGCCCAAGTACCGATTTAAACTCAAAATTTTTTTAAATCAATTTTTTCCAAACAGCTTTGATGCTCCAAAATCACAATTTTCGCTTATTTTAGCGATGCTCGCTTTTTTGAATTTCGTGGATTTGGAAATTAGTAGAAGTTACCTACGATCGATATCGTGTTTTAAATTTGAATTATAGAGGTCGTTACATGACATTACGATGGTTACAGCGTCCTTACAGCACGTGTTTACTCACACTTGCCCTGTGTTTAGTCGATCAGCCGTTCTCGTTGTTCACGTTGTTATTTTGAGTTTTGCTTTACTTTTTAACTGTGAATTATATTTACAAGTACTTAATTATGAGTGAAAAGGTGTACACTGGCCACAAAGGCAGTAAAACAAGAAGTACAAGTACAAATCGGAGTAAAATTAGTAATGGAGATCGACGCAGTTATAGAAATGTTCAAACGCTCAGAAAAACTTCATAATATCAAATATTTGAAATATATCGGCGACGGCGATTCAAAAACATATAAAGGTATAGTCGACTCAAAACCTTATAAGGATTTCATCCTGGAAAAAAAAGAATGTGTCGGACACGTTCAGAAGCGCATGGGAACGCGTCTGTTAATCGATGAACTTTCTATTTATTACGGACTTGCTATTAGGAGAAACTACGATTCAGTCGAAAAAATGCGGAATGAAATTTGGGCAACGTTACTTCATAAAATGTCGACAAAGGAGAATACACAACGTTACTTCATAAAATGTCGACAAAGGAGAATACATAGAATACACAGAACGAGAAGTGTCCCGTCGGAGTAGACTATTGGTGTTCTTGGCAGCGTAGTACAGCGCTTGGTACACTTGCAACGTACGAGTCACGCTGCTTGGGTGCGTATACTCAGAACAATAACGAGTCGTTTAATGCTGTAGTGTGGTCAATTTCTCCAAAAACGGTGTCAAGCGGTAAGACTATAGTTGACATTGAAACTGACGTAGCCGATATTATCTTCAATGACGGCTTCTCGGGTCTGTTTGCCGTTTACGATGCTCTTGGGTTGACTGTTGGACCAAACATGTACGAGCTTTGCGTGGAAACGGGCGCCAATCGCGTGAAAACCGCTGAGCATCGTATGTCCGATATTGCGAAAGAGGCCAGGCGCAGCATTACATCCGGCAAAAAAAAAGAAGAAGAGGAAATGAAGGCCCTGGAAGGACAATTATATGGTGCAGGGATAGCAGACTGAAGGTAAAAAAATTATTATGGACTATATTTTTGCGATTCTTAAGATTTATAGCATTTTGAAACTTCAAACACGTTTTTCTCGAAACCATGTTTTCAAAATCGGCAAGCAGTAGAACTCAAAAAGTTTACATCCGATTGACTTAAAATTTTAACAGTAGCTTCACTGTTTGATTATCTAGTGAAGTACACATAATTAATTAACAAGAAAAAAAGTTATAAACAATTTAAGTCGATTTTTTTCGTCGAAAACACGATTTTTTGCTACTTCACTAGCAAAACTCATGTAGATAATAGAAACAAATTTTTTTTTGTTATAGGTGGAGTTGGATGTGACTTGTACTGCTCGCCGCGGAAGACCTTTTTGAAAAAGCGGTTCACGGTAATCACTGCAGAGCCGCCATTTTGTAAAAAAAATATCAATAAAAAATTTTTTTCTCTTCTTCAAGAGTTGCTTAACCAATGTTATATTATTTGTATACCTTTAATCTCAAATATCCTTTAAAAAAAATAATTAACAAAGCCTTGTTTTTTAGAGCATAAGGGGGATATAACCCCTTAAGGGGTTTTACCTTCAAGGGGAGGGAGCGGTTAAAGCATGCACCCCGAGGAAATGCGGGAAAGTCGCGCATGCAGCCCCGTCACTACAGCTGCCTATCACCTTGCGGAATTTGATATAGATCTTAATGTGACTGCTCTTTTAAATAAAAATTCAAACGAGTCAAATGAGCCACTTAATTCTGCGCTCACATATCCTGACTGAAGCACAAATGAACTTCCTAGTAAAAATATTATTCATTGTAGAGAAAACTTATTTATGCGAAAATATAATTATTTATATTTCGTAAGTGCCGTAGGCCAACCACTAGATGAAGCAGCAATGCAATTATATGAAATCAATAAACTACCACGTCTTGATAATTTAGTTGTTGGTCAACCTAAATTAATTAAAGTTAATACTAGATTCCATATAATAATGCAACTTAGAAGCAAGTAGTATTAAAAAATAATTATATTTAACAGATATTAAAATCATTATCTTTCTCGGTAATATACAACATCCTACTTTTCTGTACGTGCAAAAATTATGGATGAAATGCATTTCACTACGATTGGTGGACACAAATGCGTTAATAAAACTTATAATAGAATCAGACATAAATATAATTGTGAAATTCTTAAACAGGAAGTGCAAAAGTTCATTAGAAAATGCAAGCAATGTCAATTAAAAAAATTAGTTAGTGTCAAAACCAAGCAAAATTTAATTATTACTGATTATCCAGTAATCCCGGTTCTAAAGTAGCTCTTGATATAGTCGGACCATTGCCAAAAACTAAACTGATTTATAAAAATATTAGTTTGTATTTTCGGAGCTCCTCAAGCTATATTAACAGATCAAGGGACTAATTTTCTCAGTGGATTAATGGCACGCGTAGCCAAAAGGTTTAAAATTCAGCAAATGAAAACTACCGCTTTGAACCCGCAGTTGAAAGGTTCACTTGATTGTGCGCACGCACCGCTAAGTAAATTTTTAAAAATATTTATTTCCAAAGAAGCTGAATGGGATGAATGGGTTGAGTTAGCCATGCTTAACCACAATTCCGGGCAGAACGAATCGACTGTTTTCACACCTTACGAGCTTGTATTTTGGCGTCTAGGGCGACTACCGTCAAGCGAGTCTCCCGCGACCAATGACGTCTTACTTGCATATACCGACTGCGAGATCTTATCTAACGCCTGAGCGTTTTAAGTGAAATGGACGCCGAAAGAATCTCCCTAGCTAGTGTGAGAGAGAGAGGCTATATTACGACTTAAAGGCTAATCATATAGAAATAAAAGTAGGTGATTACGTTTGGTTGCAAGAAAAAGTCCAAAGCCATATAAATTCGACGATCCTTAGACTGATCCATATTTAGTGTTATATATTTGAGAAAAGAAAGACATAAAGATGCAATTAAGAGAAAATCAAAAAATAATATGATCAAATAATAATATATAATTCACTGATTGCAGATACAATGTACACGCGACCTTCAGAAACAAACACGTGATCTGAAACTTATTTAACTAATTATTATATGTAAACATTTGTTTGAGATACTAGACCCGCAGTAATAGCAATATACGAGGTTCTTTTTACCACAAAATTTAAAGATAAAAGTAAATTGTTAATAATTAAAGTATAAAAAGATCAAAGAGAAAGAGAATGACTGAAAATTTGATTCAGCATTTTTACAGATGGATAAAATAATCTCGAAAACAAACAAAGATCATTTAATCTGTCAAAACTCTATTTAGTATACAATCTTATGTACGATCATATAAAAATACAAAAGAGAATATACAAAAGAAATAACTAAGTTAAACAAAAAATTAGTATTATGAATACATACTTACAGGAAAACAATCAATAGCTATATGATCATTAAAATCAATTTATTTTTAAGATGAACAAATAAATAGATAATTATCTAATACGTAAATATTAATTTCGCTTTATTATTCAAATATTATATAATGTTTAGAATAACTGTCTTAACGCAATACACCAAACGAGTCAATTATTGCAGTTATTTATAGCAAACCAGGATACATTTTATGAATATAACGTAGTATATCAGGCCAAAATGTCAGTTGTATTAAAATATATCATTAGAGTTTTTCAACGCAACATAATCTTAGTCTTAGTTGCGGAGGTGGCATCGGCGGCCGCTGTTCGGGGACGTGCCGGTCCGGCACACAGACATTGTCCATTGTGCCATTCCTCCTAGCCCATTATTCACGGACCAAGAAATCTACAGCCTCCTATCAAGTGCCCGTGTAACTAGACTGATGGACTCTAATTTTTGCGTCCTAAGTGCAGTCGGCTCCATAAAAGATACGCCCCACGCCCTTTGTCTCGTCCCCACGAAAGCGGGGCACCCACATATCAGGTGAAGGGTTGTTTCTTCTCTGTAACCGCACCATATGCACTTACCTTCCTCTTGGATCCCCATCTTCTGGAGATGATGACCTACCGTCCAACGATATGTCAGCCAGCCAATAGTGGACCTGAGCTTTCTTCTGCCCAGGTCTCCGATGACTTTAATCCATTCCTCTGGTGGGCTGACCCCCAGCATTTCCTTTGCTTCCCTTATGCCTTTTGTGTTTCTCCACTTCTCCTGCAGTTTCTCCCTTAGCCAGGCCCCCGCGACCTTTTTCGCTTCGCACGGTGGGACTTCCGATTCGCAGTATTTTGCCCTTACCTATTTGGAGCCTCTGCCGGCCAGGCCGTCCGCTTTCTCATTTGTCTGGATTCCCGAGTATTCTCGCACCCACAGCAACCTCACTACATTTCGACCCGATAGGACGGTTAGAGCTTCCCTGCATCTTAGTACCTCCTTGGAGGTCATGTTAATTCCATCTAGTGTGAGTAGGGCGGCCTTGCTATCCGACCAGGCTAAGGGGAACGCCCCCCAGGTAGAGTCCCTTAATCGGTTTCACCTTATACCTGGTGGTGCACAACATGACACTGACCTTCTCGGGATTAACGCCGAGATTAACCGACTTGCACCAGGTCTCCAATATTCCGAGCGCTTGTCCCATAAGGCCTGTCAGTACCTGCTCGCCATGCGGTTGAAAGCACCACGTCTAGAAAGGGTACCATCACCATGCCCTTATTGTTCAAACGAACTCATGATTATTTCTCGTAGGATCTCGTAGCAGTGATCTATATCCTCCGCCGTCCCATATGTGGTAGGGAAGTTAACGATCTTAGCCTTCAGTTCCTCCCTATAACCGGCCCAGTTTGTTTTCCTGGGGTCTCTTTTGAACCTATTCTCCGCCCCTGTCCCTCCGATCTGGAACACAATGTGATTCTGATCCGACATCGAAACTTCCTCCGAGACATGCCAGCGTCTTATTTCCATCCAGAGTGACCTCGATGCAAGGATGATGTCGATGACCTCCTCCTTTATCGAGTTCTGGAAGATCGGCTTGCTTCCCTAATTTAATATATCCATATTTGTCGAGACTAGATATTCAAGCAGCTTTTCTCCTCTTCCGTTGGTGTTTGAGCTGCCCTATATGACATAGTGTGCGTTGGCATCGCACCCCATAATCATTATACTACAAGGAACTTTAACAAACTATTACAATATCTCGAATGTATAATAAAATATGTAATGTACGAATGAAGTTACAACAAGGTATTCCAACAATATCAGTATTGTTAATTCTTTTTAACGACTTCATTGGAACAAAAATACACATATATATTAATGTCTAAATAAGTGTAATGACGGGTAGTAGATAAATTGAAATCATGCAAATAATTATATAGAAACAAATCTTCGCTAGTTCAGCCATAGATAACCAAGCGATTTTCCATTATACATCGTACCAAATTATAAAAAACCTTGTAAAAATACGCAGAAGTAATTTAAATGAAATATAAACAATATTAACTACATACACTATACATATAAATGTTAACAAAATTAATCGATAAGTCTGTAAACAAAGGCTACTTTCTTGTAATTTATTATTTCAAAGTAACGCAAAGCCCATACAACAGATTGAGTCATTCGAAAGAGAATCATTGTAGAACTAGATATAGGGCGAGGTATAGCAACACAACAAATACTATCTATCGAATCAATTTCCAAGGGGTATACGGCCAGACTCCACTAACCCAAAATACATCAATAAACCACGGACCCCATAAGTCTCAATTCCAAAGAAAGAAGAGGAGGTGCCGCAAAGACGCAAGGCAGACTTCTAAAAACTTCCGACCAAAAACAACGGACCTGGCGAATATCAAGAAAAAACGCAACACGAAGGTGACATAAATACTTCAGTATATCTCAAGATTTTGTACTTAATCATTAAAGTATAAGAAAAAACATAAATATTCATCAAATCACGAAAATACTTAAAATTTAACTTGAACTAGTTATATTCAACACCTAATGGTTAATTATAGCTACATTATATCGAAATAATCCATCCTATCTATAAAATTACTGTTTTCTTTAAACAGAAAACTAATATTGATTAACTATGTAATCAATCATTATATATATAAATATTAAATATTTGAAGGGCAATACATAATTATGAAAATCTATCAAATATTTCTACCAACTATATCCAAAGACATATATATCTATAAATTATATAAAGATTTTTTATACTTATTAAAATTTTTACATGTAACCAAAATTCACTAAATTAATTTCAAAAAATAATATGTATGTAAGCCAAAACAATCTTTTATCTATCTATTTAAATTTTATCATAATAATTAGCTAATTGAGTAGAAGCAACACCTGAAAATATAATCATTGTTTAAATCTTATAAAATCGCTCCAATAGTACAATTCATTTTACAAACGTATCGATGTTTAAATAATCATAGTGTTACATAACAAACTGTGTTGAGTCATGAAAATTTTTAGTGAATAATTACTACTTCTAACTAAAATGGCCGCATGCTGATACTATACACCATACCCTAAGCCACTATCCTTAACTACTAACTATGTATGAACTATGTACGATCAGTTTTGCAACTACTGGCGACCAACAAATTCGAAATTGTACTTCAACTATAAAGACTTCAACAAAAAGAAGAATGCTTTATCCACAATCAAATGTTCTAGTCTAAGTGATTTATAAATCGTCATATTGTAAAAACTCATATATGCAAACGTAATACAATACAGGCATAGTATAACAACATCAGTCCAATAGAGGAAGACTTCGAAATCATTGGCAATCGCATCTGCCACCAATCTGCATCACACCGGCGACGCAAGACTTCAGCGGCCGTACTGTCACGTCCCGAGTATGGACCCACAACAACTTTTCGTCAACAAGATCCACATACGACAAAAGAGATTTATCATACATAAACTAACTTATCGACCTTCCCTATTCAGCCAGTATCCTACCTTGCCTACCTCATACTCCACGATAATACACTCATTTAACCCAATATTTCCTGAACTGTCGTCCGCGACTCCATACCTTTGTCGCCCTCTCCTCGCGTACTCATAATTAAATCCTAATTTAGGCTAAACATGCGACCCTCGTGAGGTTATATAAGTATAATAGCTCGCCTCCCACCCCCCATGGCTCCATGCCATTTGCTCTCGCCTTTCGCTTTCAGCCTTTAGCCTTCTGCATTCTAACTCTGAACCGTAAGCACGTACGCACCAGTTTGTTATTTGATATTATACTTGTAAAAGAGACACGCCCTTATATTAGACTTTGTGTTTCTTAAACAATAAATTTGATCTTAAACTTATTTGCTCGCGCTTATTCATTTACTGTACCTGATCTCCTATTCGTATACCCCGCCACCATCTCGAACACGAGACCGCCCACAGCGTAGCGCAGCCAAGTCGAGCCACTACATGGAACCAAGGCCTACCCACACATACAACGTAAGTCACTAAATACATCACTATCCTCACCTACCGTACCTTACATTCGCACTTCCTATTGTTATCGTTATTACACTAAATGTTATATTCGCTATCCTGATTTTGCTTATGTCTCGAATCCCAGGTAAATTACGCAACTACTGACCGAAACTAAACGCGAAGGCGATTAAATTTCATATTAACTTCGCGTCATTTATTGCTTACGCGCGACGGAACAGCAAACTTAATAGACGAATAAGGATTCTACTTGCGGTACAATTATTATGGTTATAATTAATACATATTAAGCAAGAAAAAATAATAAACTTTCATGCAGTGTACTTGTATAATGTATGTAGTGTCTTGTATGTATGCATCCATGTTTTCTATATGAGTACATTGTTTTCATTTATATATAATATGACAAGCAATTATACACCTTGACATGCTATCTCCTAAGTATATAAAATATCTATTTATCTACTTCAGCTGTAACAGGTACCAGCGCACGAGAGAGAAAAGAAGCCGTACGCACAAGAGAAAGAGAGAGATAGAGAGAGAGAGAAAGAGAGAGAGAGAGAGGGAGAGACAGTGAGAGAAGGCAGAACGCGGGGGACGTGATTAGCGCTCCAAGAAGTTTTGAAGCAATTTAGTATAGACGATTTAACTCATGCGAGCAAAGCATGCATTACGAGCGCGAGCACAGATTTTGCGTGCGTGACATTTTACCTTACCGCGACGAGGCAGTGCGAAGGAGATGTGAGAATCTTGGATGACTGATACTGTGCAGCAGCCACCATATCTCCTGAAAGGAGAATTATCCGCAAGCGAGCGAGGCTACAAGCGGCGAATTCCGGGGAGGTTCAACTCATGTAAGTAGGTACTAACTTGACTCTCTCTCTCTCTCTCTCACTCTCTCTCACTCGCTCTCTCTCTCTCTCTCTCTCTCTCTCTCTCTCTCTCTCTGGGTGAGTACCACAATAACACATGTGCATACAGACTGCTCCACCTTGTACATCGTTTTTTAATATTTTTTGCACTCTCTCGAGAGTGAAAACTTTTGCAGGCAGCTCGGGATCCTGCTGGCTCTTGCGCAATACGAGAATTTACGGCACGGCTTGTTTTATTTGAGCCAGGGATGCCCGAAATTGCCTGTCAAGGAAATTAGAGGTTATGGACTGTCGACATCTATCCTCAAATTAAAACGTGGTAGGGCCTGACCGTCTTTCTGACCGTCACAAGCACCTTTGATACAGTGTTGGGAACGCACGCACTGTACATTTGCAGCTGGAGCGGCACACAACGTACGCGTCTCTTCGCTTAGCCAGAATCATTAATAAGGTTTTTGACTAGTTAATGACTCCTAGTGACTGTCACGTCCCAAGTGCACATAAAGTGTTGTGTGTTATGTTATTACTATAAATATAATAACTGTTGTACATCTGTTGCGTCGCGTACTTTATAAACGTGCATTTGCATATTTTAGTTAACTAGCACTGAGTGATTGATAGCCGACTACTGGTAAACTCGTTGCCTTATTTTGCTCGGGTCAGGTTAGGCTCCGTGGCAGTGTGCTATCCAGGGAACATAAATTTTTCCTTTCGCTCGTGTACCAATGCTGTGCAGTGTTTTCTAAAGTTGTCTTGTGTTGTTTTTCTTTTCGACCTGTCGATTTTCAAATCATTCTGCACAGCCGCCTCGAATAATTATGTATGGCTGACCATTCCATATTTATACCACTTAACTCGCCGGGAATTCAGGTCCCTGTATTATCGATGGCTGACTGCCCATAGTTTATATCACTGTACACACGAAGTTTGCACTCTGAGCCTGGTAACCGGTAGAATTGTAAATAATTTAACTCAAATTATACTCTAACTTATTCATATGCGTATTAACACTATTAAATTATTTATCTACGAGCGATTTTATAATTTTATAATTTTATAATTCTATCGGTGTTCTACTTCTCACTCGTGTGGAATCTACGCAGCTGTATATTGTGCTGATTACTTTACTATTGTAAACTTTTATACGCGCGCATCTTACCCTATTTAGTCTTTTAATCAGGTATGTGTGTGCTGTGATATTATGCGTTACTATGTATAAGCGTTCTTGTTCGGTATGTAACTTTCAGATAGCTCTAAAAGATGTATTTACCATACAGTGCGATATTTGTCAACGCGTTTACCACTCTGAGTGTGTTAACCCCGCTTTTTACACTGAGAATAATCTGTTACGCTGCTGCTCAGTCGGAAATAAACCGCAAGCTTCGTCGATACTGCAAAATACGCCAGCGGTCGCACTTTCTGAAATAAATCTGGATTCTGCTACTAACAAACGTGCTGCCTCTCCTATCTCGCCATCAAATATACAAACGAGCAAAGTTCACTGTGCCTCGACCCCATCTGTGTCTTCGACTGTAAATACTATAGACACTCCGACGGTCAATATGTCTGCGCCGCCACAGTGGTTCACCAACTATCTTGAGGAATACAGGCAAGATAAGAACGAAAACAAAGAGGCCCAAAACCGGAATGAGGCAGCCATTAAAGGTTTAACTAAGCGTGTCTTGCACTTTGAGGCTAAATTGCAGGCTATGGAGACCGAACTTCGTGCCGAAATCGCCGTACCACGCGCTGAAATTACCTCAATAGTTCAGAAAACTATCCTAGAAGATCCATGCGAATCTGTGATCTCAGAAATTCCTGATCCTATTGATCTATCCCAAGAACAAATTGCTAACCGCGTTCTCTCGGCCATCGGGTTTCCTGGTCTAGTCAACCATGTACTTGAAACACGACCTTGGCCACGGAAAGAAAAGCTTGTCGAACCTGGTCAAGTTCCCCCGCCCCCAACCTCTGCTTTCGTGCGCAAGTTTATGTCACCAACTGTACGCGATGCTGTAATTAAAAAAGCGAGTGCGCTTAATAATTATAACGCTCAGAATCTACTAGATGCGGGAGGAAACATTAAGATTTTCATAAATGCACTTTGGTCTAAGCCTATGTATCTCCTGCAACGCAAAGCACGAACGGCTGCTAACGCCTTAAATTATGCGCCCCTTATTGTTAAAAATCTTACAGTCTGTATGCGCCAGACTCGTGACTCTCCCCTCATTCCAATCCACTCTGCGGACGATTTTACTGCACAGCCTGCTCAGCCGCCACGCACAGATTGACTATCTGCCGCTCAGCAGGTTCCGCGTGTTCGATGCGACCCAATGAAAATAGGGTACATTAATGTAAATCGTCTTTCAACCCACCATTCTCTGATCAAAGACTGTTGCTCTAAAAACCATTACGATGTACTTGCGGTCACGGAAACATTCTTACGCAGTAATGAGGCCGACGCTCATTTGGCCCTTGATGGCTACAACTTTTTCAGAGTTGACAGAGAAGGTAAAGAGGGAGGTGGAGTGAGTGTTTATGTTTGAGATTGTTTTATTGTAAAACTATTAACACAATCAAGCCCTCAGTATGATAATACTCAAGAATTTCTTATAGCAGAATTAATAAATAACCAAATTAAATTTCTTTTTGCTGTTGTTTATCGTGGACCGTCTGCTGCCTATCCCACTCACTTTTTCAATTGCCTTTTCTCATTTCTGCCATTCTACACGAACGTAATTATCACGGGCGATTTTATCATAAATATGTGCATTAATAATGCTGCATCAGCCCATCTGCAAGAACTCATTGATACGCACTCGCTCTCATTGGTTCTTTCTGAGCCAACCCATCATGTCCTATGGAGAAACCCGCCTACTCATACGTGGTTAGACCTCTTCATTGTCAAGGACTTAACCACTATATTAAGCTTCCAAAAGTCTGAAGCACCTCTTATCGCAGGACACGACCTCATTGAGATCAGTCTGCGTTTCAGGAAACCACCAGTCTGTAAGAAGAAAATTCTCTCGCGTTGTCTCAAAAGTGTAGATCAAGCTGCTCTCTCGACAGCGATCCGCTTAAATTTTGAAAATTTTGTATCCCCTCCACCTTTTGCAGCGAAAAATTTCCTGGCCACCACCCCTTCGTCAAGTATTGTACTTTGCCCATGTCCAGTAGACGTCGAACAAACAGAGCGTTGTCTCGTATCAACCCTCATCTCTGCTTATGATGCAGCTGCTCCCCTGCGATCCATCACGCTCTCCTCAAAGAGAAAGTCATGGGTATCCCCAGCTATTCGATCTCTTATGAAGAAGCGTGACCAAGCCTATAAATCGGCTCGAGCATCAGGACTCACGCAGGATCTAGATATTTTCAGGTCGCTGCGTGCTCAGGTATGCAACACTCTTGATACTTCCAAAAATAAAGTGGCATGAATTGAGACGTATGCATGTGACGGCTTCGCGTCTCCCATCACCCTTTCTACATTTCAATGCCAGCTTGCTAAACACACACTTTGCAGCACAGGGCACGGCCCATAATTCAGACACACGGCCCTTTGCGCAGCTCTCGGAACTATCTAAAGTTCTTAAGCGGCTAGTTCATGCGCAATTCTCGAGCTACCTCGAGGCACATAATTTGTTGAACCAGAGGCAGGCAGGCTTTCGTCAAGGCCATAGTACTCAAATTGGCCTTATAGGTGTACTTGATGATATTCGAAAGGCAATAGACAAAATAATGATCACTATTCTTATTCTATTTGACTTTTCAAAAGCATTCGACTCCATCTCCCACACAAAACTTCTCATGAAATTCAGGACACTCAACGTTGCAGACAGGGCGCTTAGGTGGTTCTGTAACTATTTAGCAGGCCGCCTTCAAGCAGTGATGGATGATGGTGGAAATATTTCGGACTGGCTGCATGCTGCCTCGGGAGTTCCTCAAGGCAGTGTCCTGGGCCCTCTCCTGTTCGCTGTATACATCAATGATCTCCCGCAGGTACTCCGATTTTCTAAATACATGATCTTTGCCGATGACACGCAGATCTATCACCATTGCTTACCCGAGAACCTGCTCTAGGGACTGACCGCTACACAAACAGACGCCCAAGCTGTAGCAAAATGGTCAAAAGATAACGGCCGTGAACTTAACCTCGCAAAAAGTAAGGTTATAATTCTTGGCAGCCAAGCTTTCGTAAGTCAAATCGACACCGAGACAATCCCTAAAATAATTATTGATGGCACCCCTCTCTCCTTTGCGACCGAGGCTCGTAATCTTGGAGTTCTGATCACTCCAACCCTTGAGTGGAAATTGCACGCTAAGCAAATTGCGAGAAAGGTATATGGTACACTCTACGCGCTCAAATTCTAAAAACATGCGCTCACCAAAGATCTCAAGAAAAATCTTGTTGAAAGCTTGATTTTCCCCCGTTTCGACTACGCATGTGCTGTCTACCATGACCTTGATGCGACGCGCAACCTCAAGATGCAACGTGCGCAAAATGCGTGCACCAGATTTGTGGTAGGAAATGTACCGTTCCGTGCCCATGTCACCCCGTACCGTATGGAGCTGGGATGGCTCTCAGTCCAGCGTAGGCGAGAGTACCTCATCGGAGTTCTTGCCTACACAATCATATCAGATGGAAACCCTGCCTATATCTCAAACAGATTCACGCGCCTAAGCGTTAACGTAGTTGTGCGCCGCTCGGAAAGAAATCCGCCCCAAGCCCTCCTGTATCCTGCGCCGCGCACCGAGGCGCGTAAGCATTCCTTCGCCATCCAGACAGCGATGCTCCTAAACTCGCTCAACGTTGTCGCATTCTCACCGTCTACAATCGGCGCTTTTGAAGAATTTTTACGGGAGTCGTTGGTAGAGCGCTATCGGCACGCGTGGCACGACAGAGTCCAAAATGAGGGGCTAATCGTGTAATCGTGCAAGTCATACAAACCCTGCCAATTGCGAACACACATTGTTATACCCTTACCTTTGTTTTTTTCTTTTCTTTCAAGTCATAGTTTATAGTTATATTCTACGTATTTGCTATTAAACATCATTCTACTCATTTACTTAAAAATACCTGTACAAATTGTTATATTTTTAGTTGCGCCGTAGCGACGGGCTCTCTCTGCACGCGTTACAGAGAAAGCCCGCATACATATATTTCATGTTATATCTTCCTTATATCTATACCAAAGCGTTATGTAAAATCTTTGTATAATTCACTGCACCAGATGGGGTCTTACCCCAAGGTGAAATAAAGAAATCAAATCAAATCTCTCTCTCTCTCTCTCTCTCTCTTATTATTTCGTATCTGTAATGTACAACTCCATGGGACAAGAGACGAACCATAGCTGATCCAACCTCGATTACTGGCTTTCTTTATTGACTGTATAATTATTATATCCTGAAACGACATGTAACAGGAGGTCGGACGATAACTGCGGAATGAATGATTGGATTTCTAATAAACTGTTTTTATTTTATTAAAGTAGGGATTGAACTGTAGATATAATCGTGGAGTAACAGTAATTCATTTAACTCAATGACGATTTGAAATTACCGTATTCATTTAATGTAATTATTGCCAATCTGATATTTAACGCCTTATCAATTTGCACTTAATTTCAACTATAATTAATTGTTCAATAAACTTGTGAATACTGATGATAAATCTAATCCCATAATTTAAACTGAAAACCGATAATAAAAATTGGTATTCACATAAAAATGCACGCCGAGATTCGTACGCGGTCACTACGTCGCTAAAATGGCATCTCGCTTGCTGCTCCGCATGCACAATGAGCCGAACGCTAGCTGCAAAAATTAATAAAGCACAAACTGCCACTGCTTCTGGATCCCATAATCTAAAATAAAATAAAATTACCGCGAAACCTCTAATTGCGAAAAACACACGCTTTATCACCACTCCACCAAAGACTTGAAAATTATCGAAGTATTGCTGCAACAATCCAGGCTGAAAATAAATTAGTAAATTAAAATCCCACCAAATAATTCCCTCTGAACAAATTATCTAAAATTTGGATATAGCATTTGTAAAATGCTAGGCGCTTCGTGGGCGAAGACCCGCTAGTAAGATGTGCTGCACTCACGTTCGTGTAATATCCAATTAATTATTCCACCTAAAAATATCAAATAACTTCCACTCGAAATAATGGCTTCTCTGCTGCGAGAAGTCCGTTCGACTCCGTGACGCTAACCTCAAAACCTAATATACTAAGAAATGCTGCTGGAAATAACACTGCGACTGGCTATCTGAACCGTACGGAGCAGAATTGTAAGGGCGGAAACTTCATCGCCGTCTCCTCGTGGCGTCCTCTTCGCTCCATCTCTTTCTATCCCATGACTTGATGCCGCTATCTCTTCCTAATCTATCTTTTGCTATAGGCCCAAAACTCGAATTTCACTAAAATACTAACCGGAGGTTAGGTACTACTATAGTTTTTTCCATAACGCATTGGGTCATGTGATACACGTAATTTGAATAACGAACAGCGCTCCCTATACCGCGACGAGTTTTGCGATAATTCCAATAATTAATAAGTGCCGGGCGCTTCGTAGGTGTGCACTCGCCAGTTTAATTAGATCCATTCACGTTTGAATAAAATCCAATCAATCCAAAAATCATCCCCAATAATAATCCAAAATCTCGGTGCGTAATGGGTTTTCTCAGAAGAAAGTTTTGTTCGACTCTCTAATGGCCGCTAGCCTCTACCTACTGACAAAATTACGATGCTCTTAAAACCACGACTTGCTAGTTGAATAGTCCGAAGCGGAATGGGAAGGACGGAAGCTTCATCGCCGAACCTCATGGAATACCCTTCGCTCCATCTCTTTCTGTCCCATGACTCAATACCGCTATCTCTTCCACACCCACCTGTTGCTATAGGCCCAAAACTCGTATTTCACCAAACTAGTAACCGGAGGTTAGGTACTACTGTAGTTTTTCCCATCATGCATTCGGTCATGTGACGCGCTTAATTTGAATAAAAAAAAGCACCGTCTATACCGCAGCGAGATTTGCAATGAGACAATGCATATCAATAATGGATTTCGGCCAACGAGAATGTCTGCTTGGTTAAGGTGGATCAGCTCAGAATGCGATCCTCAGTGCGATCCCTAGTGTTTGAATTGTGAAACTGTTGATCATGTTAATATTATTTACTAATATATACCAAGTAATAAATTTTTTTATTTCTACATATCATTAGCATATGTTAACACAGCATAGACGTCATATTTGGCTTTTATCCAATGATCTAAGTTGAACAAAAATGAATAATTGCTTAAATTTTTATGTCCGAAGAGAAGAATTGTTATATACTTACTAACAAAGCATAAACGCTGTTCGATTTATCATTCCAATTCCAATTGTTTAAGTAAATTATAAACTATAGCTTTGAGTGTAACTTTATTTGTGTGACTCGTTCTGAAAATAAATTTAAACACGTGTCAAGAACTTCTAAAAATTAAAGCAAAGTGTAAATCATCGATTTGTAATTCAGTATTCATTTTTTACTAAATACCTAAGAAAATGATCAGTGTCGCATTTATTGGTCCCTTAATATACTGAAATTAAAACGTATAATACACAATTTTTAAAAACGTGATTCAATGTGAAAATTTTGTACGCATTTTCTTTCAATTAATGTATCTAACAATAACTTTAAAGTTATTTTTGTAAAATAATAACAAAATTTTAGTTTAAATAAATTGTATATATCGAAAAAAAATTGTTTTTCATTTTATACGTTGAACTTGTCAAAAATATGTACATTTTCATAAAATTGTGAACTCTAAAGTGAACTCTAATGTTCACTTAAAAATAATTTTGTTTTGCGTTACGAACGGTTATATCTCGGAAATATATCATTGAAATTTATTAAAATAATGCTGGTTATGAGTAACATCAAAAGGAATATTCAGAATCATTTTGAATCTTAATACTTTTCTGCTTCCGAGAAAAAAATCATTTTGTAAAAAAAACGATTTTCTATGTCGTGCGATAACTTGAGTAACTTGAAAATTTCCAAAAACGCAGCTTTTAACTATCTCTTTGCTGGGGTTATTTACCCAGAATATGAGGACTTTTATTTTTCAAGATATTTGAGGTTAGGTTTTTTTCAATTTCTTTATCGCTTATATCTCAGGAACGGAGCAGTAATTTGTTGCCAACTTGGGCTCATATTTTGCTTTTGAATGAAGATTCTGAATTAAAAAGAATTTTCACGATTCATCATTCCGTTTTTGATTTACACTCATTTTTCTGTTTTTACGATATTCTGAAATCGATCAGGTAAATTATTTTAGTATGTTAGAAATAAATTGATTGATTCAGTATAAATGCATGAATAAAATTAGCTATCTTCTCCGATACGAAATTGTTTATAAGTTATCTCCCTCCTTTTGGTATGCACGGCACCGTCATTTATTGTTTAAACTCGGTAACATACGATGGAAAATCTTTAAAATAAATTGAACTGATGAAGGTACGAGTAGCTTTCCACTATCTTTTGGCTGAACTCTTTGCCTAGACTATGAGGTATTTTATCTTATAATATATATATATATATATATATATATATATATATATATATATATATATATATATATATATATATATATATATATGGGTCAAAATAACATCTTTTTAAAAAAGTGCGGGCAACGGGTTCTCGAAAATGTCTGTCGCAAAAGTATGTTAATGTACTACTAAAAATATGACCCTGTGTAAAATTTCAGCCCTCCAGATGCCCTATAGGCCGAGATATGGCCATGTGAAGGTCACAATATCACCCATTTTTAGCTGTTTTTTGTCAATTTTCAAATGCTTGTCAAAATTAAATTTCACGGTCGTTTTAGACGAATAAAAATTGATTTTCTTCGTCTTTTCGCAAGCTTTCGAACCACTCATGATAGAAATAGGCTACATGGTTCATAAGGTACTCCATAACCTCAAATGTAATGAGTGCTTTTTTCTATTTTTGCTCATATTCAAAACCTTGTAGAATCTTCAAATCTACATCTTTTGTACTGATTCAAAAAGGGACTTGTTTATCTTGAAAAGACAAACATTTTCTTTTTTGAAAAGTTCAAAAAGATAAAAAATTGACGAAGATACGATACTTTAAAGTTAACGGTTTTTGCGAAAAACGTGTTTTTTGCTATTTTCAAGTATCTAGTTCTCCCGGCTGGCAAAATATTTTTTAATGAAACTTACGGGAAAAGTTCACTTTTGTTACGTAAAATCATGAGAAAAAATTTTTAGCGTGGCTTTCATAGTGTATCTATCAGTTTTAAGCGTTCGAAAATCCCCATATTTTAATTATTTTCAAAAATTACTTAACGTCATGATTCACACTTCAAAGTCACGTATCACCGTGAATTTGAAATATTTTTGGACATACGAAGGAGGATATTTTTCATCTTTGCAAGACGAATAAAATGCTTTTTGGATCATAAAAAAAGATTAAGAATCGAAGATTCTACAAGGTTTTTAATGTAAGCAAAAATTGAAAAAATAGCTTCCTAGACTACTTGTTCTTCAATAACTAGAGGCCATTGAGTGTAGGCACGGATGATTTTAACGAGCAATCAATTGAATTTAATATTAATTATATATGTCGAATCAATGGCTGACTGTAGAGAGCCCTTTTCATACGCAACGGAATGTTTTATTCTATGACGTCTAAGGGTCTATCTTCAGGGTAACCCGCGCACCGCACGCCGCTCACCGTGCACCGACAGTTTGCGTGTTCTAACGTGTTCCATCTAATGAAACAGAGATGAATCAACATCAGTCCATGTATTCCAACACATGTTCCTCTTAGTTCCTATCTGTTTCATTCGTTGGAACATTTTGGAACATGCGGACTGTCCGCGCACGGTGCACGGTGCGCGAGGCGCGTGTCACTGTGAAGAGAGACCTTAATGGTCACAGCTGATGGCTGGAGTTTCGGGCTCTTGCACGCAAAAAAGGTAGATCGAGGAATAGGGCCCGATAGCCAATTACAAGCAAGCTTTAAAGGGACTCGTTCCTTCTTGAGAAGGAACATGGAGGAACAAGAAGGAATAATCTCTTTAAACCTTGCTTGTGATTGATTGGCTATCAGTCGCTATTCCTCGATGTACATTTTTACGTGCAATAGCCCTTCGAGCTTCGACGCTCAAAAGTTAAACAACAACAAACTTTTCAGCGTGAAATCCAGTTATAATTTAAGTATACAATATAATTAAGTTGATTTATAACTGGATTTCAGTTTACATTAGACGTCATAGAATAAAACATTACGTAGAGTGGATATGCATCAATACTGTTTAGGTGTATTTAGCGATGTCACGGATGAGCTTCTGGCTTTCCGTGGCATTTCCTTATCGCAGAGCGGATGCGCGCAAGACACGCAGTCAGCTCTGCCCGACGCTGCTCCAGTGTTCCTACGCGCAAAAGTGCAGTACTTGCACCTTTTGCGCGCGGGACCGTTGGCGAGTCGCGATGCGACCGCGAGCGGGCAGCAGATAACCGGCGGTACTCACGGCGAGAGGTGCTCGGACCTAATAAAGCCACGATTACCCAAAAGCCCTGTCTCCTCAATTCCTGCGCGCCTTTCTCTGGCGGCACAGGAGGACCCCTCCAACCATCCGTCACATTTGGCATCCCTTGTGGGCCTGTGTGGAATCGAGGATTTCTCTCTCCAACGTTTAATTAAAAACACAAAATATATATACGGGCGAGAACGCGAGCAATCAAGAAAAAAGGAATCGACCGCGATAAAAAGACTAAGAACTACAAGACTAGCTCAGAAGATTCCGAAGGGCAGGAAGCCCCAAAAAGAAACCGTAAGGAAAAAGACATCTTATATAAAAAAGGCGAAATACTGGCCGTAAGAAATGATCACGACGATTTTTATTTATGTCGCGCAAGGAAAGACATATATTGGGAAGACGAGAACGCCCATATACAGTGGTTCACGCAAGAGAGCAACCGCAAAAACACATTCTCCTTAGATTATCACAGTACAATAAAATTAGCATGTATTATGACTACAACTGAGTTAAAAAGGACGGAGAAAAAGAAATACATACTCAGTAAGAAAGAGCGCGAACGAATCATAGAAATCTTACGAGCATCGATCGAGTTCAGCGCCAGCCAAGAGCAGAAGGCGCCGCCAGCAGTAGCGACTGGCCTGGACGAGCCAATGGCAGCCAATACAGCTTCAAGCTCATCGAGCTCTTCCGAGACAGAAACTGACATGTCAGAGCCTTCTCATAAGTCTATTTCTGCATCGAGAACAACACAAGGCTACGCCACAAGATCGAGTCAAAAAAGTAAGAGTCGCACGGAACCCAATATATTCGAGCCCAGCGACTCGAGTAGCGACTCCATTACTTCCCAGCCACGGCTCAAAACGCAAACGCTGACGAGCATCGAGCCGCTGGAAACTATCGTAATTCCCAGTAAACCAAAGTCGGGAAGAAACGATAGTCCAGTCGGTCACAGAGCTCAGGTATGCGCAGCATACCCGATCGCCGATCAGTCAGGTAGCTCGCCTTCCACTGAGGAGCAGCTGCGTCACGTCGATCCGAACACTTCGACCAATATTATTAAATCGCCACTAAATGCAGTATTGCCTCGAATAGGCACCAGGCTCAACACTAAACTGACAGTAGATATACAGGAAAAAGAAATAGACGGAAGAGACGGCTTTCAGATAAACATCTGGGAAGCAAAATCGTCGGTAGGTTCCCCGGAAAACAGTCTCACTGGCCTCGCAGGCGGACAGACCGCGAAACCGAGTACAGGCAAGGCGAATAGTAAAAATCCGGTCGCCGATTCGGGCGCCGACCTAAACAGGTCGCCGCAAATCAACGAAAACCCAGCTCCGGCTAGTCCCGGTAAACCTGCGGACAAGCCTTTATCCGAGGCTCCCCTTCATCCTATTTCTACATCAGGATGGTCAGTCACGAGTGGCGATGGCCCCTTCGAGGACTTCGCCGATATCCCGCGGAAGTACGACCGCAGAGTCGATTCCTCGGATGAGAATTCGTCAGTCAGCTCAGGCAATATTCTGACACATGCCTACATTCGCAAAAAGCGATGCGCAGAGCCGTTAGTCAACCTGATCCGCTCAGACGATATTCCTCAGTCGCCTCCAGGTAACTGCTTATTTGATTCGTTAATTAAGTTGGCAAATCTAGATATCACAGCCCTCGAGCTCAGAAGCCGACTTCGCGCGTCTCCCCAGCTGACGCACTGCGGCGAGCCAACAGAGACGCTGAGGATACTAGAGTCTGACACAGAGTACGGCACAGTAGATTGCGCCTACCTGTTCGCCCAGGAATACAAAAGAAATATCTGTATCCATTATGACATAAGCAGCGACAAGCGCATATATTGCCATTTAATAGCCAACACGGCTGAGGTATATATGCATCTGAATCTAACCGGCCACCATTTTACGCCATATCTGCGCATCGCAACCTCTTATAAGGCATCCGGGGTTAGCCCATCGGATGACGACGAGCAAAGTCAGCCAAAGTCACCGGAATTGGGCAGGAAAACACGCAGGAAGCGCAAAATGGCGGCTCCCTCAGCGCCAGCTGATCAAAGAGACGTCAATCCCGATACACGCTCAGAGATAGTCCATGCAACGACGAATGGGAGCAACAGCCGATACTGGCCGAACCCGAAAGAAGCGACCCGGGGCCTGCAAGCGCAGGGGCCGACGATTGGCCCATGGGTGAAGCACCGCCAGGCTCGCCTCCAGAAAGCAGCTCCGACAGCAAGGATTCTGCGGCGGGACAGGGCGACCCTCCCGCTGAAAATCCCGCCGGCGACAGCGATAGGCCCGACGGCGTCGTTAGCCGCGTAACGGCTGCAGCAAGCGACGGTAACCTGAAGCGTTACGTCGTTTCCAACGCACGGCCACCTCGCGAAAAGCCACCATGGGCAGCTCCGGACGGCCAGTTGCCACCTCCGTTCGTTCACTTACAATCTCTGAATGAACATCCATTCCGTTTTCGTGAAAACCTAGTATATTTAATATCAGCGGATAACTTCATAACAACAGAGATACAAGAAGCCTTAATAGAAAGAGGATACCTAAATCCGGACGAACTGACAAGCAGAGAGTTCAAGGTCAGCGAGATAAATATCTCCGAGTTTCAAGGCATCAAACTCATTGGCGTTTATGTAAAGAAGTATATAGACGACCGACCGATACGTGCTGATATTGGAAAATGCTTACGGACTTTGAAAAATGTAGTAATAGCCAAATAAATAACGAGCTTGGCTATTATCCGCGACTTAGCAATTTTGTCCCTAGCAGAATGGACAAACTTCATCGATCAATTCGATAGAATTTTTACAAACGCCAAGATAAGCGCAGTCCTATTAAAAAATAACCTGCCCGTACCTAATGTCATGGAAAGGTACAAGCTAATTAAAGAGTACCACGAGGCAGCCATAGGCGGCCATAGAGGTATGAATAAGACGTACAGCAAAATTGCTGGCGACTTTTACTGGCGAAATATGCGCCCAGATGTGCGCCAATTTGTCGCGAGATGCACTGTTTGCCAGAGCAATAAACTAGTTCGAGTAAAAACCCGTCTGCCGATGTTAATTAGTAATACACCGGCAGCCCCTTTCGAGCAGCTCGCCCTTGACTTCTACGGCCCGCTGGAAAAAACCAAGAAGGGTTACAAGTATATTTTGTCAGCGCAAGACGCACTCACAAAATATACAATTTTAACACCAACAAAATACGCAACAGCAAAGGAGGTAGCAAGAGCTTTGACAGAAAAAATAATCTGCATATTTGGACCACCAGCAGCGATCCTTACGGACCAGGGGACCCATTTTCAAAACCGTTTATTGGAAGAATTTGCTAAGATATTCGGAATCGAAAAATTTTGCACTACAGCCTACCACCCCCAATCGAACGGCTCAATAGAAAGGATGCATCATACACTGACGGAATATCTCCGAAAATACATAAGAGACGTAACTGACTGGGATAATTGGACAGCAATATGCCAGCACGCTTACAACTGCACAGAACACGAAAGCACGGGCTATACACCGCATGAGCTTGTGTTCGGTTTTAAACCGAGAACACCATCAAGCTTCACAACGAAAGAGTTAGCGCTGTCCTATAACAGTTATATAGTGGGTATGCTATCCCATCTTACAGTCCTACAGACGACAGCAGCCATGAACTTAGTGCAAGCGAAATATCGCACGAAGTATTATTACGACAGGAATTTAAACATTAAACACTTCCGAGAAGGAGAACAAGTCTACGTCCTTAAAGAACCAAAGAAGGGAAAATTCGCAAAGGAGTATACGGGCCCTTTCGAAATAATAAAAATAAACCGCAAGACGAACAACGTCACGGTACAAAACGCTGACGTGTCTAAAACCGTCCACGTTAACAAACTCGAAAGGCCCGGCGAGTTAGCTAGACAGTCTGATAAACTAGCGTAGAACAGTCGTTTTTTTTATTGTTTTTTTTTACGCGGCCCCGGACGAGCCGCGCCCCGGAAGAAAAACAAGATGAAGCGATTAATCGTACAGAATTGTAGGAGAACTAGCCAATAGTGCGATAGTTAAAGTTCCGTGTTCGGCAGCTAACAGAAACTTCTGTTTTTTTAGGGCACGCGACGACGCGAATCGAATAAAAATATTAAGGTTGAATAAAAAGGCAATAAAAATCAGGGTCAAACGCGAGCGTGTTCCAATTGAAGTAAACGAGAAAATAAAGCTGCGCGCTTATAGGACGAAAAGCGACCCTAAGCGCAAATGTCCAATTACATATTTTATATTTTAAGGTACATAAGAGCTCAAATAAATGCTAAGATATACAAATTTAAGAATTTGAAAATTTGAGAAATTTGAAAAATTTGAAAATTTGAAAATATGGAAATTTGAAAATTAGGAAAATTTGAAGAATTTTGAAGAGTAGAGAATTTTAAAGTTGAGAAATAAAAAGGGAAAAATTTAAATATAAGCAAGGTTTAAGAAATTTGTAAAACGAAGTAGATAATAAGATATAGAAATAAGTATATAATGTAGAGCACCTCTCAAATGATATCTTGTAAAGCAGCAGCGGCTGCTTATCTGTAATACATTTTTAGAAAGTGGACGCTATAAAAAGCCGAAGGGACATAAGTTAATTAATATCATTTAAAATAAATTTTACATGTGTAAGTGCTAGCGCGCTCTCACTTACACACACAAACTTGGCTATTCAGAAACATGCACGCTAGAGCAGTACGTCGGTCGTACGTTTTCATTGTTTTTTTCGAGCAACGCGGACGTCGCCCAACGCGGCCCCGCACGTGTCACGGATGAGCTTCTGGCTTTCCGTGGCATTTCCTTATCGCAGAGCGGATGCGCGCAAGACACGCAGTCAGCTCTGCCCGACGCTGCTCCAGTGTTCCTACGCGCAAAAGTGCAGTACTTGCACCTTTTGCGCGCGGGACCGTTGGCGAGTCGCGATGCGACCGCGAGCGGGCAGCAGATAGCCGGCGGTACTCACGGCGAGAGGTGCTCGGACCTAATAAAGCCACGATTACCCAAAAGCCCTGTCACCTCAATTCCTGCGCGCCTTTCTCTGGCGGCACAGGAGGACCCCTCCAACCATCCGTCACAGCGATGTGCATGAAAAGAGCCCTTAAGTGTGATCCATATAGTATAGTACATATAGAGTGGGTCGAGGGACAGTGTGGCCAATTAACTGGAAGCGCCATTTTTAGGACAATGTACATAGATATAGAACTAAAAGCATTTATATAGCTAAATTTAGCTAAACCGAAAGTGTATATTTTGTGTATAGGCAAAAACCATTACATAATGTCCTAAAAATGGCGGACCAATCAGCGTCAAGCACAGGCATCTGCCACACTGTACTTCGACCCACTGTAAGTATATACTGCCTAAAGCGCTACCTAAGCGGCGAAGTGCCGAAGCGCATCGTTTTGATCACAGCAGGGAGTATAGGAGTTGGCTCACCTGTCTCTCTTACACTGTGGTTGTAACTGTAACTGTTCCCTACCTATATTTTTTGCATTTAAGGCCCGTTAATCAATGAAAATAAATAATATTTTGTATCATGGAGACTACAGATAAATGTTGTATTGGCATATATTTAAACGAAGACTGCCATTTAAATACTTATACTAAAAAAAAGATTCTACATAAATTTGAAAACCTCAAAGACGAAGATTTTAAATGTCTTTTCTTAAGATTACCTAATATAAAAAACTCAGAAAATCAAACAATTTGTGGTCATCATTGTGCTAAATTTCTAAATTATTATTCAACCTTACAAAAGAATTGCTGTGATCCGTGGAATACACACTCAAAAAATACTACATACCGATTAAAAGAGGTTACAGTGGAATTATCAAAAAATTTTATGAGGGTTTATAAAGTCAATGTAATACCAGGACAAAAAGTTTGCAAAAATTGTTTCCTGAGATTTACGAAAGAAGTTAATGATTTTCAAACAGAATGTATGTATTGTATTGATCCATATAAGAAGCATCGAAACAAAATTAACAGTCAATTATATTTTTAAAACCAAAATACATAAAATATTTGGAAGAAGTTCATAATAAAACATTTACTTCTGAACACAAAGTATGCAGTGTATGTGAAACTCAAATCGAATCAGATATTTTAGAATATGTGCAAATGAAAGAAACATATGTACCCTCATCAAATAATTTTGAATCCAAAGACTGTGCAAGTGAACGTACAGAATCACAAAGTTTTGAAAACACACCTGATTCATATTTTAAATCAAATAGCCAAAAACAAAGGTGTCTTGATACGATACTAAATAATTTGGATATACCTCCATTTAAACGAATGAAGTTGGATGATAAACGTGTAATCAAGAAAGGTATTGAAGTAGTGCAGCTTGCTGTAAATAAGGTTACCAAAACTTTTGAAAAAGCATGTGACGTTAAATTAACAAAATTTGAGAATTTAGAACAAATGCATAATGAAAGTTGTTGGTTCCGTGATATAATTGTGAACATTAAATCTAAATTTGATACCTGCAAAATTGATGAAAAAATAAGCTTATTGAGTATATTACCAGATAATTGTAGTTTCAAAACTATTACTCAGTATTTTCAATGTACGTATTATATGTACTGTGAAGCCAAAAAATTAAAAAATCATATTGGTGAGTATATAATTTTTAAGTAATGTAAGAATTTGTCTTAATATATATTTTTAAATAAATTTTTTATGAAGTACTTTAATACAATTTCTTTTATATTATAGTTAATTGTCGTAAATAAAATAAGTTTGAATTTCTAAGCCACGACAAGAAAATGGACAAACTTGATTTAATATATATTCATATATGATCATATATGATTACACATGATTATATAAAGCCAACTGAATTATTATTTATACCTATGTACGACTGTATACGATTGTATATAACTGTATGTGCTTATATATGGTTATATATGGATCAATTTCACATTCAAATGAAACTTTTATATGTCTATATAGGTTCATATATAATAATATAAAGTCATATATGGGAATACATGATCATAAACATTCATATATACTTGTATGTTGCCGTAATATATTTATGCTCATACGTGGATTAATATTTGCATATATGATCATATATATTCATATATCTTCGTATATGAATTTCTTATATGATTATAAATATAAGTATATCTGATATTACATAAAGTCATTTATACTCGGGTGTCTCAAAGACAACTAATCAGAAGAAGTTTTAAGCGGCTTCACTATTTAAGCCATCACTTTTTTAGAGAAAAATATTATTAAAAAAGCATAGTATTTATTATTAATATTGTAATTTACTATTTTAGGTGCTTTTGGTCAACGTGTAAAAAAAAGTTATCTTCGAATTTCACCTGAAATTCGAAAAGAAATCGAAGATTATTATTTGGATGATTCAACCAGTACAATGTGTAGTGGAATGAAAGAATGTGTAACGATAAAAAGTCCTTGTGAATCTCCTATTGTACTTCAAAATAAAAATTGGATATATTGTACTTCAATATAAAAATTGGATTAAGGCCAGTGGACGTAAAACTGTTCCTTGCTTAGCATTTGTTTCTCAGATAAGACCTAAACAGTGTGTTTTTGCTGGAGATCCAGGTACTCATAACATATGCGTTTGTTCCATTCATCAGAATGTAAAACTGAAATTATCTGCCATAACAAAACACACTGATTATAAAGAAGTAATTGAAGCTGGGGTATGCTTTGCTGATAACAAAACCTGTATGCTCAAAAACTGTGATCAGTGTCCTAAAGAAGAGTGTATTCGCCAGTTTCTTATCTCTTGTATTAATTATGACAATTTGGAAAATGTAGAATATAGTAATTGGGCTCCCGTATCTATAAAAGGCAAAGATTCAGAAAGCTCAGCCAGCACTAGAGTGACTCTTGAAAATTTCAATGAGCCTTTAAATAAGTTCATAGATAATCTAACAAGAGATATTTGTAATATTACTGATCATCATTTTATTTCTTTTTGTCAAAAAGATTATTTTGCTCAATGTAAAAAAAATTTAGACAATGATACTGCATTACTTATTATGGATTTTGCTGAAAATTATACGTATCTTAGTCAAAATTCTACCCAGGGATTTTACTTTAACAATACTTCAGCTTCATTATTTACTGTCGCATTGTATTACAAAGAACAAACAGGAAGTGATGTAAAAAACAAATGTTTTTGTGTTATTTCAGACAGTTCGATACACCAAGCTTACTCAGTCCACAAATTTATGGAAGTAGTGCTTAATGAAATAAAAAATACATTTCCATGGATTGAAAACTTGATTTATTTTTCAGATGGTGCTTCAACACAATTTAAAAACAAGTAAGAGAAGATTACTAGATAATATTTCATTCATTTCTCAATTTTTTAAATAAATTGCAAATAATAATTTATATAAATTATTTGTAAGCAGCTCATAACTTGTTAAAGTAATTTAAAGATGCCTCTTACTCGATGAGCTATTTTGTCTTGTGCTGATTTTTAGCTTAAGGGGGTTCTACACCTACGACGCTGATAAAAAATAGCGCACTTTTTATTTCTTATTTATTCGTGAGGTATATTTCATTAAGAGGACCTGACCACCTTACATTTGACCTGACTTATAAGTAAAATTTGAATCAAAATCAGATTATTTCTTAACTATCACTTTTTATTAAGGTTAATTTCAATATAATGTATCAAAATACGTAACAAAATACTTTTTAGAACTTTTAGGTAGGTTAAGTTGTCTATAAATACCCACGCAGCATGAAATATTTAACGAAACTTTTCGGAAATATTGATATGTCCGACGCATTTGCATTTCCGCAGTATTGCATGAAATATTTTTATGCAAATTCAGATTAAATATTTCTTAAATATTTCAAAATATTCTCAAAGATTTCGCAAATGTTACACGAAGTATTCAATAAAATATTTCTAAAATATTATTGAAATGTTCTGGTGACAACTCAAATTGCTCTGTCCACATTTTTACAATACTTCACGGAATATTGATGAAACCTTTCAGAAATATTCCTTCTACAATTTTGTAAAGACATTAATTAATTATTATTTTATATTAGTACGTATTAAACATTTCAATATACGTGACAGATTTTATGATTAAAACTATTTTTATTAAAATACCTGAAATAATAAGAGTATTAAAAAAAACTGACGTGACTGGGATTTGAACCGGTAACCGGTTGCGTAAGAGTCCAGCGCTCTAACTACTCTACCATGTTAGGTTAGGAGACAGTACAAGACTTATATGCCATCTATCGAAAACTTTTTTAATTTTCTGAATTTAATGATAAAAGTTTTTAAATCGTATTATTGAGAAAAATGCTATTAAAATAAAATTAAAACCAAAAATCAATTTTCTTTCAATTTAAGGATCAGTTCCTTTAAAGAAGTTGCATATATAAATTAACACCAAATAACAACTAAGCACTTAATATAAAAAATGATATTTTTTCTAATTATCAACAAAAATGTCTATATAAGAGCTGAATTGACTAAATTTTTCAGGTTAAATGTAAGTTTTTTGTGTTTCATAATTTTTTTTAATAAGTTACAGGTACTCAACGATAATTTTTAAGTTGGATAAATTATTATCTTACATTTGCCGCGCACTACACAATTTTAGAATAATATCTTAGTATTAAACGTTTTGTAAGACATAAATGAATATGACTAAATCACAATTTCTTATAAGAGACCGGGTTGGAACAGCAAAAAATTAAAACATCAATTTCTCGGTTTCTAAGTACTCTAGCCTCTTGAAAATTTGTATTGGTCATTATTACCATATACTAACCGGTACACAAAGTGTCCGAATCTTTACAGTGTTATATTCATTTAACAGTAAAATTCCCTTGAGTCAACATCAGAACCATATTTATAAACATCGTTTTTTCGGTTTTCAAGGTTGAAGGCACTTAAGTCATTTCAGCTTTTTAAATTCCTAAAACACGCATATTCAATAAGTAATAATTTTGTCTTTCTTTCAGAAATCATTTTATTAATTTATGCTACCATTCAAAAGATTTCGGATTAAAAATAATATCTTACAATTTTTTCGCCACATCTCATGGAAAAAGTGTTTGTGATGGTATAGGCGGAACGGTAAAACGGCGTATCAGAAAAGCTTCTTTACAAGGGGTTCAAATTTTGAATGCGCAGCAAATGTACAATTATTTGTCAGGGATCGAATCAAATATTTGGTATGAATATTGGTATTATTTTTAAAATATTTAAGCCTTAAATATATAATAATAAAAGAAATTTTACAATATTACATCTTTCTATATGTTACTGATAGCGACGTTGCAGCAAGAGGCAAGAAACTTGCAAAAAGATTTCAATCGGCACAGACTGTGAAAAATACCAGGCAATTTCACTACTTTGAGCCCATTAATGAACAAACAATTAAAGTAAAATTATATTCACTTGATACAGATTCTTTCATTGTAAAAATAGACAATTAATAATTGGTTAATGAAGGTAATTATTGTTGAGTGTAATATCCTAAAATTTCTGAAAAATTTCTGAAAATAAATATTTTTAAATACATTTGAATTTTCCCTTTTACTTGTACAAAAAGCATTTCAGTGAATTTTTCAAAAAGACACATGAATTTACAATACGCCAAGAACACATACAAAAAATAAGTATTTATTGATAACAGGTTTTGGTTATTGTAATACATAGTTAATTTATGCATTGACATTGATTGCTCGTTAAAATCAACTGTCCCTATTATACCCAATCGCCTCTAGTTATTGAAGAACAAGTAGTCTAGCAACCCTAGTTAAAATTTTGGAAAGGAAAGGATTCGTTCTTTTTATCCGTTTCAATCCATTTAAATCCGGATTTTGAATCCGTTCTTATCCGTTCTAATCATTTGTCAATCCGTTTCAATCCTAAACATATATTTTGGCAATAACATATGATTGTAACGGATTTGAATGGAAGTATAATTAAATATTTTCGTAGTCCGTTTCAATCCATTTTGATCCGTTCCTTTCCAAAATTTTAACTAGGGAAGCTATTTTTTCAATTTTTGCTTACATTAAAAACCTTGTAGAATCTTCGATTCTTAATCTTTTTTTATGATCCAAAAATAATTTTATTCGTCTTGCAAAGATGAAAAATATCCTCCTTAGTATGTCCAAAAATATTTCAAATTCACGGTGATACGTGACTTTGAAGTGTGAATCATGACGTTAAGTAATTTTTGAAAATAATTAAAATATGGGGATTTTCGAACGCTTAAAACTGATAGATATACTACGAAATCCACGCTAATAATTTTTTCTCGTGATTTTACGTAACAAAAGTGAACTTTTCCCGTAAGTTTCATTAAAAAATATTTTGCCAGCCGGGAGAACTAGATACTTGAAAATAGCAAAAAACACGTTTTTCGCAAAAACCGTTAACTTTAAAGTATCGTATCTTCGTCAATTTTTTATCTTTTTGAACTTTTCAAAAAAGAAAATGTTTGTATTTTCAAGATAAACAAGTCTCTTTTTGAATCAGTACAAAAGATGTAGATTTGAAGATTCTACAAGGTTTTGAATATGAGCAAAAATAGAAAAAAATACTCATTACATTTGAGGTTATGGAGTACCTTATGAACCATGTAGCCTATTTCTATCATGAGTGGTTCGAAAGCTTGCGAAAAGACGAAGAAAATCAATTTTTATTCGTCTAAAACGACCGTGAAATTTAATTTTGGCAAGCATTTGAAAATTGACAAAAAACAGCTAAAAATGGGTGATATTGTGACCTTCACATGGCCATATCTCGGCCTATAGGGCATCTGGAGGGCTGAAATTTTACACAGGGTCATATTTTTAGTAGTACCTTAACATACTTTTGCGACAGACATTTTCGAGAACCCCTTGCCCGCACTTTTTTAAAAAGATGTTATTTTGACCCATATATATATATATATATATATATATATATATATATATATATATATATTTTTTTTATTTTTTTTTTATTTTGATTGATTATATCTCGAAAATGTCGCAGTCATTTATTATTATACAAATGATTAGTTTATATTTTTTAATGAACATACGAAATCAGAAAAAGAATGCAGATTCCTCGATTCGTTTTTGTTTTATAACTATATTTCTATTTTACGATGTTGTGAAATCTGTAATGCAACTTATGAATGGTGTGTGGTACTCTTCTTTTACCTTTTGGCATATAATACTTAGAACTAAATATGATACTAACTAGCTTAAATTTCATTATATCCCAGGTTTCAGGTACGTACAGGTCATAATCCTGACCAAACATTCAGATACCTAGAAAAATAAATAAAGTTTTAATGATATAGTCTTTGAAAAGGTACATATTCATGTATTGTATAAAATATTAATTTTGTATACACAGTATGTAATAAGAATTATCATGTGACAATTATGCGAAAATGTATATGATTATATTATTATTATATTTATTTTATGCAATTCATAAATATTATAATAATTGATAAATTTCTTACTATTATATTACTTTACAACTTCATATCTATATAATATTATTAGAATAATTAAATTTATTAAATCTCTTACGGAAAAAACTTAAAAAAGAGATTTATAAATGTAATTATTCTAATAATATTATATAGATATGAAGTTGTAAAGTAATATAATAGTAAGAAATTTAAGTAAGATTGATTGTTTACCCTTAACTTTAAGTGTCAACTCTCAAAGTTGGGTATTTACTCTGAAAAACTGAGACTTAACTCTCAAAGTTGAAAGTGAACTCTCAAGGTTGATAGTTCACTCTCAAAAGTTGAGAGTTAACTCTGAAAGTTGGGTGTGTACTCTCAACAAGTGAGAGTGAACTCTCAGTTGTGTGCTTCACTCTCAATGACTCAGAGTTAACTGTCAAAGTTGAGTGTTCAAAGTTTTGAGTCTCCAATACTCGAGAGTTTTACTCTGAAAGTTGAGAGTTTCATTTATCAAAAAGGTTTCGTGCGGACAATATATGTAAAGGGTGTTTATGAAGACTTTGAAATATATGCGTGCTCTAGTACCTTATATATGCTGTCACATAAATCTTTCTCATTTTTTTATTATTCTCTCTTAAATAACACACTATTCATGCATTGATCACTAGATATACACATCTACACACACAAACACACACACAAATACACACACACTACTGAAAATGCTCAGATAATAATCAAGTGTTAATCATATTCTGAAAATCATATGCCAAAATCGCATATGATTCGAAAATTATTATCACCTGATTATCACCTGAAAATTTTGTTGATATTTTTTATTAAATAAAGTGTAAGTTTTTTCTATAATTCCAAAGAGAAAATTGTATATTTATCAGAATCTGTATGGAAATCATGCAGAATACTATATTGAAATCCTTACGAAGTCTGTGGTGTATGTGAACAGAATTTCTACAGACTTTGTACAAAATCTGTACACACACACACCCTAGTGGAAATTTCAAAACGTGAAAAACTGTGACAAATCTGTGAAAAAATGTGTAGAACCATGAGAATTTCGTGAAAAACTGTCAAATTGGTGTTACATTTGGAACAGGATTTTTAAAGAAATATTATAGAATATTTCACACATAAACACATTTGCTCACAGTTTCTCAGTTTTTCAGTTTTTCAGTTTCTCACATTTTATCACAATTTATAACAATTATCATTTCCTTCATATGAGAGAATGCATTGTGGAAAACTGAAAAACTATGAAAAATAGTGTAAGTTTTATTAGATAAAATGCCTGCTTTCAGAAGTATGAGAAACTGTGAAAATGTATGAAAAAAATGTGGAAAGAAGTGCACATTTGTTTGTAACAGCTGTTCTGAGTGTGTGAATTTTCACAGTTTTTCACAGTTGTCATTTCCACTAGAGCAGCACTGAAATCTTGATCTATTTAAAGAAATGGCATAGAAGAAATATTAATTAATTTAAAAAAAATTAGAATAAAGTTTTGAGAAAATTACGGGACTTTTACTTATTTACTTTCAATCTTACATACCATATTTACGAAGAAATATCAAACTGGACCAACTTAAATGACTCTGGACTGTATAATACGCATACCTGGATAAACTGTACAAATGCTGAAACATATAATAAAGTATTATTATTATTAAAATAATTTTTTATAATAAAGAGCAGTCTACAAGTATCAACACAAAGTAATTATAACTATTTTGTCACTTTCTCTTTGTTCAATGAAGTAAAGTAGACTTTGATAGCATGCCTTCGATGACTGATATTCTGGTGATTGAATTAAAATTTCAGTATGCGAAGTGAATATGTCTCAATGTACTTTACTTTCAGATAATATTTACATAAGTATATTACAAAGATATAAAATATATAAGTGAATAGTCAATTTTGTCTTCAATTAAAACTTACTGTACAAAATAATACCAATATTTGTAGCGTAATAATACAATTTTATCATAATCATCCTGCAGATATTTAATTACTTACCCGAAATAAAAGAAAAATATCTTAAGAAATAATTCTTCTTACGTACTAGATAAAAGAAAACTGGATACTTATCTGACTTTGTAATCCTTGAAAAATTTAAATAGACTTCATAAACTTCTAGCAATTTAATCTCAAGTATATATGTTAACTAGTATGGAAAAAGCAAGATTTGTCTCAGCGCAAGCATGTGAAAAAATAACAACCAAATTTTGTATAACATGACAGTCATTTCTAAGACATTAAAATTGTAATTTTGCCACAATTTTTTTATCTATTATATATTTTCATTTAAAAATTAGACATAATGACTAGTTGCTATCAAAATGAAAAATTATTTATATACAAACTTTACTCTTAATATATTGTGAAATAACTAAATTTGTAAGAAAATTAATAATCAAAATGTATAATGTTTTTATCTACAGATAGTTAAAACGATTAGTTTTCCACAAAAATGCACTATTTTTTTCAAATTGACAATATCAAGTCCCTGAACAAAATGTGACGTGAACTTTACTTATTTTGTGCAGGGACTTGATATGTCAATTTGATAAAAAGTGATCTGTTTATGAAAACGTTCTATATTTTGATTAATATTTTTTTTAACAAATTTAGTTATTTCACAAAAGATGAAGAATAAAGTTTGGAAATAATTAATTTTGCTTTTGGATAGCAACTAGTCATTATGTCTAATTTTTAAGTAAATAGATATAATAAACTAAAAAATTGTGGCAAAATTACAATTTTAATCTGTTATATAGGACTGTCAGATTTTACAAAATTTGTTTGTTATCTTTTCAGATGCTTGCGCTGAGACAAATCGTAATTTTTCCATAATCGTAAACTTATGTACTCAAGATTAAATTGCTGGAAGACTATGAAATCTATTTAAATTTTTCAAGGATTACGAAGTCAGATAAGTGCCCAGTTTTATTTGTATCTAGTACGTGAGTAGAATTATTTCTTTAGATATTTTTTATTTATGTTAGGTCAGTAATTAAATATCCGCAGGATGACTTTGATAAGATTATATTATTATGTTACAAATATTAGTATTATTTTGTACAGTAAGTTTTAGTTGGAGATGAAATTGACTATTCACTTATATATTTTATAACTTTGAAATATACTTATGTAAATATAATCCAAAAGTAAAGTACATTGAGAAATGTTCACTGCGCATAATGAAATTTTAATTCAATCACCTGAATATCAGTCATTGAAGGCATAATGCTATCAAAGTCTACATTACTTCATTGAACAAAGTGAAAATGATAAAATAGTTATAATTGCTTTATGTTAATTTTTGTAGATTGCTCTTTAATATAAAAAATTATCTTAATAATAATAATACTTTATTATATGTTTCAGCATTTGTACACTTTATCCAGGTATGCGTATTATACAGTCCAGAGTCATTTAAGTTGGTTCAGTTTGATATTTCTTTGTAAATATGGTGCTTAAGATTGAATGTGAATAAGCAAGAGTATTCTCAAAACTTTTTTCTAAATTTTATTTTAGTTTTAGTACAATATTCAGGCCATTTTTTTAATAGATCAAGATTTCATTTGCAATGTATATGTATTTTTGAACATTTGTTACAAACAAATGTGCACATTTTTGCACAGTTTCCCACATTTTTCTTAGCTTTTATCAGTTTCTCAACTTATATAGAATACGTATTTTAGGTAATAAAACTTGCATAATTTTTCACAGTTTTTCACATGTTCTTACGTTTCTCTTTTCATTTTATTATCTTATATAATCGATATTACAACTGTGAGAAATTGTGATAAAATGTGTAAATTGTGAAAAACTGAGAAACTGTGACAAAATGTATGAAATATTCTATATTTCTTAAAATCCTGTTCCAAATATAACCACATACCAATTTCACAGTTTTTCACGAAATTCTCATGACTACACACTTTTAATCTGACACACATTAAAAGATACACGATGCACAAACACACGTATACGCATAGACTGACATGTATACAGATAAATATGCATATACACAAAGATTTGTGAAGTACATATAATAATTTAGTTAATAAACTAAAAAAACTATTTCTTTTAAAAAAAATGAATTCCTTAATCAACATGGTTTTAATATGGGAATCACATGGGAAGTATATGGCAATCATATGGAAACCATGTACGAACCATGTGTAACCACATAAGCATTTTCAGTAGGGAACCCATATGGATATTTTGTACTAAAGCAGGATTGTGTGAACGGGATCGGAAAACTATTAAAGGTTAACTTCATGTGTGTATATATATATAATGTAGTTGAGAAGCTTGAATCCCTTATTTACAATTTAACAAAAATATATATATATATATATATATATATATATATATATATATATATATATATATATATATATATATATATATATATATATATATATATATTTCTGTTAAATTGTAAATAAGGGATTCAAGCTTCTCAACTACATTTCTTTTTGTTTTTCTTACTTTGAAAAAGAAACCTATAATTTCATATCATTAACTGTACCCTTGTCAGTCGGTAAAGTCAACTTATTCACTATAAGTCTTACAGAAGTTTGAATTTCTCTTACAAGAAATTTAAGTAAAATGAAAAATATATATATATATATATATATATATATATTTTATTTTACTAGAAAAAAACAATTTAATTTTCTTAGAAAAAAAATTCGAAAAATAGTGGATTTTATAGTATTTCTGAGTGAGGGTAAAGCAACCTAAAAAGCTACGTGCGTATTGAGTCAGAAACATCTTGCCCGATACGCACTTGCAGCTAGCAATCGTCCAGAAAGGGGGTACATGCTGGTTTATGCTGCTGGCCTATACAGGTGGCCATATATCTGCACAGCTGGCGTGGTGCACCAATACATGCTGCCTCTTGGCCAATCTCCCCCGTGGCCTGACAAGCCCCTTGGCCGGAAACTCGCACAGCTTCCCTACTAGCCGATATTAGTAACTCTTGCAAATTCTGAAAAAAAAACAAATGTATGGAAAACAATGTATCTATATAATATCTTTTGATCATTGTTATTATTTTTAATCGGTAAGTCTATATGATATAAAAAGTTTTCATTGTGTTTTTTATTGCAGAAAAAATAACATAAAATATATGTCTGCAAATTGTATGAAAGTGTGCACATTATTCAATAATACGTATATATATATATATATATATATATATATATATATATATATATATTTTTTTTTTATTATTACGCCTTTCACGAATATATACGTATATATTAATTTCTACAGAAATACATACAATTCAAATATTTGTATGCCCATCTGAACGAAAATGGCCACTTTTTCCCCTAAAAAGCGAGACAAACTTACACTTTTTGCCCGCAAAAATGATTAGCAGCAAAAAAGTTACTTCACTAGAAAATAGTCAAAACTCCGTTATTTCATCAAGTTTACCAATAACCCTGATTTTCGATTGTCTTTTAACAGTCCATTAGTCCCACTTTCCAAGTTAAAAAGTGGCCACAGTTGAGATGGGCATAAGGTACTATATGTAACTCGAGAAAAAAGTCGATTGTTCCCTCAGGTGAAACTGCCCTCGCTACGATTTGCTTCGCTCGCTCGGGCAGTAAACTCACTCGCGGGAAACATATTCGACTTTTTGCCCTTGTTGCATAATGTACTATTTTATATAACGAAACATTAGCGGTCAAAAACTGCTACCGTATAATTGCGATTAATTTAACTAGAACTTGATTTATTAGTTTATGAGTAATGGTTTAATATACTAATAAGCTTGTTATTAAGTAATCTATAAATAATACATTTTTTAATAACAAAATCTGCTTAAAATATCCTGCTACAGTTTTTTTTTTGCTGTTAAATGGCAAGTATTTTTGCAATTTCATCATTTATTTGTGATAAATTGTAACAATACTAATTAGATATTTAATGTAAAAATGTATACTACATAACTGTTTTCTTGCATGTTTTGCATGTTTTATTGATTTGCATGTGTAAAATGGAGATTAAAAAAATTATTGATCATAAAACTATATAATAGATAACATTTATATTATTTTTTTTTGTAACTAAATATGGAAGAAAATAGTTATGTAATGACTATTTTCAAGTTAGTTATTGTTATTGTGACAGATTGTCGCATAAAATTGATGAAATATTTAATATACTTGCCATTTATGCAAAGTAAAATTAATAAACCCGACATTTTACTATTACTCATATACGATTAAATCATATTCTAGCTAATTAAATCGCAATTATACGGTAGCAGTTTTTGACCGCTCACGATTCATTACTAAAAAAATACATTTCGATAGCGTATTAGTAGATTCTATTTTAATGAAGTAGCGCAGCATAAAAAGAATTTTTTCAAAATTAATTGTGCTGATTTATTATTAATAAAAATCATACAGCTCAATTTCGAATGTTGTGCCTCCAACGTAAAGTCACGTAGATCTGTGATGTCATGAGTAAAAAATCCTAATAAAAATATTATTTTTCATGACTATTTACTTCGGCCGGTTTATTTTGCAAGATCTCTATTTATATTGTATGTAAAATGAATATATTCTGAATATTTTCTGCTTACGTCCTGCAAATGTTTCATTACTTTCCTGAAATAAAAGCAAAATATCTACAGAAATAATTCTTCTCGCGTACTGATCAAAAATAGAACTGAGCTACTTATCTGACATCAAAATCCGTGAACAATTCAAAGGGACATCACAATTAAAACAACAATTAATCCTTCATCAACTTGAGAATAAGTATATTCAGGTATCAAAAAAGCAAAAATCATCTTAGCGTAACTATCTGAAATAAAAAAGAACAAATTTTATAAATCAAACAACCTTTTATCGAGATTCAGGTCAAGTGCAGGGATGTCTGCTAAAATCCATCCTCACAGCTTATCGAATCCTCCTTCGGTAGCAGCTGTTTTACTGTGTCAGGGTGCACTGTTTCGATGCTACTACTTCTGTGCTCGTGCATTCTACCTTTTGTAGGAGCATCAACATGATTTCTTCGTCCGCCTGATCCACTGCTAGGTAAAGTGTGACCATTCACAGTAGTATTGCAGCCAGCCTGAAGAAGCAATTAAGCAATGTTTTACTTTTTGCAATGAAGAGCTAATTGATGTCCATCATAATCTTTCGTCTTTAGTCATTGGCTGGTAATCCATATGTCGAAAGAAAGATGCGTCTTGCTTCCATACTGCTATGTTTAAGGCAATCATTAATCTTGTAATTGATTAAGTTGGAAGTTGAAGTAGAAGTTGTGTTAGATGTCAATTCTGTTGAGTTATTAAAAATATTCAGTACTCCATAGATTACTAGATTTACAAAATTAAAAAAAATTGATATTATTAATTACGTAGCAGTTTATAATTAAAGTTCATTACATTTTTTGCAAGGAAGCCAATAATATACGATACTCTAGAGTATAAGAAGTTCAGCCATGCATGCCAGCACTTGGGTAGAAAGCTGAGACTAAAAAATATACTGCCTGTGTTACTAACTATGAAAAAAAACCTGTGCGACAACAAGGGCAATACTGTTCTGCTTATCCTCCTTTCAACTGAATATGTCAGCTTGTGTTGCAGCTATGAGCCCCAGAACCTCGTGATTGCTAAAGAGTTGTATGTGCGGGGAGCCAAGCTTGACCTTTGCAACAAGTGCGTCTAGGGTCCAGCCCACCTGGCAGCAACAAATAGACATCTCGTTTAAAAACCGTTCATTTTGACCAATTTTTGAATGATAATGTGCAATCGCGTTTAAACGAAAGACATTGGTTTTAAAAGATTGTTCAGAAATAACGAAGCCAGATGAATATTCTAGTTTCATATTCAATCAATTCTATAGAAGAAGTACCTTATTATGTTATCAATATCCGGACTTTGAACATAAAATGAGTCCTAATATGTCACTTCAAAAATATTGTGCTATCTTAGAGAAAAAAATTGTTTTAATTAATTGCTTATAAATTATTTAAAGATTTTGATTTATTATTGTTCAAATATTAATTTGTTAAACAAAATAACTACAAAAAGGTTTGAAAATAATTAGCATTGCATCTTATATAACGGATTCACAAACTTTAGAGAAAGTATAACATATGTTTAAAAATACAATTTTTATCTCTCGATAAAAGGTTGTTTGATTTTATAAAATTTGTTCTTTTTTTATTTCAGATAGTTACGCTAAGATAATTTTTGCTTTTTTGGTACCTGTATATATTTATTCTCATGTTGATGAAGGATTAATTGTGATGTCCCTTTGAATTGTTCACGGATTTTGATGTCAGATAAGTAGCTCAGTTCTATTTTTGATCAGTACGCGAGAAGAATTATTTCTGTAGATATTTTGCTTTTATTTCAGGAAAGTAATGAAACATTTGCAGGACGTAAGCAGAAAATATTCAGAATATATTCATTTTACATACAATATAAATAGAGATCTTGCAAAATAAACCGGCCGAAGTAAATAGTCATGAAAAATAATATTTTTATTAGGATTTTTTACTCATGACATCACAGATCTACGTGACTTTACGTTGGAGGCACAACATTCGAAATTGAGCTGTATGATTTTTATTAATAATAAATCAGCACGATGAATTTTGAAAAAATTCTTTTTATGCTGAGCTACTTCATTAAAATAGAATCTACTAATACGCTATCGAAATGTATTTTTTATATTAATGAATCGTGAGTAGTCAAAAACTGCTACCGTATAATTGCGATTTAATTAGCTAGAATATAATTTAATCGTATGTGAGTAATAGTAAAATGTCGGTTTTAGTAATTTTATTTTGCATAAGTGGCAAGTATATTAAATATTTCATCAATTTTATGCGATAATCTGTCACAATAACAATAACTAACTTGAAAATAGTCATTACATAACTATTTTCTTCCATATTTAATTATAAAAAAATTAAGATAAATGTTATCTATTATATAGTTTTATGATCAATAATTTTTTTAATCTCCATTTTACACATGCAAATCAATAAAACATGCAAGAAAAAAGTTATGTAGTATACATTTTTACATTAAATATCTAATTAGTATTGTTACAGATTATCACAAATAAATGATGAAATTGCAAAAATTCTTGCCATTTAACAGCAAAAAAAACAAACTATAGCAGGATATTTTAAGCAGATTTCGTTATAAAAAGAATGTATTATTTATAGATTACTAAATAGTATCTTTATTAGCATGTTTTACCATTATTCATAAACTAATAAATAAAATTATAGTTAAATTTATCGCAATTATACAATAGCAGTTCTTGACCGCTAATGTTTCGTTATATAAAAAAATATTTTTCTCATTTTGTATTAGTTTGCTTAGTATAAGAAGAATTTGTAGCATGTTTTGTTGTACGACGATATAATCGTACATATTTATGATTAAAAATATCAAATAGTTTGATTCATCCTACTTGCGGTTCTGCTGTTCAATTTTGTTTTCTGCTGTTCACATTTGGGGTTAACTTAAGGGGTAACACCACTTTAGAGTCACGAAAAGAGGCCTAACTTTGATAATTATTTTTTAGGGTATGGATAAAGGGATCGGGATTCTTTTTTCAGGGATTAAATACATATTGAAGAATAAAAAAAAAATTTTATTGAATTTTCAAAAACAAATGACGGCGTCAGAGCCTTTTTCCAAAAACGTCTTTGGTAAAGAAAAGTATGAGAGCTAGGACAAAAAAATTTTTTTTTAAAGTATATGTTATTGGCTATAGAAATACATAGGGGTTATTTTTTAAATCAATATTTAAATAAATGACATAAGTTTAAAAAAAAATCCTTTTTTCGACGTAAAAATTCGCAGTAAATTGTTTATAAAAAAAATCTAGTTTAATCAAAAACGGCTATGTACGTCTTTGGATAATGCGATTGTGAAAATTAAGCTACAGTAAAAAATTTGAAAGCAATCTCTTACAAAATTTCGCTTTACCTTTAATCTGCGATGCCTGCATCATAAATTTTGCCGTCTAAATTGATATTCTCTTCTTTTTTCTCCTTCCTGATTGATTTTAAGTTCAACCGAACCTTTTTTATAGCATCGATGAGCGATCGCTCAGAAAATTTGATACGACACTCGTTAGCTTCCACTCAGAAGTTGTAGCAGTTTGGCCCTATTTTCATCCCCAAATTTTGCATCAGACGCATGATACTTGACAGACCATCATTGTAGATACCTACAGCAATGTATACTGCTGTATCAAGTACATGTTTGCCACTGAAGGAAGATTTAGGTGCCATAGACCACACGGTTTCGTTAAAGCTTTCATTCGTATTTTGAGTGAATCCGCCAAGGCAACGAGTAAGAGGATCGTCACTGCTCAACTCTTCATAAACAGGAGAAATCGCTTTATAAACTTCTTGAGATAGCGGTGCTTTGTGCGTGTATTTTGATAAATCTTCAGTAGCTTTGGCCTTCTGCTATGAACACCGTGAGCCTTCTCCGCTCGGGCACTTATCATGTTTTCGTTTGGTGTCTGTTGAAAGTTTGCGATCTAGCGTTGCGTAAATGCCATTGCGAATTTTTTTAACCGAGTCTGGATTTTTGCGTATTGCTAAACCATAATATTTATATATCTCGTCGATCAGCTTTCCAGTCAATTTACCTTGTACTCCAAAGCCTTTTGTTTGTTTTTTCATATTTCGAAAACAAGTACCCATTCGTTTTTGGACATGATCGATGTACTCCTTTTTCTTCATCGTGATGTTCTCGTAGGGCTTTGCATCGGTGAGACCTTTAAAGATTTTTAAATCTCCATCACCAACATAGTTTGGATATACCATACCGTGTAAAGATTCTGATCGTTGGAACATTTCGATGACTGCATCCACTGTCATCTTCCCCACTAAGTCCTCGTGATTAGCTTGACATTCACTTCATGACTTTCCGCCCATTCTTTATATTCTGCTGTGTCAGTTTTCATCTTCCAGAATTCACAAGCTTTGCAGTATTTAGACTTGACCAAAACATCGACCACCTTTCCAATAAACCATCCGATCAGCGAAACAAAACCAAAGAGTCATGAAAAACCTCGTTTGCGCCAAGAATCATTACAATACTATTCTTCATGAGCTGCCGTCTTCATACTTCTTTGGAAAACTTCTTCTGCTCCAATATCTATTCTTCTTACGACTCTATCGTAAATCGATTGAAAAATGGGACGAGGCAAATTCATGAACGCATAAAACTTTGTTATACCATTCCAGCCTAGACCCAAGAGATCATGAATAGCAAGCAAGAACAATTCTGCGATTAATATCATACCCTTTTTCAATAAAAGGAGAGCTAGGAATATGAACACTTTCACAATTTTTACATGAAACCACTACTTTGAATCCCAAGCCTCTCATTCCTGATTCTGTAAACGTAACGTCTGAGTTGCATTTCTTAGACACTACCATTTATGACAACGCGGTAAATACTGCTAAAAAATCCAAAATTCTATAACTAAATCCTACGTCGACTTCGAATTCATCAGGATCAATAGGCAACAACTTTTTTGCTGACGTTTCAGCATTTTCTAAACTTAGTTTTTCTAACGCGTAGCGATTCAGTGGCGGAGCGCGGTTTGAAATGCTGCGGTTTTTAGCATTGGAGGTACCTCCACGTCCGAACTTCTTTCCACTGATTTGCGGTTTCTTATCACTCATTTTGTTTAGTGTACGGTTGATGTTGATAATTCACTATAAAACAACTTTATTTTGATGATTATTTATATAAAAAATGAAAAGATCAACGGCAAAAACAAATCGGAGCGTCTGACTCGGCGTCACATCTCAGCTGTACTGACTCACACATATACGCATACTATAGTGTACATATAATATGTATATATGTGTATATGTATATTATTGTGTACATATTATATGTATATATGTATATTATAGTGTACATATAATATGTATATATGTATATAAATATGTATATATGTATATAAATATGTATATTATAGTGTACATATAATATGTATATATGTATATACATATGTATATTATAGTGTACATATAATATGTATATATGTATATACATATGTATATTATAGTGTACATATAATATGTATATATGTATATACATATGTATATTATAGTGTACATATAATATGTATATATGTATATACATATGTATATTATAGTGTACATATAATATGTATATATGTATATACATATGTATATTATAGTGTACATATAATATGTATATATGTATATATGTATATTATAGTGTACATATAATATATGTATATGTATATTATAGTATACATATAATATGTGTGTATGTATATTATAGTATACATATAATATATGTGTATGTATATTATAGTATTCATATAATATATGTGTATGTATATTATAGTATCAGCGCACCCTGGTAACCACGAAAGGTAACCTAATGAACTTTTACCTTGTAAGTAAGGCAGGTATTTAATATTTCAACAGGTAAAAGCAAAATGTCGGAGCGGTATCGCATATGCTCTATTCTAATTGGATATTCTTTTTATGACCCTAAAGTATTGTTTAAGCCGAAAAAGGAACGATGTTATTAAAATCCTAGAGTAATGTTACACCTTAAGCGGGTGTATAATAATAAAGTAAACAAGACACTACGCTCAAGTCTGGACGTTGCTGAAAGAAATGTGAATGAAATAAGTTTTTCCTCCGATAAGTACCTCTCTAAAATATAATTCATCTTTTGTATCAAGGTAATTGTTCAGATTCTGACAATATTTCGTTCTATAAAGAATTGAATTAAATTTACATTTAATTATTGTTGAAATAAATATTTTAATTCGATGTATTTATGTAGAAAATAATATATACAAATTATTAAATAATGTACACACTTCTATACAATTTGCCGACATATATTTTATGTTATTTTTTTCGCAATAAAAAATACACATACTTTGTTTTGCATTCATTTATTTTCTTTTTCAGAATTTGCAAGGGTTATTAATATCGACTAAAGAGATGTGATCTGTAGATTTAGCGCTGTGTACACAATTATTATCTATCATAATCAGTAAGTAAAATCCAAGATGTTTGTATAAATAAACTTATTGTATTATCAAAATTTAGTACTTATGTGAAAACATGAAACAAACATCTGCTTCTATATGTAATTGTATATATACTTTGTATATTCGTCATTATTTAACATTTTAGTTTCAGTGCAGGAACTATTATTGACAATTTGGTACAATGATTCGAGCTTCCATTTAAGTATTGTTACTGCTGAGAGGCGAGCCTGGAGCTAGACTTTGACACTTTATTAGAGAGTCCAACAGGAAGTCTGCATGTTTCAGTGCGGGAAGAGTATTCCCAATAACTGCTTATCTCTTGCTTGTTCTAACTGAAATTCATACTTTCTAGATGCTGTGGATCTCTGCGACTGTCCTGGAGTTCGTTAGCTCCGATGTAAGTGAACCTGTATCCGGTGATCAGTGCTCTCAAGCCGGTAAGATTAACACTAGCAGCTTTATTATTGTTGGCACGTTTACTAATCTTGTTTTGTTTTGTAATTATAAGTTTCTAAGAGCGAGAAGAGGTATAAGGAAGTCACTGTACGCGTGATAGCATGATGTGGCATAAGCTGGCCATGCTCCGGTATAGCTGTAACGCTGTCTGCGCCAGGAGATGGTCAATTATATGGCCTGCTTCTACTGCTTCAAGACATTGCACCCAGAGAGAGCCCTGATCGATGAGTGATCAATGGCTGTTGCTTGTGAGAGCTAAGCCTAAAGACAGTCTGCGACACTGCATCGGAGGAACCAACACGGAGTCTGTAGGTATCACTGCGGTAAGAGTGTTCTAAATAACTACTTAACCCTTGCTTCATCTAACTCAAATGTATACTTCCTAGGGCAGATGCTGTGGATCTCTGCTACTATCCAGAAATGGATTTTCTCAGATCGAAGTGGATCTATATCCACTGATCAGTGCTCTAATGAGGTAAGAATAACTCTAGTAGCTTTATTATTATTGCTACATGTACTAATTTTGTTTTGTTTGTAATTACAGGTTTCTAATATCGAGAAGAGGTAAAAAGAAATAGCTGTGCACGAGATAGCAAAAGATGACTAGAGCTGGCTTGCTTCAGAAAAGGTGAAAGGTATAGTCTACGCCAGGAGATGGCTGTTCCATCGTCTGCTTATCCTACTTCAGAGCATCGCATCCGGAGAGAGCTCTCTTGCTCTGTATCAAATCGACGAGGGAAAGTTTGGCAATGAATAATAGCCAAATTTAGTGATTTAGGTAAAGTAATCACAACATTTATGATGCACAGATAATTTATATACATATGGATGATTCCACGTCAAGTGAGCAAGTGAACAATGTTAAAACTCTGAAACTTTAAGAAAATGATGTATTTCATACCCAAAATATGTATAAAATTTCAAACCTCTACCTCTATTGGTTCAGGCTTTATGTCAATCTGAAAAACATGATTATTTCCATTATTTTTTCATTTATCTCAACATGTATACATTTTTATCTCAAGAACTATAAAAGATAATGTACTTTAATCCGCGTGTTTTATAAAGAGAATGTGATGCACAATATGATAGTATTTTTTGTATCACCAAATTTGATGATTTTGATTGGGCTAAATATGTGCCCATGCACCGATGAAATTGTAAGCTGAGCGCCACAAGCTGTTACGTTGAAAAAAATTTCAGTGATAGTTTTAGATGTATATTTTAAAAATAAATCAAGATTTTGAATCGTACGACAACTCAGTTACGAAAACAAAATATAAGAAATTTGATTATTTTACCAAATGTAGGCTTATATAGTATTTAACATGTAAATCTGTTTCTGATAAAATATGCCAATTTTTTTTACATATTTTGTAATGGGTACGAAAAACATAATTTTCTTGTACTTTCACAGTTTTAAAATTTTTCACTTGCTCTCTTGACATGGAAACACCCATATATAAATAAATATAAGATTACTAGATATATTTTGCTGCTATGTATACAGTTTAAAACATACAATTTCAATGTTCGTTATAAAAGTCCTACGAATTGTTATTTTAGTAATTTGTTATTGTATAAATAGGAGCAACAATTATTTTCTATTTTTCTGTACGGTTTAGAAAAAAGCATTGCTTTAAACCTTTTGCTTTATTCATTTTTTTATTTATTACAATGTCCTAATCAAAATTAAATTATCAGTACGTATGACTATCTTTTGTAAACTGTAATTTTTATTTATTTATTTTTTTAAACCAGAAAGATTCACATACATAAAATTACAGTATGATGTAAATCCCTACAGAGGTAAACTAAGTTACCTGTGCGCAGGTCCGGTACATAAAATTAAGAAAAGTGATAAAAAAAAAACTTAAACATAACTAACTTACTTAAAACTAACTTAAAACCTAAACTAAACTAGTATCGTATACATCTCATAGTAGACTAGAAATATTATAAAATTTAGAAACTATTAACATTATAAAAATATTGTTTGTACATAGATATATTTAATATAATTGCACCTCATATATTATAGTTATCTTTTATCCATATTTTCAGTTTACATTTATGTGACTTTTTATCTAATTCTAATGTTTTTAGATCATTTGGTAGTTTATTGAAAACTTGTATAGCTTTTGTGTAACTATTTTTATTGCTGACCTTTTTCTTGTTGCTGGGAATCATTAAGTTTTTTTTCCTAGTAATACTATTAGACTTAAGAAATTGACTTTTTCGATTAGGGTAATGATATATCAGTGATTCAAAAGCAAAAAGTTGTTCCAAATTCAGTGGATTATCATGTATGATAAAATTTTCTTTATTAACAATTTTCAGTATTCTTTTCTGCAGATTTTGCAATTAATCAAGATTGTTCTTATAAGCACCACCCCAAGCAATTATTCCATAATTAATTAAACTATGATAAAAAGCATAATAAATCATTCGCAATGTTTCGGTTGACAAATATTTAGTTCTCTTTATAATGTATTCAATGTGCTTATCCCATTTTAAGTTATAATCAAAAATAATTCCTAAGTACTTGCAACTTTCTACTCTATTTACTTTTTTGTTTCTAAATTTATATCTATTTGCTTTGGAACACTGTCACAATAGTTACCAAAAGTTATACATACAGTCTTATTAACGTTTAATGATAGTTTATTTACAGCTAACCAATTATCTACTAGTAACCAATTGTTGTTCATAGATTCCTAAGCTTCGTCCCACGTATCCCCAGTAGATATAATTGCAGTATCATCTGCATAAGATAAAATTTCATCAGGATGGATTACTTTCAAGAGATCATTAATAGATAAAATAAAAAGTAGTGGACCTAAAATGGTACCTTGTGGTACACCTGTGAATATTTTAAATAATTACTCTCACTATCATTAATTTTAACTTTTTGATGTCTATTATTAAGATAACTTGAAAGTAGATCCAGTGCCTGCCCTCTAATTCCTATACAGTAAAGTTTATCCAGTAATATTTTATGATCGACAGTATCAAATGTGTTACAAATTCTGACGGGAGAGATGAAGGTGTGAAAGTCAAGAAAAGAACGCTCTCGAGTACATTGAACATAGAACTTTTATTCCTTTCGGTAACTTACGGAAATACAATGGCGCACGTTCGTCGCCGCAATACCCTGGCGCAGCAGGTGAACAAAAGCGAAGAAGACTCAGGTTTAGCCCGTCAAGGGACTCGATCCGTGTCGAGAGGCCCCGTCCGTGACAGTTCGCGCGTCCGTATCAGTCGACGATCGAAGCAGCAGTGAGCTCCGACGCCGCTCCCGGCGCCGCCGGAGCGCTTCCCCCCTCTCCGCGCCGTGACGGGAAGGAGGGGAGCGACCCGCTACAGGGAAGCAGCGAATCGGATGGAAATTTCCGTACATTGCCGCCCGCCTCGTTCCCGGAACGATACGAACGGGGGCCAGGGGGCTGGTGACTGCCAGAGTCACAGTTGAGGCCGCCCGTCGTGGGGGACCGCGAGATCAGCTTGAAGGCTCATGGGGTAAAGCTGCCAAAACCGGCAGACGCACAAGTTTTACAATCGGCCGGGTGTAGTCTCCGTTGGCGGTCCTCACCTTGACCGCCCGAGTACGTTGATCCGGTCCAGGATAGGTGTCAAGGACTCGTCCAAGCGGCCACCTCCCGCGATCAGTCAGGAGCGAGGGGTCGATGATGACCACCATATCTCCAATCGTGAGATCTTGGCGAGGCCGCGACCACTTGAAGCGCTGTTGCAGCGTGTTCAAGTACTCGCGACCCCAGCGTCTCCAAAATCGGGCGCGCATCGCCTGAACGAGACGCCAGTGAGTGAGGTGGTCCAAGCTTTCATCCAAATCTACTGGTTGCGGATGCGCGCAGAGTGGACCGCCAACGAGGAAGTGGCCCGGTGTCAAGATGTCCAAGTCATCGATGCAGCCAGAGACGGGCGTGATGGGGCGACTGTTGAGCACCAGCTCAACCTCGACGAGCAGTGTAGTGAACTCCTCGTAGGTGAGCTTCCGAGGCCCAGCGATGCGCCGGAGATGGGTCTTCATCGACTTGACGCCGGCCTCCCACAAGCCACCAAAGTGAGGTGACGAGGGCGGTATGAATCGCCATTTGATGCCGTCGGAGGCGAGTGAGTCCGCGACGCGGGGCCCTCGGAGTCCGGATTCCCTGAGCATGCGGCCGAGCTCGGCATCGGCGCCGCGAAAATTGGTCGCGTAGTCGCTCCACAACGCAGCGGGCTTCCCTCGGCGTCCGCAGAAGCGAGAGAGGGCTTCAAGGAAACTTGCGGTGGTGAGGTCTCCGACAAGCTCGAGGTGGATAGCCTTGGTGCATAAGCACACAAAGACAGCCACGTATCCCTTGGATGACCTCACTCCACGCCCCCGAGCGCTGAGCACTTGGAACGGTCCAGCGTAATCAACCCCGCTCCGACTGAACGGCCGGGAGGGCGTGACTCGTGAAGCGGGGAGCGATCCCATTACTTGAGTGGCTGCGCGCGCAGCTGATTTGGCGCAGACGACGCAATGGTGGAGGTGGGCTTTAACCCTGACTCGGCCACCGACGATCCAGACTCGGCGCATGGCGTGAGCGTAGGTGACGCGGAAACCACCGTGGAGTGCTCGAGTGTGGGCCCAATCCACAACGAGGGCAGCCAAATGGCTCTTCCCGTCTAAGATTGCGGGATGCTGCTCTGAAAAGGAGAGCGAAGAGTTGCCGAGCCGGCCTCCAACCCTCAACACCCTCGAATTATCGAGGAAGGGGAGTACCTCACACAGGGGAGTACCACATTGGTCCTAACCGAGCCGGATTTGTCAGGAAAGGAACCTTTCGAGCACTCGCGTAGCTGCATATTTCGCGCCTAATTCTCGCGCCGGACGCTGATTGACCGCGCTTTTGCACCCTCTCTCTCGCGTCGAGTCCGCTTCCCGCCTCGCCGCCATCTTGTTGCGTGCTCGGCGGATGCGATCGTGTGCGCGAGTCGCCGCTTTCAACCGCATCGCTCTCGGTCGGCTCTCTCTCTCTCTTTCTTTGCGCGGCGGAGAGGTCGAGTGGCTTCGGGTCTCGCGGCGATCGGCGCCAGGGCCGGCTTCTCGATTGAGACCGTCTTTCGCGCCTCGGTGCAGCGGCTCGCGCTCTTTGGCGTCTCTCTCCATCTCTCTCGCACTCTTTGGCGTCTCTCTCCATCTCTCTCGCGCTCGAGTTTTGGAGCGCCGCCATGACGCCATCTCTCTCTCTCCTTTTCTGTAACTCTCTCTCTCTCTCTCTCTCCTTCTCTCCCGCTCTCTCTCTGTCTCACTCTCGTCCGTATGCTCGCGCGATCGCGTCGCTTGTCGGAGCGAAGAACCGAGTGCCTTCAGGTCGAGCCGCGATCGGCGTCGGAGCTGGCTTTTCGCTTGAGAAGGTTCCCTATCGCGACGCGGGACGCTCCCGCGCTCGTGCCTATTCGGCGTCTCTCTACATCTCTCTCGCACTCGAATTTTGGAGCGCTTTGGCGTCTCTCTCCATCTCTCTCGCACTCTTTGGCGTCTCTCTCCATCTCTCTCACTCTCCTTTTCTGTAACTCTCTCTCTCTCTCCTTCTCTCCCGCTCTCTGTCTGTCTCACTCTCGTCCGTATGCTCGCGCGATTGCGTCGCTTGTCGGAGCGAAGAACCGAGTGCCTTCAGGTCGAGCCGCGATCGGCGTCGGAGCTGGCTTTTCGCCTGAGAAGGTTCCCTATCGCGACGCGGGACGCTCCCGCGCTCGTGTCTATTCGACGTCTCTCTACATCTCTCTCGCACTCGAATTTTGGAGCGCCGCCATGACGCCCCCTCTCTCTCTTTCTTTCTCTCTCTCTCTCTGTCTCTCTCTCCCTCTCTCTCTCTCTGTATTTCGCCCTCTCTCTCCCTCTCTCTCTCTCTCTCTGTGTCTCGCTCTCGCCCATGCGCTCGCGCGATCCCGTCGCGCGAGAGCCCTCACGACGACGGCGACACCCGTTCTTCGCAAGCGGCGGCGCATCGTCGGCTGAGGATCGGCGTGACGTGGGAGAGCCACCGAACGAGTGCGCCTCTCTCCCTCCCGTTCCTTCCGCAGGCCTCTTGAGTCCGTGTCATGCCCTCGGTCTCGCCCCGGGCCAGGGGTATCCCGCTTGGGTCAGCTCCCGGCGAGCTGAGATTACCTGGTTCGTGCGGTACCTGGCCGAGGCCGCAACGTTCGCACAGTGGCCTCTTTGATGGCTCCACTCCCGCGAAGCCCGACATCGTCGAATCGTCTGATCATGCCAGCCATCTCTCGATTCACCCTAACCGAGCCGCCTTGCTCTTACGCATCGGCCCTAGTAAACTATGACTGGTGCCTCCTTTGCAGAACATGGACGCCACCCTCACTGAGCAGCGGGGACTTCTCAGCGTGATCCAGGACGCCGCCCGCGCCATTCGGGAGACGCCCGCCGAGGTGTGGACCGAGGGACTGCTACTCAGCCGACTGGAAATGTTAAACCAACACTGGGCGTGCTTCGAAGGCAACCACGTCGCATTGTTGCAGTCAGACGCGCCCCAGGACCACCGCTACTTTGCCGAGAAGGACTATGCTCAGGCCGAGCAGAGCTACGTAGTCGCGCGAGGTCACATTTATGATGTCCGCGCCCGTCTGCATCCGGAGCCTCAGGCGAGCAGCACGCACATAGCCGACGAGCCACGTGGCGCAACCCGCCTCCCACGCATCGTCATACCCGCTTTCAGCGGTCGTCGCAAGGATTGGGAATCCTTCCGCGATATGTTTCGCTCTTTAATCCACAACGACCCCCGTCTAAGCGACGTCGACAGAATGTACTACCTGATGACTCACGTCCAGGGGGATGCTACGGCAGCATTCGAGAAAATGGACTGCACCGGAGCGAACTACGCAACCGCATGGAGCAACCTCGAAGACCGCTATGACAATCGCCGATTGCTCATACAAGATCATTTGACGGCCCTCAAGGGTCTCCGTCCGTTGAAGGAAGAGTCTGCGGCTAGCCTTCAATATCTTCAGGACGAGCTCAAACGACACCGCCACCAACTAAAGACTCTCGGTTGCCCAGTGGACCATTGGGACGACTGGCTGATTTTGTTTGCCTGCGATGCAATGGACTCAGTAACTCGCCGAGATTGGGAGGAGGAGCTTGCGACCCTCGACGGCCTACCCGGCGATCGACGACACGAGCGCCCTACGTTTGACGCGCTGTCTGCTTTCTTGCGGCGGAGATGTCGCACGTTACGAGCCCTGGAGACGGCACCTCAGAAGCGAACAGCCACCGGAATGCCAAAAGGACTCACATCTACCACGGAGAGCTCACGTCGACTCCACATTCTTGCCACCACATCATCGCATTGCGCCGTTTGCAACGGGCCGCACTACATCGGCCATTGCCCGAAGTTCAAAAACCGTTCTCTTCGAGAACGAAGGGATTTGACGTGGCGAGAGAAGATTTGCTTCAATTGCCTCCGACGGAATCACCAAGTCGACAGCTGTCCGTCCCAATCTTCCTGTCGAACGTGCGGAGGTCAGCACCACACTCTGCTGCATGAGGGTGGTGTCAAGCGGCACGACTCCACTGACTCTGGGATCCCTCCCAAAAAATATAGAGCTGCTGAAGTGGGAGATCGCCCACTCGCCGACGCTGCAAGCCCTGGTCAAACGTCTCCATGACCAGGCTTGCTTCCTACCGCGATGGTGGCATTGGGGGACGGAAGGCGACCCCGCCGGTGGGTTCGAGCGCTCCTCGATCCCTGTTCAGAGTCCACCTTTGTTGACATCCGGCTCGAAGGACCAATGTTACAAATTCTGACGGGAGAGATGAAGGTGTGAAAGTCAAGAAAAGAACGCTCTCGAGTACATTGAACATAGAACTTTTATTCCTTTCGGTAACTTACGGAAATACAATGGCGCACGTTCGTCGCCGCAATACCCTGGCGCAGCAAGTGAACAAAAGCGAAGAAGACTCAGGTTTAGCCCGTCAAGGGACTCGATCCGTGTCGAGAGGCCCCGTCCGTGACAGTTCGCGCGTCCGTATCAGTCGACGATCGAAGCAGCAGTGAGCTCCGACGCCGCTCCCGGCGCCGCCGGAGCGCTTCCCCCCTCTCCGCGCCGTGACGGGAAGGAGGGGAGCGACCCGCTACAGGGAAGCAGCGAATCGGATGGAAATTTCCGTACAAAATGCTTTAGCCAAGTCCAAGAAAGTTATTATTGTTGGTTTACTGCGATCCAAATTATTGTATAGTACATTGGTAATATAATTTAGGGCATCTTTTGAACCTATATTTTTCATGAAACCAAATTGGTGATCAGATATTATATTATTTTTTTTAACAAAATCAAAAATTCTATTATATAATACTCTTTAGTTAGATACTAAATTGGTCTGTAATTAGAAACATTGTGTTTGTCATCAGATTTGTAAATCGGCACAATTTCAGCATTTTTTAATGCGTCAGGCTAGATGGCTTTTTCAATACATAAATTAAATATATACTCTAGTGGTTCCGCAATATAATTACGGATAACCTTCAGAGTTTGAGCATTGATTTTGTCTACACCACCATTTTCTAATTTCAAATTATTTATAATTCTCATAATTTCATATGCATTTGTCGGAGTTAAAAAAATAGAATTAGCATTCATATCTGGCATTTTTATCACAGATGTCGAAGGTTTATCTATCTTATCACTCAATTTTTGACCTATTTCACAAAAATACTTATTCATATTATTAGCTATATCTACACTATCTGTAATTTTGACATTATCAAATTTAATATAATTTACAGTTTCATTCGATTTCGTTTTTTATCCTATTTTCGTGTTGATAATTCCCCATAGTTTTTTAGGGTTGTTTGTATTATTTTCGACTAAATTTTTATCATATTTTATTTTAGCATCTAGGATAACCTTATCTAAAATTTTTGCATAATTTATGTACTGTTGTCTAAGTTGTTCATTTTTAACATCCATTTTCCATAAATTGTATAAGAATTCTTTTGTTTCGCATGATTTACTGATGCATTAGTAATCCAAATTTTCCTACATTTATTTACGCCTTTTCTTTTCCGTGTTTTTGCTTGTTCCATACATTTTTTTATTTCGCTTATCAATTGGTTAGTAGCTATGTTTGGATCATGAATTGACATAATTGAATTCCAGTCTCTTGTTTCAGCAATGTTTCTCAATTTTTTATAGTCTAATATTACAGTAAGTCCGGAGTCTTTAGTTTTGATCTTATTTATAGAAACAAAAATAGGGTAATGGTCTGTCAAAGAATGTCTCAATTTATATGTATCTGTACTTAGGATATCAGTTTTGATATATATGTTATCAATACATGACCCATTGCAATTTCCTATAGATGGTCTAGTGATACCAACAAAACCAGGTATATATCCTTTGTCTAAAAAGTTACAAAGAAATTCCTGGCTTATTCTATCCAACTCTAAAAGGTTGATATTAAAATCTCCTATTATTAAGTGATTTTTTAAATTTTTTTTTTACTTAAGAATTTGTTTAAAATGAACTCAGTCTTAGGTATGTCATGAGTACACAGCAGAAAGTTCCATACTACTATTATTACTTATCTTAATATGTATATTTATTATCTTAATCCTTCCAAATTCAATAGTTTTAGTTTCATGTACAATATTTCCATCAATAAAAACCATAACACCATCGTTTTGATTTATTTTACTTTCATTATAATAACTTTTATAACCTTCTAATTCATATAATTTATAATTAACTTGTACGTAAGTTTCAGTACATATAACAATAGTTGGTTTGCTAGTTAGACTTGCCAATAGAATTTTTAATTTATCAAAGTTAGCAGACATGCTTCTAATATTAACATGCATTATAATATCATTTTTATTGTTAATGATTTTATTAAGGCTATTAATATTGTCACATGTGTTTTCTTTTCGCACCAAGTCTTTTTTTATTTTTTCAATAAATTCAAAATCATTTAATTAACTTAAGTCTTTTTGTCGTTTTGCGTTATTACTTGTTAATATTTGCTGTTTTTGTTGCTGCAGTTGATGCTGTTGTTGCTGCTGCTGTTGATGCTGTTGTTGCTGCTGCTGTTGTTGCTGTTGATTTTGTTGCTGTTGTTGCTGCTGTTGTTGCTGTTGTTGTTGTTTTTGTTGCTGTTTGTTTTGTTGTTTTAAAATCATTTCACTTTGAATCTTGTTTTCTTTTTGCCGATTACTTATCTTCTCTTGGAAATGCATAGGTATTGATTTTACTGTCGATAAAGTAGGTTTCACTGGGTAATCAGTTGTTTCAATAAATTTTTTTATCTTATTCTTTAGAGTATCACATAAATTAAAATCTGCTGCATCATGACATGTATTAAATTTTGTTTGAAATTTGTTATTGCTAAAATTACAGTTTGGGCATGTGAAAACATCACTATCACACTCAAAAGTTTTATGATTTTTTGCACACTTTAGACATGTTGTTGTGTTATTGCAGTTTGAACCATTGTGTTCCAATCTACCACAGTTAAAGCAAGGTTTAATATTTATAGGTCAAAAACTCTACAGATTTGACATCCAATAAAAATTCTGTTGTTGTTATCTCTTATGTGTTTATACATATCAGCTGTCATTTCCATTAAGTCACTGCTAAGATTTGTCTTCTTGCTTATATACATGTGCAGTACTTGAGCTTTACTATTAAAATTTGCAAATTATATTTATATATTAATTCCTTATATTTATATTTTCTTCAATGCCATTTTCATCCATATTCATATAGTTTTCGATTCCCACTATTTTAATTTTTGAATTATTTAATTATTCCAGGTTAATTTCACAAACTTTCTCTCACTTGCTCTTTAATAACTTTTCAGCAATTTCAACACTGTCATTATTAACACATTTGACAACAATCTCATCTTTATTTTTAATGTATAATTCTTTCGTTTGAATACTTTTTTCCTTTATAAGACATTTTGCAATACTCTTTTTGACATCTGCTTGCTGTGTATTATTTAATGCTTTGACTATAATTTTTGGAACTTGTTTCTTTACAGGTCTTATAACACTAGCTACTTCAGCAAAAGATTTATTGCTTGTTTGATAGCTTTTTTATTTGTCTAATAACTCTTTCAATAAATCATTTTTTTCAACTAATTCGTTGTTGAGTTGTTTTAGCAATTCATTTTCTTTTTGCATTATTTCATAAACAGCTGTACTATCCATCATCGTTGTGTTCAAGATTTCTTGTGATTTACTCGCTAAATCCTCAAATATTTCCTTTCTTATTTCTTCTGATTGTCTCATTTTTATTTGAGCAATCATTGCTTTTGCCGTTCACTCAAGACTTTACGTTCAATTTTGAGGTTATGAGATTTTTGTGTTCTGGACATATTATTAGTCTTTCACTTATAAAATTGAAACTTTTATGTTTTGCACAACTTAAATGGTATGTATTATCACATACGATACAGATAACAGTTGTCACTTCACTCATTGGGTGACATTTGAGAATTTTTCCACAGTCCTTATCAGGAGGCTCTTTCCCTCCCGACGCCATATTTACTTTTTACAACCAGAGATTATTATTTATAACATATATGAGTATATTGCATGAAGGTTCTTAATAAATTTGCTGCGTGCACCAGTATAGTATATTCAAAAAAACAGAGAACGTTCCCCGTAAGGCCATTTGCTTTTTTCTGTTATTTATATTTATATTTAAATCTGTTTAAATATTATGTAACAATATAATAATAAAAACGTAATTATGTTATCCAGTAAAGCATGGAAAAATCAAGCACAGCAACTAAGTATAATGCATGAAATAAGCTAGAAATAAGTATTTATTACATTATAAGCTAATGTTTAATTAACGAGTAAGTAAGAAGACTTGAAAGTCCTCTACTCTTTATACGCAGCCTGCATGATATCTGTAAAATACTGGTACTTGTACGTACCAGCATAATATTAAATATGCAGGCAATAAGTATTCGTAATTAAAAATCAAACAATTTTATAAATAATTTTTAAACTTATTACTTATATATAATTATTCTTCATTTGATCTAATTTTCAAATTTGTCACTAGCAACGCATACTTTTCTGAGAGAGAGAGAGAGAAAGAGAGAGAGAGAGAGAAAGAAAGAGAGAGACACAGAGAGAGAGGCGGAGAGAGGGAGAGATAGGGAGACAGAGAGAGAGAGACAGAGAGGGAGAGAGGGAGAGAGAGGAAGAGAGAGAGAGGAGAGAGCGGGAGAGAGAGAGAGTTCGTGTTATTTATAACATATATGTATATATTACATGATAGTTCTTAATAAATTAGCTGTGGGCACCAGCATAGTATATTAAAAAAGTACAGAACGTTCATCGTAAGGGCACCTGCTTTTTTTCTCATTTATTTATATATTAATTATATAATAAGATAATAATAAGGAAGTAACTGTGCTATACAGAGAAGCCTCGAAAAGTCAAGCGCAGCAACTATAATCATAATAGATGAAATAAACTTGAAACAAGTATTTATTATATATTATAAGGTAATATTTAATTATCGTGTAAGTACTAAGACTTGAAAATCCTCTAGCCCTGTAAAATACGAGTATTCGTACATACCAGTACGTGCCGTATATACAATTATACATAAATTTGGGACTCAAAAGCAAATGTAACGCGTTCGAATAGCTTTTGCGGTTCGCGCCACGCACTGACGTGCAATCAACCATCTACAGCGGCGGAGTGTCGGGGCGTCAAGAGTGAACTCCGCTGCCGTAGACTTCTAGCTTGTAGTGGCACTGATGCAGTACTGCTTCCTACTTACGTACTTTGTATACAATTTACAAGTTGTTTAGGTATTTGTATGAAATTGAATATAAGTAATCGTACTTAAAAATTTAAAAATTCTGTGAGTAGTTTGTATAAATATCGCTCGTATATAATTATATTTTATTTGATCTAGATTTCATATTCTTCGAATTGCGGATAAGAGAATGCTCGAGTAAAAGTAAAACTGAGTAGAGAGAAAGTGAGAGAGAGAGAAAGATATTGTATTATTTATAACATGTATACACATATATTTAAAAATAATTTAAAAATAATTATATGTATATGAGCAATTCTCTATGAAATCGAAGACAAAAAGAATTTTTCTCTTAGCAATTTTAGCATGTATATAGGGTTCTTATAAGTGTCTGTGAATTTTTTCAGATTTTTTTGACCAAGTATGTTCGAGTTACAGTGGGTCAAAGACGGTAATTTTAGCATTTTTTGCATTTTGGAGCTGTTTTGAATGATTTTTAGCTGAACGGGAGTACAGTTTACGCAAAAATTGGATCTGTACTTTTTATGCAAATTTTCTGAATTTTACCAAAAAAATATATTTTAGGTCATATGACCCTTTATTACATGAGTTTAGTCTATTTAAAAACTCAAAAGTTGAAGAAAAGAGAGTTTGATCACAGGGTCGACTACCAAAAAATTCATGGAGATGTATTTTTTTAGTACAAAAGTATCTGTATAAATCCCAGAACGGTAATCGAGTTGTATTTCGTGCTAAAAATAAAAAAAACAGTCAAATTACGCTAAAATATGATTAACAATAAACTATCTAAAAATAATTATTTTTAGATAATACAAATAATCTATCAGTGGTTCAAAACAGTACTATTACACGTGAGGAGTCGCATCATCTAGATGACGCTAATCAGGCTATGAACATAGGTACATTTTATAGTGTTAAAATATTGTGAATAGGAATTTATTTATGTATATATTATTAGAAATTTTAATTTTTATACTAAGTCATTAGCTTAACCATTACTCTATCAAATGGTCGTGCTCGTGCGCGAAAATTACGGTACTTATATTATTACTGATAAATACATTTATTCTAATATCTTTAATAAAATAATATTGCAGATAACTTAAATAGTCACCTGATTAATAAAAATAATACTAGACAAGACGAAGAACCACATTTTTCAGGAGGAATTGATGTTATTGATGGTATCTATAAATTTTTAAGTTACTAAATTTTTTAAATATATAAATATTTAAAAAATAATTATTTTTAGATAATACAAACAATCTATTAGTGGTTCAAATAATACTATTATACATGAAGAGTTTAATCATCCACATGACACTAATCAAGCTATAGAAACAGGTACATTTTATATTGTTAAAATATTGTGATCAGGAATTTATTGTGTATATATTATTATTAAAAATTTTAATTTTAAATATCTCAATCGTATTGAATAATTATACTCTAATTTTGTAGATGACGTAAACTGTATCAGTGGTGGTGGTGGATTCAGAGGCGATTCTAGCCAAATAGAATCAGGTGACAGTGATTCTAGTGAATCTATCACGTCCATCGATTCAAACAGTATTAGTAGTAGTAATGATTCTTCTAACTTATCCGATGACAACAACGACAAACACCCCCAATGTGGTAAACTTTTGTCATAAGGGGATGTGAAAGTTTAGGGACAATTCCTACTTTACCGAGGTGGATTTTTTTAAAAATAGTTTATGACTATTTTATTATTCAGTATTTATTTTTCGTAATAGAAACTCAAAACTTAAAGCGGCATACCATCTTTAAAATATAAAACAAAAATTAATATTTAAAATATATCAGTTTATTTTAATGAAACCACCATTTTTTTACTAAAAGTATACATATTTACCTACATTTTGAGAGGTCTAGGGTCTCTTAAAATCCACAAAGCACCAAGTAATAATAGAAAGACTGTTTAATTCCCAATCTACTGCTCGTAAGATTCAAAGTGTACCGCTGAACCAAAATCCTCCAGGGTTTTGGATATTACTTTTCAATACATTAGAAGTAGTATGAATACAGGAAATTAATATGTAGACAAATTTTAACAGACATATTATTGCTTTTTTAATTAATATTTAATTAATTTACCATATATATGCACGCAAAATTTTGTCTACAAATTCAAAATTAATTTGCTGTATTCATACCATAACTAATGTATTGCAAAGTAATATTCATAAACCTGAAGAAGTTTGGTCCACCGGTTCACTTGGCATCTTATGGACCAGCACCTGAAATTTCAAAAAACATGTGGTATTTATGTGATTTATCGTATAAGGGAAATAGGGATGAAGCACTCGCTCTATTAACTTGGCAAATAATTAAATTCCAATATATATATATATATTTATTTACTGTTCATCATTTATCCATCATCATCACATCAAATTCTTTTCATGACAAAATTATTATATACCCTCGGTTACATATCATCGCATCACATATCATGATCATCAATCGTTATTCATCGCCGCATATATCATCGTTTATCATTGAACTTATTTTTAATATTATCATTCACATTAGCGAATCCGTCGTTTTTGCATACATATTATTTTACCATTCATTCCTCATACTCAACTTATTTAAAATATATTCCCTTAAAAATTAACATGAGCCCTCAATTATTACGCGATTTGTTAAATTGTATTATTATTATCTACTCATCTGATGTTCAGTCGAGGCGCGTCGATCACCTGAATCCACTGATAGCAACCCCCGTGGTCGACATTCCTCGTCGCCGGAGTCCACCGTCCTTACACTCCAAGAATCACTTGATTCCTCGTCACCATTCGAGTGCTCCGCGAGTAACGGACAGCGACATTGCGATGTTACTTTTTATTTAATATCTCCGGATAAACTACTGGAATCCGGGTACACGCACACGCTGACCTTCACAAGGTCAGGGAGATCAGACGGTCGGTGCTCCGAAGATGAGGAACACGTAGGTAGGCCGGCAGTAGAAAGAGGCCGAGTCCGCGAGACACCGCCATTTATATGCCTCTCGCAGTCTAGCCATTTGTCTGAATTCGCGGAACTTAGATACTATTGTTTTGGTATATTACTTCGTATGACAACTATTGCCGACATACGGTATATTCCACTTCCGCACTATATCCCTATATATATTGCTCGTTACAAACAGAATTTGGAGAAAATTAACATTTAAATTTTCGCTATAAATATCTTTCATAAATTTGAATAATACTCATCCTATGAATTTTCTGTGGTTTTAATTTCATTTGTCCATCAAAACAAAGCTTTTTAATAGTGGATATCTGCATCTCGATATAAAAAGCTACAATTTATTGTGTAGATGTATCTGAAATACAAAAAGATTAATTTAGTGGATTTAATAAAAAAAATAATGTTTTGATTGATTAACACTTTCTTAAACTCTTATATTTTTTCGTTGTAGTCTTAATGCTTTGGTCTTTTTCTTAATCATTTTAACTTCAACTGTCATTCTCATGGGAGCATTGAGGTGACCTACTTAGTCCAGTATTTGCTGAAAACTAAAAGAGAATACTTAACTTTAAGTAATTAATAATGCGTAAAATAAAAAAAAATTAATTATACTTACATTTAATTTGCACCTACTGCATATGAATTATCCTGTAATTCTTTATGAGCTCTTCTTCTGGTTACACGTGCCTCCTTACAAAGACCTTGTTAGTCTTCAAGAAAACTCAAAAGCGCATCATCTGTTCATGAGTCTTGTGATTCAGAAAATAGTATTATTGACATCAATATCCTATTTTTTGAGCTCAAAAATATTGTACATTGCAGTGAATGTCATGGCAATGACTCAATAAATAGTCAATTGAGTGAAGCATGCGAGGAAGTGACGCAAGAGTCCACGAATGCTGCAGTTCAAGAGGAAAAGGATGCGACACCACCAAATGGAGGTTTTACACAGAATTCAAATGAAAGTTTCAATAGCTCTGTGTAAAAGCTGGTTCCATAAACATTATTCAGTGGCTTGCCAGTTTTTAAGATTGGAGTGTATACTGCTGTAACTTGCTTCAATGATGGTTAAACTGGCTTCCTCAAAATTATGAATAAGTTTGAAATCAAGCCTAGAGATGCTTCGACTGTGTGGGTAAAAAGCAGCGATGACTCCAGATTCCACATTTTTCATGCGGAAAGGAAGACACTTGCGAGCACAAATCTTTTGAATTGGATCATCGATATATCTCCTTCCATAAAATTCTCTTGGTCTTATCTTATCTCTACCTCGAGAACACTTTTTATCTGGATGAGTATTTGCACATCTCCCATATTTATATTTCACTTTATTAGGAGACATTTTTATACACTTATAACACTACAAATTTATACTATTTACATCTTATATCACACTTACACTTCCTCTTACACAGTTGGCCTATATTTTAAATTTATATAATATTAATACACTTTTCACTACACTACACATCACTTAGTTTTCACTCGCAAACTCACTTACGAACGCGAAAAATATTATAACACTTAACAATAATAAACGACGGGTAAAAAGAGCTGTCAAAATTCAAATGCTAATATCACATATATCAGTTGTGTTTACATATAGCATCGAGCAGATCACAAAACTTTCCGAAAGAATTCAAATTATATATATTTTTTATTTTCTTTTTGCAAATGAATTTAACAAATTTCGTTATATAACAAATATTATATCTATTTTTCTAATGTATACATTATTTGGTTAATATATTCAATATTTTACTCACAGTAATATAGAAAAAAAAATTGCGTAATTTTAAGAAAAAATTAGTTAAAAAGTACTTTTAGTATTTGGCATATAACTTTGAAACAAAATTTTTAAACATTATAAAATCAACGGGAGCGTATTCTGCGAGAAATTTCCTAACGAAATAGGGAATAAAAGAAAACCATTTCTCTGTGGTTTGCCCCCTTAAGAAATATAGTGTCGGTAAGATAGGAATTTTTTCTTCATAAGAATAATACTATGTTAACTTGTAAATGAACATTTACAGAAAGTACGGTGCTGATTCAAGTAGAATGGTTATCGATCCAACTGTTCAAGAAGGCGAAGAAGAAGAAGAAATGCGGACCACGTGAATTTATATTTAAATTTGATGAAGCAAACAACAAGCAAGCAACCAAACAGTTAGTAAAAAGAAAAAATACGTTTAATAAAATTATTTATTAATCAAATTTTTTATTGCATTGCATATAACGTTCAAGATGAATCTCTTTTTGACAGTCGATTTTAATTATTATGCATTACCGCGGGCCGTCGGATATCAGAGGCTGAAAAAGGAACGTTTTCTCGTGTTTTTTTTCCTTTTTACACCAAAGAACGAGAACATCACGGAGCACCGCTCACTGCCTTTAGATAATCTGAGTGTGGTTGAAAGAGAGAGAGAGTTAAAGAGAGTGTTTTAAAGTGGTACAATGAACAAATAGAAGAAAATAAGCTGGATATGTCTTCCTATTTCAAGCGGAATTTTTAAAATATTGTCAAAAAGATGTATATCTTAAGATTAGCATGTTTAGTATTTTGCAAGACATTCTTAAATCTTGCAAGTGTAGAGTGTGCATCCATAGCTGTAACTTGCATGTGCGTGTATAGAAAAGTTTTTTTTTAAATACTATTGGTATTATTCCACAAGATGGAAAAAGATGGTTAACTTGGATGGAGAAAGTTTTGATTAGAGAGATTCAACATGCTGGTTATAATCGGCAAAAATGTTACCCGAAGGACCTATTGTAGATGGTTTTTGTCTATCAGTAGAAGGGGATCATACTAATATAGATACAGTATTACAATTTCATGGTTATTATTGGCAGTAATGCCCCAGGTGCCATAGAATCAATCGAGATAATCGATTCATGAATGGAGAGACATTAGATAACCGATACGACCGAACGTGCAAGATTTCAGCAAAAATCATATTAGCTAAATATAATCTCATAGAAAAATAGGAATGTCAATTTGAGAAAGAGATGCTTTTTACAAGAATCATTAAACCAAAGAGATGCTTTCTTTGGAGGAAGAGCAGGAAATACGGTTAAAATATACGAAGTAAAATATAATGAAACAATTAAGTATATTGATAATTATTTACTCTATAGAAGGTAAAATATCGCTAATATTATTAAACTTTGAGTCTATAAGACGCACTACGTTTCACGCTGTCGTGACAACAGCCGAAAGCAATTTTTGTAAATCAGTGTACGAAAAGCGTCGTTTTATAAATTTATATAAAAGTTATCCTTATAGATACAAACTGTAATAATAATAAAAAACCATTTTTAATTAAAATCTAACTGAAATATTGTCTTCTTAAATCAACAATTCAGAGCCATAACAAGAGAAACCCGTTTTCGAAATGTATTAAATGACTATAAAAATTATGAAATTTCTGATAAAACCCATCATTACTTTTGTGATTTAAACTACGTAATTGATAAATAGATTACGTAACTTAGTTCGACAATACTCTGAATATCCCAAATACCAATTCTATGTATGGACAACGACTTTATACTGACTGATGGGGAAAGACCATTAACTGCTTTGGTGGCGGTGGTAGTGGATTGAGTAGAATTGCACATACTTACTATGTATCTTGTTGTATAGTACGATTCGCGCAGGCACATCAAACAGTTTGATGTGTATTGACGTCAAGAATGCTCACTCTTGCACATCTAACAGCTTATAAAACAGATAAAATGTGGTGGTGTGGGTAACTATGTACCAGTTGTACACTTGTAATGACTCTAAGAACATGTATGGGGCGTAAAAAATTTGATGTTTTAGAAGCACTGTATCATCTTAATAGTAACCAACGTGTTACTTCGTCAAGTTGATAAGAATTTCGTGATTCTCATTTGTGAGTGTGTTATTAATACTTATGCGGTAATGTACCTCTGAGTAAAAATTATAAAAGTTAACTACATAAATACGTTTCTTTATTAAGATAATTGGCTACATCTCCCGAAATTCTATACAGTTAAAAACGGTTAATTATTCAGAATAAAAATTTTATACCAATAATATTGACACCGATTATAAAAGCATGGGGCATGCTAGAAAAATGATCATAATTCCACCTGAATCTATAGATAATGTGCAGCAGTATTTATCATCTTTTGGTGGAGGTAATGGTTCAATAACTAGACTAGATGAAGTGATGAGTAGAATATTAAATTTAGATTCTTCAACTATTAACGATGACCGTGAAAAATACATTATGTATCAACGAGCTTTACGACGCTATATGTATTATAAAAATGAAGAATGTAATAAACGAACAGCTGTACACAGAATAAACCAAATATTATAGACGGCGATACACAATGTACATAGATAGATAGATAGATATACTGTTTATTCATCAATGACGAAAATTCTTACAATTGCACGTACATGTATAGTTATAATAATTAAAATATCAGTCAGTTTATACATTTGTTATCTCACATTTAACATTCAATTATTGCGTTTCTTAAATAAAAAATAACATTATTCGTTGTAACATTTCGTCAGTTTATAAAATCTAAATATAATGAACTAGACATAGTCAAATGACACATCACAGAACACGCTTCGTCAATACGTAAAATAGATATAATAAAGATAACAAAATACGATAAAAATAAAAGGAATACATACACACACTTTACGAAAAATTGTACGTAAATCTATCACGTCAAAAAAATAAAAACACACTCATTCATATGACACTCTTGCAATTCACGCTAATAAATACTTTCATACTTAACACTTAACATGTAAAATAAATTAAATGAATAGATAACTAAATAAAATAAATTAAATTAATAAATAACTAAATAAAATAAATTAAATTAATTAATAACTAAATAAAATAAATTAAATTAATAAATAACTAAATAAAATAAATTAAATTAATAAATAACTAATTAAAATAAATTAAATTAATAAATAACTAAATAAAATAAATTAAATGAATAGATAACTAAATAAAATAAATTAAATTAATAAATAACTAAATAAAATAAACTAAATTAATAAATAACTAAATAAAATAAATTAAATTAATAAATAACTAAATAAAATAAATTAAATTAATAAATAACTAAATAAAATAAATTAAATGAATAAATTACTAAATAAAATAAATTAAATTAATAAATAACTAAATAAAATAAATTAAATTAATAAATAACTAAATAAAATAAATTAAATTAATAAATAACTAAATAAAATAAATTAAATGAATAAATTACTAAATAAAATAAATTAAATTAATAAATAACTAAATAAAATAAATTAAATTAATAAATAACTAAATAAAATAAATTAAATAAATAAATAACTAAATAAAATAAATTAAATTAATAAATAACTAAATAAAATAAATTAAATTAATAAATAACTAATTAGAATAAATTAAATTAATAAATAACTAAATAAAATAAATTAAATGAATAGATAACTAAATAAAATAAATTAAATTAATAAATAACTAAATAAAATAAACTAAATTAATAAATAACTAAATAAAATAAATTAAATTAATAAATAACTAAATAAAATAAATTAAATTAATAAATAACTAAATAAAATAAATTAAATGAATAAATTACTAAATAAAATAAATTAAATTAATAAATAACTAAATAAAATAAATTAAATTAATAAATAACTAAATAAAATAAATTAAATTAATAAATAACTAAATAAAATAAATTAAATTAATAAATAACTAAATAAAATAAATTAAATTAATAAATAACTAAATAAAATAAATTAAATTAATAAATAACTAAATAAAATAAATTAAATTAATAAATAACTAAATAAAATAAATTAAATTAATAAATAACTAAATAAAATAAATAAATAAGATAAATAAATAAAAAATTAAATAAATAAATAAATAAATTTAAATAAACAAATAAATTAAATAAATAAATAAATAAATTTAAATAAATAGATAAATTAAATAAATAAATAAATTAAATAAATAAATAAATAAATAAATAAATAAATTAAATAAATAAATTAAATAAATAAATAAATTAAATAAATAAATAACCTAAATAAATGTCAGAGTTAGATTAGGACTACACAGAAATGAACAAAATAATGTATTAACCGATTTTCGAAAAGTTTACTTCTGTGTATTCCCGTCACCATGTAATTGTTTAAGGTGATGTTAAACCCTGTGTTACTGGTAAATACGGGGAACCACTTTTTTCATTCATTTCTCAATTTTAAGAAAATATCTCTATGGAAAGTTGTTCTTTTTGATTGGAACAACAATTTTCCATAGAGATATTTACTCAAAATTGAAAATTAATTCAGAAAAGTGGATCCTCGTATTTGTCGGTGATAGGTGGCTTTAGCATCACCTTAAGGTGCCTACCTAACGCCGTTTTAAATTTACAAAAAGATGGCAGGCACCTCACACAGCTTGGGAGCTAATTCCATAGGTGCGTACCTTGAACTCTAAACGAGAAAAGGCCCTTATCGGTGCGCGACCCCGGAACCGAGAGATCCTTCGTATCATCCCTACCTGAATTCCTGGCCTCGTTTTTTTCAAAGAGGGCAGTAAGATATGGTGGCTGCCGCATGACAACCGCTCTGTAAAGCAACAGCCCCATAAAATACTCCATCCTCACCTTCAGATCCAGCCAGTCCAGTCTTTCCCTGTAGGAGGTGATATGCTCATCACGCATATCACCACATATGTATCTCACACATGAATTGTGTAAACGTTCTAGTCGTGTCTGAATCTCCCCTGACACGTCAAGAAGAACCACTGAGCAATAGTCTACGTGAGGTAGTACCAGTGCACATGCCAGCTGCTGTCGCAGTATCTCTGTGGTGCAAGATCGGAATAATTTTAGACTATACAAAGCTGTATTAACTTTCTTACTGACCGCATTCAGTTGCGGCTTTCATGTTAACCTTCCGTCCATCACCACGCCGAAGTTGGTAACTGTATCGACAATGGGAACGTGTACGCCGGTTTGTATCTCAATGCCTTGCAAGTCAAGGTTATGAACCTGTTTGATGTTATGACCAGATCGAAAGATAATCGCCTTTGACTTGCCGACATTGAGGCGCAGGCCAGCTGCCGATGCCCAATTCGACACTGCTCGTGCTACAGCCGACATGCGACCGATACCATCACAATGACCTTCCAGGGTCACTTAAGTGTAGGTTTGTAGGTCGTCAGCGTATAGTATGTATTCTACACCATCTAAGTCTAGTGCGTCTTGTAAGTCGATTATGCAAAGGCTGAAAAGCAAGGGTCCCAGGACAGAGCCCTGTGGAACGCCAAGATTGGTAGTTAGCCAACCTGAATCCCCTTTTGTATTAGTGACGACTTTCTGTCGTCTCCCCATTATATATGACTGAAGCCACAGGAGAACACTCCTGGAGAAACCCATGCGCATCAGCTTACGCAGCAGTTTAGTGTGTGAGATGGTGTCGAATGCTTTACTAAAATCAAACATCAACAAAATAGTCAATAGTTTTTTGTTGTTGTTAATGCCTAATCTTATGTCTTCCGCCAGTTTTAGTAGTGCTGTCTGTGTACTGTGATGCTGTCGAAAACCAGTTTGCATCGGGTCCAAAGTGTTGTTTTCCCGTAAAAAGTCAGTTATTTGGTCTTGTACTATTTTTTCCAGGACCTTGGAAAGGAAACTCAGTAGGGCAATTGGTCGAAAATCTGATACCGTAGATGGGACAGGCTTCTTCTTCAAAGGCACCAATTGAGCTCCCGTCCAAGTTCCCGGAAACATGCCACTGGACAGAGAGGAGTTAAAGATTTTAACGATATGATCTCTCACAAACGGAAGAGCCTTAGCCACTATACTTTGGGGGGATGCTGTCTTCTCCTATGGCCTGCGACGAGAAATGGGCAACAGCCAGGACCACGTCCGAGAAGCTGACATCTCGGAAAATAAAGCCGTCATCACTGGCAGTGGTCAAAACGTTGTCAAGTTCATCATTACTTTCACTTTGTGAGATTGACACCCCTGCAAAGTGGGTATTGAGCTCTTCCGGCGAGAAACCATGAAGCTCCTCTCTTGTCTTTGGCAGAAGGCCCAAAGCCTTGAGCTCTTTCCAGATGTCTTTCTTATTATCAATAGCTTCAAAAATTCTGTTTTGCAAAAATCTTTCTCTTGTTTCCTTCGTTCGTAATTCAGCTTCTTCTGCAAGGCTCTGATACTCCCGCCACAGTCTGTCGTCTTTGATTCGCGCATAGCGTCGTCGTACAGAGTCATGTTTTTTGTATAAATGTATCAGTTCAGCATCAACCCATGGTGGATTCATTTTCTTTTTCGGTGTAAATTCTTTTAACGGCGCAATGCTATCTATCACAGCTATGAGATTGACACTGAGGCACTCAAATTGACTGTCTACACCCGCCGCGGGATCATCAATCGGTGACCAATCACAGTCAGCTAGGTGAGACAGGAGGTCGTCTTGCTGGATCGATTTATAATCCCTGTAGCTGAAAGATTCAGCCACAGGGGATGCAGTAGTTTCGACCCCAATCTCGACCTCTATGATGTTATGATGACTGGGAAAAGGCGCCGGCCGATTGTCACTGCTCAGCACAACGTCATTGTTATCTGTCAAGATCACATCAGTCCATGTGTGAGAATCTGTGAGATGATGAGTCGCACCATGATCAACTATCTGAAGGTTGAGATCATCAGCCAACCGCCTGACAAATCTTGCATCGGCTGACGTTCCGAGTAGGTTCGCATTCAGATCACCCATATTAATTTTATGACTAAAGTATTGCGTATGTGTTGTTAGTTTGTCTGTTAAGTCGGAGCCCTGTAAAATCGGTACGTGTGGTGGTCTGTATACCAAAGCAACAAAAACAGGGGAAGGCTGCCCTGCTGAACACTGCACATTAAGTATTCAGGTATAAATGGCCTGCCCTCCCGTGTGGTTGAAGAGCTGCATGTTAAATTCGCCTTGAAAGAGTTATGAATGTACAAGATCAGCCCGCCCCTTGTTTGTTGCGATCAAGTCGAATTGGTGAATAGTCGTCAATCTGAATGCGATCACTCCCAACAGCAGGGTCAAGGTGCGACTCAGCAACTCCAAAGAGATGGTAGGCAGGACCAGCTGAAAGGTGTTGTTTAATCATGCCAATGTGCCCCATAAGAGAGGTAACATTGACAAAACCTGCTTTCAGTCCGCAACAGCGAACCTCCCCCAGCAGTGTCTACAGATAGTCAATTTTTTGCGACAGTTTCTTTTTGACCTGTTGACGGAATAACAGTCTTTTCAATTGCGCTCACTTTTTCAACATTTTTTGTTGTCTGATCTGTGGTTGGTAATGGCTGATCAGTAGCGTATGATGCCACTATTGTTTGAAGATCTGCCGCAGACGAAAATTCATGAGAGACGTCGCCAGCACGCCTCTTCACCAGGAAACGGTCCCCTCTATGCCAAACGTATTTAAAATTGAGTCTCATCGCAAGGGCCTTAAGACTTCTATATTTAATGAAAGAGTCCTTTGTTAATAATTCATTTATAAAAATTTTCCCATTAATAATCCCATCCCATGTGTCCTGGTCAAGAGCTGCAGTGTCGACGTTTCTAGCATGAAAGCCAATGATTAGTTTCTTGGCTCGCATAATTTTCTCGCTTAACGCACTGCTGGACAGGGTAACAACCCATGGTGACCGTCTGCGTTCGCTATTTACATGTGCTGATGCCGCAGCTGTCGGTTCCTCTGACCGAAGCAGGCGTGTGCTTATTATTTCTGATTTCTATGTTGATGGGAGGACACGGCACAGTATTGCGTGTGCAACGTCTGCACGCTTGGAGACATCACCGTCAAATATGTTGGAAATTATTAACTCCGTGTTACCGTTTTTACTGTTTTTACTGTGCATTGTTCCTCCATCAACCGTTTTCACCCGCCTGCTTCGTGCAGGTGATGCTGCAGCACCATCATTGTCAATATTATTATTATTTTTTTGACTAGATAATTTTTTGTTATTTACAACTTTGTTGAAGCCGTCATTATTGTTGCTACAATTGTCATTTGAATCGCTTATATTGCTATAGTTGTCAAGTAAATTACTATTGGTAATAAACGCTTTATTATTTTTACATTTGTTTGTACTTGTCTGAGAAACGGTAGTGTTTTGTATACTGGGGAGGTCTGCAATTCGTTGGTTTTCAATTTTGTTTAATGTAAGTTGTTTATTTTTTTGGATATTTTCTACGTTTCTCTCAATTTTATTAATAGTAGTGGTATATGTAGTGGTAAAGTTTTCTTTTGTTATTATTTTTTCTATATTCTTTATTATTTCTTTATTGTCACTTTGAACTATATTAATTTTGTTAGTTAAATTTTGGAAATCAGTTTCAAAAATATTTATTATAAAATTATCAATTTTAGTTTGTGACTCAAGGTTAGTCTGCTCTAAATTATCTATTTTTTCTAGTAACGTACTGTAATTTGCCTCAATTTTGCTCAACAAATTGTTTGTGTCGACGTTGCTGACATGTAATATTTTATTATTGAATTTTAAATTGTCTATTTCTTGGCAAAGCACTTTCTTTTCTTTTTTCATCTCCTCCAGCTGAGAGTGTTGTGTTAACAGTTTTTGCTCAATTTTTTGCAGCTTGGATTCAATTGAAAGTGCTAAAATATGTACTGCTGGTAACGCATTGAGCCTATAAACAATTGCTTCCAATCTGCCTTCAATAGCGGTTCAATGTCTAGCATGTGCATTGTCAATGTTATTTGAAGTTGAATTCGCGTATTCCACCAGGCAGGAGACCGTTGTTCCCTTTTTAAAGCAGTGCTGTCTAACATTCGAATGACGGACGCATTCACGTCATTAACGCTGGTGTTGTTCCTAGAAGTGAAAAACTGCGATCATTTGCACGGTTTGAATCTGTATTCTTGGCCATGACGTCGCTCGGGGATTCCCCGCTGTGCTCAGTTCCCATGCTGGAATCTGGTTGCTGGTGGGAGCGGGGATAGCCCCGACAACGGAGAGAATGAGGAGTTGGTGGGCGCGGCCTTGCTCGCCTGATTAGCACGCGCAGCTATTACAGGCTTTTTATTGGCCGGAGTGGACGCGGCTACTTCTTTCTCTTTTCCACTCATGTTGTTATCATTCGTCGCGCGCGTGACTGCCGACTCGAACATCGACCTCTTCGAGTCGATGCATGCCTGGCACGCTACAGCTTTGGTTTGAAGGTTATATTGTATATGCAGAACTTACGTAGAGAGAGTTGTTGCTCCTTGGGACCTCCCTGCAGATGGCGCAGCTTTCGATCATGATGTTGGTAGCGACAAAGATGAGTCATGAAAGGTAATGGTGTTGTGTCTAGGATGCGGCAGGTGTCGCCTCAGTAGTCGCGTAGTTGCAGTTCGAGTCGGCAGGTGGCGCCTTGGTAGTATAGGCGCTGCGTGCAGTGTGTCCAGATAGAGGTGGCACCTCTGAGTTAATTATGCTTCGTACTTGGCTCCCGCCACTCTGCCGTTTTCACCTCATTCAACCTCAAAAAAGCTGGCCGGGTGTTGTTGCTTCTTCGATGTTGAAAGCCGTACAGATTGACCAGTGGAAGCTGTGATTTATTATCACAGCGATAGTTTGTATGCACCACTATGCAGGTACTACAAAAGACCGGCTCACAGACACAGGAGGTGGCAGAGTGGGGCGTAAATGCAAGAGCTAAAACACGAGCAGGTGCACCTAGCAGACGCACGACGGGAGAGATATGGAGTAGAAGAGAGAAATAAGATATAGATGGTGAAAAAAATTCACAATCTCATCATAAATAGTGTAACCCCAAAATATCAGTCAGTGACAAAGAAACTCGTTCAACATTTGCGCAACTCTAACAATATCACATGGGATACATGAGGCACAATGAATATAGATGCCGTTAGTGTTAAGGGGAATATTGTGGACCTTGTAAAAGACGCTATAAGAAATAGAGCGTTATCAACAGGATATGCTCAGATGCTGATGTTATTTAAGAAGCAGCGATATCTCGTACTTTTATACTGAACGTCCAGCTTTAGCATATCGCGACTAAGGAAACACCAGACTCAGCTGATGTTGAAGAAAATTTACGTAAAGGAAAGTAAGGTATAAATACAACCTCTGACGACGACGTCGAGGTCGTTGACGACAAATAGAAAGCTATAACACATGATACGAACACTCCAACCATTAACCCACAAAAACGAGTAATACAAGAGAAAAATTACTGAATATTCAGACGGAACTCCTGTAGCTCATTCCAAAAAATATATATTTCTACACCAAAATTAAATATACTCAAATTTACTCAACAAAAACTTGTGAAATTTAATTCGGCTACCACCAGTAAAAAGTAGAATGAGGTGGTGGTGGAGGATCAAGCTGTAAATAACAGTGTGATTGATTGTCTAATCGATATGGTGAAATATGAGTTACCTCCTCCAGGGTACCGATTTTGCGGTCCTTGTTACTCATTTAACCGAGAGATTAGATCGTTTAGATTAATCATTTAGACGATTTTTGTCGTGTACACGATATTGCCTATGCTAAAAATGATGATCGCACAAAGGCAGATCGTATACTAGGTAAACGCGCATTTTCACGCTTAGTTTCCGAAACAGCAACAGTTGATGAGAAGACTGTGGCAGCCGTCACAAGGTGTTGCATGATCAGCAAGATTGTGTTTGAGAAATTACATTACACCATCAAAAACATTATTAAAAGACAAATAAAGTAAAAATTAAAAAATTATTTATAAGAAAATGAAATAAATGGAGAAAAAAACTTAATCGTTTATGTTACCATTTACACAAATCACCTGCTTACGTCGGCGCATATAAACTTTTACGCTCTACGAAAAGGTATACACTTGAACATGTGATCGAATGGCTTGAGGGTCAAGACGCACACACATTAAATAAATATGTGAGAAGATGGTTTCCCTGTCGCAATTATACAGCAGTTAGTCGTTATGATGCATCGGAAGCTGACCTTGTAGATTTAAGATCCTTGAAAACTTAGAACGATGAATATACATGCTTACTGTTGTTATTGATACACTCTCAAAGTATGCTGATCTCGAATCTCTGTACAACAAAACGCTAAAAACATTCGCTTCTGCTTTTAAACACATTTTATCGCGATGCAATGGTCAACAACCTGTATATTTACAAACCGATAAAGGCAAGGAATTTATTGCTATAGAAATGGCAAATGTTTTAAAAAGAACAGTATATTTTATAGAGTTGTAAGAAGTCCGAATGTTATAACAGCTATTGTATAGAGATTTAATAGAACGTTAAAAGGTAGATTATGGCGGTTTTTCACCCATCAACATACTCGACGTTATATAGAAGTTTTACAAAAAATAGTTGAATCCTATAATAGGCACTCAGGTATCAAAATGAATCTATCTAGTGTTAAGTTATATAATGCCGGTAGAGCGCGCCAGAATTTAATACAACGATACAGTATGTTACATACTAGCAAACTTAAATACAAGGTAGGTGACCTGGTAAGGATTAGTCGCGCCAAGATCGTTTTTGATAAAGCATACGAAGGAGAGCGGACTCTAGAGTTATTTAAAAAGATTCGGGTTTCTACGTTACATCGCACCCGCTTTGTTGGCAAATCAAGATGGTTATTGGAATTTAATCAAACATGGTAGCATTAGAATTGATGTACAATTCGACGATCACTTGAATACCACTGTGAAATCATAGTATATGCTGAATATGACAACATTTTAGAAATTGATTTGTCTCGCCAGATTCTAATTTATTATAGTGGATAGAAATTCCTGCAGATGGCGTAAATATATTACATAACCTTAATAACAAGTTGCTTCGAAGCTCAGGCGCTATTGAGCGGTGTACAGGTACGAACATGGATATCATGATCGATGAACAGTGTTTCAAAAATAATAGAAATTGTGCGATACCAAAGGAGGTTGCGGTATGTGCATTGTATCGAGAATTTAGAGCACAGTCGATTGTTTCTCCAAATTGTCAGATTTGAATGAGTTGGAGGTAAAACTTAAGAAAGAAATAATTTTAAAAACTTGCAAGAAATTTGTTAAAAATAAAGAAAAATATACGTACGGGGAAATGTAAAATCATCAATATTTTGCAATTTAATAACACGTGATATAATTAATCTGGAGTACGAAAAGAATTGTCCGTCTTTAGTAATTTGCAGTGAGAAGAGAATTATTGTATACAGTACGATATCAACGATTCTTATTTAAAGTACAGTTGCACTTTAAACGATTCTTTGCAGTTAAAAAAGTGGTTGGATTCATGTAATATATATCCATCAAACCAGGAATTTACATTTGAATCACCTATCAATCTATTAGATGGACAATCTTGAAATTCTTCAGGTGTTGAGGAGGTTTCGTACATACATGGTACGGGCTTTTGCTGCAGTATTTGTTTTCAATACACAAGAGTATGATAAATATGGTTTACATTCAGTGCCGTATTATGGCCTACGCCAACTACGCCATGCCGTAGGGCGCTGGCCCTAGGGTTGGCGCGAAATTCCAGGACTAAAAGAAAACACAAAGATCTCGCTTAGTTCGAGCGACAAACGTCAAATGGGGCAAATAATCTACTTCCGCACCCGTGTCGAAATGTACTATTAATAATAAAATCGTAAACACTTATAAACTTAACACCCAAATAACCCATGCTGGGCAATTGGCAGTAAACAAATCTATACAATAGAATTGTTAACATTAAATCCTAAATCCAGCTACTCCATTCTGAGCATTTTATAATTAAAAAATTTTAATATTTTGCAATAAAAAATTTTTCATACGTAAGTCGTAAATAGTCCTGAACCCTAAACCAAACTTACCTCAGATGAGCATTTCGTTATTAAAATGTTCTAATAATTACACCATAAACCCCAAAAAAATTTAATAATTAAACCTTAAACCCTAAACCCAATTACGCCACGCAGATCATTTTGCCATAAAAAAAGTTTAATAATAAAACTGTAAATTCTAAGCCGCAAACCCTAAACCCAGATGTGCATTTTTCAAATAAATAATTTTAATAATAAAATCATAACACCTTATAAATTCAATATTAAAGTCGTAAGCCCTAAACTCTAAACCCAAATATCCCAAAACCCTTTTAACCCAAGTTGAGGAATTTGCAATTAAGGAATTTTCATAATAAAATCGTAAACCCTAATCCCAACTACCCCGAGCTGAGCATATTGCAATAAAAACATTATAATAATAAAATCGTAAGCCCTAAACTCTAAACACAAACAACCCAAGCCAAGCAATTTGCAATAATCAAATTTAAGTAATAGAATTTTTAACCCAGACCTTAAACTCTAAACCCAAATGAACCAAGCTAACCAATTTACAATAATAAAAATTTAAATAAATTTACATATATAAATACATAGATAATAATAACTAATAATATGTAATATACAGGTATATTTGACGCTTTTTCTTGAAGTGAAATTCACTGAATTTAGAGTTTATAGTTAAGAATTCTATGATTAAATTTGTTCACAATAAATTGCTCGGCTTGAATTATTTGGGTTTAGAGTTTAGGGTTTACGATTTTATTATAATAACGATTTTATTGGAAAATGCTCAGCTCGGCGTAGTTGGGTTTAGGGTTTACGATTTTATTAAGAAAATTGTTAATTACTCGGCTTGAGTTAATTGGGTTCGGGGTTTAGGGTTTAAGGTTAACAATTCTATTGTTTAAATTTGTTTACTGCAAACTACTCAGCTCGGGTTATTTAGGTTTAAAGTTTAGGGCTTACGATTTCATTATTATAATGTTTTTATTGCAAAATTGTTTAATTGCAAAATGCTGAGCTTGGAGTAGTTGGGTTTAGGGTTTACGGTTTATGATTAACTTATTAAAATTTTAATTGCAAAATGCTCAGTTTGGAGTAGTTGGGTTTAGGGTTGACGATTTTTTATGAAAATTGTTTAATTGCAAATTTCTCAGCTTGGGTTAATTGGGTTTACTGTTTAAGATTAAGGTTCAAAATTCTATTATTTAAATATGTTTACTGCACATTTGTCTGCTTGGGTTATTTGGGTTTAGATTTTAGGGCTTATGATTTTATTATTAAAATTATTTATTTGCAAAAGGCTCAGCTCGGGGTCGTTGGGTTTAGGGTTTAGAGTTTGTTACGAATAGAATTCATTAGTAATAAGAAAATGTAACTGTATAATAAGTTGCTTTGAAAAAGGTCTCTAAAATGTTCTGTATAGTTCAAACGCGATAACGTTCTCGAGTTTCTTATGTATATGTTTGCGCCGGTCGTCGGTGGCGACTTTCGGCGGCACGAAGAGCAGGTCATTTCTAGCTGAAAAAAGAATGACGCAGAGGACAGATGTACGTTAGCCCTTGTACAGAAGAGCAGTTTCAACGCGCGTTGTACCCTCCAGAGGTCGCCTGAGTCTCTCCGCGCGAAGATATGAACGTAGGTCGGATACTTTTAGGACAGACCTCCTACAATTCCGGAATAAACGGAAAGGATCGGACGATTTCCACACAGCATAAATAATTAATTAATCACTATATATATATATGTATATATATATAACTATCGACTTTAAATTACATACATACATTAAAACAATTACTTATTTCCACTCATACTAATAACTACTTGCATACTTTTAAATTCTATCCATGTCGGTTAGTAAAACGTTAAAAGTAAAAAAGAGAAAGAAAAAATAAGTAAAATGAATAAATAAATTAATATAAGCAGATAAATTTAATAAATATGACAAACTGACAACGACATTCAATTCAAGCCTGCCAAGTATTTTTGAACCGATACCTTAAAGACCATTAATGATGGTAGAGTGCGAATGGCAAAAGGGAGTAAATTCCACAAATGCGCACCTTGTACTTGGAAAGATCTTAGTCCTATCTCAGTGCGCATGTGTGTAATCGAGAGTTCCTTTGCTTACCTATGACTAGGCGCTTAGATTCATTCTTTTTGAATAGCGATCTCAGGTAAACAGGTTCTTTAATGTTAATTATCTTATGGGCGATGATGGCCATGAAAACTGCGTTTCTAGAGTCAATTCATGTCCACCCTAATTTTTCCCTGTAAGGGGTTATGTGCTCATCCTTCCTAGCACCTATAACATATCGCACACATGAATTTTGCAGTCCTTACAGCCGGCTACATTGTTTTAGTGACGCTTCTAGAGATACTACAGAACAATAGCCCAGGTGTGGAAAACCTAGAGCCATGGCCAGCTGTTTGCGCATATTAGTATAACATTCAGATACTTCCTAAAGAACCTCAAATTATATACTATTCTATTAATCTTCTTTGTTACCATATCTATGTGAGGCTGCTACGTAAGTTTAGAATCAAGTATAACATCCAGGTTCGTGACAGTCTGCGCGTAAGGTACGGAGACGCCGACTCGCAAACTTATTTCCGGCATACCTCGCAACTCAAGACTATTTATATATTTACAAGAGCTGAAAAGAATGGCTTTAGTCTTGGTCTTATTTAACTTGAGAGCCACACGTCCGGCCCAATCAGCCGCCGCCTGCACAACCTTGCACAGGATCGCAACACCTTCAACAAAGTTTTCCGGTCTGATCTGTACATAAGTCTCTAGGTCGTCAGTATAAAACAGATGTTTGGCGTGCCTAGAGTGATCCTTTTTAAGATGTTTGTTCAAGTTGTCGAATAGCACTTTCATGTCATTTATATAAAGACAAAACAGCAAGTGTTCCAACACTGACCCCTGAGGCACTCCAAGATTTATGAATAGCCAAGATGACTTGATGTCGGAGCATGTTACAACGGCTGGACTTCTACCTAATATGTAAGATTTTATCTGCACCAAAGCATGCCTGGAGAACCCCAGGGCTTGTAGCTTTGCTAAAAGCTTAGCTGCAGAAATTGCATCAAAATCCTTGCTGAAGTCAAACAGTAATAAAAGAGTAACCAGTCTTTTGTCAATCCCCGTTCGTATGTCTTCAGTTTGTCTTAGTAGAGCTGTTTGCGTTTAGTTATTCTGATTGTATCCGGACTGCATAGGGTGAAGTTGTTTTGTCTGTTTCATATGTTTTACTATCTGATCATGCACGGTTTTTTCCAAAACCTTAGAAAGAAGGCACAGCAGTGCAATTGGCCGAAAGTCCGCCACTGACGTTGGTGTGGTACACTTGCCAAGTGGCACTACTCGTGCACCTTTTCATAGGTTCGGAAATATTCCCTTTTCCAGGGAGAAGTTGAATAGGTTCACTACGTGTTGCCCGATTACTGGCAATGCCTCTGCAACTACACTCTGGATATCATCCTCGCCCCTCACTTGTGAAGAGAAATATGAAATCGCAAGTACGACATCTGCGATGCCGACTGGCTTAAAATTTAAAGCCGTCATCACTGGCCCATTACAGTACATCATCCATAGCTCGTTATTTTCATCAGCAGTTATGGAGGGTCCCGCGAAGTGAGTATTAAATTCCTCCACTGTGAACCCATGCAACCCTCCCTTGGTTTTAGGGACCACATTTGGTTTTACCTTGATAATAAGCAATACGTGCTTGTTCCGTCGTAAGCAAAGATTCGTTACAAAACTTTAGGAACTCCTCATAGAATCGCACATCATCCGTTCTCTTGTGACGTCTGTATGTCGCGTCTCGTTTTTTATTAAGTTATTATTGTGGTGATATTGATGCATTATTGACATTACTAATGGCGCTGTTCCTACTACTATTGCTATTGTTGTTGTTACTATAATTGTTTTTATTATTGATATTGTTGCTGGCACTATTATATAAATTTACAATGGTATTAAAGTCTTATATTGTTTTAAACACGTGTGTTCGCGTGCCTTTTCACAGTCGAGCGAGAAACTTGCCCTGTCTATGCCATACGAATTTAAAGCCAAGATTTTTGGCCGTTAATTTTAAGCTTTCAAACTCAGAGTAAGAATTTGACTCTAGAACCTTACTAATAAAAATATTCGTATGACACAGGCTTTAGGCAATCCCCTCGCTCAGACGCGAGGGCTCTATATCACTTGTATTAAAGCGAGTGAGGGTTGCTTTTGCCTGCATCACCTCTTCCCTTTTAGCTGCACTTCTGTCTTCATCATAATGGGAGCAGATTACCTTACACTAATGATATGATTGTTACTGAGGAAAGACAGAACGGTGCCGAGGATCACATGAGCGATCTCAACAGGATTAGTCTTAGTTCGAGAACAGTCTACTATACTTGTGACAATCAGCTCCAGATTGTCGTCTCCGCCACTGTCTTCTCTCTTACGATGGCTGAATTCGCTTCCTCCATGTACAGGCACTGGGACACAATGCGATGCAGGGTCGCCCTTATGACGTGAGATAAGTGTACTAGGCCAACAGCCATGTGTTTGAATATATAGAGAGACAGAGAAGGAGAATGAGAGAGAGAGAGAGAGAGCACACGTCGGTTACTTACCGACCAAATTTCGAGTCGCTTGTGAGGAAAAAGAAGCATACGCGAGGGAGATTCATGTTCGGCAAGGAAGCAAGACGCTTCTTGCCATGAGCGCGCGATACACGCAAGTGTTAAACACGCATTAGACCGGCCACATTTTCAGTATCTGCGCTAGCACAGCGTGTATCTCGGGACAGTAAAATCCTGCAAGGCTCACCTTTTCATTAGTTTCGAGTGCCACCGACTGTGGACCTGAAGAGCAAATAAGCGTGCTCTGAAGCGGGGTATACGACGACTAATGGAAAAGACCTATGAGTAACAGCACTCTCTGCTCTTGTTTCTCGGAATGAGACTACCCTCTGTCCTATCTCTTATAAGCAATGTGCGTAATACTAGATTCATTTGTATTAGAATATATTTTGTGTTAGTGTACGTTAAATCGTGAGTTTTTATTTGATCGACCTATCAAGTTTTTCAGCACGATCTATAAGTCATCAGCAACAGATAATCACCACTACCTACGTGGGCTTATATATATTTTCCGTTTGCAGTTAAACATAATCTGAGTTAGTTGAGCACGTTTTTCCAATAATAAGCAGGTCAGAACCTTAGCCCGGTTTGTACATTGGGAGTTTATTAAAATCAAATTATCCATCATAATAATTACAAAATTTTATTCCTATCGTTAATTTACAGAAAATTTTAATTTAAAAATTAAATTTTATTGTTTACTGAATTTTACAAATATTAGTTGCCCTTATCGAAGTGATACAGATGTATTAAAAAAGTATGATAATGCTCAAATAAGATGTTTTGATTCTAAGTACATTTGAAATTAACTTTAATAGTTCAACGATCAGTATATGATTTTAATATTTTCGCTAGAATAAATTAAGTTTGTCATATAAAGAATAATGTTATTAAGTTATGATCCAATTGTATTATAAATTTATTGAGGTAGCGCAAGTTAATGTAATCGAAAATAAATGCATGCTTGCCAGGTGTTTATGCCATTTTAAGATTTTTTCTTAGAAATTCATATTAACGTTCATTTATTTGTTACGAATGTAAAGTTTAAAAATAAATACATTTTTACAGGAGTCAAGTAAAATGAAGTTAATAGTTAATGATTCAATTATCACTTGGCCTGGAAAAATGAAAACTAAACCAGAGGGTTTTCTTATACCAACCCATCTAAAAGTATTAACTGTAGAAGAGAAACCATTTGTATATGTAAGAAAATCAATAAAGTACAAATGCGAAATGGATGAAATATTGTGTCCAAATTATGACATTCAAATAAAAAATGCAGGTAATAATCATGATTATTATAAAAGTAAATAGTTTGTACTAATCTATGTCAGTAATGTTATAATGCAACTACATATGACTCTAGGTGACATGATGAACGGGAAAATTATTTTCGACGGTTATTAGACTTATTTTGACATGTATTACGTAATGAGCGGTGCACATTATCGTTGAAATTATTTTTGTTATTATTTTTCGTAAATCCATTCAATTTTAAAAAACAAATTAAAAATTCTTTTTAAAAAAAATTAAAAATTCTTTTTAAAAAAAATTAATAATACTTTTTCAAAAAATTGATTTGATCTCTATAAAAAAATAATAAAATAAAATTTAACGAAAAAGTGTTCTGCTATTTTTGTAGTACGTGTCAAAAGGAGTCGAATAAAAGTCGAAACAAAATTTTGTTTATCATGTCACCTAGAATCGTGTGAGGAACAAAGTTTCTTTAATAAATATGGTATTGAAAATAATAATTTATGTGACATGTAGGATCAAGATTTTGATGTTTTACGACGGTAAAATTTAAGATATTATTGTGTATTGATAGCATACAAGTTTTGAGAACAATTGATTTTAAACATAAAAAGTTAGCTGGACTCATAAAAAAATCTTGTTTTGGGTTTACCCCAGGTCTATTCCATTAAATATGGTTATTTGAATGTTAAACACGTGTGAAATTAAGTTTCGCAAACTTTTCCGTACTGAAATGTTTTCATAAAATCACCCATAAGATCGTAAATGTGATATTATGCAAGATCATATATAAGTACTTATGTAAGATCTCATTTCAGATACAACAAGCAAAATTCAACGCAGACTAGCATAAGTTCTTACATAAGATCTTATGTAAGATCTTATGTAAGACAAATTGAATGAATTTCTGAAAATGGAAGTATTACCAATGAAAAATGATTCTCTCTATAAAAACACATGTAATTTTGATATCAAATACCTCCGGAACTATCTTTCTAAACTTCATGAAATTTTAACATCTTATTATTTTAGAAGATATCTAATTAATCTAAAATTTTTAACAAATTCTGTCCGTTTTTATTTTGGTTTCGAACCTCCTCAAACCTATGGAAAAATATAGCATAGATTATAAAGAGATATTAAAATTGTATACAAACTTAGAAAGCTTTTGCATATCAAGTTCCATTCTTTTTAATTGATAATAATAAATTTTGAACACTATAATTGTTGATTAAATAGTTTTTAATTGTATATAAAAAGGCATACTACTTTTACAAATAATTCATTTTTGTAATTCTATAATTGTAGGGGTAGCATGATGAGTAAAGGTATTATAACGTATAGATCGATTGCAGTTTGGAATACAACACTTGTATACAGTATTTAAGAAATCAATGTGCTTCATCTTTAAAAATATGGGATGTTGAATAGGTTTTAGCTGTTTCTTCATCAAAATTAATGCTTTATTTTAAAAAATTAGTAAAAAAAAATGTCACTCAAAGTATTGTCCATCGCCAGCCACTACATTTTTCCATCTTTCTGGCAGCATTTGAATTCCACGTCAGTAAAATGACACATCTTTTGAGGTTATCCAAGATTTGACCTATTTTTTTGCATCTTCATAAGAATTAAAGTTCTGCTCAGCCAGGCCATGCGCCATCGATCGAAATAAGTGATAATTATAAGGGGCAATATCTGGTGAATACGGCGGGTTGGATAGGACTTCCCATTTAAGCGTTTCCAAGTAGGTTTACACTGGTTTTGCAACATGCGGCCAAGCGTTGTCATGCTACAAAATCACTTTGCCGTGTTTCTCCGCATATAGCGGCCGTTTTTCCTTCAATGCTGGGCTCAAACGCATCGATTGTAGTCGATAGCGATCTCCTGTGATAGTTTCATCTGGTTTGAGCAGCTCATAATAAAATATACCCAGCTGATCCCAACAAATGCAGAGCTGAAGCTTGAAACGATAGATATTCGGCTTTGCAGATGATGTTGATGCATGGCCGGGTTTACCCCACGATTTTCTACGCTTAGACTTATCGTAGTGTATCCATTTTTCATCGCCCGTCACAATACGATGCAAGAAACCTTTCCTTTACTGCCGCTGAAGCAGCTGTTCAAAGCACATCTGTAAAACGCCGTTCGACGGCTCACGGCTTCAACTCGTACGGCACCTAATGTCCTTGCTTCTGAATAATTCCTAATGCTTTCAAACGCTTCGAAACTGTTGTATGATCAACTCCTAATGATTATGCAAGTTCAGCCAACGTCTGTCATGAATCTTCACAAAGTAATGCCTCCAATTCTTCGTCTTCAAACTTTTTCGGTGCACCAGAGCATTCCTTATCTACAATATCAAATTCATTATTTTTGAAGCGTCTAAACTAATATCTGCATGTTGTTTCCGATATAGCATGGTCCCCTTAAGTCTCTACAAGAATTCTGTGTGCTTCAGATGCAGATTTTTTATTAATAAAGTAGTGCAGTAAAATTCCCCGCAAATACTCCTTTTTTGGCATGAAATTTTACGTGATTAACACTATGAAAAAAAAAGTTGTTTACACTTCTGCGAAATGACATATACTGAATTTCAAGCTTGCTTATAGTACTTCTATATAGATGTGTTACCACCTTCAACTATATGCACGCAGTACTAGTAATGTCATCTGTTGGAAAACAGCGAGAACTTATTCAACATCCCAATATAAATATTAAAAGAAATGGACTTGGTAGTTTATGGTCCGCAACGTTACACTTGGCAGGTTTTTGTTTGATATTTCTTGGACTTAGCAGATTTTCATCCAATATTTGTTGAACTTGGACTGTTTTGTAAATATTTATGAAAAAATGAATAATAAAATTGGTATGTTAAATAAAATAATAATATTTCAAGTACGAATGTAATCCCATATTTGCACTCCATCTGAACACCGTGCCCTTGTAACTGATTATATTTGGGTTGCTCAGAACCATCATAAAATAAGTCCGTTTATTCAAAAAATGTTCTTAACACCCATGATCATTTCAGTATTAAGAATATGTAATATTCTGCGGATTTAAACTTTAAAATTATTATAAGCATTTCAAAATTATCAGAATGAACGTATTTCGATATGGTTCTGAATAATATGTTTATTTCTACTTGTTTTATAAAACTAATAAAATTAACTTTTATAATCAAAAATTTATTATTCACCAGTCGTAAAATTTTTTATTAAACATTAGAATATTTAATATTTTTGGTAGTGTTATGTATGGGTATTTTAAAAGTTAGGACTTGTCAGGTTTTGAAAAACAACGTTTATGGACTTGGATGCATTTTGATTAGCTTCGTAAATTTATACTTCTTTTTTATAGGTAACAATTTTTTTTTCATATAATGACTTTTCAACAGATGGAGAATGGTACGTAGAGTATGTTTATGAGCCTAACTGAATAGCTGATTCTTTTGGACTTGGCTTTTATTAATTTATGACAAAAATATAATAAAAATGAAACAACGTCAAAAAACAATCACGAATTGATGAATCTAAAAAATTCTATTTAATTTCAAATTTTCATCAGAAAACAAAAAAAGGCGCTAATTGGTAAAAATATTCCATCTAATTCCCAAGAAATAAGCAATTAAAATTTTTTTGACAGAAAAAAAAACATCAAATATCTACAAGAGATAATAAAAACCTTTCTTTTTGGAACTTTTCAGAAGGAATGGTGCAATTTCATTCAAATTATCGTGGACCATAAAAAAACGATTTTTTTACAAAATGATTTTTTTCTCGGAAAAAAAATGAATAAATGATCTGTTTGCCCAAAGAATGGCCTAAGTCTACGTATGTTAATCACTATCTGGATAATAAGATAGCAGTTGAGTTTGTTATTTAACAAGCATTTTTAAGTACAAAATTGAAGTTCGAAGTTCGCGTATACAGCCGCTGCCGCTCTGTCCATGTATAGTCCCGAGCCCAGGGTTGCAAAAATTTTTAATTATCCAAATTTTAATTCATAATTAAAACTTTTAATTATTCATTAGAACACAAACTAATTAATAATTAAAATTTTAATTTTTAATAAGGGGTAAAATCACTCATTTTATATAATATATCACAGCATTTTATAAAATCGTTCCTTTTTCGGCTTAAACAATACCTTAGGGTCATAAAAACAATATCTAATTGGTCCTATGGTAAAAAAAAATTGTAACAGCTTCAATTTTCAATTTTGCCGCCGCGCCTCGGAGTGTGCGTTTAGAGCATATGCGGTACCGCTCCGACTTTGTGCTCTTACCTATCAAAATATTAAATACCTGCCTTACTTACGAGGTAAAACGTCATTAGGTTACCTTTCGTGGGCACCAGAGTGCGCTGATACTATAATATACATATACATATATTATATGAACACTATAATGTACATGTATGTGTAAGTCAGTACAGCTGCGAAGTGACGCCGAGTCAGACGCTCCGATTTATTTTTGCCGCTGATGTTTTTATTTTTTATATAAATAATAATCAAAATAAAGTTATTTTATAGTGAATTATCAATAATAATCATACACTAAACAAAATAAATGATAAAAATCCTCAATACAGTGGAAAGAAGTCCGGACGGAGAGGTACCTTCAATTCTAAAAAACGGAGCAATGCAAACCGCGCTCCGCCACTGAAGGCAAAAGCTACTGAAGATTTATCAAACTACACGCATAAAGCACCGCTATCTCAAGAAGTTTATGAAGCGATTTGTCCTGTTTATGAAGAGTTGAGCAGTGACGATCTTCTTACACGTTGCCTTGGCGGATTCACTCAAAATACAAATGAAAGCTTTTCCTCCAGTGGCAAACATGTATTTGATACAGCAGTATACATTGCTGTAGGTATCTATAATGATGGTCTGTCAAGTATCATGCGTCTGATGCAAGATTTGGGGATGGAAATAGGGCCGAACTGTTACAACTTCTGCGTAGAAGTTGATGAGCGTCGCACCAATTTTTCCGAGCGATCGATCATCGATGCTGCAAAAAAAAACTCGGTTGAACTTAAAATGAGTCAGGAAAGAGAATGAAGAAGAGAATATCAATTTAGATGGCCAAATGTACGGTGAAGGTATCGCAGATTTAAGGTAAAACGAAATTTTGAAAGAGTTAAGTAATTGTAAAACATTAAACGCGTTTTTCTCAAAACTAGTTTTTTCCAACTGGGCGGAAACGCTGCTCGAAAATCGCTCGATGGATCGCTTTCAAATTTTTACTGTAACTTCACAATCGTATTATCTAAAGAAGTAAATAGCCGTTTTTTGATTAAACTAATTTTTTTTTCTTTTTAATCAATTTACTGCGAATTTTTACGTCGAAAAAATGAAAATTTTATTACACTTATGCCATTTTAAAAAAAATCGATTTAATAAAAAAATCCTATGTACTTCTAAAGCCAATAACATATACTTTAAGAAAATTTATTCGTTTGTTCTAGCTCTTATACTTTCGGAGTTACGATTCCGCCCGTGGAGGTATAAAAATTAAAGACGTTTTTGGAAAATGGTTCTAACGCCGCCATTTTGTTTTGAAAATTTAATAACATTTTTTTTATACTTCAAATGTGTCTATTTAAACTCTGAAAAACGAAATGCGATCCGTTTACCCATATCCTCAACAAAAATTTATCAAAGTTAGGCGTTTTTTCGTCACTCGAGAGTGGTCTTACCCCTTAAGGTGATGCTAAAGCCACTGGTCACCGACAAATACGAGAAATCACTTTTCTCATTTTATTTTCAATTTCGAGTATATATATCTATGAAACGTTATTGTCCCCATAGAAAACAACAACTCTTCAGATAGATATTTTATCAAAATTGAAAATTGAAAGATAATAGTGGTTCCCCGTATTTGACGACAATAGGGGGGTTTAGCATCACCTTAAAGCACTGACTCATTGATATTTAAAACTTTTAATTATTAATTAGAGTACTAAGTAATTAATACTTAATGCTTGTAATTGTTAATTAAATCACTCAGTAATTAATAATTAAACGTTTTAATTGAACGTTAAAAATTAAAAATTTAATTATTATTTATTCTGTGCTATAATTGATAATTATAACTTTTTTATAATTATTTTGTTTTACGCTTTTTGTGTTAAGAGTTGGGTTTATGAATATAAGCGTAGGTAAATAGGTGGGCAGGTAGATGTATGAGTGAATATGGGTATACGAGAAACTTCATATTTTTTCGCATTTATTCACGTCTCAAATTAAACCTTTTTTTCTCTCTTCTATCTTATATTACGCCCTGATAGAATATTGACGAGTTGAAGCGGTCAGTTCAATAACTATTACCTAGTTCGAAAAACTAATAATTAAGCAGAAACTCGGCAGTAGCTGGATATGATCTCGTTATTTCACAGTAGATACATACGAGGGCGACCGAGGAAGACGGACTGTCATATAAGGGAGTGCAGGAGAAAACAAATTCATTATTTTCAGGTAATAAAAATGATAAGAAAATTCACAAGCTGTCGAAATTGAGTGACTCAAGTTCATAGGATTAGAGAGAGCGCGCGTGCACTTGATGATTCTGCTAGCTATTAATGGAGATAGTCACACATATACGCATTAATGCACACGGCATATGAGCATAATCAGAGCACGACAAATAGAAATATTTTTAAATTAACACAGTCATGAGTATTAAATAATGCAATTTGTCAACGCACATGGGCCTGTAGCTAAATGGCCTGTATGTGACAGGTTAGACGTGATTGCCACGTAAACATGCTCTCGACTCATACGCGCTTTAGCTCGAGTTGTTGCAAATCTTGACAAATTAACACTTGATTTGAAAACAAAATTATTAGATTAAACAAATATCTTCTTCTAATATAACGGTTTATGTGATTAATAATTATTAAAATAATCCTATTTCAACTTGAAAAGCATTGATTAATAGTATGTTTCCATCAATTTTAAAAATTGATTATTAACAAATTTTTTTTCTAGCTACTTGCTAGAATTTGTGGCTTTTATAACGGGGTTCCTAGTCAGAACTATAAGCATAAACTAACCAGTTTATGCACTTTTAGCTAAATTTTATTCAGAAACTCGTTAACGTCTCCACCAGGGCGTGAAAAATTTTTTGTACAAACAAACATTACAAACAAATTATGTAGTTGTACATACATAGTAAGTATATAAATAATCATAGAAATATATGAAATAACATTGCGAAAGTAATTTATGTATATTTCTTTAATCCATTTGCCTTACATATTACTCTCTTTTCGAAATGTACATTAGTCAGTTTGTTGAATTTTGGCAAATTCAACATTGTTGCATAAGAAAAGAGTCTCTCTACTGGTGCTGAAGATAGCAAAGGAGTATTAAACTTTACAAATAATTTCTTTACTTGAGGAAAATTATCAAGGACTTTAAGATTCTTTCTTCATCCCTGTTTAAGAAATCTTCTTAGTTCATTTTATTCTTGCTCTTGTGGAACTAGTGAATCGTCTGACAAAATGCTGTTCTCATTTTCACCATAATTGTAAGAATCGTCATCTTTTCTATTAAATCTCGGACTTTTTTTGAGCATCTATATTTAAACATGATACCCAAGACTTATTAAATCTTGTATGCAAGGATGCCGCTATAGCTGCGAATTCGTCGTTCCCTTCAATATTGAAAAAATCTGAAAATCTTGTTTCTAATGCCAAAATTAGATCGTCAATTCAAGGTCTACTTATTTGAATGTCGGTGTCTTCTTTTAACGATAACCATTTTCTTCTAAGTCCTAATGATGTTGGCAAGACGTAAACCATAGTAGCATTCATTTTCTGCTTGATGTTTATCGATAGCATGAGCAAGAGGCTTAGAGAGCTTTAAATATTCTTCTATATAGTTAAAGTCCTCTTCTCGCAATGGTGTAGTTGATTGCATAATAAACTGTGCATCGATGATTAATAATCTTTCTTTTCATAAGAAAATTTGTTTCAAACAAACGTACAACGAATTCTACCTTGTTTCTACAGGACGCATCAAACTACATTTTAGAGAGTTTGTTAAAGCTTCACGATTTTTCGGTGAACTCAAACATTTCCAAAGAGATTTGCATCTACTTATAACGTCTTCATGATCATCTTGAATACTAACATTATTTACAATTGCCTTTGTAGTATCAGTAGTGGCAATGAGATTCAACACATGACTAGCACAACGGAAATGGCGAGAGAGCTGTGATATGATATCTTCTAAGAAGTCTACGTTATCTATATCATTTGAAAACTCCTCGTTAAATTCTGAAGTTACAGAGCAGGACTCGTCGTTCTCTTCATTATCTTCATCGGTTTCATCATCAACTTTTATTTCGATGTTTTCATTAATAACATTTTCTTCATTATTTCCATTCGTATCATCAATTGATTTATTGGGATCCCCTCTGGTATCTACGGTACTAACCCCGTATGTACGATTCCGCGCTGGGTGGGCGGATTGCTCGGGCAACTGGGATGCAATAAACATTGAACTAGTACCCAAGGTTTTAATATTTTTCAGCTGAAATTTTTTCTGCTTATATCCGACATGATTTCGATCTATTTTACGCACGTATTAATCTGGGCGTGCTATAGATCGAAAATTAAAAATCAATAGCCAAAAAAATGTTTTTAAAACGGCGGATAATGATTTTTTGGATATTCGATTTGCGCTATCGGATTTCTCATGAAAAATTAAGTTTAAAAAAATTTAATTCCCTCTCCGACCATTTAAATATCACTAGACTGATATTTCAGTGCCGCCTTAAATGTAAATTTTTTAATTTAATGAATTATATATAGTTTATTTTACAAATGGTGTGTATGCATATCAACGAAGTATATAATTTCTCTATCTTAAATTGTTTTTCATATAATTTAACGTTAACTGGATATTACTGATTTAGTGCAATAACTTATAGTTTCTCGAAAACGGCATAATACAATTAATAAAGAACAATAATGTTAAATATAATTTTTAGAAATACGATCAAATATAAAATTATAAGTATATTTATAATTGAAAGTATTACCCAGTGTGCGGTAACACCCAAAAATGTTCTATTTGAACCACTCCAAACATCGGTTATTGTGCAAACATAATTTGAACGTGCCAAAGCCATCTGAATGTCACTGACTTTATGATCATGAATCTCATTAATTTTCTTGCCAACTTTGTAACGTGACACGTGCTTTATATATTTACTAAATTTAAAATCTAAAAAATTAGTATCTCTTTTTTATCGAGGGTATGTAGGAAATGCCACCTAAGGTACACCCGACTGGGTCTGCACAGGCGGATAATGTGGGGCTTCGTGGTGATGCATTCGCCATGTGTATAATATAGGACGAAAAATAAAATAAACAAAAACCCGAAAAAAAACTACGCAGCCGTTGCATCGCAAACCGACCTACTAAAATCTACCACCCTTTCCTCTTCTGGCGGAACCCACCCTGGTACAGTTTATCACATTACCTCAGCGTGGTGCCATTCTAGTATTATCTCGACAACCGTTGCTGCCTTGACCTGAAACAAATTTAAAAATTCATAATTTTAAATCCCCCGAGGGGACGTCAGAACTAACCCGTCTCATTTATATGCGTATTCGAACCGGCGCGTTCATCTCTGTACGGAAAGGAGAAGTATCCCAGTCCCTCCCCGCGACATTCATAAAATAAGAGAAATTGAGCATCTTCCGGTTAAGAAATGGTCCCATCTTCTCCCTCCACGTCCATTTCCATGGAGTCGTCCAACGTCTATGGACTATGCTGGGGTGTCGGAGCGTCTCCCAACGCTTCATTCATACCTTCGTCGGTTGCCCTATCTAGATACAGCTTCTTTTGTCGTAGGACCGTCTCGGTGAATTTTGCGTAGCGGCCCACTTATTCTCGGCGGGCAGTATTTCACCCACAATGTTCTCAGACATGAATTGTCCGACCGAGCCGATAATAGCTGTTCTTTCTCCGTTCCACTTTTCATAGACGAAAAACGTGTGAAACGCATCTTCGCAATCAGCGGAATAGAAGATGCAACTCGGGGTCTGAATCTTCTCCATACGATTAAGGTAGGAGCAGAAGTACTCATGATGGCTCAGCAATTTGCTCAGGTAGTAATTTACCTCCCCATGATCTCTGTTAATCCAAGGGGCCAGCTAGTCTATCAGCCTTGCGCCCATTTACCCTTGAGCATGGTTATCTAGGATCGTTGCCGCGTTCTCATGGTGCGTTCCCGTTCCTCTCTATGGACTGTTGTTCTATCCTCTCCTGTTTTCTTCCGTTCGTAGATTCGCTTGCGCTCCGCCATGTGTAGGTCGATCGAGATGATTCCCGCACCAACGAGCACTGCGGGTCCCGAGACCGTGCGATAGGCGCTGGTGACTCTGAGAGCTCCTCTGCGCTGATCCGAAGTGAGTCGAATCCGGTATGAGTCCTTCTCCATTGCATCAACCCATATTTCAGAACCATACAATAAGATGGATATAATGACTGACATGAGGAGTCGACGCTTGTTCGCTTTCGGTCCACTCGTGTTCGCCATGAAACGGCACAACTGTGCAGTCTTTTTCATCGATTTATCCACTGCATACGCTAGGTGACGAAAGAAAGTAAACTTAGTATTTAGTTTGAGTTCCAGATACATATTCTCCATCCTTGTCGAAATCTCCGGATCTCCCACATACATGGAGAAGATGGTCTCAATCCATTTGCCAGTGAAGGGCTCGATATCTGTCTTAGCGGCTGCCGAATCGAGACCGTATTCCCCCATCCAGCGCGATATCCTGCGCATCGACTGGTTAAGCAGATATTGTGCTTTTTCAAAGTTTCACGCGATGATGACTAAAGCGACATCATCAGCATAGGCTATCTTGTAAACCCTTACGGCACCCCGAGTTGTAACAAGGCATCGTACAGGATGTTCCAGAAATCAGGGCCAAAGATCGACCCCTGTGCCACACCGGCGCTGAGATATTTCTCGCGTTGGCCTTCTTCTGTTTCCTAGCGGAGGATACGGTCCTTTAGGTAGTACCGTATCACCCGCATGAGGTATTCTTGGACTCTGAACTCGTTCAACGCGTCCAAGATGTCTGGCCACCTGGCCGAGTTGAAGGCGTTCTTAACGTCAAGCGTAACAAGAAGCGCGATGTATCTGGAGAAATGATTTCCAGTCCATGCTCTCCTTCCCAGCCCAACACCTCTCGTATAGCATCCACCGTGGATCGCCATTTCCTGAAGTGATATGTATATATATGTGTAGATATGTGTGTATATATGTGTAGATATCTGTGTATATATGTGTAGATATTTGTGTATATATGTGTAGATATCTGTGTATATATGTGTAGATATTTGTGTATATATGTGTGAGCGAGCTGGAAGGACAACGGCGACGACGAGAAGAGACTAGAGCCTCAGTATGGATAGAAGAGCTGGAGGATGACAACGATGAAGTGCACTCCCGGTACCTGGGGTGCCAACTTCCACAGGCTCAGGAGAACACCCGTCGACGCCGGACAGGTCGGCCATCCCATTGAGAATGCCGACCAGGGAGGTAGCCTCCCAAACGGAGCGAGAGGTCCAGCATGCCGCTGTGGAGCGAGACGTCCAGCATGCCACATATCGTCCATGTGAAATTTTAGTCTCATAAAAGTTTTATCCTACCACTCTATTTAGGCTCCGTTACCAATCCCTATTTTTCTTAGACACAAGCCTCGATTATTTTATTGTTATTAGCTTATTTATAAATATTCATTTTTGCTACGAATTTATTTCGTTTTATTAAATTCAGACTTACTAGGCAAAATTAAGATTGTCACGATTTTGCACATCAGTTTCTGTTTTCTTTAAATATCGAATTCATTATGATGGTTTTCTAAAAAACAAATTCCGATTTATTTATAATCAAGAAAACGAAACTATCTGACTTTTCAATGCACCATAATTTTATAATATCTAATTATCAGATTAATCTATACCAGATTTAATATACCAAAGCATCTGATTAATCAATATCTGAATTAAAAGATAACAAAATTATCTTACTTTTAATATTCAATTTTATAAACAAAACTATCTGATTTCTCTATATCAGATTTACAAAATAACACAGGACCACAATATAAAATCGAGGAGGGGCATTTCTGGTCTCAATTGATCTTTATATTTTTGGGGTCGCTGATCACGATGCCGGTGTCCAAATGACCCCAGCACGTCTGGTTCAAGGTCAAATGTCGGTCAAACCACTTCAATCGATCGATATGATTTTTTGATTCCTGATTCCGAAAGAACGGCAAATTCTACGTTCTGGTACGCTTTCATTTTCTCATCAAAGTGCAACCTTAGATGTCATTTTAAGGACATTTGCAAGTCAAATCCTTGTTTCGAACTTCTAGGCTGATATTGAGACAAGAAATAGGTGTCGTAACACTTGATCTTCATGTTTTAGGGGTCTCTCATCACGATGTCGGTGTCCATATGACCCCAGCACGTCTGGATCAAGGTCAAATGAAGGTCAAACCCCTTAAATCGATCGATATGATTTTTTCAATCCTTCTGAAAGAACGGAAAATTTTACGTCCAGATAAGCTTCGACCTTTTCGTCAAAGTGACCCTTAGAGGTCATTTGAAGTACATTTAGAGGTCAAAACCTTGTTTCGAACTATGAGGCTGCTATTAAGGCAAGAAATTGGTGTCGAAACAGTTGATCTTTATGTTTTTGGGGTCGCTGATCACGATGTCGGTGCCCATATGACCCCAGCACGTCTGGTTCAAGGTCAATTGAACGACAAACCACTTAAATCGATTGATATGATTTTTTTGACTCCTGATTCTGAAAGAACGGGAAATTCTACGTTCAGATACGCTTTCACTTTTTCGTCAAAGTGACCCTTAGAAGTCATTTGAAGGACATTTCGAGGTCAAATCCTTGTCGAACTTCTAGGCTGATATTAAGACACGAAATTGGTGTCGTAACACTTGATCTTCATGTTTTAGGGGTCTCTGATCACGATGTCGGTGCCCATATGACCCCAGCACGTCTGGTTCAAGGTCAATTGAAGAACAAACCACTTAAATCGATTGATATGATTTTTTTGACTCCTGATTCTGAAAGAACGGGAAATTCTACGTTCAGGTATGCTTTCACTTTTTCGACAAACTGGTACTTAGAGGTGATTTGAAGGACATTTGCAGGACATATCTTTGTTTCGGACTTCTAGGCTGATATTACAGCAAGAAATTGGTGTCGAAACAGTTGATCTTTATGTTTTTGGGGTCGCTGATCACGATGTCGGTGCCCATATGACCCCAGCACGTCTGGTTCAAGGTCAATTGAAGGACAAACCACTTAAATCGATTGATATGATTTTTTTGACTCCTGATTCTGAAAGAACGGGAAATTCTACGTTCAGATACGCTTTCACTTTTTCGTCAAAGTGACCCTTAGAAGTCATTTGAAGGACATTTAGAGGTCAAATCCTTGTCGAACTTCTAGGCTGATATTAAGACACGAAATTGGTGTCGTAACACTTGATCTTCATGTTTTAGGGGTCGCTGATCACGATGCCGGTGCCCATATGACCCCAGCACGTCTGGTTCAAGGTCAATTGAAGAACAAACCACTTAAATCGATTGATATGATTTTTTTGACTCCTGATTCTGAAAGAACGGGAAATTCTACGTTAAGGTATGCTTTCACTTTTTCGACAAAGTGGTACTTAGAGTTCATTTGAGGACATCTGGAGGTCAAATACTTGTCGAGCTTCTAGGCTGATATTAAGACAAGAAATAGGTGTCGTAACAGTTGATCTTTATGTTTTTGTGGTCTCTGATCACGATGCCGGTGCCCATATGACCCCAGCACGTCTGGTTCAAGGTCAATTGAAGAACAAACCACTTAAATCGATTGATATGATTTTTTTGACTCCTGATTCTGAAAGAACGGGAAATTCTACGTTAAGGTATGCTTTCACTTTTTCGACAAAGTGGTACTTAGAGTTCATTTGAGGACATCTGGAGGTCAAATACTTGTCGAGCTTCTAGGCTGATATTAAGACAAGAAATAGGTGTCGTAACAGTTGATCTTTATGTTTTTGTGGTCTCTGATCACGATTTTTGAGCACGTCTGATTCAAGGTCACACTCTGAGCACGTCTGATTCAAGGTCAAATGAAGCTGAAACCCTTTAAAACGATGGATATGATTTTTTCGATTTCGGATTCTGACAGAACGGAAAACTCTATGTTAGGGTACGCTTTGACCTCTTCGTCGAAGTGGCCGTTAGAGGTCATTTGAAGGACATTTGCAGGACATATCCTTGTTTCGGACTTCTAGGCTGATATTAAGACAAGAAATAGGTGTCGGAACAGTTGATCTTTATGTTTTTGGGGTCGCCGACAACGATGCTGGTGTCCATATGCCCCAGCATGTCTGGTTCAAGGTCAAATGTCGGTCAAACCCCTTAAATCGATCGATATGATTTTTTCGATTTCGAATTCTGAAAGAACGGAAAATTCTACGTTCAGGTATGCTTTCTCTTTTTCGTCAAAGTGACACTTAGAGGTCATTTGAAGGACATATGGAGGTCAAATCCTTGTTTAAAACTTGTAGGCTGATATTAAAACAAGAAATAGGTGTCGGAACAGTTGATCTTTATGTTTTTGGGGTCGCTGATCACGATGCGGGTATCCATAAGACCACAGCACGGCTGATTCAAGGTCAAATGAAGGTCAATCCCCTTAAATCGATCGATAAGATTTTTTGATTTCGGATTCTGAGAGAACGGAATATTCTGCGTTCAGATACGCTTTGAACTTTTCGTCAAAGTGACCCTGAAAGGTCATTTGAAGGACATTTAGAGGTGAAATCCTTGTTTCGAACTTCTAGGCTGATATCACCGCAAGAAATTGGTGTCGAAATAGTTGATCTTCATGTTTTTGGGGTCGCTGATAACGATGCCGGTGTCCATATGACCCCATCACGTCTGGTTCAAGGTCAAATGAAGGTCCAACCCCTGAAATCGATTGTTATGATTTTTTCGATTCCGAATTGCTGAAAGAACGGATTATTCTACGTTCAGATGCTGTTTGACCTTTTCGTCAAAGTGACCCTTAGAGGTCATTTGAAGGACATTTAGAGGTCAAATCCTTGTTTCCAACTTCTGGGCTGATATTAAGGCAAGAAATAGATGTCGGAACAGTTGATCTTTATGTTTTTGGGGTCACTGATCACGATGCCGGTGTCCATATGCCCCAGCATGTCTGGTTCAAGGTCAAATGTCGGTCAAACCCCTTAAATCGATCGATATGATTTTTTCGATTTCGAATTCTGAAAGAACGGAAAATTCTACGTTCAGGTATGCTTTCTCTTTTTCGTCAAAGTGACACTTAGAGGTCATTTGAAGGACATATGGAGGTCAAATCCTTGTTTAAAACTTGTAGGCTGATATTAAAACAAGAAATAGGTGTCGGAACAGTTGATCTTTATGTTTTTGGGGTCGCTGATCACGATGCGGGTATCCATAAGACCACAGTACGGCTGATTCAAGGTCAAATGAAGGTCAAACCCCTTAAATCGATCGATATGATTTTTTCGTTTCCGGATTCTGATAGAACGGGAATTTCTACGTCCAGATACGCTTTCACTTTTTCGCCAAAGTGACCCTTAGAGGTCATTTGAAGGACATTTAGAGGTCAAATCCTTGTTTCGAACTTCTAGGCTGATATTAACCTATAAACTTAAAACCCCTAAACACCAAACCTACAAATCCCTAACCATCAAACCCGAAATCCATAAAACCCATACACATAAACCTCAATCTCCTAAAGCCACAAATCTCGAAATCGCAAACACCATGCTATAAACCCACAAAGTGCCAAAATCATATAACGGTAGAATCATAAACTACAAACTGGGTTTGTGGGTTTGCAAGTTTGGGGTTAGGGAGTTTGGAGTGATGGGTATAGGTTGATGGATTTGGGGTTTGGAGATAGGGGGTTAGGGGTTTGTAGGTTAAAGTTTGGAAGTTAGTGGATTGGATTTATGGATTTTTGTTGGCTGAGAAAGTTTTTATGAATTGATTATTTGCAGTTAAAAATGTTAATTTTACATTTTTATATTTTTTGTATGCTATTATCATATTTTTTGTTGAATGGCAATTAGATGTGCGGACTTTGGTATAAGTTTCATGCGTGCCCTCAAAGGAGCCGATTTCTTGTAATTATGGGTATCCAATGTTAGAATACGGGACGTCGAAGCGGCCATTTTCTTGTGCCTATCCCCAAGGCACCTCCACGTGGTGACGGCGGGCAATGAGTCACCGACAAAGTCCCTCGGTGAAGGCGTTTAAGCCGTCATGCCAGGCACAAAGAAATATCTTACGATGCAGGGACTAGGAACCCCAGTATCGGCGATTGGTCAGGGTTAGCAAGCGGGCCTGCAATCGTCGTCATCATGCGACCGCAGCTCTAAATCGGTGGGAGACTTGGCCTTTTTAGCGTTTAATGCTACAAGTTTAACAATAACCCCATGTCATGCGAAATATGTTATCAATGATCAGGGTAAGAACTTGAATAAAGAATTCAGGGTACGTTACAAAAAATGTTTCAATATAGATACAAGTGGGATGAACAATTCTTGGACTCCAACGAAAGTATGCGTCACTTGCTCAATGCGAATCGCAGGAACGAAAAAATAAATATATGCATCGTCTACGATCTGGCGAAAATCAGTCGATCATGACACTGATTGTTATTTCTGATTGACCAATATATCTGGGTAGACCAATAAAAAGAATAATTTTGGAATATCCTATGCATCTGTTCAATTTATAACTCATGCTGTTTTAGTTTCTGAAATAGAAAATTATGATACAGATACAAGAATGTCATTTCGAGAATTTGAAGATCAGCAATGCGTCAAATTGAATGAATCGCAAGAATTTGAAGGTGGTCAACGCGACAATGCACACGGTTTTAATCAAGATTAGCTAAGTGACTTGGTTCGGGGCACAGGTCTTTCGAAAGAGATTTCCGAACTCTTAGCTTAAAGATTAAAAGAATAGAATTGTTTAGTTCCAGGTACTAAAGTGAGTTTTTACCGTAATCGAGAACGTCCATTTCGGAAATTTTTCTCAAAAGTAAAGGGTCTGGTTTATTGTAATGATGTTGCAGGACTGGAAAATGAATATGGATGTATTGAATATACAGCTAGTGACTGGCGATTATTTATCGATTCATCGGTGAGGAGTTTGAAAGCTGTCTTACTTCACAATGGGAACAAATATTTCCTTATACCGGCTAACCACTCAGTAATCTTAAAAGAGGAATACAATAATCTCCATTTTCTGCTTGAAAAATTCAAGTACCATATTCATAAGTGGCAAGTAGTTGGAGATTTTAAAATAACCAGTATTTTATTAGGTCAACAAAGCCGAAATACTAAGTATCCAGGTTTTCTTTCTGAGTGGGACAGTCGTGCCCGAGATCAATATTATATAAAAAAGGATTGGCCAATCAGGCAGGATTTCATTCTAGGATCTAAGAATATTGTTAAAGAAAGTATTATTTCTAGTTATAAAGTCATCCTTCCTCCTTTAAATATCTAACTTGGCTTAGTTAAACAGCTTATCAAAGCGATGAAGGTATTAGAAAGTGATGCTTTTATGTATCTATTCGCGAAATTTTCTAATATTTCTGAAGCAAAAATCAATGAATGTGTTTTCGATGGTTCTCAAATTAGGGAACTGTTGAAAGATGACGAATTTGGAATGAGAATGACAACTAATCAGAGAGTAGCTTGAAATAGTTTCAAACAAATTCAAAAAAAATTTTTAGGAAATAAGAAAAATCTCGATTATAAAAATATTGTTGACAATCTATTGGAAAACTACCAAAAGATGGGATGTTTAATGAATTTAATGATCCATTTTTGTCAGTCACACATTGATTACTTCCCAGAAAATCATTGGGACTTCGGTGAGGAGCAGGGTGAGAGATTTCACCAAGATTGGAAAGAGGAAGATTGGATATTGCTGGTCCTTATTCATGAATAAAATCTGCTGGACATATAACAACAGCGTAAGGGTTAAGTTACGTGAATTCAAAATTCATATTAAACGTGTTCATTTATTCACAAAAGATCTACGAACACATGTTTTTATGTACATTAGGCCAGGAGTACTACATATTGGTATTGCTGTAACGTACAGGAAATTATTTATTAGTGGAATTCGCTCACAAATAATATATATATAATGAAAATAAAATGTTCCTCCGGCTTAAAATGGTGTGCTAGCTTCAGGAAAAATCGAGAAGTGAAAAAATATGCAAAAATCGCACTTATTTTTGCATATTTTCCTATATAACTTTGTAAATATGCAAGTTAGGGAAAAAAATAATACCGATAAATTTGTTTGTTATAAAATTCTATACAACATAGAAGTGGTTTGAAATGCGTACATATGAAATTTTCGTTGCAAAGTAGTCATCAAAGTCGAAAAAAATAGGTAAAAAGTAAGGTCATTTTCAAGCGTTCGTCTCACAGGTAAGAAATTATCCAAATCTACTGTCATTGCGGATTTTAGTACTTTAAAATAGTACAAAATGGAATCCCGAAACCCGATCCAAATCGGTCTGATAGTTTTAACATGAGACATTTGTTAAGTAATTATCGTGTAAAATATCATAATTTATTTGCGTCAATTCTGGGGTTAAAGTTTGGCACTCTGATTAGCGCTAATTTTTTTACACGTACTTGGACCTCTTAACTATCACGTAGAATCGTTATAATACCAATTTTCTTTTTTTAACGACTTCTGGAGCGATTTTAACAGTTGGTAAAATTTTGACTTTATAAATAAATTATTTTTCGAAGCGGTATTTCCCGTCGAAAAATATAATGAATGCACCTAAAAAAAGTACTCGGAAAGACGCTTAATTTGAAAGAAAAAACGTTGAAATCGAACATATAAGTTCTGAGATATCAACTACCAAAGACGGTAAGCGTTAGTTACAAAACTATGTACAACGAAACAATAAAAAAAATTGATTTTGGTAGGTTTTTTCAAGAACTTTTTGAATGCGTTTTTATAAATATTATCGCACGGGTGCTTTTTGTAGGAAAATTCAATGAATATCACCAAGCCGACCATCTGAGCGGCAAAACAGGAGGGGAGGGGATGAACTGCGGAACTTGAAATCGCGCGTTCAAAACGAGCGAGCGCGCTTCAGCTAGCAATATCTCGGCTTCTATGGCATTAATTTTGATGATTCTTTTTTAAATCGATATACCGAATCGATAGTAGCTTAATTTTCCGGCTCTCGTTGATTAATTATGGATCCCTACCAGTCTTTTGCAAGTACTCGTAATTTGACGTTTTTATATGTTGCTAATAATTTATGCTAATAATAATTTCCATACTAGGTACCTAGTGTTCACTACAAATATGTATTACTTTAAATAATTACGTAGTAAGATTGTTATAAATAAACCAAACTCATCTTTCATCCTTGATATATTAGATTATATGGGTATAAGGTCTTGAAAAAGAATAAAAACAATAAATATTTTAATGTTATACTATGTATTTAATATATATCTATATTTTTTACATTAATCAACATATTTCGCTTTTTTACGTGGAATTTGTTCAATGTCATCGTCACTGTTTTCGCTTTCGGAAATTAAATCATCTAAAATCGTCGTTAATAGCTCGTTATTTATATTTAATTCTACATAATTATCGGTGGCAGTTTCGCTTTCAGTTTCATCTAAATCTATATCAGAATTGGTAACATTTTGTTCGCTATTTCTGCAAGACTACCCGTGACACCCTGCGCAATAATCAGAACATTTTAATCCATGTTTGACGCAACTACAAGATTTGGTACAGCCCTTCGTACACTTACAACTAATATCTCTTAAAATATTTTCAGGTACTAGTAAATCATTTGTAAATATTGGCTGTAGCTTATCATCTTTAACGGCCCAACCCCACTGCGCTGCATCTAAAGAATTGCCGAGTCACTGCTGTACTTGAAAATATGCTCTAAATGAGTGCTGCGTTGCCGCCAATTCGGTGGGTGGCAGCATCGCTAAATTGAACGTTTTTTTTGTAGAACTATTTTTAAAACATAAATATCTTAATTCATTTAATTTTAAATTACTACATTTTTTTCCGCTATACATAGCTGCAATTATTTTCTGCCCTGCACTCTCAATTTCTTCCTTGTTTTCATTCGGAGTATTAAAAACTAAAGCTTGATCAATTAAACTTACATTATTTTCTAATAATTTTATAATTTTACCTTTTCCCTGTTTATAAAAAGCCGAGGTCGTGTCACATCCAGTAAAAGCATGAATGAAACCAATCAAATTTCTCAAAGATGAATTGATGAAAGCTGTAGATTCATACAATCTTTCATCTGTTTTTCCTTTACTTGGTTTTAAAATATATACTTTTTTATCTATAGTCGCTCTTTGTGCTAAAATTACTAATACATCTATATCTTCTGCTACGATCACGGCTGGCTTCTCATCAGTGGATACTTTTATAGCTGTTTCAACAATAAGAGTATCAGTATCTTCGTAAGGTTATTCAGTGCGGAAACCAGCCACTTGCAATTTTTCACGCAAACATGAAATAAAACGATTTTTATTACGTTCCTTTGATAAAAATTTCTCCTTAGCTACTGTTGCTGTCATCGACAAATCAAATTGAATTTCTGTACACAATTGCCTAGCTTGTCTACGCTGTCTTTCTGCGCCTTTTATACTATTTTTTAAGTTTTCAGGATATCCGTCGAATATAATAAAGCTATTCGCAGCATAGTATTTCGTAACGTAAGCTACATAACGATAAAGAATCACATAAAAAATTTCCTTTTGTGGCCATACAACTTTGTGCAATAAAAACCCTCCATCTATAACATGACAGCAGTCCTGCATTAATGGCTCTTCACACATAGGTTGAAAATGATCATACAATTTTGACTTTTCAGTTTTACGCATTATACCATTATCAAAAATAGAAAGTGGATACGGTGCCAGTTCATATTCAAAACAATCTTTTAATTCTGTTTTACCCTCCATTGCTATAGCGATCCTTTGAAATATTAATGTAGGATTAATGATGACATTTTAATTTTTCAATTTGATAGAATGAACGGCTTGAAGAGGCATTACTCGATTTTTTCTTTGAAATTTAAGCGCATTAAAACTAATTCGGCAGTGTCTTGCTTAATTCGCGAAGGTCGAGCATCAACGTGCTGTTCTGAGGTAGCAAATGATACGTTACAATATGATTGCATTGAATTACTGACATCAATAAGAAAAGGCATTGTCAAAATCCACTTCGCTAACACAGAATCTGTGTTCCCTCTACCATGCGTGAGCCCACCACTGCTTTTCATGGAACGCATAAGAACTTGTTCGATAGACATATCAGACCAAATGCCACTCCAAATTTTGTCAGACCTTCTGATAGTAAAAAAGCCCTGTGTTGTAAATTTTTTATATTCCAGTGGGTCCATTTTTTTTCAAGGTCGTACATGTCTTGTAAATAAAGTTGGCAAGATTTTGTGTATAAGTAGTGCCCGCTTGCATGAAAAAAGGCAACATTTTTCGCACGCTTTCAAGATGTAAATTCCAATTACCCATTCTCTCAGCCTCGATAAATTGCTTCATTATAGTGGCCATGTCAAAATATTGCAACCATAATTTTTAGGTTGGCCCTTGCTGTTTCAGCTGTTTAATGTGAAGCAAAAATTTATTATAAATATGAAGAAACCGTTCTTCATTAATGCCATCTAAAGTACTATCCTCTAAAGTCAGTTTGTCATCTAAAAATGTATTTTCATCATGTGTTAAATTAAAGGAAAATAACATTATTTTTCCCAAAGCTAAGTGAGCAAGAGTATGGCCTCTGGAATAAGCATGACCACTTAAAATTTTGTCAACAGAATTTTCTGCAAAAATCTTACAAAACAGTTCTTTAAGACCGCTTCCGTCCATTATAAATCCAATAGCGCCCATGAACGACAACCTGTTAAGGGCCAAAATGGCATAAACGATGCGACGGTCTTTGACGCCGTTTAACTCATGCTATGATCGAGTAAAAAAATTGAGAGAGACATATTTTTGAAGTTAGAGACCTGCTCTTTCGAATGGTGACCGCGGATTCGATCTAAATTATTTTTTTCTATGTAAAAATTCAGTTTAAAAAATAAAAACACGAATTTTTTGACCTTTTTTTTTTCTTCAAATCGAGTTTTAAAAGGTTTCCAGGTCTGTTAACAAGCTGGAACCCGTTCAAATGGTGGAGTAAATGTCTGAACTTTAAAAATATGTTGGGAGGAAGTTAATTTTTCACTTTGGTGTTTACAAAATGGCGGCTGATTCACAGAATTTTTATCAATGCATTCACGATTTTTTTTAGCGGAAAATATGAGTGAACCGAGGAAATTGCTAAGAATAAAAAGTTCTTAGAATCACTCAAAGAATACGTCAAAATTTTTTCGAAACCTTTTGAGCAACTTTTTGATTTTGCAAATTGCAAAATTTTTGCAAAATCAAAAAAGTTGCTCAAAACTCTCCGGAAAAATTTGTGCGTATTCTTTGAGTGATTCTGAGAACTTTTTATTCTTGGTAATTTTTGTCTAGAGTCCATTGCTTCCAAGAAAAAAATTATCAAAGTAGTACTAGACGTAAAACTCTGACAGGATTCCACATTCATCGTCTGTCCGCTGCGAACAAAGTTTACATTGCCCAACTATCACCAACGTGGAGGTCGACAAATATTGATAGTCTCGTTTTTTTACATTTTTTTTATTTTTTTTATTTTTTTTTTATTTTCTAGTTTTTTTATGAAATTTATGATCACGTTTCTGTGTACAGAAATGCTTATCCGGCGTGTAATTGCGAGTAACACTGTATGCAGTAATATTTTTGGCAATCAATACAAAATCTTGTAGTTCTTTGACTACAACCCTGATTATTACATGTTCTTCTCATTTTTGATTCGTGCCTATGAGACTTGAGATCACCTAATCGTGATTTCAATAAATATTCTCTACTCACTTCTTTACACAGCTCTCTTGTTTTCATTTCACGTTCATCGTCCTTTTTGCAAAGATTTTTTAGTATAACTGCATTCGCGATTGACATCTGTATAATCCGTACGAAAATTGCGTACGTCCATTTTTTAGATCGTATACTAGGAGAAACTTTCTTACTTCGAAAATCATGAACATCTACTCCTCCCATATACTTATTATATAATGAAAAAGCAAAAGGGAATCCGATTTCTTTTCTTTCGTGATCAGTTTTTGAATATCTTTTTACTGACGTGATAGGACTCGCACCAGCCGCTGTCGAAAGAATAGAGACCTCTTTTGAATCTATCACACTTACAAAGTTCATCCCACTATTTCGTTCATGACTCACTTTGTATGTTCCTCGTGGAGCTTTCTTTTGAAAGACATGCTTTTCTTTCACTCTATCTCTACGAACAGTTCCCGTCGATTTCAAACCAAATTTATTCAAATGGATAACTCAATCTGGGCTGGTAAAATAATTATCAAAATATAAGTGATACTCTGATAATTTTCTTATTGGGAGGCTACATAAAAGTGGATTGACCATTTGCAATACAACCCTGGAGCCAAGCGGACAGGAGGATAAGTTTATTCCAATGCTTGAATCGTTTTTACCACAGTAAATATCTACATTGAAAATAAATCCGTTAGCTCCACATAGAGCCCACAATTTCATCCCGTAACGATCAGGTTTTGAGGGCAAATACTGTCTCAGGCATGTTCGACCAAAAAATCTAACCATCATTTCATCAACTGAAAGTGCAGTCGAGAAAAAACCAAATTGCTGGATATTTTTTCTGAATAACTGTAAGATTTCTCGCACTTTCCATGCCTTATCAATGTTGTTTTGATCAGTAGGTTTGGAATATTTCAATTTAGATTTTATTTCTTTGAATTTGTTGCGTGACATTGCTGATGGAATATCTGGGCAATTCACAAGAGAGTCAGTTTCCCAGTACTCATATTGATTATGTCGAATGTTGATAGATGATAATAAAAGTATACCTACAAAAGTATTGAATTCTCCTACAGATATTTGTAAGCCGTTTACTTGACTAGCTTCAATAATATAATTTTTGATCTCGTTAGAAAAAAAGAGTTCAAATAATTCCACGTCTAACATTCTGGCAATTTCTCTTCGTTTTGCTGCACTCGAAAACAGTTGATCCTCTAAATCTGCAGAATAAATTTGTTCTCCGTCACTCCATGAAAATATATGATCTGGTTCCAATTTTTTCTGTTTTTCTGTGTAATTGTTACAAACAGACCTGTATGAAACATTCTGTACGAGAATTTCTGGATCGGTATTTTCATCATCTGATGAGCTATCCCCATCAGAGCCAGAATCATTCCCATTAGGTATAAAAAGATTTTCTTCGCCTTCATCAGATTCCTCATCATCAGACTCATCATCAGACGATTCAGGATAATTTTCGTTTGAATTTTTTATTGCTTTCCGTTTACTTATTTTTATTATGTCAACGTTCAGCAGTTGTAAAAACAGCTTGCAATCAATTGTACTGCTCGAGTTCTTATGTTCTGCTTCGTATAAATTTGCAGATTTATATTGATAATGATGAAATTTGGGAATTCTCTATATCTTCGACAGCACCACAGTATATTCGATTGATCGAATTGAGTTGATATAGGAAAAAGTTGCAAAATATCGAGAGGCAACGCCGGCATGAGAGAAATAAAGCTGCGCAGGATGAATTTTCACAACGGATACAAATTCGATATTTAATAATTTTTTTCTTGGAAGCAATGGACTCTAGACAAAAATTTCCAAGAATAAAAAATTCTCAGAATCACTCAAAGAATACGCACAAATTTTTCCGGAGAGTTTTGAGCAACTTTTTTGATTTTGCAAAAATTTTGCAATTTGCAAAATCAAAAAGTTGCTCAAAAGGTTTCGAAAAAATTTTGACGTATTCTTTGAGTGATTCTAAGAATTTTTTATTCTTAGCAATTTCCTCGGTTCACTCATATTTTCCGCTAAAAAAAATCGTGAATGCATTGATAAAAATTCTGTGAATCAGCCGCCATTTTGTAAACACCAAAGTGAAAAATTAACTTCCTCCCAACATATTTTTAAAGTTCAGACATTTACTCCACCATTTGAACGGGTTCCAGCTTGTTAACAGACCGGGAAACCTTCTAAAACTCGATTTGAAGAAAAAAAAAGGACAAAAAAATCGTGTTTTTAATTTTTAAACAGAATTTTTACATAGAAAAAAATAATTTAGATCGAATCCGCGGTCACCATTCGAAAGAGCAGGTCTCTAACTATAAAAATATGTCTCTCTCAATTTTTTTACTCGATCATAGCATGAGTTAAACGGCGTCAAAGACCGTCGCATCGTTTATGCCATTTTGGCCCTTAACGAGTTAAAAGGTGAAATCCACCTAGTCTAATAATCACTGATGATAACTCACTCTTACAGCATTCTAATATTTCTCGAGCTTTGTAGTATAAGGGCTGATCAAAAGTAATAAAGCAATGTTTTTGGGCTACTTCGTGACTTTTTATACGAGCTTGATGCAAGGCAGTATAGATCGTGTCATAATTGCTCGGTTGCACATTGACAAAGGGCAAAAAAAGAATTTTGCTTTTTTCATAACTTAAATTGTTTGTGATAGACTCCATGTAACCGTTCCAACCTGGGAAATCAGATGAGTATCTTTGCTTGCCATAAAGCCATATAAAATCGGTATGAGATCATTTTATGTCTAGAGATAAAGGACATATTTTATTTAGATCTTGAACAACAATATTTGCCATCCCTGAACGAGTAAGTTTATGAAAGATTTCTAAATCAATTCTACCAAACGTTCCAATAATTTCAGAAGATGTTCGTGCGGATAATCTATCAATAAATTTATCTGAAGAAACTGAACTATTCGGAGTAACGATTTGAATGCCACCCATGGCATGAAACGTATTGCGCCCATCGATAGTATTGATATTATGGTCTGCGTTATCGAAAACAAATTGAGTGTATGCATTATTATACGCGGTCTGTTGCGGATGAGCTAATATAGAACTTTCAAATAATTGCGTTTCTTCGTACGAACAACAAAATCCTAAAGAATTCAAAATTCGTACAAGATCTTTAGAGCCATATTTCTTATTAAGCATAGCACCTAAACCAATTTGAAGAGAAGAGATAAAAGATCTTGGACGAGTAGCTGCTATTATACAGTGAGCTATGGACGTTACTTTTGTTTCATACATTTTTTCAGAAAACTTGTTCTTTAATATGATTTCACTTAATAAAACTTTTAAAGTTTCCGGTATATCGGAATTCGCATTTTCAAGAAAGCAATCTGGCACAGGATACTGAGCTGTATCATAAATTTGTGATCGAATATCCTCTAAAATTATTTTTGCAGCAGTTTGAACTATTCTAACGCGTTTTTTTTTCGTCAAGATTTCTTGTTTTATACCAATTTTCTGTTAAAACTTTCCCACCCATATTAGTAAATGTTAAAAGAGGCCCACTTTTAGAAGAGTGTATAATTATATCAAGTTTTAATATTATTGATAAAATCAATGTAAGCGCTTGGGATGAAACATGGGGGTCCGATCACTTTCCCTTACTTGTTAACGTAGCTGTCGAAAAAAGTTATTATGAAAAGAAAACTTTTTAACTAAAATCGGTACGTACTCACTGGGATAAGTTTGAAATAAAACTGAAAAATTGTCACAATAACTTTCTTTCTGACACATACGATGCACTTACTGCCAGCGAAAAATATAAACAATTTTATGATGTAATAGTTGAAGCAATAAAGCACTCGACACCACGAAAGAATAATAACAAAAATAAAATTAACTATAAAAGTAATCCTGTGTCATGGTGGGATGCAGACTGCGACGAAGTGTCCCCAAAAAATGGGAAAAGTCGAATGACTTATTCGATCTTATTCAATATAAAAAATTCTGTGCTTTAGCAAAAAAAGTATTCAAAGCAACAAAAAAAAGGCGATTTCGTTGATTTTTCTGAAAAGATAGACTTTAGAACAGATCCTAAACGCGTATGGGACAAATGTCGTATTTTTAAAAATAAATGGACTAAGATTTCTGAAAATTCAACCAGCCAAAGCTTACAGTCTAAAAATTAAATCTCAGCGGCATTAGATACAATTTGTCCACCTTGGATTCAATCGAACACCGGCAGTCTACCTCAATGCCGAGAAAATGAATTTCTTAGCTCAGCATTCACTTTTGTCGAGTTTAATGTCGCGCTAGAGTCGAAAAATACTAAGTCTGCCCCTGGTATCGACGGCGTCGATTTTGAGATTCTGCAATTATTGCCTATCAATTATAAGCTATTACTCTTGGACATCTTCAATGAAGCTTATAAAACTCACAACTATCCAGAAAGCTGGAAACATTCTTATGTCAACTTCATCCCTAAACCTAACAGCTGTAATTTCCGCCCTATTTCGCTTACCTCCTGTATGTGCAAGCTTTTTGAGACGATGATCAAAAATCGACTTCAGTGGTGGGCTGAAGTTAACAATATCTTTCCACCTAGCCAAAACGGTTTCCGCAAAGGTAAAGCTTGTATCAATAATCTAACAAATCTCTCTTATACTATTAAAAAATCCTTTTTAGATAACGCTGAAGTCCTTGCAGGCTTTCTAGATGTCGAAGGAGCTTTCAATAATGTATGCATTGAAATTCTCATAGAAAAACTAGCAGACATCGGATGTCCTCATGAACTCATTCTTTTCATACAATTCTTAATGCACGAACGGTTTATTTATACAGACAGCCTAGAGAACGAAAAGAGATCTACCTATAAGGGCGTCCCTCAAGGAGGAGCCCTCAGTCCGCTCTTATATATTATTTATGTTTCTTCTGTTACTAATGAAATCCCAAAGTCAGTCAATTTATATTAAGTTTCGCTCAATAAAAAGAGGAAAAAGTCTTATAGAAAAAGCACTAAAAATAATTGAGAATAATCTTCTCAAACTTGGCCTCCAACTAGCTCCTAACAAAACTAAAGTAATTCATTTTAATAACAAAAAGATTCCTCCTGGCAACGCCGAAATTGTTATCAGTAACACGCCTATTAAATCCACTCAAACAGTATGTTTTTTAGGTATAATTTTCGATTATCAATTTTCCTTTAAACCTTATATAAAAGACGTCGTCGATAAATGTGGTACTTGGTGGGGCTCTGATCCCGAAACTCTCGTTACACGCTACAAAAGTTTTATTAGATCAAAATTAGACTACGGAAGTTTTATTTATTATGAAAAATGTTCTATTAGCTGAATGTAAGATGCCTAGCATCAAAGAGCGTGCAATACAAATAGGAAATTCTTTTCTATTAAAATGTCACTCAAACTCAACTTGTCAAACAAATCTTCTTACTAAGAAATTTCTACGGATTGCGAAAAAATAAAAAAAAAATATTTCTAGCGTAGACTGACTACAATATGTCAACAATATACGAGTATCTATGTATATTGAATCTGCAGATAACTATAGCATTTATTGTCACAATTATAACACAATATGTTCTCATATTTCCGTTGATTTACAATTTGGTAAAGCTATTGAAAGTTCAAAGAATTGCAGAGAATTGTTTTCGAACCGCATTGTGAAAAGCGACGCATTAACAAATTAAACTGACGGTAGTAAAACTCCCGAAGGAGTAGGCTCTGCCTGTATCTCTCCTGATACAAATTCTTTTATCACGCGAACAATTAATAGCAATGCCTCTGTGTTCACAGCTAAATGCGTCACTTTAAACGACGCTTTAAATTTGTGTTTAAAATATAAGAACAGAAACATCAACATCTACTCGGACTCACTAAGCGTCCTACAAGCTGTGCAAACAAAAAGTCCTAAAGTTACAACCAATAATTACATTCTTGATATAAAAAACAAGTACATTAGCTTTCATAAAAATAAATTCAATACCTCTAAAACTACCAAGGACCGATGTCTAGACGTAGAGCCAATATATGGATATTTAGAATTTGATACACCTATGGACCAATTAATGGAAACTGAACCTTAACACTGTACAATACAATATTCGCACATATCTTTCTATTGGGGAACTATTTTTGTACAATGTCACAATTAATAAGTTTCATATAGTCAAGATACCAATTTTTTTTCTTATTAAGCGTCATGATCAATTCATTATGAACCTTATCTTTCTTTGTTAATAATCGATGAGACATCGAATATTATTATTCTTTTAAACTTAAACTCTATTTCACAAACTTGTCACTTCATAAGCAGCAATAACCATAAAAAATGATCACCGCCTTGATCTACATTGCAATAGAGTAAGGTAAAAGGATTCCAACTAATTAATTTCTGGTAGATGTTTTACAATACTTTTCTAATACTATAAATACCCGGACGTCCCTTAGGGTCACTGATTTATTTTATTAAAAGTTGTTTTGTGTATCTATTCACTATTTTATTATTTTTCTATATTTCTCTTGTATATATTCGTATATATTTATCGGGTATATCTTTAACAAGCTGTTTGTAATATTTAATTATTTCAATTTCGATTTTCATAAATACGCTTAAACTATTTTACCCTGAATGTTCGAGTTTTCACTTGGATCTGCCGATTCTGTCGGCTGACCTATTCGGTTGACTGGTTCCACCTATCTTCCTCATTCCCATAGATAATTCATTTATTAGTTCGACATATTGGGTATGTGTTATTTGTACAATGATTAAATAATAAGTGGTTGACAAACTCCCAATTTGTAATAACCAAAAATTTGTATTAACATATAACACTATTGAAATAATAAAATAAAAGGAAGTTTCTAAAATTCAGCATTCTTACTCTGAGTTCAAATCCTAGTGATACTACGTTTATCTACAATCACTAAATCCCTAAAATATTCAACACTGAAGGAGCCGCTTACACTACTGATCATTCCGTTCATTATTGTTAATTAAAATTCATTCCGTAAATAGAATTCTGACAGACTGATCATCCATTAACATTTACACCAGTTTCAAATATTTTAAAATAACTACGGCTAACTAGTTGAAATTCTGTAGATCCTCCAGAGGAAAAAAATATATCCATCTGTTGTCAGTACAAATGATGACCCATAATGAAAGAATACCACGTCTTATATTATAAGACGCTATGAAACTTCTGAATCAACTAGACCATGATACCTTATCGGCCTTAAAAGAAAGATCCAAAGAATTGTATATACTTTATGAAGGATCCATAGAAAGTGCTATCACATTATTTGGACAAATTGGCTCTATGACGCATTACACGGACATTGTGGAGACTGACAGCCCAAATATTAGAAGATTATTGGAAATTTACCAATTGGACCGCCATGCTTCAACAGCATTAAACAGATACGCACTGCATGTAGAACCTTTGACGTACCGAGTCAGAAACTCAAAAGATGAAACAACCGAACAACAGCCCCTCGATTTAACAATAAACAATAGCTCTCATGGACCAAATGAAGAAGATGATTCAGCTAATGAAGATTCTGAAGAAGAAGTGATAGAAGAACATCAAATAAGAAGAGAAGCATATTTACCAAGAGCGAATAATATTCGACCTCGACCTACAAGGAGCAAACATATGACCCACGACGTTTATTTGTTCAAATCCCTCGAGGCAACACTTTAGAACAATACCATAGAGTACCATAGAACAACACCGTAGAGAGAACTTCATATTCTACGGACCCATTGATTATATTATATACGTTCCCCAAAAGAAAAATAAAAGAAATGCCCAGAGGTTATGAAATCCAGTATTAGGGTTTTATTTGGTATTTTTATATACAAGATGTTTCTAAAGTTCTTTCTCAATACCCAAAAGGCTATAAACAACTCTATGCACCACCAAGAAGGCTAGGACCATAGACCGACCTTAGTCAAGAGACACAATACCTTGAAGTTTCTAGAAAGCATATGTATGTAATGGAATTCAACTCTTATGTCATGATATTCCAAAAACAGCGCTCAGCCCGTATAAGGACAACAATTGAACCACGAATAAACCTAGTGACCAAAGAGTATCCTGTCCGAGAGTTTGTACATTATCTGTTTGAAAACCGCATCATGGGACATAATGGACCGCACATATACACAGGTGTAATTATGGTAATTATGAAAGGTTAACTAGAATCAACCCTCCTCTCGAGGACCCAAATGATGCAAATGAATTACCGGAGAATCACAAAATCAACCAAGATGGTGGAAACTACTCGATCCGCGAAAACAATCAAAGGACCCTACTCGAAAGGATCCCAAGTCCGTGCCAGGACCTAAACACCATCGCAAGTCGCTCGGAGACACCAAATAAGGACCCTGAGCGATCCATTACACGAAGTGATGTAAGAGTACAACGATTGGTTCAAATGAGACCCCAAATAGAAGACCAGAATAATCTTATCCAATTAGATGAGTTAAGGACCCTAACGCCACAACCAAGTTATTTAGATGACCTCAAAGATCTCCAATTATAGAAGGATTACCATCGTTAGTTTTAAGATGTTTTATATATTTTGTATGGACCCAATATATCGAAATTTTCGTAATATGCTTTAAATCATGTGTATTTGAACCCCTGGATCCATAGTTATAAGTTAGTTAACATTCGAGCGTAGTTAGGTATACGTTAGAATAAGATTGAGTGCTAAGTTCATTATAACTTAATTTCGGAATAGGCAGTATCTAGGCAAATTCAAAGAGATAAAAATTACACTAGAACTTAAATACCCACAGTCATTAAATTGTTTTTAGTACTGGTAAGATCGTAGTACATTTACATACCACCCCCAAACAAAATCCTAACTTACTTATAAATTTTCGTATATGATCCTATCCTAAGTTACTTTTTCAAATCCATAACCTCAAAAAAAAGAAAACCCTATATTTTCAACACAACCACATCCTTAATTGCATTACAACTAGCATTAGGACAGCAATAATGCTGAGTTGGGGAGATCCAAAGGACAAACATCACCATCTAACATTCACTTGTAGGAACACCGATAGCAAATATATTGCTGGTAATCATCCTATAACGTAGACTAAAGACTCCCAGAAAGACCAATCAAAAGCACGATGTCAATAATACGAATGTGGCAGAAAGCTGAAAAAAAACACCAAACTTTCAGTCAAAGGAATATATATATATACACACACACACAATTCCTAAATTATTTCCTAATATAGAAAAGACCCAGATATACCCATAATCATCGGATACAGCCACAACCATCCAGATTGAAGAAAAATTGCTCTTCTATAAGCAGATAATATTGCGTATTCGATAAGCTAAATCATTTGTTTTATTAGTTGTAAACTAGATTAGTAAGGCGCGAATTTACCGAGGTCGGTAAATGTTTTTGGGGTGTACTCTGGTGGTTGAGGTTCAAAATATCGATCATTTTTATAATTTATTTTGAAAGTACAATATTTGGAGAATATAGTGTAGAAATTGCTGTAATATGCCGTAGAAACTGCCGGGTGACAGCTGCAACGGTCGGTCCCCTCTATTGTTGTTGTATAACGTTTATACCTGCGTATAGTAGCTGAAAAGTTTGTGTATACTTAAATTTATACCTGTATGTATGTATATTATATTTCGTAGCACAGGTATTACACGTTTTGGAGTAAACCGGCAGTAGAAGTTTATAAGTCAGTGCGTAAACATCGAGCGAAAATGGATCGAAGAGGATCGAAGCGCAAAACTAGAAGTTCTGGGCAAGCTGCTGTATCGAGAAAATTTCGAAGTAATCAGCATACTGCTGAAAAAGACACTGAGTTTGTTAGCACTTCTGCTGATAAAATAAAAAATTAAAGAGACTTCGATGTGGCTTTGAGTGAAACTGCTACTTATGTACTACTAAATTTCACTAGTATTCACAGCATTACAATCCGCGATAAAGTGAAAGTTGTGTAATGGTGATATCCAGTTTTTGAAAAAATCAGTGCAAGGATTGGGATTCAAACTGTGTTTGAAGTGCTCGTGGCAAGAATTTTTAATTAACTCTTGCCCGATGATCAGAAATGCGTACGAAGTAAACAGACGCTTTACTTTTGCTATGCGGCTACTCGATGTCGGTTTAGATGGCATAAATGTGTTTTGCTCATTCATGGATTTAGGCTCCGGCTTTAGTAAAAGTGGTTATTATTATATAATTGACCAAATATATATTACTGTAAAGGCCGTAGTTGAAACTGTGTTCTAAAAGCAGTGAAAGAAGAAAAAGAAAAAAATGCGACAAACGGTCATCCGTAAGATGAGATCACAGTTTCTGGCGATGGTTCGTGGGCGAAGCGTGGATTCACATCACTTTTGGGCATCGTCTCTTTGATTGAAAAGTTTACGAATATAATCGTGCATGTTATAGTAAAATTAAAAGTGTGTAAAGCATGTGCAAAGTGGGTAGGCAAATAAGAAATGAACGAGTATTTGGAGTGGTACAAAGATCGTGCGAAAGAATGTACGGAAAATCACGAAAGAAGTTCGGAAAAAATGGAAGTCGATGGTGTGATCGAAATGTTTCAGCGATCTGTGAAGTGGTTTGACGTAAAGTATAAGAAAAATATCGGAGATGGCGATTCTAAGACGTTAAAAATTTATTGGAAGTTGATGTTTACAAAAATACGCAAAACAATAATGAAAGCTTCAACCACTGCGTATGGAATTTTGCTCCGAAGCATATTTTAGTCGGACAGAAGACATTGGAAAAAGCTATATGGATAGCTGCATGCATTTTCAATGAAAGATTTATACCAGTGTTGAAAATTATGGAGGCCATGTCGAAATCGGACCGCGCGCCATTGCCTACGCCGAACTGTACAATGCTCACCGGATAGACACAGCTGAGAAAGCAATTTCTAAGGCTTCTAATGCGGGCAGGATCAGCCGTAGAGCAGAAAAAGTTGCTGAAAATGATGCTAATGAAGAAATCGAAGGATTGTTGTATGCACCAGGGATAGATGATGAAGAGAGATGATGAATGTAAGTATAAATTTTTTATATAACCAATTGGGCTGAAATTTGGATATGTTATTCTACATATCAATGGTTCTCGCAGGTAGCAGAGTTGTTTATTTTCAATAAAAATTTTCTACTTTTTACCACAATTTTCAAAGAAAAAAAAACGCGATTTTAAAATTTTTTTTTCACAAGTCCGTCATTTCTTTTTTTTTTTAATAAAAATGTCTAAATTGGCTACGTGCGATAACAACAAGCTTATAGAATAATAATCCATTCGAACTTTTTGTTTCAGATTACTTGGACTGACGCTACCGCCTGGGCCAGTCACATACCTTTTTTTAGGTGGCCACTTTGGCCGTAATAAGCACTACCTAAATATTATAAAATGAACTTAAATTTTTTTTCTGAAGTTAAAGATGTCAATAATAACATACAAAATATTTGATATGATTGGATTTTATTTTGTTGTAAAAAAAATTCCTGAAATACCCTTGTAAAAAGTGCAAAACCTCCAGACTACACCCTTAGGGGGGGGGGGGGGAGGATGTTAAGTGACGAATGTTTTAGAACTTTTAAAGTTAATTCTCGTTTAATATTTCTTTAATTCAAGTAATAAGTCTAGAATTTTCGCACTGAATATTAGCAAGAGAAAGACAGAAAGTCCTGTCTACTATGCAGTTTTCATGCACCGAGCAGACACGTAAACGCTTACCTATCCCAATAATGAGTGCGACACGAGGCGAGGATAGGCCTCGCACCATTAGCAGAGAGGTAAGTGCGTCGTGGCGAACGGGCGTGCGTCGGGCCTGCTGCAGTGTTTAGCAGTCTATCTGAAATAAGCATAGTGGTCGGTCCGCTGACGCGAGAGCAATTCTAAAGAAAAATCATTAATAGTTTATCATTGTGAAACCATAAGTGTATTCAGAAATATAGAGGAATTGATGAGCTAATAAGATTAGCTGAAAAATATTTAAGGGACCAAACGATAGAAAAAGTATAATCCTATTCAGAGACATATATATTGCATATAAAAGCAAGGTAAGTGGTAATTTTTATTCAAAGGAAATCAATCAATTTTCTTTCTGGATAAGCATCTTTATAATTCTCGCAAAGAAACGAGCCCGAATGGGACGAGAGAGAATAGACCATAAAATAAATAGTGTAAGATTACATTTTTCTGCAACAGCCTAACCATAAACCAGGTAGACTTCTTGGAATTTTCACTCGAAACTATCGCAAGACTCTTAGATTCAAGTTTTGTCATCGAAACATCCGGTGGACTCGCGAAACTCAAATTCCCAGTTTGTCTGACAGACCGCTAAGACTTTCGAGGCAATTGCGAGCCATTTCCAGATTTCACTTTCACGACACTGCTTTGCAAAACTATTTTTCTCTCTAGCAATTTTTAGAATTTTACTATTTTTACATATTCACAACTTTAACAATTTTTACAGTTTCAATAATTTTTACAATGTTTTAGGAATTTAAAATTTTGGCATCATTGAAATCTGCGATTTCGTGAGTTTTATGTGATTGCACAATTTTTCTGATTTTACTCGTTTTGCAATCTTGCAACTTTAACAATTGTAAGTCTTACAATTTTAAAGTTTTTAAATTATGTATTTGCAATTATAGAATATTTATAGAATCTTCATAGAACTGCGAGTTCAATTTATCATAAAAATTGTTAATATTTATTTTATAGTTTGACTATTGAATTAAAAGTGTATGAAGATTTGAAAATAGTAGTGAATTTTAAAATTGTAATAATTTCATATTCTTGAATTTTTCGCAATATTAAATTATTATAATTTTAAAACTCTTGCTGCTGAGATTTTTACAATCTTGATAACTTTAGCCACCTGGAAATTCATACAAATTTAGAAACCACTACTTTTTTTAAAACAAATAGTACATTATGTTTTCAAAATTTCGTTTACCGCAATCATTTCCTTCCCTTTCAAAAAAATCGCTGAAAAAACGCATTTTTTCGGCTCTTAAAGCAGACTCCCCCCTTAAGTAAATTTAATAACTTTGAAATCTTAACACATTTTTAATACAATAGTCAAACTACCAAATAAGTAGTAACAATTTTTAAGAGAAATTGAACTTGCAACCTTCAAAACAGTCATCGCCATTCAATTTCTGCAAATACTAAATATAATAAACGGAAAATTAGGAAAATAAGAAATCAATACATTTTTGGAGGATTTGCACTTGAATTTAAAACTTTTTGAACTTGGAACAGTCTAAAAATTAAACTTTTTCAATTTAAAACTTTTTGAACTTGAAATTATTTTAATTGAAACCTTTTTAACTTGAAACTCTTTGAATTTATAACTTTCGTCTTCTGTAGATAAACTTGAACATTTTAAACTTAAACTTTTTGCACTTAAATCATTTAAAACTTGAATCCATTCTAACGTGGAACTCGTTCAGCTTAAAAATTTTTGAACTTGAAACCTATCTAGCTGGGAACTCTTTGAACTTTTTGACCTTGGACCTTTTAAACTTGAAACTGTATGAACTTGAAATTTGTTGAACATGAAACTTTATGAACTTGAAATTTATTGAACTTGAAACCTTGTTAACTTTAAACTCTTTGAACTTAAAACTTTTTGAATTTGAAACTCTTTGGTCTTGGAACTTTTACGCATTTGTTAAGAATTCAATTTCAACAAGCACTAAACACTGTGTACCCACAATTAAACTAAAAATCAACGTTTATAAAATAAGAATAATTTGAATCAACTCTGCAGTTTAATTGTAAACATCTTAGTAACCTTTGATGTGTTTTCTTTACAGGCTAAATATTTTTATAACTTAAAAATAATTTCATAAGTATATTAAATTATCTTATAACTTTATAACTTTACTATTATAATTTTTATTTTTGCATTTCAAATAATAATTTTCAACTTCGATTTTTGGAAAATACTTGTATATCTGCAATTCAATCCAGTAAAAAAAGTTTTTTCTTTATATTTTTATACTAATTCTTAACCGGTTTTCTTAATAATGAAAGAGGTTTCACAAGAATAATTTACTTCTTTAAGCCGTTTTTATTTTTTTTGTTGGTATTTAAGTTTTTATCTAAAATTTAAGTATTTTCAACATATTCGTAACAAAAAAGTTTAATAATTACGCTCTAAGCAAGGCTAAACGTGAGTAAATTTCAAAATCCAAAGTCGTGGATAAATAAAAAATTATCCCATGAACAGAAAAGGAATGATAAATAATTACGAATTAACTATAATTTGATTGTTACTACTATTTAACTTTAAAGTCATTTTTCTCAATTCTTTATTTTCATAACTTTCAGTTGCATTTGGCGCACCAGATTTTTTTATTATGTTTCAACTGCATGGTAATCTACTTCTTAAATACATTTTTTATAAAGCTATGTTGAGATCTGTTGTTAATAGTTTAAATATAAATTTTGGCTTTGCAATTTTAATAATATAATACATGATTTCTGTGGACATAAAAAATTTAAAATTTAATTTAGCTATAGAATTTTTTTAGAACCAAAAATAATTTAATATTGCAATATAGATTTTTAAGTTTTACTTCAAAGAATACATAAATTCAAGCTGATCAAAATTCACCAATGCCAGTTGCGTAAAAGGATAATTAAAATAATGTCCTTTTTGAAGGTTTTCTGGCTGCACTGATATTTTAGTGGTGGTTTAGGGGGATTCTAACGAAAGCAAATATGTTCTTTTTACGTATTATTATAAACAGAAAAAGAAAAAATATATTTGTTAATGCTTTACAGATTTTGGGCTTTTCTGTAGCTTCTTCCCTTAATAACTCGAGTTCATCATTGTGAGATTCATATTATATCCTGAAATTAAGCATATAATTCAAACAATTTTTAAATCATTTTGCGCTGGCAAATTCAATTTTTCAATTACTCAAAATATCTTGATCAAAAATTTTTGAAAAGAAGAACGACAAAAAACGCGCTCCAGGACACTTGCCAGATCAGGCCACAATATGCACTTACACCGCACCATCGACTCATGTCATTCACACGGCAATTACGACGTCACCCTTTTTAATCTTTTAGCATTGAACACGGAAATTGATAATGTTCCTGCCAGGTTATCAGAAGTACCAACAGATTGTATACCTGTTGAGACATTTACGACGCAGATATATCACAATCAATTTTCACAGAAGAACGTCCCTAATCGTATGGGAAACTATATTAGTGATCACAAAATAACACAAGTTCAATTAGATAGAAATCAAACTTATAGAAACAATATCTCATAAAATCAGATTATACAATCAAATCATCATCAATTTGATAATAAGAAGAACAGAGCAAGATCAAGAACAAATAATCGTTCAAAACCCTCTTACGTGCGTTATGTCACTACCTGCAATGTTAAATTTTGGTACCTTTCCTACGTTCGCTGCAAACGACGTGGCCATGTAATATCTGAATGCGATAATGTAAGACTAGCTTTTCTCGAAGGATACACCGAGAAAAATCGTAATTAATCTCATTCATTTATCAAACGCGATTTTCCTCAACTTGAAATAATTATCTATGATTTAGAGTGGGCTTTTTTACAAATTCTAACTCTCGAATTTTTAATTATTATTTTTTCTACGGTTTCTTTTGATATATGATAATTTTATTCTCTTTTTGTATTCATGAATTATTAACTTTCACAATTCAGCACTTTTTCATTCTCTGTCATTCTTTATAGCTACGTTCTTTCCCAACTATCGAGATGCTGTAATTTAAAAATTCTATATTGTTAAAATTTTTAATCATTGCAATATTACAAATGCCATCCATTTTTCTAATCATTGATTTCCTGCGATTTGAAAGTTTTAAAGTATTAAAACTTTAGATTATTGCGACCGGGGAAATTTCGAATTATCTTCAAAAATATTAATTTCATATAAAAATAAATGAAAATCTATTCAAATTCATAAGCACAAACACCTCATAAAATCAATACTCTCTGCCTTTCATACATTGAAGCAAGAACAATCTCAATAATAATGTTATAGAATCATTGACCAAAAAAATTACATAAACAATAACAATTCTTAGATCACATATATCACTTATTACTACTGGAAAGCAAATGTATTTAAAAACCTTATAGTGAGAATATGAGCCCTATGTAGATGATTGTCAATCTCTTTCTTGGTGCACTAATTTTATTTATTCACGAAAATAATCATGCCTTTAAAATTGATAACACAATAACTGACATTAAAGTTTTCGTCATTTTATGCATCATATTTTTATGTGAAATTGAATGAACAAATATATATAAATACGCAACGACCAGATTTTTCTAATCAAGTCAAGGAAACTGTTCATGAACCCATACGTTTTCCATGTCAAACGCAACAAAATTTAAACAAAAGAAAATAAAAATATAAAAATAAATTATCGTGTTTGAAAACAATTATATTAAACATATATACTTATATGTAAATTTTCTATATAATTTTTCTCACTTATTTTACAAATGCTTATGACATATTGACACTTCCAGTTTTTTTAATAATCATTCTATCAATCATATACAGTAGAATTTTGTGTCAGTAAATATTTTATAAACTTGGAAATACTTATATTCATTAAAATGATTAACAATACAGAATTATGAAAGTAGCAGCAAATTTTTGTCTACAAGCAATACGTTGTATTAACTAACTCAACATTCCTTATCAATCCGATTTCGAAATGCTCTTGTGACTCGACAACTGTCTCTAGTCTTTCTTTGAGAATATACCTAGAGCTTTTTATTCTTCTGGCTGATTATGGGTGCAAAAACAAAATTCTTTTTCTCAAGAAAACCAAATCAGCTTTACCCTGTTTTAAAAGCGTGGTCTACAAGCGCGTCCTGGAAAATCAATCGAGTCGAGTTCTGTCTACACCCAAAATACAATTAATTAGAGATACACATGAAAAATTTTATCCCTTTATCGGTATAGCAATAGCTGTGTTTGTGCATTGGAAATTTTAATCCCCCAGGGGGTCCCATTTACTAATCTGTTTTAAGCGTGTTATAGGAACATCTACTAGTCACGTCCAACCCAACTTGGAACGTGCTTCCCAATCTGATGTTTCAACAACATGGTCAGACACCGCGCATGCTCGAGCTACCACCGTCTCCACAAGCTTGGCTTAAGGCCATTGAAGCGCCTTAACATCAACAAGGCAATGTCAACCCAATGTCATGCTCAACCAACTCCAGCTGAATTACTACAAAAACGACAACATATTCAAATGATGGAATTTGAATTTCGTTCTAGAACATTAAAAAAGAACATTAATATTTATATATACGTTTAGAAATAAGTTCTTGTTTCTTCTTTTTATAACGTCAATTTTAAATTTTATTATCTTTAATCAGCGTAACTTTGCAGACCGAACAAATGCATTAGCATAATTATTACCTTTCACATCAATAATTCAAATCACTCTTGATAATAATTTTTCTTTACTAAAGCGATAAACACATCCTCAGATATATGTTTATACTGGGTAATAACTACAACGCATCTCTGCGTATCACGTGAGTTTTTACAACAATTCTCATCATATTTTAGACTTATAAAAACCTCCTTTTAAATTTTCAGATATTATAAACAAACCATTCATAAACTTCATAATGATATTGCATGAAAACTCATAGATGCGTAATGTACATGTTGGAATTACAAAAAGAACAAAATAAAAACAAAAAACTATTATATTTATAGCACATAATGCGAATGATCTCTTAGTCAAATATCGAGTCACCGGTGTAGACTATTGACATCCCGTCATCCATAGTACATTTGAGATTCACTACCGTTATTACAATTCATTAACAAAAATTTATTATTGAAACATAAAAGATAAATTAATTTCATCATTATAGGAATGCTAGAAAACATGCAATATATTTTTCAGTATCATAACGTAAATCATAATATTTGTCTTTTTTCTCCTCATTCGTACGTATAATGATAGACATTTTTACAAAAATTTTAAGCAACTTTGATTTGAGAAATCAATTATTTTGTATCCTTTAGAAGCACTTCAACTATGCAGTGCTATACATTAGACAATCATTATTAGATACATCATTAGATAAAAAGTAATCGTGCAGAGCCTAATTTTTCATATTCATAAAAGTGCAAACTTAATAGTTCATCAAACTCTCTTCCCCTTATTTCCTACATGTGATTGCTAAAAGCTACTTATGAATCAAGATAATAGTCATTTCATCAAAATCAATGTGAATCCTCAAAATACCAGCAAATTATTATCCAAATCAATGGAATTTTTGTCAAAAGTTTGTTGTCACATTTTGTCTTCTGGAAGAAACACTCATCCAATTCCGAATTAAAATCCTTGAATATCTTTTTCTACAATTTACCTTAAAAAAAAAGTAAATCAAGTATCGTATTCCAAGTTGAGAAAGATAGCTATTCTTTGAAAAAGACACAGGATACAGCGTAATGAAGACACGTTGCAACATATTGACAAAACATTAAATCGAATAAAAATTCAGGTCAACCTTTTATTAAGTAAATGCCAACCACATGTGAAGTCAACTTTATCACAGAACAAAATGCAAAACTGACTATCCCAAAGACAGTATATCAAAACATCCTTCTCACTCCCTCTTTTCAGCTTAAAATCATATCAGTCATTCAAGAACTCTAAACTCATAGGACAATTTGAGATTTTTAATAAAGCAAAAATAAAAAATAAATTAACAAATACGCAAATATTTCAATAATAACTTGATCAATCACTCTATCTAAACAAAAACATCAGATCATAACAATAACAATAAAGATGAATTAACAGCAATGCATTATACACACGAATAGTCACTCGGCGCAAATCTTCTGCAATATATAATACATTCTTTATTTATTTATTTACATATATAATTTTTTTTTCTTCTCTCTCTTTTCTCAAGATTTTGAAGCGAATTTTAAACATTCTTAGATTAATTTTTACTCTCTCATCGCTCATTAAGTAACAAGCAACTTAAACATTCCTCTCTGCTTTGGAACGCAATGGTATCATTTAGCATCGCCTTTGCACACACTCATGAATACACATATAAACGAACTCTATCAATATCATTTTATATTATCGTCCTGTTAATAGAAAATTATGCATACATGTAATGTAATAAGAATCTACGAATATTCTAAATACACACACACACATATATATATACGCGCCAATCTATTTACCTCCCGGGTGGTGTGGAAAAATAGAAAACCTTCTTAATAACAAAAAATTTCATGATGCTTTGGGGGTTGGCGAGCGGAGCGAGCAGGAGAGTACCCCCTAGTATATATATATATATATATATATATATATATATATATATATATATATATATATATATATATATATATATATATATATATATATATATATATTTGGGGGTTTGGGGTTGGCTTTGGGGGTTGGCGAGCGGAGCGAGCAGGAGAGTACCCCCTAGTATATATATATATATATATATATATATATATATATATATATATATATATATATATATATATACTAGGGGGTACTCTCCTGCTCGCTCCGCTCGCCAACCCCCAAAGCATCATGAAATTTTTTGTTATTAAGATGGTTTTCTATTTTTCCACACCACCCGGGAGGTAAATAGATTGGCGCGTTTTTTTGTTTTGTTAATTAAGCTTCTTTATACATTCAAATTTATGTGTTATTTAAATCATTTATAAATAAATATATGTAACTCATACTTACATTTATTTATATTTAGTTTTAAGTATTGTATTTTTTAACATAAATATTTATTTTAATTTTGTTTTTTATTTGAATGTAATATTGTAAAGCTCTTTTTAATTTGTATGTAATAATCTATATATGTAAATTTAATATTAATGTATATAATTAAAAAAAATAATTCTTTTGAATGTAATAAGAATTTACATTACTTTAATTTTTGTTTTAAATTAACAATATATCTTGTTATATTATATTATGATAAACTTAAAAATTTCACTCATATAAATCTAATTAATAGAAATAAGTAAATGCGGAGAGCATGAGGAGGGCTGGGAGGAGGGCTATGAGGCGGATACAAAGAGGAGGGGCGAGGAGGAGCGAGGAGGGCAAAAAATAAGATCAAAATAACGTATTTTTTGAAACGATATTACCTTGTTTTGAGGAGGAGAATGAGGAGGGCAAAATGAGGGGCGAGAAGGGGCGAGGAAAGGCGAGGAGGGCGTAAATCTTATAAGATTTACAAACAATTATATAATATAGGAAGATATATATATGGGTCAATCCATGCCAAAACGCACACGGCTCTGCCCAAAAATGGTAAAGACTTAGAAAAACTTGTATAGGGTCAAAATTTAGGGTTTTTTATGTAGAATCAATAGCTATGTGACGCTTTTCAAAATTTTCAAAATGTCGGTCCCAAAAACCCGATTTTCTGACCAGTTTTCCGAAAATTTTCCGATTAATCGTTCATAAAAATATAGATAAAAGACGAAAATTGTGAGTAAAGGTCATTTTATATGTTTTCGGGTACGGTGAATCCGAATCCGCTGACCGTTTAACCTTATCACTGCAGGATTTGCTCTAACCTAAAAAAATACCTCAAAAACGCTCAAACAGGCATGATTATGGCCAGATAAAGGTTCGTGACGATGCATTTGTTCATTTCAAGGGTCGCGTATTTCAAATCCAATGTCCGTTCAGCTCGTTCAGTCCAAAATTTGCCCCTAGCCTCAAAATATTTTTCAAAAACGCTCAAATAGGCATGATTACGGCCAGATTAAGGATCATGACCATAAATTTATACGTTTTCGAGATCGCTGATTTTAAGTCTAAGGTCCGTTTCTTTTCGAACAGATCGCTATTGCAATCCATTCAAATTGGTAGCTCACATAGGCAAATCATTACGACCACTACCAGCTAGGCTTTGCAGACATTTCGGGCTTGCTTCTGCAGAGAATATGATTTGCAGTAGATGTAGGAAAATATCATATACTAGTAATGATACTCATAATGAAGACGTGAACCACAATTCCAACAATGATGATACTCATGATGAAAACGTGAATGACAATTTGAACAATACTTCTGTATCTAACAGTGCAAATGAAGATAGCCTAGAGAAGAATATGCAATTAGATCTTGACAGTTCGACTTCTTCAAATGCTGAGGAAAACCTCCATGAAATCATCGAAGGTTTAAGAGAAAAATTTTCATCGTTGTCAGAGCACGATCCCGACAGGATAGCTAATCTAACCATACTGCCATCAAAATGGTCAATAGAGAAGATTTCTTCTCTATTCAATACTACGACTTACTCCATTAGAAAAGCTAAAGAATTAAAAGCCACGAATGGCTCTTTTTCTAGACCACCCCCAAAAATAGGTAAATCGCAGCCACAAACTACAGTTAATAGAGTGAAACAATTCTATGAATGTGATTCTAACAGCAGAATTCTCCCAGGATATAGAAATAAAAAATCTGTTGAGATTGATGGAGAAAAAGTTCTCAAACAGAAGAGACTGACATTGTTTAGCTTAAAAGAATTATATTTCAAATTCTGTGGAGAGCATCCAGATACTACTATAGGTCTTTCAAAGTTTTGCCAATTACGACCTCAAAATTGTGTTTTACCCGGAAGTAATGGTACTCATATTGTTTGCGTATGTGTGATTCATGAGAATGTCAAGCTTTTGCTCGATGCCATCAATTTATCTGACCTGATGGCTAAATCGGAATTCCCATTAAAAAACTATATCGATTGTCTTAATCTCATGGTATGTCGTAACTCAAATAGAGAATGTTTTCTTAACGAATTCAAAAACTGCCCTAATTACGATAAGCTCAGATCCCAGCTTGAATCAGGTTTGGAAAAAGCAGACGTAAAGGATATAACTTTTAGCTCTTGACATTCGACAGATAGAACAGCTATGATTACATCAAACACAACTACTGAAAATTTCCTCGAACTTCTTGGTCATCGGTTAAAATCATTAAAACCTCATGATTATATTAACAAACAACAATCAAAATATTTTAAGCAATTGAAGGGTAGCTTAAAGCCAGAAGAAATTCTTGTGCTACCAGATTATTCAGAGAATTTTGCTTTCGTTGTTCAAAAAGCAGCTCAAGCTTTTCACTATAATAATAATCAAGCCACAGTATATACTGTAGTATATTATTATCGAGATGAAGGTGAATTAAAACATGGAAATATAATCGTGATTTCTGAATCAAATACTCATGACTCTACAGCGGTGTATGTGTGTAATTCGATGATAATTGATTACCTAAAGAAACAACACAAAGTTACAAAGATTATCTACTTTTCTGATGGAGCAAAACAACATTTTAAAAATCGATTTAATATCCAAATTTTATGTATTCATGAAAATGATTTTGGTATCAAAGCAGAATGGCATTTTTGCGCGACGGCTCACGGAAAAGGCCCACATGATGGCCTTGGTGCAACTCTTAAAATAGAAGCTAGGAACGCAAGCATCCAAGCATCAGCAATCAACAGCATTTTAATAGCTAAGCAGCGTTATGAGTGGGCATGTCATTCAATAAAAAATATAAAGTTCTTTTATTATTCAAAAGTAACACATAGCAACACTCAAAGAAGATTAAAAAGACGATTTGACGAGGCTCCTTCTGTCCCACAAATTTCAAGCAATCACTGTTTTATTACACTACGAAACAAGAGTATTATTATCAGAAATTTTTCAAGTGATAAAAAGGAAGTTGTTGTAGAGATTTAAAGTATAACAGTCTATTTCTGGCCATGAACCTGCCCATTTGAGCGTTTGTCAGGTATTTTTTGAGGTTAAAAAAATGTATAAAAATATGGTCACGATTCTTCATCTGGGCGTCATCATGCCCGCTGAGCATTTTTGAAGTACTTTTTGAGGTTAGCGACAAATTTTGGGCTTGTCGGGCTAAACGGACCTTAGACTTAAAATCAGCGATCTCGAAAACGTATAAATTTATGGCCACGATCCTTAATCTGGCCGTAATCATGCCTATTAGAGCGTTTTTGAAAAATATTTTGAAGCTAGGGGCAAATTTTGGACTGAACGAGCTGAACGGACGTTGGATTTGAAATACGCGACCCTTGAAACGAACAAATGTATCGTCACGAACCTTTATCTAGCCATAATCATGCCTGTTTGAGCGTTTTTGAGGTATTTTTTTAGGTTAGAGCAAATCCTGCAGTGATAAGGTTAAACGGTCAGCGGATTCGGATTCAGCGTACCCGAAAACATATAAAATGACCTTTACTCACAATTTTTGTCTTTTATCTATATTTTTATGAACGATTAATCGGAAAATTTTCGGAAAACTGGTCAGAAAATCGGGTTTTTGGAACCGCCATTTTGAAAATTTTGAAAAGCGCCACATAGCTATTGATTCTACATAAAAAACCCTAAATTTTGACCCTATACAAGTTTTTCTAAGTCTTTACCATTTCTGGGCTATATATATATATATGGTGGAAATTCTAATTGAACAGAAGCAGGTAGTGTTACGGATGCTGGTGCGAAATCGTCGGCTACCAATGTAGCTCCGGTTCCGAATACCACAAACCAGGATTGACTAGGTCGGAAATGCGCGAGAGAGAAAGAACGTGGGGAGTTAAGAGCGGGATTCCTGTATGTAATTTCACTCTTCAAGCATATAGGGATATTCCGTGAATTTCTGTCGACTGCTCGTCCTTTCTATCACCCTTTCGGCGTGGCTGAGTCGCGTTTTGCGCATAAGGTCGACGACGTGTTAGCTCAGATCGATGGGTACTCGGTCTTGAAGCAAGACAGGAACAAGGAAGGAGATGGTGTGGCCTGTATATCTAAAATGCTTATAAAGCAACAGTACTGTGCTCTTCGTCAACGAAGACTAATGAAAACCCAGGTATCCTGGAGTATTTAATGTGTAAGGTCAAACAGGGCTCCATGCCTCAGATCTTTGTAACCGTGATTTACAGAATCGTAATGAGCAATCTGAATGCGAACATGTTCTCGGCCTCTCAGGATGCGGATTTTATTAGAGCACTTGCTTGTAAACTGAACCTCAAATTATTGAAACATGGCACGACCCACCACGTTGGGGATCCTCACACCTGGATTGATGTAATTCTTACTAAAGATAACAATGTAGTGCTGAATGCAAACAAATTGATGGCGACCTTTCCCAACAAGCAGGATATCATTGATGTTGAGATTAACTTTCAGGCTGTAAAGCCACCTACTCTCAACAGCTTTATGTAGATGGACTTTAAGTCGATTAAACAAGGAGAGCTCCTGTCTCTTCTTGCTTCCTGTGTTTGGTCGTCTATCAATTATTCAGAGAGTGGTGCAGACATTGGAATAGAACATCTTAATCAAGACATCATGAATGTCAAAGCAATTAAAAGATGGTTTCCTCCATGGGTTGACGCTAATCTCAAAGATCTGTATAATTTGCATAATGCTGCCCATCGATGATACAAGCGCACTTGAGGTAATTATTGATGGGGGAATATCAGTCTGTCGCTGCAGAGACTGAACAACATACTACACAAGCGCGAGAAACGTTCATCCATAACAGAAATTTTGATGCTCTTGAGAGTAGTACAAATATCTGGAGAGAACTTCGAAGCCTTGGACTTCTGCTAAAAGCTAATGAAGAGCTACACGGCCTTACTCCGGACGAGTTGAATACTCACATTGCTGGTGTAGCACGCCTCTGGAATTCACTCCCCCAAAACATTCGAACTTTGCCTTCGCTCTGGAAGTTTAAATCAGCGATGCAAAAATATTGTACTTATCCCTCAATTCGTACAACAATGTTACTGATAAATGTATTTAATGTACGTATTGTTTTTGTATCTAGTCTGCGTTATCGTTGTTATTGACGCGATAGAATAAGTCATGCGTAATGTGTAATACACGCACGTATATATTAGGGTGGATCAAAAATTTTCGAGGTCGCTAATTGATCCTAAATGTCAAGATCAACGTTTTTCTCACTAATTGATTTTTTAAGGACAGACAAAATTTTTTTAATTTATAAATGAAGTACTTACCTTTTCTACATATCATTCAGAATGTAAACACATTTTTGAGAAAAATTTCTAGTTTATTTATATGGTTTTATAATTACTTATACTTTAAAAATTTCTCATCTGCCAAAACGTGATTTTCAATTCTGTTTAACAATATGGCATCCCTCATCCCACCAAACATTAATATTTTCTAAGTAAACAAAGTTTAAATGATTCTCTTTATAGTACAGTTTATGTTACATATTTTTTCGAATTTTTAGAAGTGCATTTAAACGGTTGATGGGCAACCTGAAATTGCGATATAACTGTTTTTATTAAAATTTTAAATACTACCTTTATGAATACTGATTCTTAATAAACTATACTTTTGAGTAACAAGACATGTTAAAATAATTGAATATTAAACCTTAAACCTATATATCATAGGGACAAACGTATTTTGTTATAAATAAACATGTAAATAATATTATTATATACATTATACAATTTCAAGCCAGCCAACCGAGAGGTAGTAATATTTGTTAGATATATTTGTTAAAATATGATATAATTTGAATAATTACGTTAAAATAAATGAGACTACAGCAACATAACAAGAATTATTGTATTTGAAAAAAAACTCACCTTGAATGAACTTGAACTCACCTATGAATATGTACGGGAGGGAGTATTGAGAGGACGTACCTACACATATGTGTGTGCGCTACAGTTATGTATATATAGATATAGTTGGATTCTCTCTATCCCCTTTCATCAAGTTAAGTTCATGCGGCTTGCGAGTGCCGCCGCGTGCTTCTAGTTGTCACTATTCTTTGTACAAGATAACGACAGATAGAAGAAAGCGACCGAATAAACGATTTACTTTTCTACTGAAATAAGCTATGTTGTCTTCCATTTCGGCCCTTCTCCTTGCTGCTGTTCCAATGGATCCTCAACAGGTTATGGACCCAGCGGGAGGAGCTGATGCTGCACCGAACACAGAGAGAAGTAAAACATCGACGGAGAAAATGCCGGAGAAAGTTAAGTGAGAGACAGTGAAATTTTAAAAGGTAGAGACAGCAGGTAACCGTTCGAAAAGTAACGAGAGATTAGGCGAACAAAAATTTTGAAAGTCGGAAACTTTCTTAAAATTTGCAATCGCATTTTATAGGGTCATACAAACATTGGAGTTCGATTTATCCGAAAGCCGAGAAACGGATGCGTTTCTTAATGTCGTGGCGTATAAGCACGCGCAACAGGTTCGAGCATGCACGTGGGTATTTGTGCGCGGGAAAAGGAAACAACCGGCAAAATGGCGGCGCTACTTACCTAGTGCGCGTAAGAACGAGAGAGAGAGAGAGAGAGAGAGACAGAGAGAGAGAAAGACGTCGCCGCGGCTGAGCTCTCGCGTGAAGGCGAGAGACAGAGCGAGAGAGAAAGAGAGAGAGAGAGAGAGAGAGAGAGAGAGAGAAAGAAAGACGTCGCGCTGAGCGAGCTCTCACGTAAATGCGAGAGATAAATAGATAGATGGATAGATATACGATTTATTTTGTCATTTGGCAAAAATACATTACATAAATTGTTATTTTGTCTTTACATTAAAATCTTTGATCACTATCACAGGTCGTCAGTATATAAATATAATTGTTGCACAATTTGTCATTATCTAATATATCACAGTATGTCTATATCACAGTTTCATAACAATTCCTGGAGGTTCACTCATTCTTGCATACCCGTACATCCATCACGTCACAATTTAAAAACAATTACAATTAAGCAGAACCGTACACTCATCACACACGCAGATAAACTACTACCTCACTTAGACTATTGCTCAGTGGTTCTTCTTGACGTATCAGGGGAGCTCCAGACACGACTACAACGTCTACAGAATGCATGTGTGAGATACATATGTGGTGTTAGGCGTGATGAGCATATCACCGCCTACAGGAAAAAACTGGACTGGTTAGATCTGAAGGTGAGGAGGGAGTGTTTTATGGGGCTGCTGCTTTGCAAAGCGGTTATCATGCGGCAGCCACCATATCTTACTGCCCTCTTTGAAAAAAACCAGGCCAGGACTTCAAGGGGTGGTACGAAAGAGCTCTCGGTTCCGGGGTCGCGCACCGATAAGGGCCTATTCTCGTTTAGAGTTCAAGGTGCGCACCTCTGGAATTTGCTCCCAAGCAGTGTGAGGTGCCTGCCATCTTTTTGTAAATTTAAAACGGCGTTTAGCAGGCACCTTAAACAATTACATGGTGACGGGAATACATAGAGGTGAACTTTTCGAGAATCGGTTTATACAGTATTTTGTTCATCTCTGTGTATTCCCAATCTGACTCGGATATTTATTTGGGTTATTTATTTATTTGAATTATTTATTTATTTAATTTATTTATTTATTTAAATTTATTTATTTATTTATTTAATTTAATTATTTATCTAACTTATTTATTTATTTGATTTAGTTATTTATTAATTTATTTATTTATTAAATATGTTAAGTGTTAAGTGTGAATGTATTTATTAGAGTGAATTGTAAAAGTGTCATATGAATGAGTGTGTTTTTAAATTTTCGACGTGATAGTTATACGTAAAAATGTAGTAAAGTATGTGTATGTATTCTTTTTATTTGTATCCTAATATGTTATCTCTATTTTATTTATTTTATTCTATGTATTTTGACGAAGCGTGTTCTGTGATATGCCATCTGACTATGACTAGTTCATTATATTTAGATTTTATAAACTGCCGAACTGTTACAGCGAATAATGTTATTTATTACATAAGAAATGAAATAAGTGAATGTTAAATGTAAGATAACAAATATATAATACTGACTGATATTTTAATTATTATAACTATACATGTACATGCAATTGTAAGAATCTCGACGGCACTGAAACAAAGAATAAGTACGGAAGGATCTCACCAAGTAATTTTTCGAGGCAAAATTACAAACTTCTTGAATCTGAAGGTCGAGCGCTTTGTGAGCAAATAACTGCCGACCAAGCAGTACTCACGTTACTGACTATCTCACAGAGAATCCTCATGCTAATCAGACTCGCTCCTTCTTTTTCCACGCGGAAAGCTAGGTTTCTAGGTAATGAAATTGCGTGACACGACTGTCTGCGGTGACGGCTCCGGACGGAATGGGCAGGGCAGAAGGACTCGAGTCCGCTCCTCGTGGCGTCCTTATACCCTAGCTCCTTCTATTCTGCCTTACTCGATCTTTTCTCCTTTTCTAACACCTGTGGGCATAGGCCCTAAACTAGATTTTTACTAGAGTAGTGACCGGAGGTTAGTTACTGCTCTAGTTTTACCCGTCGTGCAGTTCGCCCAGGGGACGCGCGTAATTCAAAATATTAATATCGCCCTCTATACTGCACGCTTCTCCGATACTCATCCCATTACTCGATATTTCTTACATGCGGACGGACGGAGCGCGACGCGTTCATTGTAAACGCGCCTTGCTCCCTTCTCCGTGCGCGCGCCTCTCTTCTCATCTTATTTGAGGCTTCGTCCTCCGTCTCTCTCTTGTCGCTCGGCTCTCTCTCTACTCTCCCCGCTCGATCCCATGCGCATGACACGCGCCCGCCTCCTCATCATCTGCTCCCGTCGTCGTCCTTACGGATGACGCCGTTGAGCCTCCTAGCGCTCCGATCGCTCTCTCTCCCGGGTGTCCGCGTACGCGAGAGTGTATGTGTGTGTGTGTGAGTACGTTTTCTTCTGCTGCCACCGTACTGCCGCTGCTGTGTTGCTGCTGCTGTGCTCCTGCTGTTGCCTCGGCCCCGCGGCTCGCGGCCGCTCGTGTCGTCTCCTGTTTCTCTATTTCTAGGACGGCTGTTCCTGAAACAAATGAAGGCCTCGACCTCTTCTCCGTAGTCGCCGCTTCTGTGTGCTGCTCAGCTTGTCTGGAGGTGTCGGCTACATCGGCTGCTGTTTTTGTGGTGTGTCTGTGCTCGTGGTGTGTTTGTGTGGTGTTGCACCGTCGATCTCCCCCGTGAAACATAAAAGATATTCGCGGTTTATTAATTAAATGAAAACTTTAGCAATTTAAAATAGCGTGCGTTCGGTGGTTTGGTGCGTGCGTGATTCCGTCCGGAGTTTGTTTATTTAATAATCTACCCCAATACTAACCCTACCTGCCCAATATAACCTTACCTTACTTCTCTGTTTACTTTTTTTCATTGTGGCATTTTACATGCCACAATGTTATGATCAAATCCAGAAATGATCGCCTTTGTCTTGCCGACATTGAGGTGCAGGCCAGCTGACGTTGCCCAGTTCGACACTGCTCGTGCTACAGCCGACATGCGACAGATACCATCACAAAGACCTTTCAGGGTCACTTGTGTGTAGGTTTGCAGGTCGTCCGCGTAAAGTATGTGTTCTACACCATCTAAGTCTAGTGCGTCTTGGAAGTCGTTTATGTATAGGCTGAAAAGCAGGGGTCCCAGGACTGAGCCCTGTGGAACGCCAAGATTGGTGGTTAGCCAACCTGAATCCCCGTTTGTGTTTGTGACGACTTTCTGTCGTCTCCCCATAATATATGATTTAAGCCACAGGAGAACATTCCTGGAGAATCCCATGCGCATCAGATTACGCAGCAGTTTAGTGTGTGAGATGGTGTCGAATGCTTTGCTAAAATCAAACATCAACAAAATAGTCAATAGTTTTTTGTTGTTGTTAATGCCTGATCTTATGTCTTCCGTCAGTATTAGTAGTGCTGTCTGTGTACTGTGATTCTGTCGAAAACCAGTCTGCATCGGGTCCAAAGTATTATTCTCTCGTAAAAAGTCAGTTATTTGGTCGTGTACTATTTTTTCCAGGACCTTAGAAACGAAACTCAGTAGGGCAATTGGTCGGAAATCTGACACCGTAGATGGGACAGGCTTCTTCTTCAAAGGCACCAACTGAGCTCCCTTCCAAGTTCCCGGAAAAATGCCACTGGACAGAGAGGAGTTAAAGATCTTAACAATATGATCTCCCACAAACGGAAGAGCCTTAGCCACTATACTTTGGGGAATGCCGTCTTTCCCACTGGCCTGTGATGAGAAGTGGGCAACAGCCAGGACCACGTCCGAGAAGCTGACCTCTCGGAATACAAAGCCGTCATCATTGGCAGTGGTCAGGACGTTGTCAAGTTCTTCATCACCCTCATTTTGGGAGATCGACACCCTTGCAAAGTGGGCACTGAGCTCTTCCGGTGAGAAACCATGAAGCTCCTCTCTTGTCTTTGGCAGAAGGCCCAGAGCCTTGAGCTCTTTCCAGATATCTTTCTTATTATCAATCGCTTCAAAAATTCTATTTTGTAAAAATCTTTCCTTTGTTTCCTTCGTTCGTAATTCAGCTTCAGCTGCAAGGCTCTGAGACTCCCGCCACAGTCTGTCGTCTTTGGTCCGCGCATAGCGTCGTCGTACGGAGTCACGTTTTTTGTATAGATGCATTAGTTCAGCATCACCCCAAGGTGGATTCGTTTTCTTTTTCGGTGTGAATTCTTTTAACGGCGCAATTTTATCTATCACAGCCATGAGGTTGACACTGAGGCACTCTAATTGACTGTCAACACCCGCCGCGGGACCATCGATTTGCGACCAAACACAGTCAGCTAGGTGAGACAGGAGGTCGTCTTGCTGGATCGATTTAAAATCCCTGTAGCTGAAAGATTCAGCCACAGGGGATGCAACAGTTTCGACCCCAATCTCGACCTCTATGATGTTATGATGACTGGGAAAAGGCGTCGGCCGATTGTCCCTGCTCAGTACAACGTCATTATTATCTGTCAAGATCACATCAATCCACGTGTGAGAATCTGTGAGATGATGAGTCGCACCATGATCAACTATTTGAAGGTTAAGCTTATCAGCCAACCGCCTAACAAATTTTGCATCGGCTGACGTTTCGAGTTTGTTCGCATTCAGATCTCCCATAATAATTTTGTGAATAAAGTCTTGCGTATGTGTCGTTAGTTTGTCTGTTAAGTCAGAGCCCCGTAAAAACGGTACGTGTGGTGGTCTGTATATTAAAGTAACAAAGACGGGGGGAAGGTTGCCCTGATGAACACTGCACATTAAATATTCAGGTATAAATAGCCTGCCCTCCTGTGTTGTTCGAGAGCTGCATAGTAAATTGGCCTTGAAAGTGTTATGAATATACAGGACCAGCCCGCCCCCTAGTTTGTTGCGATAAAGTCTAAGTAGTGAGTAGTCGTCGATCTGAATGAGATCACTCCCAACATCAGGGTCAAGGTGCGACTCAGCAACCCCAAAGAGATGGTACGGAGGACGAGCTGAAAGGTGTTGATTAATCATGCCAATGTACCCATCAGAGAGGTGACATTGACAAAACCTGCCCTCAGTCCTTTACAGTGAACCCCCCCCCCCCCAGCAGTGTCTGCGGATAGTCAATTTTTTGCAGCAGTTGACGGAATAACATTTTTATCAATTACGCTTTCTTTATCAACGTTTTTTGTTATATTATCTACGGTTTGTGATGGTTGATTAATGGCATATGATGCCACTATTGTCTGTAAATCAACCGCAGATGAAAATTCATGAGAGACGTCGCCATCGCGCCTCTTCACCAGGAAACGGTCCCCTCTATGCCAAACATATTTAAAATTAAGTCTCATCGCAAAGGCCTTGAGACTTCTATATTTAATAAAACATTCTTTTGTTAATAATTCATTTATAAAAATTTTCCCATTGATAATCCCATCCCTTGTGTCCTGGTCAAGAGCTGCGATGTCGACATCTCTAGCATGAAAGTCAGTGATTAGCTTTTTGGCTCGCATTATTTTCTCGCCTAATGCACTGCTGGAAAGGGTAACAACCCATGGTGACCGTGTACGTTCGCTATTTATATCTGCTGATGCCGCAGCTGTCGGTTCCTCTGACTGAAGCAGGCGTGTGTCTATTATATCTGTTTTTCGTGTTGATGGAAGGACATGGGCACAGTATCGCGTGTGCAACGTCCACACGCTTAGAGACATCACCGTCGAAAATGTTAGAAATAATTAGCTCCGTGTTACCGCTTTTAATGGTTTTACTGTGCATTGTCCCTCCATCAATCGTTTGCACCCGCGTGCTTCGTGCAGGTGATGCTGCAGCATCATCATTGTCAATATTGTTCTTATTCAATCGACTAGATGTTTTTTTCTGCTATTTACAACTTGGATGAACCCGTCATTATTGATATTACAATTGTCATTTGTGTCGCTTATATTACTATAATTGTCGAGTAGATTACTATTTGTAGTAGACGCATTATTGTTATTATTATATTTATTTGTACTTGTCAGAGAAACGCTATTGTTCTGTGTACTGGGGAGCACTGCGATTTGTTAGTATTCAATTTTGTTTAATATCATTTGGTTATTTTTTTGGATGTTTTCGACGTTTCTCTCAATTTTGTTGATAGTAGTAGTATATGCAGAGGTTAAGTCTTCTTTTGTTATTATTTTTCCTATTTTCGTTATTATTTCTTTGTTGTCACTTTCAACTCTATTGATTTTATTGGTTAGGTTTCGGAAATCATTTTCAGAAGTATTTATTATAAAATTATCAATTTTGGTTTGTGACTCAAAATTTGTCTGCTCTAAATTATCAATTTTTTCAAGCAACGTATTATAAGTTACCTCTGTATTGTTCAACAAATTGTTCGTGTCGACGTTAATATCGTGTAATTTTTTATTTTTGATTTTTAAGTTGTCTATTTCTTGACAAAGCACTTGCTTCTCCTTTTTCATCTCCTCCTGCTGGGAGTGTTGTTTCGACAGCTTTTCCTCAATTTTTTGCAGCTTGGATTCAATTGAAACTGCCAAAGTATGTACTGCTGGTAACGTAATTAGCATATTTAGCATCATCATCTGTGAACATATAAAAAATATTTTCATTTATTAAATTCTAAGAATAAACATATTTTGACTGACTAAATATATATATATATATATATATATATATATGCCCAGATTTCATACAAGCGAATATAACCTTAAAAGTACACGCTCAGTAACCAAAATTTGAAGCCTCAACAAAATATTGTTTTCAAATAAATATAATATTATTTTTACGACTGATATACGTGTATGCTTACCTGACATAAACAGTATTTTGCCGGGGTGCAATTTTCTTTTCATAAGAAAACGAGTTTCTTGGCCAAGTTTCGGTTCGATACACGTAACCTCAGCTTCCGTAAACAAAAAGATTATTTGGGTATTTGCACATTCAACAATTATCTTAATTGCCATGTTTTTGATTTTGTGCACTGCAAATCTCAAGCAAAAAAAACTGGATTCTCGACTTGTAGCTTCTAGCGCTTTGAAAAACATACATGCACAAAAGCCGGCAAACAAAAGAGTTCCAGACTTTTTTCTTTGTTCCTATTTGTGTTGAGTCTCGAATGTGTGTGTGAGTGCAGAGAGTATAATGCGCATGAGCGCAGCGCGGGAGAAGGTGGCCGCCGGTAGGGCTAGGATGCGCGAAATTGAAAAGGACGAATTGCGTAGGACATGTTTATTAATTTTTTAATGTTGTTTTAAATCCTTCGATTTCATTACCACGAATTAATTATTAAATTTTTTCATACTCTCTTCGTGCAGCATAGGATCATAAAGACTAGGTCGCGACACGCTACCATGAAAAGGCGTTTTCATGTAACTTATTGCACGCGCGGACGCGCCTTTATCCTACCCTAGCTGAGCTATGTTTAGTAAACACGATCATGAGTGCACTGGAGTGCACTGGAGTGCACGTTATATAGCAATAAATAGATGTTTATTCTTGATATTCTACATAACGATGAAAAATTCCATTTGTTTCATACTTTTGTGCACTTAAAGTAAAATATATTTTCAGAAAATGTCATAGCTTTTTAAAGAAAAGTTAAAACATTTTGGTATGTATACTTTTAAAACTAGTTATCACTTTCAATCAGATAAAACATTTTTGTTGGATTTGCATTCATTTTATAATTTTTTTTATTACAGTAAGTGTAATTTTTTAGTACTCATTAGATAGGATGTCAGATAGCAGTGAAGAAAACCTACAAGAAATTGTTGCTTCAAGAGCTAAAAAGAGAAAATTATGGAAGTATGATAGTACTATTACTGTAAGTAAAAAAAGTGTATATATATATTTATGTCTTCCTAATTTGTAAAATGTATAAATGAATTTCAATGGCGTATACTTTAATGAATCACTGCTGTTTATCAACAGGTTCCATACAGCACTCAAGCAAGATGGAGAATAAATCTGTTAAAAGTTCAATCGTCAAATATTGAATGCTATTCTAATAATGTAAACTGCGACAGTCCTCATAGTTCTCCATCAAACAACTGTCATGAACACAAAGATATTACTCCAAGTGAAAATCCACCAGAGTCGCCAAATCCAATTGATTTCGAAGCTACGCAAGATAGTGAAACGCTCCAATCAGAATCATGTGACAACATATTCGATGTTGACATTTCTGTAGATAGCATTAGTTCTATAAACGGTTCTGATGAAGAAGTAGAGAATGATTTTAATAATGTCAGTGAAGATTGTAAAAGCACTGATGATGAAGATAGTTGTATAGACTTTCATGATTCTGAGGTTCCTCGTTTATATTCTAATTCCAATTTATCAAAAGAGGAAGCAATTCTATTAGTTGCCAATATATACACACGTCATAAAATAACTAAAAGTTTATTACAAGGTACTCTTACAACTATGTCAAACATGCTACCCGCAAACCATAAATTGCCAACGTCAAATTATCAATTTTTCAAATATTTGCAAAACTTAGCACCAATATACGAAGAAAAAAAAATTATTATTGTAAAAACTGTTATTTTTATTATGAACAAGAACAGAACAAAAGTGAAGTGTGTGAAAAATGTTCGCCGAGTAAGGGTTATGGAATATTTTATGAATTTCATGTTCGTGATCAACTAAAATATATGTTTGAGTACAGAAATTTAGCTGAAATTTTAAACATACAAAATCCTCAAGAAAATAATGTAATAGATGATATCATTAAGGGTACTGAATATATAAGAGTGAACCACAATAAAAAAACCTCACGACTTGACGTTAATTTTGTATACAGATGGGATTGATTATTCGAAAAGCTTTAAAGCTGCGCTGTGGCCATTAATGTATATCATAGCTGAAATTCCACCTCGTTTAAGGGATTTATTTATTATTGTTTGTGGTGTATGGTATGACAAAATGAAGCCATTTATGAATCTATTTCTTCAACCTTTTTGTAAAAGCTTGAGAAAATGTTACGATGAAGGAATTACTTGGATTTGCCCAATAATTAATAAGAAGTTCACTTCGAAAGTGGTCGCCCTGTTAGTCGTTGCTGATGCACCAGCCAGAGCGGAAGTTCTTAATGAGCAGTATCATATGGGAAATCATGGATGTAATGTGTGCGAAATAAAAACATGCAGTTTTACAGTTAGAAAAGGAAAAAAAGGTCATCGAGTTTATCCATATCCAGGAACAACAATGCAATTACGAACACATGAACGTATACAAATCCAAGGTAGAAAGGCACTGCAATACAAGAAACCTGTCAAGGGAGTAAAAGGCAACTGTGTATTATCAGTATTGCAGAAACTTGATCTGAGTACATGTGTTGTACCTGAGTGTATGCACTCCATTTTTTTAGGTACAGTAAAACATATGTTGGTGTTGTGGTTTATTAAAAATTCAAAGATAGGTTTAAAAAAAAATTACTGATATAGACAATATATTACTAGTAATTAAACCACCAAACACATTTAAGAGATTGCCACGGTCAGTAACTGAATGTAAAAAGTACACAGTAACGGAATTTTTCAACTGGCTATTCTGTGCCTATATTGCACGAGATTTTAGAGGAAAAATATTTTCAGCATTGGCTCCTCTGTGTTATACCGATTTACATATTACTGAAAAAAGAAATCACTCAAGAGGAATTGAAAAAAGAGGATGAGTTGTTACATTTATCTGTCAAAAATATGGCACAACTATATGGTATGCAAGAGATGACCTATAATTTACATCAGCTTTTACATCTGCCACTGTACGTCGAACGCTGGGGACCTTTGTGGGCCACTTCGGCATTTTCATTCGAAAGTTATAATGGAAAAATATTAACATTTATACATGGTACGAAGAATGTAGGCAAGGAAATAATTAACAACTTGAAAGCTCTCGAAGGTATTCAAATCCTTCAACAAAAAGTGCATGGATTTAAGAGTGCAGCTAATGATATTTTCAATCAGATGCAATTCATTGGAAAACCAATAAAAACTACTCTTAGTGATTTTGAAAAGAATGTACTCATGAATGAATGTTATGACTTGATAAATTTGAAGATTTATACCAGAGCAAAACTTAAAAATGAAATATTCACATCTCTGCTTTATAAAAACGTCAAGAGTAATAGCTATACTGTCAGTGTAACTATGAATGATGAATCAACGGTGAATGGTTTCATAAAATTCTATTTTGAATACGGAATTAATCAGTATATTTATTTGAATGTATTTCGCGTAGATCATAAAAAAATGTTTATTCATAAAGGCACGCAGACACGAATCGATCATATTATTCCTATAGATGAAGAGTATCGACCTGCAATTATTTCAACGAGATAGGAACGACTAATTCCACTGAATCTTTTTTGATCTTCAAACTTAATGATCATAGAACAGGGGAATATTATAGGGGAAGTGCCAGATTGACATCCTAACCTCAAAATGAAGCTCAGTTTTCGGAAAAATACGGTTTTTGCTGCCACAACGTCGTGATATATTATTTACTGCCACAAACACTATATCTTGTAGATTTTGTACCGCTGAATTCGAATCCACAGTCTAAATTAACCGAAAACCTAACTAACCTAAAAGGTAAAAAGCCAATGAAACGCTAATTATTACCATTTTTTGTATTCCAACTGATAGAACATGAGATAGGAACGACTAATTCTCCTAAATCTTTTTTGATCTTCAAACTTAATGGTCATAGAACATGGGGAAATTATGGTAGAAGCGCTAGATTGACATCCAAACCTCAAAATGAAGCTCATTTTTCGGAAAAATACGGTTTTTGCTGCGACAACGTCGTGATATATTTTTTTACTGCCGCTAACACTATATCTTCTAGATTTTGTACCGCTGAATCCGGATTGACCACGTAAATTAACTAAAGTACTCGTAATCAAGCTAAAACTTGGAGGATTCATTCTTTGAACATACTTTTAATACGGGGTTTTATAGGGATGAATAATATTAATTAAACAAATCTGTACGTTAAGAAGAGCACATATGTTTTGTATTATTGACGATAAATAATTGCACAAATAGAGCGAATATACAGGCCTATTCCCTTGTACTGGCCAATTCACTGGCATAGCTCTTATTTTTAACTAATATTCTTGATCATAATCAGCGAAGTCGTCGTCATCAAAAACAAATTCATTATCTGCCACATCGTCATTTTGTCTGCAAAGTAATTCATATTCATTTCTCAATTCATCAAAATGTATTACGCATCGTATTTGTATCGATTTTCAGTTTTTGTTGTGTGCTCATTTGTAGTTGCATTCCAAGATTAACTGAATAAAATAAGGTATAAATGAAGTCGTCAGTTACTTTGTATGAATTATAAAAGTTGAATATGTTCTATTTACAGTAAATGGATTCAAGAGTTATGAAGTTACTACGAATAGTTTTGATAATTGTTTTAGTAATGAAGTAAGAGTTTCTACAAATATCCTACCCGTTTTCTATAAAGCGGCTTATATCTACATTTGTTACTTTTGACTTATTCCCCAGAGTTTTTGTCCGTTTGCTCAATAGAGAAATTTTAGGATCTGTCTTGAAAATAGCTCTATTGTAAACATTCAGAATCCTGTTTAATCTACTGTTCTGCCTAGCATGCTTCATCATATGCAATCGATACAACTTGTGCCAAGATTCGTTTCCATCTTCAGCGAAATACATCATTGGTATCGAAAATACCCTTGCAATCTGTATTAGAAATGCGGTTGGATTCCATATTAATGTCTCTTAATAAAATACTTATAAAAAAAAAATTTTAAAAGAGAATGACTGTAAGGGACAAAAACAAGATATTGTGTGATATGCTGTAATACAAATATTCTCTGGTTTGATATGAAAATACAGATAAGAAATAACTTTTTAACCCCTAAAAATTTATTGTGAAACTTTTGAACAATAATTGATTTTTCTTTCAGGAATATAACATTTCATTTATTAATCATTATTTAGAGGTTCAAGAAAATGTTTCTATGTATAAATTATAAAGTAGAAAAACGCAGTTTCAATCTACGCTAAAACTTGTTGGAAATAGATACTTCTGCACAAAGTTACAAGCATTCAAAAATATCTTTGATTGAAAACTTGATTTTTATAAGAAAGTTTTGGTAGTCATTTTTGCGTGTTAACAAATTGTCGAGTTCATTGTTTAACATGTAGAACCAGGAAAAATGTTTTCTTAGTTAATGTCCCAATCTCTAATTTATCTCATTTTCGGTCACCCTTGTTTAATGTTTTTTTAAGGATTCCTAATATTGTTTATTATCTGTTAATCAATATATCATTTTTCTCACCTCGCAGCCGTATTTCAGTAATTTATGGCACGTAGGGTTCATCCTTCCTTGTGGATAAAGTTCATAATGCAAACAATATGTTTGCCAACAAAATTCTTCCAATTCATCTAATTTTAATTTTTTAGTACATTTGAATGCAGCTAGCACTGTAGCTATATTTGTCACCAACCTAGGATCGATTTCAAGCGCTTCAGGAAAGACCGAAGGGTATTTAAAACAACGTCATGCAACATTGCCAGTATTTGATGTTCCGTGACCTTATAACACTTGATCAACTCTGACCCCGATACGTTCATAAATTCTATTTTGTATGTCCTTCGTCCGTTCTTCATACTCCGCTAAATTATGAGAGTTGTATAAAGTGAAATTTTCTTAAACTCATTATCTCTAAAGGCATAAATCCATCATATCGCAAACTATCAAACCCTTAAATCCATAAACCATAAAACCGATAGAATCTGAAACTGAAATTTTTTGAACGATTAACCCTCAGAGAGAAAGCGAGAGAGCAAATCAGCGAGACTTCGAGAGAACAAGACTGCTAGACAGAAAGACGGCAATTCAGCCAGAGAACGAGACAGCAAAAGAGTGAGGACGTGGGAGAGCGAGAGAGCGAGAAGGCAAAAGAGCGTGAAAGTAAGACCTCGAGAGATAGCGATAAAGCGAGACAGCAAAAGAACAAGATAGCGACAGAGCAAGAAAGCGAAAGAGCAAGGAGGTGAGAAAGCAAGGATGTGAAAGAACGATAAAGTAACACAGCAAGAGAACAAGTCAGCGAAAAAGCAAGAGGACAAGGAAGCGAGAGAGCGTGTAAGCGAATGAGCGAGATAGCGAGAGAGCGGGACAGCGAACAAGGAATACAGTGAGAGAGCGTAGAGGCGAGAGCAAAAGAACGAGGAGGCGAGACAACTTGAAAGCAAGACAGCAAGAGAGCAAGAGAGCGCGGAGATGAGAGAGCGAAAAGCGATAAATCGTGTAAGAGAGCAATAAAGCAACACAGCAAGAGTGCGTAAAACCAAGATGGCAGGGAGTCGAGAGAGCTAGATAGCGAGAAAGCAAGACTGCGAGAGAATGAGACGGCGAAGAAGAAAGAATGAGAGAGCGAGAAGGCTAGAAAGTGAGTGAGAGAGGGAAAGAGTTGTACATAAATTTAAGGTACTTAACTTTGATAGTATCAAATTCCTGAATTAAGTACTATCAAATTTCTAATGGTAATTTTAAAACTCATAGTGAAGAAGTACATTTGTTTAATTGAAATTATTATGAGCATTATATTTTTCTTATGTTGGCGTACATCCCACGATTCAAAATCTCTTTTATACGATAGACGAAGTAGATGTTCAAAGCATTTTATCGTACAGTGTAACAATCCTAAACCATATTTCAACGAAGACTCATTTGGTTTGAAATCATCGTTCAGGTTACCAAACTGATGAGCGGTCCGCAAACACATGGGACACCTACAAGTTGCATTATTACCAACTATAGTATTGACACATTTTCTATCGAATAACGTTTGCGAGACATTGTACGTAATTCTAACGCTTTTCTTATTTGGCATCGTGAAGCGGAATGGCTCCAGATTCTTTATTTCATTGTTTTAACGGTTGAACTCACGTAGCGTTGCAACTTCATCCTCTTTTTCAAAGGATATCCTCACAGGGCGACAAAACCGTACACTTTGTGGTGGAGGATTTACCCACAGATTTTCATCAGATTTTTTTGATCGTACTAGTATTATAATTATACTGGTCACAAACAGGAATTGCTGAGAATTTGTATTTTGATTTTAAATGTTATCATATTTTTGGTGACGATTCGTGTGACCAGAAGAACTGTCAAAGCATACAGTTACTACTAACTTTAAACTTCTCAAACCGATTTTTCCCAATTAAATGCAAATTCTTCACATAAACGCTCAGCAGTCTTATTCAGCAGTGATTGCAAGGATACGGTAACCTCTGTCTCAGTAGTAATAAGATATTTTTCAGGCTTACACTTATCCATCTCTTGAGTAATAAAATAATAGGAACAATAAATCGGACAATTTATTTTCTATGTATCATTTACTAATGCGATGTAATTTTCTTTATTATAATTGTAATCTAAATAAAATTCTAAGGCGGATTCATGAGAGTGCACAGACAATTTATTCTTTTGATTTTTGTTCTTTTGATTCTCGAGAATTCCATCGCATATAGTTGTACTTTGAATTAATTGGAATGCTAGTTCTATTGCCTTTGTATCATATTTACTAATGATTTCATGAGCTAGTCTATATGGCGTTGTAGTTTAATATTCATCGTTAGTCCGTTTTCTTCCTGTGTTTATACTCAATTTGGTTTTCTTGCGCGGTCGCCCACCTTTATTAACTTGTCCGTTCTCACGTTCTATACCTTCATCTTCCATACTACTATTTATGTTACAAAATAAGAAACTCTGAATTAAGCATACAAATTTTGATTCTAATACAGAATTAAAAATTTGGAAAGTCACATGGATAAACTTATCTCTAGAAATATATTTAATTAGTTTTAAAGATAACATTATAACAACAATATATTCCCACAGTTTCGAATAAAACTCGAAAATTCTTGTACAATCTCACAGCGAACATCCGGAATGCACGCATAGCTAAACCCATTAGGCCCCGCCTGAATATTACTACATTTTTTTTATAACGGAGACAGCAGATTTTAATGAAATCCCTATTCATTCTTTTTTGAGACAATTTTTTCAAAGTTCTCGGATTTCCTCTTTACTATCCAGCTTCTTACAAAAATATAAATTTTAATTTTTTTTTGATAAATTTATTGAAAAAGTAACGTTTATTCAGTTTAGTTTTTTGCGAAATTAGATTTTTAAAGAAGAAAAATGTTCATTTGCATTTTAAACGGCATTAAACATATTATTGACACTTATACTTTCGAAATTTGCGGGTAATTCATTATCAATAATCTCATTTTTAATGGGGTGGACGGGAAATCGCTGTCCAAATACGAAAATATCGAGAAAAATTGAAGTTTTGACCGACATTTTGAAATTATTGAAAAATGAAGGCTGTTGGAAGAAAAAAATGCCTGCGTATTTCGATAGTATGAGTGTAAATAATAAGTTTTGTGCAGTTTCTTATGCATATCAAAATTCATTTCTGTAAAAATTAGTAGATCAACAAAAAAAGTAGACTGAAGGAACTATCATTTATTTATCAAAAACGAATGAAAATTCATGTTTTTAATTTTGTAATTAGCTAGAAACTTAGAAAAATCGTCTCCAATAAGAATAAAGAGGGAGTTAATTAACGTCTGTTAACTCACAGATATACAAAAATTTGATGTTATTTAGGCGTTAATGGGTTAACGAGATAATACATTTTATCAAGAATAATGTTAAAGATAATGGCTTTCACTTAAAAAAGTGCTTGTGCTCTTAATACTCTTAGTAATTATAAAAGCATCTATGATTCGAAATTGTAAGTATAAGAAACAGAAATTTTGGAAGATCAAAGTTGTAATTGACAAATTTAAATAATTCATGTTTGCAAAGAATAGTAATAAGTTAGAAATCAAAACAAAAACTTTGGTCTATGCAAAATAGTAATTTGAAGGTAATTATATATATTAGTTGAAATTTCTAGAAATTTTGCCATACATTTTCTGAAATAACAGCATCCGAATTCTTTTTCAGAAATACTTATGCGAATACTTTTATAGATGTCATATATTTCACAATGAAATTCGAGGTTACAGAATATTATTATTATTAACTTATAGTTGTTATTTCAGATGAAAGATAAAAATTAATCCGAGTACAGAAATAATCACCTGATATTTTCTAGGTGTCTAATAAACGTTATAATAAACCCTGCCAATAACTTCTCTAAGTTATTCTAAATTGTAGTGTGCTTATTAGTAATTCAATCACTGTTGATATTTACACATATATACAACATCCGTTTCTCAAACCGAATGTAATGCACAATAGTTTTAAATACATCTAATCAATTTCACAGCGATTCGTAAGACTAAGAAAGATGTTATAATAAATGCAGAAATGCAGTAAATTCTAGATGTTCATTTATATTTATTAATTCAACATATGTAAATGGTTACCATGGCAACATACCGAAAGTAATAAGAGTGTCGAAAGCTCTTTCACAGTTTATACTGAAGTGAGACACACATAGTTTTATAATATAGCGAGCTATATTTAACGAATTTTCGATCTATTAATTCAGAATTATACTACATTTCACAATAAAGCTGAACAACTAAAACATTCAAAAGTAAGAAGATAATTCGAGAATTCAAATGATAAAAATATGAAAAATGACGCCAAAACATCGAAATTTTGCAACTAATATATTTTTGAAAAGTGACAAACATTGAATTTGTACTTGATAAACTTAAAATTAGGTGGTAAAGGGCATTATAAGTTATAGAAAGTATAAACTACTGAGTTCAAACCTAATGTAGACAGTGAATTAGAAAAGCAAAGTTAAAAAAAGTGGAAATATTAATTTACATTGAGCACAAAGTATGAATTGTTAATTTTAGCTTAATAAAAGTAGAAAAGCTCAAATAACGTATTTTTTAAACGTATTTTGTTTCTTTATCAAACTACTAAACCATTAATACGTAATTTATAAAAACAAGAAGTATCGTAATCAATTAAAAAATTTTGTTAATAGTATTGGGGATTATGTGATTCACTTTCGAAGTTTGAGTGGTATGCTCATGAGTGTTTGGAGATTACAAGATTTTGTAAACGCAAGTTTTTTGGTAGAAGGTTTGGCTTATTGTTCAAAATTCCGAAATAAGAATTATATAATTATTCATGGCTATAATTTTTGGTTAGCTAAAGGAATATTATTAGGGATCTGTTATTTAGCTTATGTTCGTGACCAATAAAATATGTTTATCTAACTTTGGTAATGCTTAATGCGTGGAAAAATAATAAATAGTAAAATTAATTTATTTTTATTGAGAGTCTGGACAGTAGTAATTGTATCTACGACTTACCTAGATTTAGGTTAGAATGTCATATGGTTTTTTTAATATTTTGAACATCATTTATTGACATGCCAATACACTTTTAGTACACTCAAGCTTTATAAACAATTTAATATTAAAAAAATGTACTTATCGATAACTGGCTCATAACTAGTATTTAAGTTTTATTGAAAAAATGACACTTTAACACCGACTTTTTGAGGTTATAATGTTACAATAATAGTTTCCCTATAGTTTTCCTAAATTTTACAATCATATATATATATGGGTGGTTCTCTGACAAATGGTGCGCGAAAAAAAATGGATTTTCCAAAAAGTTTTAACTATGATTTTACTCATTTTTAGCATGAATTGATGATTATCTTAATTTTTAGACTAAGATACAGGCTCCCCTCCATTCTGGGATCTATACTGGGACTTTTGCACTATAATAAGGTATCTCCATGAATTTTTTGGTGGTCGAGGCTATGATCGAACTCTCAGAATCAGCATTTTAAGGTTTAATTGGCATATAAGATAAACATAACATATATATATGACTTTGCAAGTATTTTTACTGCAAACTACAGAAAATTTTACAAAAAAAAGTATGTATACGTTTTTTGTGAAAAATGCTTCCCTGAGGAGTTATAAATTAATTTGTATGGACAAAAAATGCAAAAAATGCTTAGATGGCCAAGTTTGACCCTCTGTAACTCGGAAAATAATGATGGAAAAAATCTGAAAAAATTCAGGAATACTCATACATACGATAGGAACATAAAAAAAATATTTTTGGAAAATCCATTTTTTTCGCGCACGATTTGTCAGAGAACCACCCATATATATATATATATATATATATATATATATATATATATATATATATATATAAAATATGTATATATATATATATATATAAAATATGTATATATATATATATATATATATATATATATATATATATATATATATATATATATATAAAATAAAACATATTTTGATCCTAGTCTTTGTTCACATCTTCTATTAAACAAATAAGTTTAATAACAAAAGGTGACCATCTATTTAGCGCCAAAGAAATTTACAAATTTCACGCTTTGTATTTGTTTTGATAATAATTCATAGTTTTGATAATAATATATATATATATATATATATATATATATATATATATATATAAAATAAAACATATTTTGATCCTAGTCTTTGTTCACATCTTCTATTAAACAAATAAGTTTAATAACAAAAGGTGACTATCTATTTAGCGCCAAAGAGATTTACAAATTTCACGCTTTGTATTTGTTTTGATAATAATTCATTATTATTCTACTATACATCAAATCCAAATAATTTTTTACTATATAGGACAGTTCAAAGAATGAATCTTCGTAGTTAGCTTGATTACTTTAGTTAATTCACGTGGTCAATCCGGATTCATCGATAAAAAAATCTACAAAATATAGTATTTGAGGCAGTAAAAAAATATATCAGGACTTTGTCGCAGCAAAAACTGTATTTTTCCGAAAAATGAGCTTCGTTTAGAGGTTAGAACGCTTCCCCTATAATTTTCCCAAGTTCTATGACCATTAAGTTTGAAGATCAAAAAAGATTCAGGGGTATTAGTCGTTCCTATCTCATTTTCTATCACTTGGAACACAAAAAAAAGGGTAATAAATAGCGTTTAATTTACTTTTTACCTTTAAGGTTAGGTTTTTGGTTAATTTAGGTGATGGATTCTAATTCAGCGGTAAAAAATCTACAAGATATAGTGTATGAGGCAGCAAAAACCTTATTTATCCGTAAAATGGGCAACTCTGTACTTCATTTTGAAGTTAGGATTTCAATCTGACGCTTCTACCATAATTTTCCCATGTTCTCTGACAATTAAGTTTGAATATCAAAAATGATTCAGGGGAAGTAGTCGTTCCTATTTCATATTCTATCACTTCGAATACAAATAATGGTAATAATTAGCGTTTAATGGGATTTTTGACCTTTAAGGTTAGGTTATTGGTTAATTTAGGCGGTGGATTCGAATTCAGTGGTACTAAATCTACAACATATAGTGTTTGAGGCAGTAAAAAATATATCAGGACTTTGAAAAATGAGCTTCATTTAGAGGTTAGAACGCTTCCCCTATAATTTTCCCATGTTCTATGAGCATTAACTTTGAAGATCAAAAAAGGTTCATGAGAATTAGTCTATCCTATCTCATGTTCTATCACTTGGACTTCAAAAAATGGTAATAATTAGCGTTTTATTGGCTTTTTACCTTTTAGGTTAGGTTTTTGGTTGGTTTAGGCGATGGATTCGAATTCAGCGGTTAAAAATCTACGAGATATAGTGTCTAACGCATTAAAGAAAAAACATATGACGATATTGTAGTGGCAAAAACTGTATTTTTCCAAAAATGAGCTTCATTTAGAGGTTAGGATGTCAGTCTGACGCATCCCCTAGAATTTTCCCGTGTTCTATCATCATTAAGTTTGAAGATCAGAAAAGATTCAGGAGAATTAGTCAATCCTGTCTCATGGTCTATCAATTGGAATACAACAAATGGTAATAATTAGCGTGTAATTGGCTTTTAGACATTTTAGGTTACGTTTCTAGTTAATTTAGGTTGTATATTCTAATTCAGCAGTAAAAATTCTACATGATATAGTGTTTGAGACAACAAAAACCGTATTTATCCGTAAAATGTGCACCTCTTTACTTCATTATGAGGTTAGGATTTCAATCTGACGCTTCTCCTATCATTTTCTCATGTTCTATGACCATTAAGTTTGAAGATCAAAAAAGATTCAGGGGTATTAGTCGTTCCTATCTCATTTTCTATCACTTGGAACTCAAAAAAAGGGTAATAAATAGCGTTTAATTTACTTTTTACCTTTAAGGTTAGGTTTTTGGTTAATTTAGGTGATGGATTCGAATTCACCGGTTAAAAATCTATAAAATATAGTGTTTGAGGCATTAAATAAAAATATATGTCGACTTTGTCGCAGCAAAAACTGTATTTTTCCGAAAATTGAGCACTTTTGTGCTTCATTTTAAGGTTAGGATGTCAATCCAACGCTTCCTCTATAGTTTTCCTATGTTCTATAATCAGTAAACTTATAGCTCAAAAATGTTCACTTTGATTGATGTTTTCTATCTGAAGTTCTACGATTTTGAAAAAGAAAAGTCGTTTTTTCCCACTGTGCCCCGTCGCGATCGGTGGAAGAACTGGCTCATCTTGCGCTTGTGCATCGCTGGTCTCATTAGGGTGAGTGGGTGAGGTCCTTAAGTTGCCTGCAGGGACGGTAGGGACTTGTTCTACACCCCTTCTCTTTTACCGCACACTCAGGAAACTGCCTCGTCGTGTATCTTGGTCAGGTACAGGCCCAGCAGAGAAGATGGGACCTTGGCCCAGGAGTCGTGTTCTTATTTTTATCGCTGGCTGGCTGCCTGGCGTATGGGTCTCCTTCTTTTCGGACTGCCACTACTTTTATAATACGGTCCTTTATATCTTACGGGAGCCTATTTTTGTGCCGTTACTGTCTCTGCAGTTGGCGGTGGAGCATTCACGGGGGCAGTCAGAGTCAGCTGCCACAGCTTATCGTCGAGCAACTTGTCGATCATAGCTGAGATGTCTTGAGGCGAAGTTTGCGATATCGCTGCCAGACTTGGAACATTGCGTTTCGCACTCCATTTCTCCTCAACCAACTTGTCAACTTTCCGGGACCAGTCGGTGGGTGAACTTTCCGCAATTGCAACCAGACTCATTTTATAATAGTTGGTCGGTGCGCGTGGCCCTTTATATGCCAATTCCGGCAACAAGCACTTATCCGCTGGAGGAGGTGGCTCCTTCCAGTTCCGCCGCACCTCCACGACAGCTTCTGGCTGCCGCGCCAACCGAATCAAGGTATCAATATCCGTGATTTGTTCTTTACTCACGATCGCTTGCAACTCTGGCGACATATTCTGATAGATAAGTTGCAATTTTTTTTCTTCGTCCCAAAGCACTTAAAGTTTATCAGTGTACGAGAGTAGGGAAAAGATATAGTCCGTAACTAGTTCGCCAAATCCTTGAATGCGCACTGTCGCTTCTGTCACTAACCGCTGTTGATAGCGGCCATCGACTCCGTAACAGCGTCGTGCTGCATCGCAAAAGTCTTGCCATGTGTGCCAATTCTTTCTAGACTGACGACACCATTGGAGTGCTGCTCCTTTCAGCAACTCTGTTATGGCATTCAGGAGGTCCTCGTCCTCTATGCCGGCTAGTGTACGGCACTCATTGACGCGTAGCAGAAATTCTTCTATACTGCGACCATCTTTTTAACCAGAAAACTTGATGTTCCAGGATCGAACTATTTTTCCAATATCATTAACACGATGACTAGCAAATGTGTTATTTTCCGATGGTCGCGGTGTCTCAAAGTACTGAGACACTCCCCTTCCCCCAGACTCTTGCCGGGTTCGGAGAGTTTGATTGCGCTGGCGAGCCACCACTGATTCTCTCTCTGTTATTTGCTGAAGAAGTGATCTAAAGCTTGGAGAGTTTGCATTAAGTGCTAATCCACCCACTCTTGCCGCTTCTCCTGTTTGTGCCCTTGGGTTCTCATATTGCTGGTAGCCGTTACCAACAGGTACAAGATGCATTACTACAATCCATGGATGAGAGCATTGTCCTGCAACAAGGATTACACCACGTCCTCATCTTCGATGGAAAAACAGAATCGTTAAAAACATTCATTCAAGATGTGAAAACTGGACTGGCACTCATACCTGTAGTACTCAAGCCAGCATTTTTCAAAGGCGTAATATCAAAATTATGGGACACCGCCAGAGATGCTGTAGCCGGGAAACGTGTCAACAGTATCGACACTCTTAAGAAGGTCCTTAAGCAATACTGTGTTCCAAAAAAGAGTTATTCTGCTTACTGTGCAGAACTACACGGACGTGACATGCGGAAGAGCAAGACAGTACTCGAGCTCTACACCCGAATCAATAGAATAATGGAAGACACCTCTAGCGCCCTAAAGACAAATTCAACGACGAGGAAGTCGAAAACACAGCGAAGATGCTGAAGGGAACGGTATTCGGAGCTTTTAAAAAAGGACTAGCGGACGACTTGCTAATCGCCGTAAGCGTGGCACATCTTACCACCCTAGAGAATGCCCTAGAAGTGTCTTAAAAGGTCGAATTGGCATTGGCCAGGCAGGCCTCAATTAACATATTGTAAGCAGATAAGCCTGCGAGCCGTAAAATAGAACGAAGACCAAGGATGGTAAATTTCGAGGACGAAGAGCCAAGGTCAGAAAGAAGAGTGTGGGAACCTCGACAAAGGTCACCCTCCCCGTGGAGATTGCAACAAGGAAATTATGAAAACCGACAGGGGGCTGTCGGACAGCAATGGTTCAGACCCAGGAGTCAGGAGGAAATGGACACTACGAGGAAGCAGGCCCTATGCAGGCATGGCCACTGTATCATTATCAACAACCACAATATGGAAAATTACCACAATTGGAGAGTACCTATACAAATGATGCAACCATACCCTTTCTCGTTTTACCCTATACCATGGCCAACAGGGATGCAAATACCGGGGCCCTATCACCAAGCACCATTAAAAATGTAGCAACCACGTAATCTACAAAATCAACCTCAAAACCATTTAAACTACCAACGCGCTCTCCACAAAGTCACCAAGGCGAGCTAAACAAATCCAGAGTGTCCAGCCAACGTCAGATTTTTGTCGGCGGATCAGCTATCAACTCAGCACAGGACAAAGGGCACACCCCAATTATCAAATTGCTAGGACTAGAATTAAAAGGTCCTACAGAATATCTCGTCGACACAAGGGCGGAAGTATCTATAATTCACGTCAACGCTCTCGAACCTAAAACTCGAATTGACACTTACTCTGCTATAAGGTTAACAGGAGTAACGCTCGACACTATAAACACTACAGGATTGACAGAAATCACCAATATATAGGTCCTGGATACTAACCCGGTACGACCAATCCACTTCCTATGGAACCAGAATGAACTCGAAAAAACGAATTAATACACGAAGTTATGGAAAATTCCGAAAATTCCGAAAATTCCGAGAAAGAATTGCTTCCTGACCATAGATCCGACTACACTACACACATGCTAAAGGTCCGACATCAAACCCTTATCGAACTTAAGGTCGACCCAACTAGAAATAAAACAGCATTTTTACCAAGAATAAAAACCATTGATGGAGTTTTTATTGGACAAGCCCTAGTCAACGTAAAGGATAATACATACCGGATATTAGCTATTAATACTCTGGAAGAAGACATCTAAGTAGACATTCCTAAAGAAGAATCCTATCAATTCGATTGTCCTGACGATTCTAAAGAGTTTTTCGAGGATTACCCGAATGACGAGGACGCCACTGACAAAACCATCACGTTTCGAAAGAATCCTCGAGCTACTAAAGCTGGACCATCTCATCGACGACGAAAGAGACCATGTGCTCGCCCTTGTAAGGGAGTACCCCTATTTATTCCTTCTTCATGGTGACTTATTACCAGCCACGGATGTCCTGCAACACAGAATACCGACCTCGGACGACGTACCGGTAATTATCAAACAGTATCGTTACTCAAAGGTCCACCGAAAGGAGATCCAAAAATAAGTGGATAAACTGTTATAAGACGGATTAATGGAACCCTCTACGAGCCCTTTTAACTCGCCTTTATGGGTAGTTAAAAAAAAACGACTCTAAAGGACGAAAAAGATGGAGACTAGTCATTGTCTATACAGAATTAAATAAAAAGTCGGTTATACCCGCCCATCCCTTACCGAACATAACTGAGATACTGGAAAATCTTGGTTGTGCCCAATAATTTTCGATATTCGACTTGGCAAGCGAGTTTCACCAAATAGAAGTTCACTCTGATAATTGCTATAAGACAGCTTCTTCAACTGGCAACTTACATTTACAATAGAAACGAATCCCGTTCGGATTATTATGCTCTCCAGGAACCTTTGCACATTTGATGAGTATAGTTCTCATGGGTCTCCAGGATTCAGAATTATTAATATACATTCATGACATTATAGGATATGCCGCATCCTTGAAGGAACACGGAAGAAAAATCAGACGCTTATTCGAAAAACTACGAAAGGCGAGACTCTCCCTTCAACCAGACAAATGTAAATTCCTAGCAACCGAGATAGAATTCGTAGGACACATAGTATCCAAAGAAGGCGTGCATCCCAATCCAAAAAAACTTTTGGCTGTGGAACATTTTCCAAGACAAAAAGCCAGACTAACATCAAACAGTTCTTCTGTCTCGTAGGATATTATAGAAAATATATTGAATAATTCTCTCCTCGACCAAATTCCCTTTCGAACATGCTAAAGAAAGGTCTAAAATTTGAATGGGGTGAATCGCAGACCCTCTGCAGCTCCCCTTGCCTACAATACCTAGATTTCTCTCAAGAATTCTTTTTAACTACGGATGCCTTAGACTTTGGAATAGAGGCGGTGTTCAGCTATGGGAAGACGGAAGACGAGAATCATCCAATCGCTTTTATGTCGAAATTACTGAAACCGGCTGAGCGAAACTACGGCACGACAGATAAAGAATGCTTAGCAATAATTTATGTGATATGACACTTTATACGCTGTCAGTGTGGGCGCGAATTCACACTAATAAGCGATCATGAACCTCTGTTGTGGATAGACTCAGTAAAACCACCCGTACAAAGGCTGACAAGATAGAGGACCCGGCTACGAGAATAGAATTACAAATTCCTCCACAAACCAGGGTGACTAAATGTAAATGCTGATACTCAGAAGAAAATGAAGCTATTATTTTGCCAAAAGCCAGTGCAGGGCGATTACAAATGGTTCAAGGCAGAAAGCCACATCAAGAACACAAACGGTAATTCTGGCTAAGAGAGGAAGGAAACCTGGGTCCAAAAACGCTCCGCTATTACCACCCGGACCAGAAACAAACCGTCCCGGTGCTACCATAGCAGAACGAGTAAGATCTCGCCGAGAGGCAATAAAGATTTCTATCCCTAATACTAAATCGTCAAAAACAAATAAACTAGTCGATAAAAGTCTCCCTCAACCCATAATTAGGCCAAAACGGGCTCTTAAACCAGCCGTATTGATCGCTTCAGAGGAAAGTACCTCCGAGACGAAAATACGACCTATACCCAGCAAAAGAATAGCTGGACTACCTTCACTTGTACCAGATTTCATGCCATTCAAAACCGAACGACAAACCGAGGATGCGTCATCCACAAATGAGATTAAAGAAACGATACCTCCGAACACCAACAAAAATATTGTCGAACTACTACCAGAAACTAGTTCTGGGGTATATCAACGCGAAGAAGACTGGTGGGACGAAGGAACAACCGAATTCCAACTAGGACTACCTCATCACAGGTTCACATTTATAAATGGTGAGATGGACGAGGATTGTAAATTCGACGAAATTCTCTCTCGAGCATATCCTTATAACCTAACATACATTTCCGTGGAGTCAGAGCCTTCATACACGGACGAATCATCTCTGACACTTTGTCACCTTAACTATTCTATCCAGACATAATGAAAACATCTAATTCAAAATTTACCATCGGTTTCTCAAACGACAATATCATAAGCAAAAAAGGATAACATTTTATATTTCACTTCTGCAGACGAAGAATTTAGATCCGACATAGACAAATTTTTAATCGACCTATGCTTTATAAACAAAGGCGATTTTAAAAATACAAAACTAAAAAAGGGTAAAATTGCTGTAACGCCTCGAGGTAAGTACAAGACCATATCCACAATAATTACTAACTATCACATTGACACTTTCTTTTTAGGTGATTTCAAACAATGCTTAAGATTAGTGGCAGACGCAATAAACTCACACGGACTGAAATCATTACGACTTTCAAAAATCGGTAATAAAACTTCGCATCATTTTTAAACGCCTATCGCGAAATTTTGGACCCATGTGACTGTACTCTTACAGTGTGTTATGGAAGTACTATTCTCTCACCACAAGAACAACACACACGAATAATAAAAGAACATCATGACAGCTTAATCGAAGGTCACAAGGGAATAATTAAGACTTATAAATTAATACGGTCGCGATATTATTGGACCGGCAAGAAAGACGACATCTACGATTTAATTAAAAAATGCACGAGTTGCTAAAAACAAAAACTATCTAAGATTAAAAATAAAGAACCAATGGTAATCACCGACTCACCGGGTGAGCCTATTTACAAAATATCAATGGACACAGTAGGACCACTTCCTTTAACACCAAGCGGGAATAAACACATTCTAACATTGCAGTGCAACGTTAGTAAATACTGTCTCGCCATCGCGATACCCAATAGTAAATCTGAAATGATAGCAGACGCACTCGCCAAAAATGTAATTGCCATTTATGGAATACCGCGAGTCATACTGTCCGACAAAGCTCCTTCATTCATTGGAAAGGTGTTAAGCTAATTATGCAGAATTTTTAAAATATGACCGGACCTCTGGCTACCGCCCCCCAAGCCAATGGTTCTTCAGAAAGGAGTCATACCGTCCTGACCGAATTCATAAACTATTACGTAGAGAAATTCGAAGATTGGAATAAAATAGTTTCCTACGCAATGTTTTCCTATAACATTTCCATCCACGAATCTACGAAGTTCTCCCTGTATGTATTAGTCGTTGGAAAACCTGTTCTTTTACCCAACCTCTTTCCAACGGAAAATGTAGACACCTATTCCTCATATATGCACGAGCTAGTCACAAGGATATCCGAATGATGAGAGTTAGCAAGAAGCAAATTAATCGAGTCAAAATTCATATCGCGTCAGGGATCTCGTTTTCGTATAAAAAGAGAATAAAAAGGGGAGATTCGACCAACAATATGACGGACCGTTCAAAATAATGGACATGTTAGACAAAAATAATGTCATATTAATAAATGACAGCGGGAAAAGAATTTTAAAACACATTGACAAAATTAAGGTAGCGCATGCACCTCCAACAGATAGCGAGTCGGAATAATAAAATCACGTTCAATCACGTCATTCGCTCATAACTTATTCTTTCTCGCATCTTTACACGTATTTCATCATACTAACTATACATTTTTTTCCAGAAACATGAAACCCTACGGGACGGTCTTGCTTATTCTTATGATAACCTCTAACGTCGAACCCAGTCTTCCATACATAGTAATAAATTTAGACACCAACCCAGAGATATATTTCGAAAAGACTGTCGCTCTGCAAAGTACACAAGTCTCATGGAGAATCCTGACATATATAGGGTGTTTCATTTTAATCCATCCACACAGGTAACCTCTGTAAAAACGAATGATATCAAAAAATAACTTCTATAAAAGCTGAAGGGGACAGAGGGGGCCACCCAATGGTACTAACGACGTTGACCTTGAACTCGATTTTCAAGGTCATTTGAAGGTTACAGTGTTTTTAAAATGGGAACCCCTATTTTTGACCCTGGAATCGGGTAGAGTGGGAAAATTTACATCTGAAATAATATTTCAAGTTTGCTTTAGTGACCTTCAGAAGGTCATTTAAAAAAACACTGTAACCTTCAAATGACATTGAAAATCGAGTTCACGGTCAAGGTCGTTGGTACCATTGGGTGGCCCCCTATGTCCCCTTCAACTTTTGTAGAGGTCATTTTTTGATATCAATTGTTTTTACAGAGGTTACCTGCGTGGATGGAATAAAATGAAATACCCTGTATAAACGTGGAAGACATGATCTTTAACACAAAGAAATTCTTTACTATTTTAAATGACCTAAGGAATAGATATGAGTCCAGCAGACGAACTTAAGCAAGATTCAATGACATCGATCGGAAGGTCCAAGAAACTGCAATGGTTTTCGATATGTTAGTGAAAATCTTGATCCAACTCCCAGGAGAAACTGTACAAGAACAACCAACGCCAAACACATTCATTAATGCAAACATCTCGTCTCGTGTGTCAAACTCAACGAACGAACCCAAATACGAAGGATAGATCGAAACGTGTGTCGCAGATGCCAAATCGTTACTTAACGTCACAGGCTACTTTGTCTTCTTACCAGAAGCAAAAATGCACCTGGTGAATTGAAACATAAGTTACAATAACGATTTCATTCAAGGGATCAGATAATTTTTAAATAATCTCAATGACGACTTCTGGGTAGATTTTGACGAAAGCAGGATACTAAATAGAGAAATCAACATTTTGACAAAGATATGCAATGGGTTAACTACTCTATCAGCAATATACAAGGATGGAATACTAAAACTTATTCAAATAATAGAAGAAGCCAAGAGAGGCAAACTGGACCACAAAATAATTAATCAGGTGACAATCGACGCAATAAAACGTTAAATACAAGAAACCGAAAGCGACCTGATGTTACCGATCCCGGACGGTTATATCTCAACTGGGACACTATCGGATGTAAGCGTGGTAAACACTCTCATTGTAGCCCCCATGATTTCGTTGATATGTTAGCATACCACTTTTGAATCTATTAGAAGAATGGATATATGAAATAAGCCCTGCACCGATGCTACAATCATCAGGAAGAAAATCCTATGGGATGGCGTACATGATACTTAGCGCACCATATATGGTAGTGAATGGAAAGCAAAACCTCTACAGCCTAATCTCCAATAACCCCATAAAGGAATGCAAATAAACCTCATTCTACCATATCTGTCAATGGAAATTCGCATCCTCTAATGGAACATTAAATCCAGCTTGTGAATACCAACTTCTGTCGAAATCCAAATTCACGAATTTTAGTGAATGCAATTTAGCAATCAGAAAATTCAGTGAACCTTTCTGGGAGCAACTAATCATATGATCAGGATATGTTTTTTCAATCGCAAACAAAGCCAGTCTCGACATAACATGCGAAAAGGAGACATCGGACCAGCTGGAACTCGCAGGAGTGGGAGCAATAATCTTCCCTCCTCACTGTTCGATCCGTCACGGAAAGTTCACATTAAGCGGATCAAAATATACCTCAACCTTAATCTACGACATTTTTAAGGGTCAACTACAACTAAATCTATTTGATCGTGATAGTGAGATTTTCCAAAAATTGGAAAAACTAATATCATCATACCTTCATCCTTTCGGAAGTTTGATCTCTCCCTTCGAGGACAGCGTAAAGATTACAGTAATCGACTCGAAATATAACGAGTTAATCGAAAACGAAGTCCAACAAATTAAAACTCTAATAATAGCAACAAAGAAAGCAGCAAAAAAAATCGAGACGTTGACTCATGCAGCAATAAGCCGACCCATACCTATCCTAACGAATATACGCACAACAAAAAAATTTAAAAATGTAATTTTTTCGGACCCGACCTTTGACAGAGAAAGCATCATAATATGATTCCGTAAAACCTTACTGAAAGATAAAACCAAATATATGGCCACTCACAAGTATATTATAAAACCGAATATAGTACATTTACGTTCACCCTGCAAAAAAAGATTTGGTATATTCGTGTATGTCCAAGGATATAAGAATTATGCAATTACACAATTCGAAAATAACCCCGGAATATGCTATGAACGATTGCATGATCTTCGGTCATTGGGTCACTATATCACAATGGCTCATTTGTCACCGGACAGCTACAACTGCTAAATCGAACGTGTCTTGATGCATACCGAAATTGCCAAGAGCAATTTGGTCGAGCGACATATTTACTACCCAAAAATTCACAAGCCGAGGCGCTGTACATACAAATCCAAGAAGATACAGTTGAGTTCTTACATGTTCAGCCAAGAGAATCATCATACCCTTCTTCTATAGTAAAAAGGAGAGTACTATTTGGCTTTATAGGTAGCCTCAGTAAAGCCCTTTTTTAAACTATGTCGGAAGGCGACGGAATTTATTACAACGAACAAATAGATCGACTGTTTAGCCCACCTAAGTTAGAGTAAATTTTGGAAAATAGCAAATCATTTCGCTGAACTCCAAGATCGGCAAGAAGCTACCTATATATCAACTCAAATATTAGGAAATAAAATGGAAAAAATACACAACAGAATAATTACCCTAAATTATACTCTTCAATTAAACGATTGGTTTAACTCAGTGGAAACTGCTAAATGCTCATCCAGAGATTTATAAAGTCACACTTGAAGTAATCCATGATGCCAGGATCGGCAGGCTACATCCATACTTGTTACAAAACGGTTAATTACAAGTAATACGGCAACATGTTCACGATGTCAATCAAGGTTACGAATTTCCTATCCCAAAGGGTCACATTCGAGCCGAAAGACTGAGTGAAGTCGCAACAGTCCAGTTTGGCAGAATTGAAAACAGATTTATCATAGAAAGCCATATTCCTCTGCTCGATACACAAACGTATGATTTATATCGAATAAACCCATTCCCAATAGCCCAACAAATCTACGAGGGTAAAGTGACAAGTGCTTACATCATCCCTAGAACTTCATACATTACCGTCAGTAATGATAAAATCAAACATACGTTCCTAGACGCCGAACATATAAGACAATGTAAAAGGTCAATATACCATCACATTTGTAGTATTGTAGGTCCTACTTACGAAGAAGAAACTTGCGAAAGAACGATTTAGCTTCATCCAAATGTTGAGTCTTTTCAACTATGTGACATACGTTTCTTACCAAATCATACCGGATTTTGGTCAAGCATTACCGCCACAGGTGATTGACTGTTTTCACTAGAAAAACCAGATTTCCTACAGATATACTGTTCAGGGGAAAAAGCAGAAGCAACAAATATATCAGGAATAGAAATAGACCAGCTCAGCCCTAGATGCTATGGATGGTATGGAAAAAATACGGTGAATGGTGTCCATGCCATTCAAATGCGAAATAAACTTCTTTTATCTTCCAAAAATATCCTTGAACATCGCGGCAATTACCCCAAATCTCGCGAAGGTACACATGGATCCAGAATTGTTACCCACGTTCAAAAGAATAACCCCCTCACTCTGCAACTGGCCAACTGTAGGCGACCAGCATCAGTCCACGACCTCGATAAAAGGGTTAAAGAGATCGCGGCGCATCGTCAAAATAAAATCCACACACAATCTCTCGTTCATGTCGGGTTCGGTATTCGCTCATCCACGACGATCATACTAATTATTCTCATAAGCACCATTTTATATCTTTATACTTTTATTAAACCTCTTGAACCCCTAAATTCAGAATTAAAAACCGACACTTATCAAAATAACACAGAAGTCATATACGACGTACCTACTACAAAACCCTGACACATTTTTACAACGCGAACTGATAGAGACGCTCAAACTACGTCGATTGAAACAGATGAAATTCTGATCTCGCCACCATCTCCAAATCAATAATGTTCTTTCGTGAAAAAAAAAAATATATATATAACCGTTTGTTTATTACCCATTATACAACCACCGCAAATCATGTCAACCTCAGCATCAAGCATCACTACTGAGGAGAGGGTACGCTCAGCTCTAAAAGAGGAAGATCGTGCTTCATCGACTGCATCAATAGTCAGAGAACGGCAACCCACTCCATTAAAAAGCGAAACCCAGACGAGCGACTCCACGGAAGAAGACCGCAGATCCTTGAATTACCGCGTGGACGCTGACGTCACGCCTAAAAAACAACAAACTTTAAACAGGGTTAAATCTATAGATCATCCAACGAGTTATGAACATCTGATGGAAGCACGTTGTATCACGCCGTCCTGTATCCTTCATGCCGCATTTTGAAAACCACGAAACTGTGGAATTGTACTGTTCTCATTGCGCGTTAATTTCTCAAATGATCAATGTACCACTAATTCTCAAAAATTCCCCAAGCCATCGGTTGGTATATGATAATGCAAGTTTACCAATAGATTGCACTCTTTGTCAAGCACCTCTGTTTTGCGTGGGTCTGTCATACAATTGTAACGGGTGTATAGAAGAATATTTACATCCAAAACGACTGTTACTTATCAACGGACTGATCGATGTACGTAATAGATGGAAATCGTAAATCATCAACCAATCCATCACCTCATCATCAAACCTCTGCTTCTCATAAAAATGTCACAAGAAACTTAGACCCAATAATTATCAACAAAATAAACGTTATTTCAGAAATTGAGAGTCAAGGGAATGAGATGGCCGCTTACAGTAAAACGGATGACGATACGATCTCACTAATCAAATCTCACGGATTTAACTAAATATACCTAGAGTGCCATCACGCAGGTCCAGTGCACCTCATTTGTAAATTTTGCAAGGAGCCGGCATCCGAACAACCCAAGGAAAAGTTCATCATACACTTCCCACCCACGGAAAAGCATACACTAGTAAAATTCACTAGCGACACGAAAAGGAACTTGAAAACGTTCGTCGGTAAGCCAACCTTGAACGATCTAAAAAATTCATGAAAATAAGTAAATAAAGTAATGGTTCCGAGACAACAAATACAATCATATGAAAAATTCTCCTCGCTCAAAAACAGAAGTTTCGAAATCTTTACCTGGCATTGCATAAAAACTATCGAACCCTATAAAGGAATCTTCGTCCAAGACTGCACGAACGATAAATACTGTCAAAAGTGTGTATCGACAGACCGACTTCAGACTAGAGTTCCGGGACCTCTCGAACATGCACGTGTATTTCATGAACTAAATAGATACCCATTTGTTTCGGTAATCTGTAAAATTTCGGTAAAATTATTATCGAAAAACATAATATTCAATTGTACGGAATGTACAAATGCCTATATAGAGCTAAGCAAACTCAACCAAATCTACAACACAATCTCCTATACTAACTCCGACCCTACTAAAGTTCCAAATACACAACCAAATATTTAAAAACCTCTAAACTTAAATTACTAAGCAAAATTAATCCACTAATTATCATGAGTAATAAAACATTTATCCCATTATCATTAAAGGAAATAGCAGGTAAAACAATACATAAACTACGCTATACTGCAAAGTATAATCTTTCATCTATGTTCTAATAGTCAAAAAAAGGGAAAAAGCACAGGGGGTTTATAAAAGTATACTTCTCACATTGCGACAATATGACCGTAGAATCCATCAACAAGATGGTATCCAAAGGGAATGTATACGATTATTTAATACTAAAATACGGGTACATAGCTGTACCAACCTACTATCGCACACCAACTACCCTCTCTAATAACTTACACAGAATAGCCCTACAAGGTAATTTTGACCCTGAAAGTAAAATAAAACTACTCAAACTTGACCATGGCTATCATGCAACCTACCCTATTTACAGCGAGTATCATATCCTAGTCGTCTCTGAGTTTTTGAATATTTAGGGCTTTGTCAAAAGAGGACCTAACTTAAAAAATATAACCACATATATAGACACAGTTATAAAACAAGCCTACACCTAAGTTGAAATCATACATATACACTGTAATACACGCTTAAACAAAAATAACAACACACTATAAGACCAAATATTCAAAAACCTCAAATAAAAATAAAACCTTCTAATATCATAACCTAAAACAAACAATAATTCATATAAAAAGGTCAAGTGTAAAACAGTAACGGAACCAATGAAATATTTTTTTTACCAAATTTTAGAAGAATCATAACCCTAAATTTCACAAATAACTTTTGTGAGAATTTACAAAAGCATCCCATCTACTCGTCCTGTTGTTACATTTTAATGTTTTAACTAACTCATCCTTAATAAGCACACTTGTACAGCCTCTTACTCTACACTCTAGCCCTGCACAAGCTAGTTGCTCTTCGAGTCCAAGCGCATTCTAGCCTGGGAAAACAGAACAACATATAAAATGTGTGCCACAATACGACATTCATATACATACAACTTACCACCTTGAAAATCAGACTTCCATACAAATAGCAATACATTAACCTGGGAAGTGCCCAAATAAAATTACAATAATAATAATTTATAAATTCCTCTATTATAAAGATCAAAGCTTGAAGAAAAATCTTTTGCTAAACAATTTTTCCCAAATTAATTATAAACCGTGAAATAAGGCATTTCTGTTTCACTCAGTTCTACATTAAAAACCACTCGTACACACATTCAACACATAATATACACAGCGAAGCACCCTATTCGATCAGATTATTTATAATTCTTGAAGTACGCTGGGGAAAGTTGATTCCAGAGGATCACTTAAAGATATCCTGGGCTGCGCATCAGCATGGTGAAGTAAAAGAGCTACTCTAAAGCTCAAAAACCAGCATCTTTAATGAAGTTAGGACAATCGAACAATGCTAAATCGAAAATGGAATCAGTAATCACATAAAATAATACATAAAACACAAAATAAACTGCAAAAAGCCATAATTACCCACCATCAAACAACCAACAATACTACATTATAAAAACGAACAACAAGCTCAAAAAAAAAAAATTTGAACACAACACAAGCATAGTCCATAAATACCTATTTTTACAGCTTGAGGATAAAAAATCAAATTGTTAAAATAATAAGAATATTAAATAATCCTCATCCCAAAATACAGCGTAATCCAGGATACAGCTAACACAAAGCGAAGGAAACATGGAAAAGCTCAATCGAACACTCGCATTCGTTCCTCACATAGACAAGATAAGCACTCCGGAACATCATAATCAGCAACATTTGAGCTCTGCCGAATCGAAACATAAATTAACACACTTAAAAACCACACATCAACCATAACCATCTACCAAAAATTAAATACACTCTATATTACAAATAAAATCAAAAACATGTAAAAAACAATTATCTTATGAAAACCTAGCTCGCGACTCAACAACTCCCTCGAGACTCTTTTTACCAAGATTTTTAGCTCCCACCTGAAAATGAAACAAAGAATTTAGTTTTTCTGAATAAGACTCAGTTAACAGAGATAAGTTGTAGCTCCGCTTACCATGGTTGTTCCTCCAGACTCCAAAACTTATAAATTTACACCAGACTGGATCACCCGTTGACTCCAAAAATTCAATCCACCTAGAAATTACACACAAAATAAATTAACATGATATTTGCAACAAAATAAACGTTACACATAAGAAATAATAAAACAATTAAATTTAAACCCCCCAACAAAACCTCTCATAAGTTACTTTAAAATCCTCAAAAACAAATACAACCAGTTATCCTAACCTCAAAATATTTCAATTACCCACACACACCCCAAAACCCGTCTTACTCTTTTCCTTTTTTTTTCACATAAAATTCGCATTGACAAGCGTTTATTTTACGACTATATAATTAATATAATCAATAACAAACTTACCCAAAGTTCAGTGTCAACAAATACATATGCGATCAACTGTTGATTGTAGCGTTGGGACGCGGAGTAAGACGTACTAAAGCATACGAGCAGGCGCATCGGTGAGCCACTGACCACCAGACGCCGAAATTCGATTTCAAATCGAACCTCCGTATACTACCCTTCTGTGAAAGCTCATAAAACTGACCTATAGATACGATAGCGCGATTTCAATCTACGATAACTACCCCGACGTATGAAAAAAAAACTTAAACCGCTTGAACGAAAAGGGGAAATCCGATGGCACAGAAACACTACAAAGACTTTTTTTGTGTTTTGTCAAACCAAGCTTCGGCAAGAAAAGTCAAATAGAAGGCAGTCGTGGTCGAACCAGCAAAAGCAAAGCAAGGACATGTCTTCCACACAAAGTTTCATCGAAACACCTTTACCCAGTCACGTTTTTCAAACTTTGATTCTAAACGGCTTTGAACCAGGAATTAAACTGTGCCACTTTAGGTATTCAATTCGATTGGCAGTTACATACAGAGTCTGCCAGCAGTATCGTTATGAACCTACGAAGATTCAATTTTGCATTCATATACCAGAAGCGCAACGTAATCTAATCAGCTTGTGCCCTGTAGTTTTGAGGACCTTAATTCCACGTTTTTTTAGAAGCATAATGTTCATTATCTATATATGCATAATTTTGTTATTAATTAAATACAAATATTCATAAGAAAAACTGTATCCCTCATTTCCAATAATAAAATTTTAACCATAATAAAAACCAACCGTTAATTACAAAAAAACTTTTACACAGATTGATCTTTTACCCAGTACTGTTTTGGACCTTTGATTGAAAATGATTTATTCTTAACAAAAACATTATGGAATTAATACAGAATTAAGAAGCAGGCAACTTAGAATAATGTTGGTGGAAAACCCTATATTCTTTACAATTTGTCAGAAAAATTGAATGCGAAGGATTTCAAAAAAGAGGTTGACACAAATGCAGTACAAGAACTGATTAATCAATTAACAACTAAACCAGAGCTCATCGACCAAATATTCTCACAAGATGTTCAAGCTATACTACCCGAGGTTCCAATTGTTAGTATTCCTGAAGAAGCTTTAAACGTATCCACTCAAATCTTAGAATTACTTCTTAATTGATTATTAATTTGCTTTTTTCCAGCTGCTAAAACGTAAATTATAAATAAAGTTTTTAAATAAGAAATAAATGCTTACAAAATGATCAATGTTTAATTAATAAAGTTTACTAAAAACCTTAATACAATTTTTAATTTTTAACGATAAAGCATAAAAACTACATATTGTAATTATTAATACGATTTTACTTAAAAACTAGCATTACACACCTTAACTCTAATTACTACATGAACTCTAAGAAAAACGTAATGATGCCATTAACAAGTACTGTTATAAACTTTTCATCTTACATTTTATAAATACAAAAATATGTAATAAGAATATTTATAAGTAAACGTTTTAGTAGCACCGCATTGTTAATATTATTATTCTTTGCAATAGTGCAATTTAGCTGATAAAATACCCATTACTATGTTTTTCAAAACTTATTTAAATATTTTAACTTAATAATGTACTGGCTGAAGACCTATTTTCAGGTGTGTAATCAAAGCATTCTCTCAATTGGCTTGCAATCTCATCAGAGATGCTTCTCTGTAAAAATTTCTTTCAATACACACGCTACAGATCAAGCATCAGAATACACCTTTACAGGTTTGTAATATAAAAAAATCTCAGGTGCCATTTAGATTGGTGTTCGCCGAGCTAGATTACCTACAGTTGTTTCTAGTGCTGATGGCATCCCATACAAGCAACTTAAGCCAAGGTAACAAATTTTTACCGAATAATTTGTATTTACTAATATGTTTTCTGGTTTGATGTATTTGTGCAGTACTTACGAAATTGAGTCATGGAGAAATGATGCAGGTGTGTATATATGCATCGATACATATATTTTGTTTTCATCATCCCAACTGTAATTTGTTTTCTCTTATTCATCAAGCCAGTCTTAAATTCGCACAGTCAAATAATTCCATAACTAAATAGCAATGAGTTAAATCAATACAGACAGCCATCAGAGATATAATAGACGGATATCTGAGTTGGTCCATCACAGCGATCTCTCTCGAAACATATTTTTCACTAAAAGCCATCCGTATAGTTTTAACGGCAATTGTAGTATGTTGCCATTTGATTTTGCACAGAGTGCCGTAACCACCATTTCGTACCAGACTTCTAGTGAATTCAATTTCCTCCTTTTGTGTTCTACGAATGGAGAGCTTTAAATCTTCAAATGCTGGAAGTGCTGCGTCATCATCGTCATTTAAAACTAAATTTTCACTGTTTGTAGCACCATTTCTTTCAAATAACTTTTTATTTTCCAATGGTTCTTCATCATTTTTTAAAAAAGTTGCTTTAGAACTCTTTTCTAATCAACGTAAATCTTCAGCATTCTTTGAATCATTTGTAGCTTCATCTTTATCATCTTTATTCTCCATTACTTTATTATTTTATTGAACGTGTTTTTACTTGTCAATAAATATAATCTCAATAAGCCATTCTTAGCACGAATTTTAGTTGAAAATGTCCAAAAATCACACGGATTCTCGTAATTATCTGTAAAATCTGTGAAAATGTATTCCTTAAAATTACCCAATAGTATAATTGCATCTTTGAAATAACTTGCATTTTCGTCGATCTTCGTTATTTTTATTCATAACTGTAAAACTTCATTAAATTTGTATTCTATATTCACATTTAAACTTAGTGGTTCAACACCACGACAGGCGAAAACATTTGCACGTATTTTGCCTGTACACATCATATAACGTAAAAAGGTTTCTTTAACATTAATTTAATAAACATTTGTTAGTCGCATAAATAATAAGTACTACCTCTGCATTTTTTGTACATTCCAAACTTCTCCTTTTATTCCTGTCAATAATATCCATGATTTTATCATCATATTTTCTTTTCTTTGAATCGGTTGATTTTGATCCTTCAACATGGAAAATATCCTTGAACTGTCTTTTTACTGATACATTGACAGTGGTTCTTAATATTGACAAAAGACATTGTATTGACATTGTATATTCACAAAAGCCAAATAATGGCTGTGTTTATAAGAAAAGTCTGAAAAATCCAGTAGAGAAATATATTGGTTTATTCTAGTAAAAGTGGTCTGATACTTCAGAGACAAGTATACAAATTTAGAACTTATATGCAGTACTGCTACTTTTACAAATAAATTAGATGAAATGCTCTAATAATTAATGAATATTCTTTTTTTCAATATACGTAGAAAATTGGAAATTAACCCCCCTGCGCAGGAGTTATCATGCCAGAAATACCTTCCAAATGCAGTCATTTTTCAAAGCAAGTCTAAAACCTAGAGGGGAATGATTTTAAGGTTTTTGGGGTCGCTGATTACGAATCTGCAGTCAGAATTACGAAATTCAAAATGGCGGATCCAATATGGCTGCTACATACTAAATTCTTGTATATTACGATTTTTTTAAAGAAAATAACCATACATGGGTTTTTGGGGTCGCTAATTACGAATCTACAGTCAGAATTTCGAAATTCAAAATGGCGGATCCAATAAGACTGCTACATACGAAATTCCTGTATATTACGATTGTTTTTAAAGAAAATAACCATACATGGGTTTTGGGGGTCGCTAATTACAAATCTGCAGTCAGAATTTCGAAATTCAGAATGGTGAATCCAATATGGCCGCCACATAAGCAATTTTTGTATAATACGAGCGTTTAAAAATCAGCGATCCCGAAAACCCATGTATGGTTATTTTCTTCAAATAAACTTGTAATGTCTGGATATTGTGTATGTGGCGGCCATATTGGATCCGCCATTTCGAATATCGAAATTCTGACAGCAGATTCGTAATCGGCGACCCCGCAAACCCATGTATGGTTATTTTCTTTGAAAACAATCGTATTAATTATACGATTGTTTTATATATTATTAAATAATATACAGGAGTTTTGTATGTAGCGGCCATATTGGATCTGCCGTTTTGAAATTTTAAATTTTAATAATAGATATAATATTGATAACGTTAAAAGCTTATTTACGTTCATATTTTTAGAAAATATTCTTATAATTCTCGGGAATAATTTTAACAGCCGCCATATTGGATCCGCCATTTTAAATTTTGAAATTATAACTGCAGAATCGTATTAAGCGACCTTGAAAACCCCCGAGTAAGGGTTTTCAAGCTATTTTGAGCTATTTTAAGCAATTTACGAAAGATTTTACAATTGCATACAATAAGTATAAAAAAACGTAATTTTCTTATTTTTCAGATTATAATAATTTTATAATAACATTCAATAGTATATTATGCACCTAGGGAATAAAGTGAGCCAATAAATGCCTGCGTGTGGTTTGACGCCCGAGCGGAACAAGGGCGTCATACACGCTGGCAATCGCTGGCTCACTTTATTCACGCGTGCAATATACAATTTTTTAACATATCTACAAGAAAGTTTGTACTCGTTCACCGCCGAAAAGGGAAAATAGTGCTACATATTAACTCCATAACCTCGAAAACATAACCTCGAAAACTATGAGCGACTCGCGTAGATAGTTACTCCATAGTCTACACAGTACATCATAGTCTACACTATCCAATAGTGGTGCGAAAATGAGCCACTAGCACCACAGGTGGAGAGGATGTGGAGGTGATTTGGAGGGGGGTCAAGTGGTGTGGAAGGGTATGGAGGTGGTGGAGGCGGAAGGAGTGGGGTGGATGGGGGTGGACTTAGGTAATAACGCTTACGATTATATAATATAGGAAAATATATATATTTATATATTATATTTTAGAATTAACCAAAAATGATATGTGTATATATTATGAATGATATATTATGATGATGATATGGTTTTATATATTAGTGTTCTCCATCATATTATAATAGTGCATGAATTATCGTTTTCTAGAAAATTTTCCACAGATCGAAAAAGAGTTTTTTCTTTAATTTTGCAATTTTATAGACACTAGAATATTATTTGTCTAGTGTGAAATCCACCGTTTGAAAGCTCATTAGTTGGGTGTCATTTATAACTTGGTATTTTGCTGTTCTTGCACAAGACGCCAAAATCCCACGTGTAATGTGAAATATAAAATAAACGTTAAGCAAATGATTATTTTTTAACGCTCTTTCGTTAGAAAGTAAAATGTTTTATCCGAAAACTAATTTTCAAAAATTCCAAAATTTTTGTCATTGTTTTAATGATTATTTTGTATGTTATACCTATAAATTATAAAAAAATTTATAATGTATGTTTTATTTATAGGGTGTCTTGTACTTAAAAATAGGTTTTAAGAACCATTATATAAACAAAAATAAAAATGTTAGTTATCTTAAAATACTATTTCACTAGTACTACAATTTCAAAATTTCATGCGTGTTCCTTTTGAAATCTCAGTATAGTTTAATTTTTTGAGGAAAATATTTTGTCTTGACTGTATGAACAGTTAATTAAAGAGTAAATTATCATATTACAAATTGATAAAATCAGTGAAGTATTATAGTTTTATAAGTAATATGACTGTTAGAAAGAGTCGATTACTTTGTGTCATCTTTTCATTTTTTTTGTAAAACCAGCATATACAGTCAACGGACTAAGAGTAAACAGTACCTTTTTTTAGATAAATGTTTAATGGGAAGGCACTTTACCAATTGTCTGGTTAATTACACAATTGTGAAAGGTTAGTCTTTAATTTTGTAGATGTTTAAATTGTTTACACTTGCAAGTATAGATTTTTTTATAAATTTTAATTTACTGGCATACATCTTTTCGAGTTATATGAATGTAGAATGACATATTTAATGTCTAAATAGTTACTTTAATAAATAAAAAAGTCATAAATTTAACGCAGGTAAGCTAATCAAATGTATTAGTAAACGAATTGACTCGATTGACTAATATTATATAAGCTCAGCATGCTGTTACTCATTTTTGTATTTTCAGCTCCTGCGCGTAGCCTGCTGGGTACCCAAATCAATTAAATAAGATTTTACAGGGTAAATACATACTCTTTTTATGTATGACAATATGACAGTGGTGGATATTAACATCCATAAGTTGCACGTAAATAGATAAATGATATTTCATGAAATTTTTATTGATATTTATGTTAAACATCATTTTTCTTCAAACTTAATTTTCATAATTTACTTTGTAACCCTGCACAATAGTTCCTCCAGGCTGTAAATGTTTGTAGTTACTTTTTAACTGCAACGGTCCCAAACCCCAGCATCCCCGAGTAATCATTAAGAAGACCGAACACTGGTTTAGCATTTTATCCCATATTTGTTTTACAAGAAAATGTGCTAAGATTTTATGTACCGAAAAAACAAGCACATAGAATAAGTTGAGCTCCACTGTATGAGTTGCGCACTACTGTATATGTAACAAGTGCGCGGATATTACTTGAGTGGGTAAACGGCCGTAAGGTGCGCGCGAATTTATATTGTAAGCATATTTTCGCGCACCACCGAGTCGAGCCGCCCAATCGAACCGCCTAATCAAGCCGCCGAATTGCGCCGAGCAAGGAGTGAGCAGAGCAGCAGCTTAAGCGACGAAGGGCACTCTACAATCAACTTCCAATCAATATATACACACAAATTTACAGCTCTATTACAGGAACGTCACTAGCCGAGTAAGAGAGCAGCGTACGAGTCAATGTGTCCGTCTGTTATATGTAGTAATATAACACAATTTAACATGGGTATTACGGTAATCAATATTATATTTTTCTAACTAATCCTAACCAAATAACCCTGGCCGTAGGATAGTTCTTTATGAACGAAACTACGAAATCGACTATATGTCGATTTTTGCCAACATCTTTTATATATTTATATCATAAGAGAGGTCGTGGGAATAAGCTGCAAAGTCAAACCGCGGGCCGGTGAAAGCTAGCCTAGCCTCGTCTAACATATAAAATACCGATGTAACAAACCGGAAAAGCGTGCAACCGCACCCCATACATACTATGCCTGTGGTTAATTTGTATGGTTGGTTTAATCGGTCACCCGGGCGCGTCTCGCTCAAAAATTGCATAATATAACACTAAAATCGAGTCACGATGTGTATATAAAATAGGATCAGGGTTGAAAGTCACCTTATATGTCGGGTATGTACCTATATTCTGCGTCACGAGCAATTTTTCATAAACTCACGCGAATTTTTTTCACAAGAGATTCAGTATGTAATTTAAAGAAATATATTATTCAAGTGACATAATGATTATTCATATATCGTGAAACATAAAAACAGAGTTTAAATTAGTACGTTTTAGAAAAGTAAAATCATTTATTACATGAACATTCTTTCAGCACAAGTTAATATCAAGAAGAATATAAACCAAGATAGATTTTGATTTTCTTTTATTAATTTTACGTTAATGTCATTATTATTTATATCAATTAAATTCACAAATATATATATATATATATATATATATATATATATATATATATATATATATATATATATATATATATATATATTAAGAAGAACGAAGAAAAAATGTTATTAGATTCTTTAATTTGTAATTTGTAAACCAGAAACATCCTCGACTACTTATTGATAACGCTGTAAGTGGACTTATACTTTATTTGAATAATAAATAAAATAAATAAAGGCGCCTCGCCATATTATATCTTGTCACAACATAAATTCTGTGTTACTTTATTCAATAATATAAACAAACCTTGAGTACATTATTTTTACTTTCCCACGAAACAATTGTCCTTAAGTCTCTTAACAATAATTAAAATTTATTAATAATGGTAAATATACAAATATGTATGATAATTAGGAGAGATAGTCAAAAAGAATGTCTGGAAGTATGTTACCATTAATAATAATCAAAATAACAACTTGCATAACATATTTTGAACAAATTTAAAGAGAGTTTTTTATTAGTAACTAAAATATCATTTTTTTTAATTTAAGTTGATATTAAAATAATGTTTATATCGCAACAAATAAATTGTTCATACAGAACAGTGCCTCATAAGAGTCCAAAAATATTGTTCGAAAATATGGGTCTATAAATGTTTTAATTATAGCATGAAAACTACATAAAAAATTTTATATACCAATCCATCGTAACCCCTTGCGCACAGTGATAATCAAACATATGTGTGTTTTTACAGGTTTTTTCAAATGGGCTACTTCAAAGGGTGGTGAATTAGAACAAAATCAATCAAAAATATTATCTTTTTCTATATAAAAAATTTTTTTCTTAAATTAGAGGATTTTACTGATTGCTATATCTTCTTCCCTTAAGGGCACCAGGTACTGATTTGAAAAATATTATGAATTTTATCACAAATCTGCTCAGCAATGCCCCTGAGGCAAAAGAAATTGAGTTTATTTAAATGGAAAGAAATTAAAGTAATGGTTGCTCGACTAAGTAAACGATGAGTTGTGGGGTCAAACGGTACGAGCTAATTATTCTAAATTAAAGCAAAGACAATTACAGACATGAGCACATTTTATAGTAGCGTAGAAAAATGACAAAGCAGACTATATATGTAAAATTCGATTCTTTTAATAATACCTAATTAACTCTTTCGTACATTGAACCAGTGCCTTTAGAAAGGCAATTTTCTATTTTCTTAGTAATTTCCGATGGGCCCTGTCACGCTTGCAATTATCCTACTAAATCCCTGAAATTGCAAATATGTAAAGTAAAATTACGTAAAGAAAAGAATAACAAAAGAAAAACAATTGAGCTTTACGAAAGATAACAAATTACACAGCCCCACAAAAAAAAAATTGTAAGTCCCAAAAACTTGACCACGGTACTTATATGTTTTTGGGATCGCTGAATCCGAATCCAGGGTTAGTTTAACCCCATCAGATCTTTCTCAAGGTCAGTTGAAGGTCAAATTATCGAAATACATGAAAAATACACTAAAATCATGGTATCTTGGGGTTTTTGGGGTCGCTGAATCCGAATCCGGGGTCAGTTTAACCCCATCAGAACTTTCTCAAGGTCAGTTGAAGGTCAAATTATCGAAATACATGAAAAATACACTAAAACCATGGTATCTTGGGGTTTTTGGGGTCGCTGAATCCGAATCCGGGGTCAGATTAAACAATCAGATCTTTCTCAAGGTCAGTTGAAGGTCAAATTATCGAAATACATGAAAAATACACTAAAACCATGGTATCATGGGTTTTTTTGGGGCGCTGAATCCGAATCCGGGGTCAGTTTAACCCCATCAGAACTTTCTCAAGGTCAGTTGAAGGTCAAATTATCGAAATACATGAAAAATACACTAAAACCATGGTATCTTGGGGTTTTTGGGGTCGCTGAATCCAAATCCGGGGTCAGATTAAACAATCAGATCTTTCTCAAGGTCAGTTGAAGGTCAAATTATCGAAATACATGAAAAATACACTAAAACCATGGTATCATGGGTTTTTTTGGGGCGCTGTATCTGAATCCGGGCTTATTACAACCCTATCAGGTCATGGTCAAGGTCAGTTGAAGGTCAAATCAGAAAGATTCATAAAAAGTAGAGTCAAACCATGACATTTAGGGGTTTTTGGGGTCGCTGAATCCGAATCCAGGGTCAGTATAGTCCCATAAGGTTATATTTATGGTCAGTTCAAGGTTAGTTTAAGGTCATGGACGTAAAGAGAGTGAAAAAATTAGTTATAAACTGAAACAATGCAAAAGCTAATGTAAACCATAAAGCAAATAACAATGTATATGCAAGTACAATCGTATCCTTTAAAACTATATCATAGTTTGCTGCTCCTTCATTTACTTTAAATTTGTTAGAAGTATATGCAATTCAATAATATACCCGTAAAAATATTAAGCCCATTACTCTTTTTTATGGTAACGAACTATTTTATTGTCAAATGATCTACGAAGTGGATTACGCTTCCGCTTCTCCGATGTTGATGGTAGATCTCTTTTTAACGACCAACAGTAATCTGCTAACATATTTACGTCCCATCTTCCTTGGTACCTGCGCTCCATTTCCTTGATATCTTGGTGAACATGTTTGATTTAGACATGAAAATTGATGAATTTGATTGGGTTCCTAAAACCATATGCGCAATATGTAGGAAAATGCTACAGAAAGACAAAAATGGTAAAACTGAAGTAAAAATGAAAGTGCCTACGATATGGAAGGAACCTTTAAGAAAAGAAGACTGTTATTTTTGTAATACGAATTTGCATGGAGTTAATAGTAAAAACAAGTCGCAAATTAATTACGCTAACGTTGAAAGTGTCACGAACCCTATATATGAATCGTCAATTGATAAAAGAGAATATCCACTGGGTATGTACGCAAGTGGAAGTATGGATCTTGAGGAAAATTTAGAAAGACATGATGAAGATGTAATCTTAGAAGAAGAAATGGAGGAAGGAGATATTATTGCGGAAGAAGAAATAGCGCCTGTCGAAGACAATGACGTTGCTAGTACAAGTGATACAAGTGACGAAGAATATATCCCCTATAATACTAAGAAGGAGAAAGGTCCTCTTACACAGGAAAAAGTGAATGATCTCATACGCGATTTGGGCCTACCAAAGGATGGAGCGGAGTACTTGGCTCCATGGCTAAAAGAAAATACTAATGAAGCTGGAAAAATTAAAGTTTCTTACTACCGAGACAGAGATAAGAAATATCGTGATTATTTCGCTAAAGATGAAGAATTTTCCTTAGTTTACTGCAAAGATATAGTTGGGTTGATGAATTGCTTTAAACATGGATGTTACAACCCTATCGAGTGGAGATTGTTCATCGATTCGTCAACGAGAAGTTTAAAAGCCGTTCTGTTACACAATACAAATGTTTATGTAGCCATTCCCATAGGATATTCGGTAATACTGAATGAAGAGTACTGTAACATGAAAGTAATATTAGACCGAATAAAATACAATGATCATAAATGGCAAATATGTGGGGATCTTAAAATCATAACAATACTTCTGGGGCAACAATCGGGATTCACAAAATATCCTTGCTATTTATGTGAATGGGATAGTAGGGATAGAAAGAATCATTACATAAAGAGTGTCTGGCCCCTTAGACAAAAGTTCGAACCGGGTTCTAAGAATATAAAAGATAAGCCACTTGTTGATCCATCAAAAATTCTTATACCACCTCTGCACATTAAATTGGGACTTATGAAACAATGGGTAAAATCTTTAGACAAAGATGGTAGCTGCTTTAAGTATCTGCGAAATCAGTTTCCCAAATTAAGTGATGCTAAAGTAAATGAAGGAATTTTCGATCGCCCTCAGATTCGTAAGATGATAACTGATGAAATTTTTGTTAGGAAAATGAATCATACAGAGAGAGAAGCATGGTTATGTTTCAAGGACGTAATTAAAAACTTTCTTGGAAATCATAAGAGCCCAAATTACCAGCAAATAGTTTTAAATTTAGTAAATAGTTACAAAAATCAAGGCTGCCTAATGAATCTAAAATTACACTTTTTATATTCGCATGTTGATGAATTTCCAGAAAACCTAGGTGATTACAGCGAAGAGCAGGGAGAGAGATTTCACCAAGATATCAAGGAAATGGAGCGCAAGTACCAAGGAAGATGGGACGTAAATATGTTAGCATATTACTGTTGGTCGTTAAAAAGAGATCTACCATCAACATCGGAGAAGCGGAAGCGTAATCCACTTCGTAGATCATTTGACAATAAAATAGTTCGTTACCATAAAAAAGAGTAATGGGCTTAATATTTTTACGGGTATATTATTGAATTGCATATACTTCTAACAAATTTAAAGTAAATGAAGGAACAGCAAACTATGATATAGTTTTAAAGGATACGATTGTACTTGCATATACATTGTTCTTTGCTTTATGGTTTACATTACCTTTTGCATTGTTTCAGTTTATAACTAATTTTTTCACTCTCTTTACGTCCATGACCTTGAACTAACCTTGAACTGACCATAAATATAACCTTATGGGACTATACTGACCCTGGATTCGGATTCAGCGACCCCAAAAACCCCTAAATGTCATGGTTTGACTCTACTTTTTATGAATCTTTCTGATTTGACCTTCAACTGACCTTGACCATGACCTGATAGGGTTGTAATAAGCCCGGATTCAGATACAGCGCCCCAAAAAAACCCATGATACCATGGTTTTAGTGTATTTTTCATGTATTTCGATAATTTGACCTTCAACTGACCTTGAGAAAGTTCTGATGGGGTTAAATTGACCCCGGATTCGGATTCAGCGACCCCAAAAACCCCAAGATACCATGGTTTTAGTGTATTTTTCATGTATTTCGATAATTTGACCTTGAGAAATATCTGATGGGGTTAAACTAACCCTGGATTCGGATTCAGCGATGCCAAAAACATATAAGTACCGTGGTCAAGTTTTTGGGAATTTTTTTTTGTGGGGCTGTGTTATTAACACAGAATTATCGAGATTAATATTATTATTAAAATATATATATATATATAGATATAGAGTGTGCCTACATTGCGGCAATAGAAATTTGCGCCAGCGGATTTTTCACTCTTGTGCATTGTAAGTTTATTGTATTAGATTAAAATGCAATCATTCGAGACAGCTCCGATAACGAACCCATGCCGTCGAGCACGTGTATTGCGCGACCGGAAGTGAGGTAGAATGCGAGCTATATATAAATTTAAGATAGCTCAGTTTAGCTTAGATTCGTGCCTTTGAGGCCACATATTTTTCTAATAATTACTTCATATTCTATTCGTTTTATGTGTATATATATATATATATATTATGACAATAATTTTAGCTAATTCAGCCAAGATTAATGCGCCGCACATGCAGGATTTAACATAGTTTTATTTGAGGATTTAAATAAATCGTACACGGGAATTTAGGGTAATACTTTGAACAATTGTGCTTTTATTTAACCTAAATACAAGAGTTAAGCGCCAGCTGCGCGAATTCGCAGCACGATTTTACAAGTATTCTACCGACATATAAAATTACTTATACAATAAACTAACTATGGTGAGCACGCGGTACGGTGGGAAAGGGTAAATGGTCGAGAGGAGAAGAAGCTACTTCTCAGGGACGCGAATTCAAGTAATATCCGGTGACGAACTACACGTGGAAAGGCGGCGACGCGATGTTTGACACGCACGCGGCGCAAGCTTTACAAAAATGTATTCACTAAGCACAATAATAATCTGTGCAACTTACTCTTTTATTCGAATCTGGTGTGGCCTCCTTCGACGATACAAGTTGGTCGGCACACACAGTAAACGATTTATATATATAGCTATATTCGCGAGCGGAACGAGCGGTTTTGGTATTCGCACGGAGCTGATACAGGAAAACGAAGCGTCTGTGTACGTGGCTCAGTACGAAGTGGACTCGTTGTCCCTTCGTTCCCGCGGCGCTATCCTCGGGTTTCGGTAGTGCGGACCGAGCCCGCCTGAGGGCGCAGCGCATACTTTGGCGAGGGAGAAAGAGAAGTGAGAAGGAGGAAAGGGGAGCGTCTGCTCGCGGTGACATCACGCTATGTGGCATGCAGTCGACGGCTTGCAGACGGTGTTGGAGAGGACGAGGAAGGACGAGTGGCCAGCACGAGAAAGTGCGACGAGGGATGCAGCAGGAGGGGTATCTGGGCAACAGTGCCGACGAAGGGGTACGAAGACGAGAGCTGCAAGGCCCAGGACGGCGTACTTGCAGCAGGAGCAGTGGGCACGGTTAACCTCGAAGAGGTTATGTTTACATACAGCTTCCTACTGCATTCATCCACTGCCACTATTATCAGGTGAGATTAGTGTTTAGTTTATCACTGTAATCTCCCCTTACTAATGCTGTGTTGTTTCTAGGTGTCTGGCTTCGGAGGCTGTTGCTGCTGCTGTTATGGGGGAAAGGGCTACGAGTTGAGCTACGTTGCTGTACCTGAGGGACCACCCTGTCTCTGCAGGTAAGAGAGTTCCAATTTGATGTGCATGTCTACTGCAGATTAACTCTTCTTTCTGTTTTCTAGGGTGTATGCTGCAGGCGTCCTCCATTTCTAGAGAAGCAGCCGCTCCGCCCAAGGTGGATCTATTCATGCCTTTCAAGGCATAAAATCAGGTGGGTATCATTCTAATACCATTTTACTTATATTCTCGGTTTCTAATCTCTTGTGTGTTTCCTTAGGTTGGTTCGAAGGGACAGGAGTAAGGAGAGGAGACGCCAGGACATGCTCAGCGCACCACAGCCGAGACCAGCCAGCTCCCACCTATGCGAGGCTTTATATGATGACAGCTGCGCGTCCTCTTCAGCTGCTTCAGGGCATGAGAGCTCGCTTGCTCTGTGTCGTCCAGGGGGATAGTGTATGTGTGTGTGTACGTGTATAGTGAGTGAGATGGGCACATTGTGTAACGCACACAAAATGTGGTGTTACAAACTCCCCCCTACTAAACCGAATCGCGGCTACGCGGTTCGCGCTTTACTAGGGACGTGCTCACTCAGTAAGCAACTAACTAACTTATATGCTAACCTAATTTATGCTAATCGCTTGTGTTTCACGCTTTCTAGCTAACTAAGTACTTATCCTACGCTTATGTACAGTTTTACTTAAATACTTCATTTAATTGTCATTTCTGCTTGTTCTCTTGATGAACTATGAATATTTATTTGACGCTATTAGGCATCTATAAGTACTAATGACTACTTACATTATGGCTGTACAATTGATCAGTCGTGATTAGTACGATTGTATCTATAAAAAGAAGCTAAAACATTTTTATATACAGCGTTATTCTTACAGACTAAATTTTTAAATTAAAATTTTTCCTAATTTAGTAAAGGACACTTCATAGTATTGTGCTTAATGTACGACATTCTAAGGAAGCAGACTCCTATATAAAGTGTTGGTACAGTAATTTGTGCATGTAGCTGGCACTTGGTTACATGCTGATTTTACTACAAGTGATTTTACCAATGAGTGGATACTAGGTGAGTTCGCGTAACGAACCCACTCCCAAATATACGATTTAAATACTTTAGCGAGGTAGTTGAAATCTGTCTTTGCCATCATACATATCAGTCTTTTTCTTTCTTAAATAACTTACTTAGTTTATACTACTCTATTTTATGTATGCACTATTTCTTGCGTTTATAAATTGTTATTGGTCCACGGAAATCATATGGGGTTGTCGTGATGGGTCTGCAACCCTGTGGTTTCTAATACATACAAGTTTCAGAACTAGCGAATGGAGTACTGCTTACGGCGGGGGGGGGGGGGGGGGCGAAATATTTACAATAAGGGAAATTACGTGATACTGTTATGAGTTTTCCGTTATCATGATGATAGGAGAGACGGGATGGATTTCGATAGGAAATTTACGGTATTGTCGGGAGGCGGAGGGAGGTACGGCATTGGCGATAGGGGAATGGTGTGTCCACAATAGGAGATTCGGTATCGGTAGGTGGAGAATAAAGAAGGGGTGTTTTTTTTATTATTGGGGTTGCGAGAAGTAGCCCGTAGCACCCGGCATTACTACGAGCACTGGCTGATTAGCAGAGCAGTAAATACCCGATACTACGGTCGCTGGAGTTGATACGGGTGCCGGTGTAGGGGGTAAGGTCGAGATTGGGGCTGTCATTGGTCCCGATACGGCCTGACGGGGAGGAGTAGCCGGCGGCGTGCGTGGTTGGTCCGACGACATCCGATAGTCCGACGGTAGTGGTCCCGTGCACCGTGGGCAAGTGCACATCGACATTTGGTTGGCCACATCGGAAGCAGAACTTATAGTCCCTCCGGCTTTTACAATGCGAATATCTATTACCTTCCTTCTTATAATTCCAGCAGGACCCTGGCAAAGAGACGGAAGCAGTATCATCTGATCGATACGGAGCTGGAGGCTGGATCTTTAAGTCCATCAAGCTGGGAATGGTCTTCCCCCTGACGAACGAGGTCGGTGCGAGTGGTATCGGGCTGGGTCGCTCTTCCCTCACGAAATTAATCGAGCCCATCGCATACATAGGGTGTGCCGACTCTACCCCGACTCGTTCTCTGAGGCTCTGCCCTCTCTCAATTAGCACTTCCCTTTCCAACTTCGTCTAGGTCGTAGCTGTCTTAGTGAAGGTAATTGATTCCCCCGTTGTAATGCGTACTTGTCCCCCGTTCGGGTCGCTTACCACGTTAATGATGGGGTGAGTTTTAGACCATTTTGGTTTTGCCGGTCTATGATAGGAGGGGTGGTTGGATGGGGATCGGACGGTAGGGGCGTGGTTCTTGGATGGATGGGGGGGAATCGGTGGGTGTTCCACTTGGATTGGTTCTTGGGTGGCCCTTTTCTCCCGTCGTACGGCGCAAATTGCTGGGGTAGTCACCACGTACGGGGCCTTGAACTCCGTCAAGGTATTGCACGTGTCGAAGGGGCATGCAGCCCGACGTTCGCGGTCCTCATACGACCCTTTTGGTATCGCCCCCTTCGAACGATCGATTGGATCGATCGGTTTCCTGGGACGATACATCCCCGACAAAGGGTCGTATGGGAGTTGCGGCTCGTCCTCCGTCCGTACCAGGGTACTAGTAGAAACCGTGGGCGGGGATGCCACCCCCCCCCCCCCCCCCACCCCGGAACGAAACCGCGACCCAGCGGTCGAAGTGAGACCTGCGAATCGGAATTTTCGAGGCCGGCCGCGGCCCGGCCGGGGAGGAGGCTCCGTGGGTGGTTGGCTCCTCTTCCGCTCCGCTGACGACCGAGCACCACTGCTAGTTTGGCCTGTATCCCTGGTTGTCTCAGGGTTCGACGGTCGGCGGCGGACTCTCTCCTCCGGTACTGTCCCCGGGCGGCTGGTGACCTGGTGTGGCAGCTTGTATCCTCGACCCTTTCCCATTCCTTCCATTGTAGCTACTAGTGTTATTACCTGTTGAAGGAATAGGTTGTTTAGAGGGGACAGAGTAAGGTTTCAGGTCTGAAATATGCACCTTCGATTTTTTTTAACTATTTACGTCCTGCAGTTGATACACGACAGGCGACAAGACTTTTTCTACTTTTAACGGACCTACGAACTTTGGGGCTACTTTCGCCGCAAAGTTGTCAGCTGCCGAGGATAACACGTGGTTTCGACGGAGTACAAGGTCTCCCATGTTAAAAGTGATGTTTCTACGATTTTTATTATAATACCGAGCTTGTCTTTCACTTGCTTTATCCAAGTGTTTGCGAACTAAGTCGTGTATTGCTGCAAGACGTTTTACTCTGCCCATGCTACAGAATTTGGAGGACTAGGAGTTTCAGGATTTTCGAGGAATTGTTTAAGGGTTTTAGGTTGCCGTTTAGGTTAGTTCAGAAATGCTGGAGTCAACAACGTTGACGCATGGACTGAAGTATGGACGGCGAATGCGAATTCATTACGAATATAGAGATCATCTGTTTAATTGTACGATTACTACGCTCGAAAGGATTTGCTTGAGCGTGGTATGGGGCTATCGTCGTTTGGATAATACCCAGTTCATCCAACTTTGACGTCATAAGTTTGTTAGAGAATTCTGTTCCATTATCGGTTACAAGGTATTTAGGACATCCCCAACGAAATACTATCAGTTCCTCGATAGCTTTTACTATGCACTTAGCGTTAGCTCTCCTAACAAGTCTGATTTCGACGTATTTCGTGAATAAGTCTTGAAATACTGCGACATAACGATATTGCCCTTTACTACTTGGCAATGGGCCCATGACGTCAGCTGCTACGATTTCCCAAGGTGCTTCTATTTTTCTTTGGGTCATAAGTCCCATTGGTGCCTGTTGTGGGACTTTATACCTCTGACAGTCAGGGCACTCTTTTATATAACGAATAACATCCCTTTTCATTCTCGGCCAGAAATACGATTGGATCAGTCGATGATAAGTTTTATCGACTCCCAAATGACCTGATTGGGGAGTGTTATGACATTCGAACATAGCTCTCTCTCTCTATCGAGTTCGGGAACTACGAGTTTCTAACTGTCTAAGTCGGCTACGATTGGGTCGATAAGGGGGTTGGGACGATGCTTGTATAAACAATTGTTTACAATTTTCCAATCTGAACATTTTTCTGGATTATTATTTACCAGTTTTATGCGATTGGTATACCAGTTATCCGTGTCTAGCAATCCTGTTACTGCTAAGCAGCAAACATCATGAAAAGAACGAGATAGCGCATGAGATACTTTATGGAGTGCTCCCTTACGGTATATGATTTCCATATTGTAACCTTGAAGAGCCGTGGCCCATCTGGCTAACCTGCCAGCTGGGTCTTTTAAATTTTGCAGCCAGGTGAGGCTACTGTGGTTGGTAACGACAGTAAATTTTTCGCCTAGGAGATATCCTCGAAATTTGTCTACTGCCCATATTACAGCCAGACATTCTTGTACTGTTACTGTGTAGTTACGTTTCGCTTTTTCTAAGGTCCTACTGGCGTAGGCGATGGGGTGCTCTTCCCCCTGGATTATTTCGGTGAGCACTGCCCCTAAAGCGTAGCTGCTGCTATCTGTTTGTGGGGAGGATGGTAGGTTGGGTCTGGTCGGGCTAAGACTGAGGCTTCGGTCAGAAGTCAACAGTTTTTCGAAGGCTTGTTGTTGATATTCCCCCCAGGTCCAAGGGACATTTTTCTTCAACAGGTCGGTAAGGGGAATTTTTATTTCAGCAAGGTTTTGGAATAAAGCGAGCATATCATGCTACCATACCGAGGAATCGGCGAAGTTGCTTTAGGTTTCGAGGTGGGGCATAGTTTAGAATTGGGGCAATCTTGTCTGGGTCTGTTTGGAGTCCTTCCCTGTTAACGACGTAACGCAGGTATTTGACTTCCGAGCATCAGAACTCTGACTTTTCTCGGTTTATTTCTAAATTGACATCTCGCAGTTTTTTCAACACTTTTTCCAGCCAATATAGATGCTCTTCGAACGTGTTTGTGGCTACGATTATATCATCCATGTACACGAAAACATGGGGTTGCCATTTTGGACCAAAGAGGTCGTCCATGGCGGTTTGAAAACTTGCGGAAGCGTTCGAGACGACATACGGAAGTCTTGTGAACTGGAATAGCCCTTTGCCAGGTAATCCAAATGCTGTGTTCTCATTACTATTTGTTGCAAGAGGGATCTGGTGATATGCGTGACTTAAGTCTATTTTCGAGATGAATTTGGTGTTTCTTAGATTGTCTAGTAACATGTCCATGTGGGGTAAGGGGTAAGCGTTTTTTCTTGTAACGCCATTTAGTGCTCGGTAGTCGATACAAAACCTTATTTTACCGTCCGATTTCGGTACAATTACGGGACAACTACTCCAAGAGCTTTCTGAGGGTTCGATAATTCCCTCTGCTAGGAGACGATCAACCTCAGCGTGGGCAGCGGCTAAAAGTTTATCGAACTACAACCTTCTACAATTATTTCATGAGGTTTTATCTTAGCTACTCTAGGGGTTGTGTCCGATGGTGGAATGGTGAGATCGAATAAAGTTTATCTAGTCTTTGTTGTTGTTTTCCCGATAAGTCGGAGGTCCCTCCGATTGCTGACGATGCCATCATTACTCCCGGATCCTGATTTTTCAGATGAAATTTTCTCACTATTCCTTTGTCCGTGTGCCAAGTTCAGTGTTCGTGGTCTATCGTCATCTTCAGCAGTGACAATAGATCCATGCCCAGTATGATGTCATAGGTCATTGTTTTTGATACTCTGATGTCCGCGTGTGTTTCTTTACATTCGAGGTGGAATGTAAATTTTGTAATACCTTCGATTTTTTCTAATTCGCCGTTTGGCATCGTCATGGATCCAGGCTGGGGTATTATTTCAGTCCCTATCTGTCTCACCGCTTCTATCCTTATGAAGGAGGCAACTGCTCCATTATCTACGAGTGCAGGGAAGACTTTTCCTGCTATATCGATATTAAGGTACAGACGATTATCATAGCTTCCTACTGGACCAATAGGCATCGGTATGTTCTCTCCAGAACCTGAGTTGACTGGGCCTGAAGCTTTCTATGTTGCTTTTGGCGTGGGTATTTGGGCCTGCCCGAGTTTAGAGGTTAACCTGGCCCTTACTGTTTCCCTCTTTGCTCGTTTCCCGCATTTGGTCTACATCTTGGGCACGTACGTATCATTACGTCACGAATACCACATTTATAGCAGATGTTCCCTGTCTTTTTGGGACAGTCTGCTGCCCAATGGCCTGTGTCTTTGCAAACCCAACATGGGTATACTTTTCCAGTTGTCGGATTTTCCTTACTTAATTTTAGGGGTTGGATGGACTTGTTATTGACGGTAGGTTTCGTGTTTTGGGGTTTTCGGGGAGGCGGTAGGGGGGTTTTGTTATTATTGCCATTGTTCCAGTTTTTTTGTTTCGATATGCCTGATGTGTGTTCGACATCTTGTTTCCGTGGGAATTCGACCAATTGGCCTGTTTTTGTTTTTACGATGTTGTCGACAGCTGCAACTTCGTTAGTGTCTTCTTCGTCTGTTGATTCGCTGTATTGTTGTACCGTTTCGATAGCGGCAATGTAATGTATGCAAATAGTTATGTTATACGAGTCCTCTTTAAATTGATTTGTTTAATCTTTGACGGGTACATCTCAGGTAATTAAGCTCTATAGGGAGGAGGTACGTTTCGTGAAGTTACGAGTTAGCTCACTTTTGTTTTCTATCCTACCGAATTTCTCAGATGTTGGTTTTTTCTAATTTCACAGCTTAATGCTGTTTATAAAAATTAAAAAAAAAACAAAAAAAAACGAATAGAGGAACAAAGCAGAAAAAAACAACAAAAACTTAAGCGAATAGAATGAGAAAAAAAATTTTTTTTTTAAATCAAGCGAAGGTAAGAAACAATAGGACAATAAATGTTTAATAAGCAGTATATAAAGCTAACAAAAGTTGAAGCGAAGTATTACAATTGTCTAAGAGTAAGCGAGTATGAGGTATGCATGAAGGAATATATTGGGTAAAAGGTAGATTGTGGGTTTCGATGGAGTACTATATTGGGTGGAGGGGTTCAAAAACTAATACTAAGAAGAAAATTCGAGTTGTTTTCCAAAAAAAAATCTTTTACGATGGAAAAATAAAATTTTTACTTTCTTATGATTTCGATATAACTAAAAAACAATAAATATTACTAGGAGTTTTTCTTTAAAAAGACAAAAATAGATTCAGACAAACTTAATAATTTAAGATATTTGAGAACAACCAAAATGATAATCTTTTTGTTCATACAAATTCTCAAATTACTATTATTTAGAAAGACTGGGAAATTTTGTTAATTGGGATTGAAGGTGCGAACAAACAAAACAAAAAAAAATAATATATTTAACAAGCAAAAGCAAGGTCACTAAACGGAAATTCCATACAAGTATCTCTGCGTGCATGCGGTAGGGATACACGAGGTAAAACTCAACTACTGGCAATTTGTAGTCGGGTAGGGATCGATAGGGTCTCGTGATATTGTTTAAGTTCGATATGGGCTGAGGGATGTGTGTTCGATAGGTGGAATATTACGAATTCATAATAATATGGTACACTTATTTTAACGAAGGTGGATTATTGTAAGCTAGCATTTTTTACAAAAAGAAATAAAAATGTATTGTAAAATTAAAGAATATTGAAAATGTAATCAAGGGTTGCTAACTAATTACAAAATAATAAAAAATATTTTGCAGGTAATAACAAAAAAAAAATTTCAAATTGAGCAAAGTTTTAATTTAAATTTACAATTAATTACCATGAAAGCAGAAAATTTTACAATTCCTTTAACCAGGTCCAAATAGTAAATTAAACTTTTATACGAAATATTTATTCGACTATACGAGGTAAATAGAAAATATTTATACTAAATATTTATTTCGAATTTTAATACGAATATTTACTACAAACAATATACTATACAAGTTTCAATTTCCAAGATATTGAACTCAGTATTAGAAAAAAATTTTATACGAAATTTTATACAAAGTGTACGAATTAGATTAGGTATTATCTATTCGTAAGAAACGAACAAAATTTATCGAAGGGGAAAAACCTATTCACTTATTTTTAATAAATCCACTTTGCAACGATTAAATCACTATAGTGATTATAGGATTCATGGGGAATAGGTGTAAAATGTTATTGATCGGAAGGTGGGAATTTATAGTAGCGATAGACGGAGAAAATAAATAATATATATTACGAAATTGTGCATAAAATACATAAAATATGGTAAATGTGCGTAAAAGATTAAATTAATAAACATATAATAGTAATAAAAATGTTACCTTTTATTTTCGAGTGAGTGAGGTTTCTAAACTTTATGTTTTTATTCAAGATCCAGAAAAATTTTCGTAAAGTCGCAGCAATTTACGAATATACTATTATTATACGAATATACTAATATTATGCGAATATATTACGAGGGTAGTTCAATAAGTCTTTAGAATGACCAACAGATGGCGCGCGAATCGCTCCAAATCATCTGTTTTCAGTCAGCACCACTCCCGACTAGATATATGGTACAGTCACAGTCCACATCTTCTGAGTTTACGTGTTTTTATAACCAATTGAAAAAAAAAATTGCTTGTTAAGAAAAATGGAAAAAAACGAGTTCAGAGCGGTAATTAAACATTTTCATTTAAATGGTTTAACTCCATATGAGATAAAAAATGAATTGGACTCAGTTCATAGCACATCTGCCCCTGCCTTAGCAACGGTTTATAACTGGGTAAATGAATTTAAGCGTGGTCGTACATCAATAAGTGACGAACCACGTTCAGGAAGGCCCGTAGAAGCAACTACTCCCGAAATCATCAATAAAATCCACGATATGGTGTTGAAGGATAGAAGATTAAAAGTGCGTGAGTTAGCTGAGGCCACAAGGATATCTATAGGTGCAGTTGTTTCAATTCTACATGAAAAATTAGGCATGAAAAAGCTATCGGCAAGATGGGTGCCGCGTTTGCTCTCAGCTGAGAATAAACGCAATAGAGTGGTCGCCTCTGAGGCTCTTTTGGCGCGCATAAGTCGGAATCCTGAGGAATTTTTTCGTCGATTTGTGACTGTGGATGAAACATGGATACACCACTACACTCCTGAGACAAAGGAACAATCCAAACAGTGGATTTCCACAGGCGAACCAGCTCCAAAGAAGGCAAAGACCGTAAACTCAGCTGGTAAGGTTATGGCTACAGTTTTTTGGGATGCACGTGGAATTATACTTATTGACTACTTGGAAAAGGGTAAAACAATTACTGGTGAGTATTATGCATCATTATTAGAGCAGCTGAAAGAAGAAATTAAAAAAAAACGACCACATTTGGCGAGAAAAAAATTCTCTTTCATCACGACAACGCCCGAGTTCACACATGCTTCGTTTCAATGGCTAAAATTGAAGAACTAAAATTCGAATTGGTCGAACACCCACCGTATTCACCAGATTTAGCCCCCAGTGACTTTTTCTTATTTCCAAACTTGAAAAAATGGCTCGGTGGACAGAGATTTACGGACAACGAAGACGTCATTGCCTCTGTAAGTGCTTATTTTGAGGAACTTCCGAAAACGCACTTTTCTGAAGGATTAAAAAAACTTAAAAAGCGATTGACCAAGTGTATAGAGCTCCAAGGAGATTATGTTGAAAAATAAAAAAAAATTTACCCAAAAAAAATTGTTTTTATACTTTATTCTAAAGACTTATTGAACTACCCTCGTATTATTATATGAATATACTATTATTATACGAATATACTAGTATTATGTGAATATATTATTATTATATGAATATACTATTATTATACGAATATACTAGTATTATGTGAATATATTATTATTATATGAATATACTATTATTATACGAATATACTAGTATTATGTGAATATACTATTATTATAGTAATGGTGATTAGTATTAATTTATTAAATTTATGTTGTGAATATTCTAATTTAAGAGAAAAATGAAAATAAAAGTATCTATTCAACGTCTATTTAACTGAAAATAATTTCCACTGCGTGTGTTTATAAGAAAAATGTATTTATTTCTGAATATAATTGCTCCAGTTATGTACCATTGTTAATCAGATTTACTAATTTCTGTAAATATTTTTAATCAAAACAAAATTTTATTTGTTATACTATTATTTAAAATCGTTAAACAAATGGAATAACAATTGAGTCAAAAAAGATTTTTAATTAAACTGGTTTTAAAACAAAATGTTGAAGTAGATTATAGAATCTATACTGTATTTAATGAACACGTGTTGCCAAAAATTATTTTTCAACTACCTTCTAAAATTATCGTTTTGATATTACACAAAAATTTTCGAAATTGTTGATAGTTATCACGAATTTTATTTAAATAATTTTCAAAGTTAATACTCGAAGAAAATTTTTCGAAACTTCATTACGTACTCCCTAACTGTTTATTATACTAAATTTTGTATTTATACAATCCTAATTATTTAGGACATACGTATAAATTTGGGGATATATTTTATTGTATTTATGCCAATGTGCAAAACGCAAAATAATCAGCATAAATTATTCATGCCAAGTAATGCTAGCGTGGTCTACCGCCTGACGCCAACGAAAAAGAAAGATGGCTGTCTGCGAGACAATCTCGCGGCGCACATGCAAAAATGGCCAGCTACAAGCCATCGCGGCGTTGTCAAGCGTCTCGCCGCGGCCGCGTGTATATCACTCGCGAAAATTCCAACTATATATTACAGGTGCCACTTTATACTTAAATTCACCTGCGCTGTCGTATTCTACGAATTATTAATCACGAATTGATTTTATTTAAATTTCAATTTAGTTTAGTAATTTAATGTTAATTTTTAACTTTAATTTTAATTTAATTCAAATTTCACCGGAATTTTTGTCGATCCCACGTTACTGCGTCAATTTTATAACACATTGGGCGCCAATTTTAGGACAATAATTTTAGCTAACTCAGCCAAGATTATTGCGCCGCACATGCAGGCTTTAACATAGTTTTATTCGAGGACTGAAATAAATCGTACACTTGAATTTAAGGTAATACTATGAAAACTTGTGGTTTTATTCAACCTAAATACAAGAGTTGAGTGCCAGCTGCGCGAATTCGCAGCACGATTTTACAAGTATTCTATCGACATATAAAATTACTTATACAATAAACTAACTACGGTGAGCACGCGGTACGGTAGGAAACGGTAAATGGTCGGGAGGGGAGGAAGCTACTTCTCAGAGATGCGAATTGAAGTAATATCTGGCAACGAAATACACGTGGAAAGGCGGCGACGCGATGCTCGACACGCACACGGCTCAAGCTTTACAAAAATGTATTCACTAAGCACAATAATAATCTGTGCAACTTACTCTTTTATTCGAATCTGGTGTGGCCTCCTTCGACGATACAAGTTGGTTGGCACACACAGTAAACGTTTTATATATATAGCTATATTCGCGAGCGGAACGAGCGGTTTTGGTATTTGCACGGAGCTGATACAGGAAAACGAAGCGTCTGTGTACGTGGCTCAGTACGAAGTGGACTCGTTGTCCCTTCGTTCCCGCGGCGCTACCCTCGGGTTTCGGTAGTGCGGACCGAGCCCGCCTGAGGGCACAGCGCATACTTTGGCGAGGGAGAAAGAGAAGTGAGAAGGAGGAAAGGGGAGCGTCTGCTTGCGGTGACGTCACGCTATGTGGCATGCAGTCGACGGCTTGCAGACGGTGTTGGAGAGGACGAGGAAGGACGAGTGACCAGCACGAGAAAGTGCGACGAGGGATACAGCAGGAGGGGTATCAGGGCAACGGTGCCGATGAAGGGGCACGAAGACGAGCGCTGAAAGGCCCAGGACGGCGTACTTGCAGCAGGAGCAGTGGGCACGGTTAACCTCGAAGAGGTTATGTTTACATACAGCTTCCTACTGCATTCATCCACTGCCACTATTATCAGGTGAGATTAGTGTTTAGTTTAATACTGTAATCTCCCCTTACTAATGCTGTGTTGTTTCTAGGTGTCTGGCGAGTGCTTCGGAGGCTGTTGCTGCTGCTGTTATGGGGGAAAGGGCTACGAGTTGAGCTACGTTGCTTTACCTGAGGGACCACCCTATCTCTGCAAACCCTCCAGACCAGGTAAGAGATATATTTGATGTGCATGTCTGCTGTAGACTAACTCTTCTTTATGTTTTCTAGGGTGTATGCTGCAGGCGTCCATCATTTCTAGAGAAGCAGCCGCTCCGCTCAAGGTGGATCTATTCATGCCTTTCAAGGCATAAAATCAGGTGGGTATCATTCTAATACCATTTTACTTATATTCTCGGTTTCTAATCTCTTGTGTGTTTCCTTAGGTTGGTTCGAAGGGACAGGAGTAAGGAGAGGAGACGCCAGAACATGCTCGGCACACCACAGCTGAGACCAGACAGCTCCCACCTATGCGAGGCTTTATGGGATGGCAGCTGCGCGTCCGCTTCAGCTGCTTCAGGGCATGCTAGCTCGCTTGCTCTGTGTCGACCAGGGGGATAGTGTATGTGAGATGGGTAGGTAATGTGCTGTCGTTCACATTGTGTAACGCACACAAAATGTGGTGTTACAATATATATATATATATATATATATATATATATATATATATATATATATATATATATATATATATATATATATATATATATATATATATATATATATATATATATATATATATATATATATATATATATATATATATATATATATATATATATATAGAGTATATATATATATATATATATAGTATATATATATATATATATATATATATATAGTATATATATATATATATATAGTATATATATATATATATATATATATATAGTATATATAGTATATATATATATATATATATACTATATATATATATATATATATATATATATATAGTATATATATATATATATATATATATATATATATATATATATATATATATATATATACTAGGGGGGTACCCCCCTGCTCGCTCCACTCGCGAACCCCCAAAGCATCATGAAATTTTTTGTTTTTATGAAGGTTTTCTATTTTTCCACACCACCCGGGAGGTAAATAGATTGGCGCGTTTTTTTGTTTTGATAATTAAGCTTTTTTATACATTCAAATTTATGTTTTATTTAATTCATTTATAAATAAATATATGTAACTCATACTTACATTTATTTATATTTAGTTTTAAGTATTGTAGTTTTTAACATATATATTTATTTTCATTTGGTTTTTTATTTGAATGTAATATTGTAAAGCTCTTTTTAATTCGTATTTAATAATCTATATATATAAATTTAATATTAATGAATATAATTAAAAAAAATAATTCTTTTGAATGTAATAAGAATTTACATTACGCTAATTTTTGTTTTAAATTAACAATATATCTTGTTATATTATATTATGAAAAACTTAAAAATTTCACGCATATAAATCTAAATTAATTTGCATGTATTTTATTTATGTGTTATACTTTTTACATATTTTTTAGATTTATAATAGTAATAATGAAGATGAATCCAAAATTGTATTTTATATAATATAAGTCTTATAAATCTAAATATGGTAGCATGTATTTTATTTGTAATAATGTGCATCCTTTTTGCATATTATTTAGATTTATAAGAATAATTTATATTATATTAATCAAAAATATAACATTTAAAACATAAGTCTTATAAATCTAAACAAATTGCATGTACTTTAGTTATGCATACTTTTTGCAAATTATTTAGATCTATAAGAGTATATAATAAAATAGAAAAGATTATAATAATTCAATTTCATTAATATTATTAATATAATTTTATGTAATATATTATGAATTTTAATTATATTTTTGTGTATATTTTTAATTGATTTTAAAGATATGATAAATTGTTAGAGTATGTAGATTATTTAAATTGATTTTATACATAAAATAGAATAATTTATATTATATTAATGAATCAAAAATATAACATTTAAAACATAAGTCTTATAAATCTAAACAAATTGCATGTATTTTAGTTATGAATACTTTTTGCAAATTATTTAGATCTGTAAGAGTATATAATAAAATGGAAAAGATTATAATAATTCAATTTCATTAATATCATTAATATAATTTTATATAATATATTATAAATTTGAATTATATTTTTATGTATATTTTTAAAATTGATTTTAAAAATATGATAAATTGTTAAAGTATGTAGATTATTTAAATTGATTTTATACATACGAATAATTAAAAAACAGTGGTATCCCCAATAGGCCTAATCCACTGTGTAGGTTATGAAACTAAATTTAAAATATCGCCATAAAAACATAAAGAAGTTCATGGAATAATATATGTTCTTTTGGAAACGGGTTCCTAGTATTTTTTTTACATTGCATATAAGACTTTAGACAATTAAAAGAAGAAATTCTTTGATTGTTTGAAATTTTATTCTTTCTAATGGTTAGGGTTCCGTAGATTTTTTTTCTTACTTATTCGTCTATATTTTTAATTTTTGTTATTTTATTTATATTTATATGAGCATGTATTTAATTTCTTGAAAATAAAGAATATATATTGAATACCTTAATAAATATATAGATTATAAATGGTATTTGCAAAGTGTAGAAGAATTCCATGATATATATCGATATTTTTTATTTCATATGTAGCTATATTGTTTTCATATCGAAATGATAAAATTTCTTTGACTAATATTTTAAAAACATCGGGAAATTGTTTCCAATATTTAAAAATATGTTCATGATAAATATTGTTGTCGTAATATTGTTCTATAGAATCATTTAAATGTCGTAATTTATTTTCTTTTATCAAGGAATTGTAATATTCTTCGTACTCATCTTCCATTGAAATGTGTTCTTCAATTTCATTTTTTTTAATACTGAATATTATTTATAAAGTTATTATATTTTAGAAAAACCAAGAAATTATTGATGAAAACAAAGAATCAGAAAATCAGTAAAATGGAATAAACTGCACTGATATGTATAAAGAAATAAAACACTTTATAAATTTATAAACAATTATTATTATAAACAATTTTTATATGTATAATATGTATATAAAAAAAAAATAAATAAAAAATGATAATTAATAGAAATAAGTAAATGAGGAGGGCATGAGGAGGGCTAGGAGGAGGTCTATGAGGAGGATACGAAGAGGAGGGGCGAGGAGGGCAAAAAATAAGATCAAAATAACGTATTTTTTTAAACGATATTACCTTGTTTTGAGGAGGAGAATGAGCAGGGAAAAATGAGGGGCGAGGAGGGGCGAGGAGGGCGTAAATCTTATAAGATTTACAAACAACTATATAATATAGGAAGTTATATATATATATATATATATATATATATATATATATATATATATATATATATATCACCTCACTTCCGGTCGCGCAATACGCGTGATCAACGGCATGGGTTGGTTATTGGAGCTGTCTCGAATGATTGCATTTTAATCTAATACAATAAGCTTAAAATGCACGAGAGGGAAAAATGCGCTGACGCAAATTTCTATTGCCACGATGTAGGCACACTCTGAAACGTACAGTTTGTTGGCGGAACTAATCTCGTCATTGATGCGGTGCCTAGAGGCAATACCAATAATAATCACTTCTTACGGAAGTTAAGACAAAAACCACAGATACTCATGAAAAACCACATAGAAATATATTTCTGGGCCGAGAATAGTATATTATGTAACACGGGCAAAAAGTCGAATGATTTTCCAAAATCGACATTTTTCTCGAGTTACATATAGTACTTTATGCCCATCTCAACTGTGGCCAGTTTTTGACTTGGAAAGCGGGACTAATGGACTGTTAAAAGACAATAAAAAATGAGGGTTATTAATAGAACTTGATGAAATAAAGGAATTTGGACTAGTTTCTAGCGTAGTCACATTTTTCCCGCAAATCATTTATGAGGGCCAAAAGTGTAAGTTTGGTCTCGCTTTTCGGGGAAAAAAATGATCATTTTCGTACAGATGGGCATAATAGCCATTTCGTGTGCCATAAGAGATGCGTTCCTCAAAGAGATTGAATGTACAATTATTTATTGAATAATTAATTATTCTGAAAAAGTGATTTTATGCATATACAACAATTTTACATTGTAAACTTATTATTTTTATATTATATTAATGAGACGCTGCCTACTAGATATCTATGTGAATAATAGGATATTATATGTACATATATAAAACGTATCTAAAGAATAAAATAAAAAAAATCAATTTTTACAAATTTAAGATCGGTACCCTGGTCTGTATACGTTACAGACGTCAAGCCACTTCGTACGATTCAGACGCTAGCCAAGCAGCCAATCAGAAAAGAGAGGCCCACCATCAATGTCCGGCAACAACGCCGCGGCGCTCAGTTGCGCTCTCTCCTTTGCACTGGGCACTTGATCTACAGTACCGGCGCGCACACATTAGTCAAAGTTAAATTCAAAATATATCTCTATTTTCACCACTTACTTTTTGTCCAATCATTTATCGAACCCGTCATCATTCTGGTCCTTCGAGCCGGATGAACGAGGAAAATGTGAGTTAAAAAGATAAACTCTCAGTCGTGACGCGCCGCCATCTTGAACGTGCGCCACGCGAAAAGTCATTTCAGACTATCTACGCGCAGTAACTCGTACAAAACTCAAGCAGCGTCTTTCTAATGAGTACTAATAAAATCGCGTGAATCACGGGAAAAAGTGCAAGAAGGAGAGAGCGAGAGACGAAGAGAGCAAATTTTTTGACTCTTCGTCGAGCCTCGCACGCGATCTCAATCTCAACGCCTAGACAGTCTTGCCAAGGCCATTCTCAGCGTCGTGCAAGACGCTTCGGAACAGTGGGCTCAACGATATCACCTCAACAGTTTCTTGAATTGTTTGCAAACTTAGGTTAACAAATAATTCAAATTTTATTGACCAATTCAATACCCAAGAAGCCGGAGCTGACTGGAGAACAAGCTGCCCCTCTCCCCCTCTGGCTGCTTCGGCTCAAAAAGCTCATGGAGAGAGCTGACGAGAAGGACGCCGCTCCGCCGCCATCTTGCGGAGAACATCGAGCAGCTTGACGGAAAGATCATAGGAGCCATCATCGTTAGCTACTTTCAGCTGCGCACGAGGTCCGCTACGAGGAAATCACCTGCATGTGCGGGTAAGACAAAGCGAGCAAGCTCTGCCCCGCCATCGTCGACTCTACAGCAGCGCGGGTTGGGCTGCCGCCGTCGACATCGACATCTTCGCAGCAGCGGTGCACGGTACGCGCGGCTACCGCCAGCGTCGACATCATTGCTGCGTAGGCAGCTGATGCCGCCATCGCTCACGTACACGCAGCGTCTCTACAGCGGTACGTGATCACACGCAACCGCCACCTGATACATCCAAGTTGCTCAAGCAGCTGCTGCCGTCAACATCAGTCGCCCTAGACCAGATGAGTCCCGACGACGACATACAGCAGTCTCTCGGAGGAGCGAGACAGACATAGCGATCGAGCTCTGCTACTCCGCTATCATCACATCAGCGGCGCGCAGAATGCGCGGCCGCCGCCAGCGTCGACATCACTGCTATACAAGCAGCCCATACCGCCGTTGCTCACGCTCATTCATCGAAGCTGCAACGAGGCCAGGAGCCTCGCATTAGGACATCGCTGAAGTGCGGACCGATGCCAGCCCCGACAACATTGTCCACGCAGCACTCGCATGAGCGAGAGAGACAGAGCTAGGGAGAGCTCTGCCTTACCGACAAGACAGCGCCGCAAGTTCGCGGCCGCCACCATCGACTTCACCGCTGCGAGCTGCTGCTGCTAACGCTGCCATCGCAAGGCCACTCTCAACATCGGCGCGTGATTACATGCGGCCGCCTATCACGTCGTGCAGCTTGGGATTCTGCTACTGCCGCTGATGTTGCCGCTACTGCTCGACTACAAGCCGCACGGAGCATCGCTACAGCGCGCACAGTTGACATGTCTAGTAGCTACTACTGCCGTTGACGCAGCTGCTACAATGATCCAGTCACCATTGGTACTGGATGCGAGCCGCTTTGGTTTACTGGACAATGTTGCTGCCATCGATGCCTTAATTCACTTCAATCATCAGGTGACCCAGCTGCCATCGGTACTTTATGCGAGCAACTCTGGACTTCCGGTTCATCATGGAAGTAGAAAGTAGTAATCAGACGGTAAAGTTATTCTGATTTTCTTAATTTTTAAATCATTTAAATATTATTATTGAATTATTCTATTAAACTTAATTCAGACGTGTTAAAAGAAATTAAGAAATTTCTAGTCGTCGTAATTATAATACTAGCGACAAATGCCTCGCTCGCTCACGCTCGCTCGGTTGTTTTTGATAATGACTTTATCATATTGTACAATTTTAAATTAGTGCTATTTGTTATTAAACGATTTGTAATCGAATTATCAATTAAATAAAATTTTACACATTGAAAATATTGCATTATTCCTATTTAAAAATAACATAAAAATGCAGATATAATTGTCAAAAGTTGTTAAGAAGTCATTTCTTTATATTTTTATAGTTGTTTGCAATTAAAATATACTGTCACGAATTATAAAATTATCAACAGAAGTATATTGTTTCAATTAGCCAATTTGATTGGAACATCATAAAAACGTTCAACGAAAATTAATTGTTATCAAATGTATATTATCCTTTGTACGTCATTTGGTATAGAAGAGCACTTTTACTATAATAGAACTGCTTAAAACACATGTAATCATCTAAAAATTACATGTATTCCAAGCAGTTATACTATAGCAAAATGCTTATTAAAGGATTTTGTTTTTTGTAAACATGTTGTACCTAGTATGAAACGGACACGAATGTTAAATTTATTTTATCTGCGTCGCGTGGTTTATCATGAATCGAACTGGATGAAATCGCGAAGTTAGTGTGTGTGTGTAAAACTTGTTTTTTTGCTCTAAGCAATCTCCTATAGAGCTGTAATACTTTAACGGAGAGCTTATTAGGAAATGAAGCATAACCCAAATTGAAGGACAGAACCACAATGCAATGCCTTCAATGGGAAGCACACGATAACCCTAGTTTAATAGTTATTCGAGCTGCATTACATGAATAAATATAAACTACTAAATTTTTAATTTATGCAGTTATCCACCGTAATGCGGATAACTGACATATAGGAACGGATAAGGTGGGATAAAAATAAAATAGAATGATTTAGGAGATTGCGTGTTTATTAACTCGAAGGTTTCCATCACGGAGCCTGCTATGGTCCGTGATATCAAATAATCGAGTTTCTAATATATTATTACAAGTGCTGAAATTGTTATTAACGCTGACCTTTATATAGGCCCGGCGGCGTTAGCTTATGTCAATCGATTCCGAGAAATCGAGTCCCGTTTCGGTTCTCGGTAGGCGTGTTCATTTATTATTATATATACATGATTTAACTATGTTTGCTCCATACCGTCTCAAGTATAAGTTATAAATTTATTGTAAATTTAAAAATAAATTAAAACCTTTTAAAATGTCAAATAAGAAGTAGGTTTCGAATTTCACTACTAAATTTTTTAATTCATATTACTAAAACTAAATTAAAAAATGTATTGTAAATATTATGTTTGTAAACCCCCAAAACATCTCTGTGTTGGTACTCTATTGAAAATATTAATGGTTTTTTTATTACTACTGAGTATACATCTTGTTTTCTATATTTTTGGGAATTGAAAAGCTTTTTTGCTGTAATAAATGGACTTGAAACATGTATTATCATAAAAAAACTACATTTACTCTAACCAGTTATACCATAGTAAAATTTTTTCAGAAATAAAGTTACTCTACAGTAGTTGTAATATAAATGAGAATTAATGTTTTCTTTCTTTCGAGACATGTTATACCTAGTATGTGGATTTAGATTGCTTCGAAGTTTGTAATACTTTGTACAGGTTTTTTTGCAAAGCTTTATCTAAATGTATTATTGTTATTTAGTATAATGTAAATACATTTATAATTTAATTTCTTAGTTATTGTATGTAAATTTTTTAAAATTTCCGATTTTGGGACTATAAAATTACAAATTAATTTTTGGAATAGGATATACATACATTTTTTTGTTACTCAAGGACATTATACTCAAAGTTATTTTTGATGATTTTCTGAAGTTAAAAGGTAACAATTTTAATAAAATATTTGTTTAGTTATGAATAATTTTGAAAAAAGCATGTATTGTATAATGAATAGTAATTTTTTTTCATATTGAAGTAATGTAATTTACAAAATTTTAGTTATGATAATTCAACGAAAAAATTATCAACGTATTTCTCAATAATCACGCTCTCTCAATAAATAATTTTCAAAAATGTCTGCGTTCGTTTAATACAGGTCTATGGCAATATATACTTACACTGCCACATATTACAAAAGGAGGAGCTTAAAGAAAAATTGGAGGAGGGTACATGCAATGAAGGAAGAGATAAAAAAAGGAAAGTAGGAGGAGTCTAGTATAAAAACAGATAAAATTTTATGTTTTCATCTTATATTTTTGGTGAAATAGCTGTAAAAACAAAATATGTGCGAGAGAGACTGAGAGAATAAAAGTGAATTTTTATTTTTTATGTTTATTTATTTATACCTTTTACATGTTCTTCGATGGTTTTATCATAGCTATCATTAATGTCGTCAAATTATTTTCTATCCTACGATTATAATTGTAATTATTTTTATAATTAAATCTATGGCTTCTATGATTACTATAATCACTTCTTTGATTATAATAATTATGATTATGCCTTTTTCCACCTTTGTTTCCTCTATCTGAAATTTATTTAATTATAATTAGTAAATTTATATTATTATTGTTCATTGAATTAATAATTAAGACTATTTACATTTCTTGTTTTTTAATGAATTGTCATTAATAAATTCTTGTTTTTGATTATTGTATGGATTCGGTCTCTTTTCTTTTTCTGAAATTAACAAAGTATAAATAACAGTTTTAATAATCATTTATATTTGTGTGTATATATATATATATATATATATATATATAGAACAACGCGAAACTTACTAGGTCGACTATTTTTTTTATTGTCCTTCATTTCAGTATCTTTAACTTTATTTTGTATACTTTCATTTTGATGTATTGATGAATCGTCGTTGTTGCCATTTTTTACAAATTCAATTTTTTTTCTGAAATAATGAAACCAAAATATATATTTACATATACATATAATTATAAAAATTTTATTTCCTATATTGTATAATCTTAACAAATGTAAATGAGCTAGTGAAGAAATATGAAAGTGAGAGAGGGGGCAGAATGCGTGTGAGAAAAAGAGAAAAAAAAAATATATATATATATATATATATCAAAAGGCGTATTAATTGCATGTAAATTAAGCTTAACAGCACGTGTTACATAATACTTCAATTTTTAATGATATTTGTATTTAAAATTAATTTATATGCAATAATCTTTACTATAATTGTATACATATATATTTTTTTGGAATTGTTAATTAATAAAGGTGCAAAATCAAATAACTTACGTAATTTATTATCTTGTCTCTTTGATGTTACATTCCTTGTTTTTATTTAAGTTTCTTTGAAATCCATTAAAGAATCGATACTGTTCTCCCCATCAGTATTAACTTAAAAATGAAAATAATCAGATAAATGTAACAATTTAATAGAAAAGAACACTTGTTGAAAAGAATTTTAATAAAAAAGTACACTTGTTAATTATATGAACATGTTAATATCATATGAATTTATACATAATAAAACTGTGTGGTTTATAATGTATTTAATATTATATGTTATTGTCACATGGTTTTTCATGCATAAAATACATACATACGAGGGTAGTTCAATAAGTCTTTAGAATAAAGTATAAAAACAATTTTTTTTGGGTAAATTTTTTTTTATTTTTCAACATAATCTTCTTGGAGCTCTATACACTTGGTCAATCGCTTTTTAAGTTTTTTTAATCCTTCAGAAAAGTGCGTTTTCGGAAATTCCTCAAAATAAGCACTTACAGAGGCAATGACGTCTTCGTTGTCCGTAAATCTCTGTCCACCGAGCCATTTTTTCAAGTTTGGAAATTATAAAAAGTCACTGGGGGCTAAATCTGGTGAATACGGTGGGTGTTCGACCAATTCGAATTTTAGTTCTTCAATTTTAGCCATTGAAACGAAGCATGTGTGAACTCGGGCGTTGTCGTGATGAAAGAGAATTTTTTTTCTCGCCAAATGTGGTCGTTTTTTTTTAATTTCTTCTTTCAGCTGCTCCAATAATGATGCATAATACTCACCAGTAATTGTTTTACCCTTTTCCAAGTAGTCAATAAGTATAATTCCACGTACATCCCAAAAAACTGTAGCCATAACCTTACCAGCTGAGTTTACGGTCTTTGCCTTCTTTGGAGCTGGTTCGCCTGTGGAAATCCACTGTTTGGATTGTTCCTTTGTCTCAGGAGTGTAGTGGTGTATCCATGTTTCATCCACAGTCACAAATCGACGAAAAAATTCCTCAGGATTCCGACTTATGCGCGCCAAAAGAGCCTCAGAGGCGACCACTCTATTGCGTTTATTCTCAGCTGAGAGCAAACGCGGCACCCATCTTGCCGATAGCTTTTTCATGTAGAATTGAAACAACTGCACCTATAGATATCCTTGTGGCCTCAGCTAACTCACGCACTTTTAATCTTCTATCCTTCAACATCATATCGTGGATTTTATTGATGATTTCGGGAGTAGTTGCTTCTACGGGCCTTCCTGAACGTTGTTCGTCACTTATTGATGTACGACCACGCTTAAATTCATTTACCCAGTTATAAACCGTTGCTAAGGCAGGGGCAGATGTGCCATGAACTGAGTCCAATTCATTTTTTATCTCATATGGAGTTAAACCCTTTAAATGAAAATGTTTAATTACCGCTCTGAACTCGTTTTTTTTCATTTTTCTTAACAAGCAATTTTTTTTCAATTGGTTATAAAAACACGTAAACTCAGAAGATGTGGACTGTGACTGCACCATATATCTAGTCGGGAGTGGTGCTGACTGAAAACAGATGATTTGGAGCGATTCGCGCGCCATCTGTTGGTCATTCTAAAGACTTATTGAACTACCCTCGTAAAAACAGTATATTTATTTATTACAGGGATAAAAAGTATATGCATACCTTCAGCCATCTTTCGTAATTGTAATTACTGTTATATTACTTGTTTACACTGTTAAGATCTATGCAGGACTAAACGGGCAGAAAATATGCGGCATTTGATACGGAGGTATAAGTGAAAGATTCGCACACATGCACATATACACAGACATATACGCGCACATACTCACACAGGCGCACTCATATATATTTTGAGTACCATGATAGTATATTTCCAATCGAACTCAAATGTTTACGTTCGTGTAATACATTGTGACTTTGATTAGGACAAAATTTCTCTATGTCAATAGTATACACATTCATTATAGCCATTCTTATTCTCACTGTCGAGATACGAAGACCGTTCGCGAAGCATCATGGGTCCCGAATCAAAGAGGTGCAAAAAGTTATGCAGTGATTTTGTTGGAGTTGGGGACCTGGCGAATTTAGTTAATGCCTAAGTGTATTATTTATTCATAAATTTAGTAATGCACGAAAGAATATTTTGTCGCAGCACGTGTGTTACGTATTTTATAGACACGTGTTTTTGCATTTTTCGTCCTTGGACTTACATATACGTAAATCCAATGAGAATTTTTTTTGCGCATTTTTAATTAATTTGTTTTACTAAAAAATGTATGCTAGTAAAATATTGTATTATGTGCGCGTTATTTTTATACTATGTACGTTTGTCTGCCCGTGTACGTAAATATGTGTCTGTGTGAATGCTGTGCGTCTATGTGTCTATTTTTGCATTTTATATAAATTATTTTTAATTATGTATACGTAAAAAAGGAAGAAAGTGTGAGAGAGGATAGACAAGTTTTTGTATGTGTGTGCGTGTCCGTATATGTGAATTTATATCTTGTGTGTCTATATGCGGTGAATTTATATTTAGTGTGTCTATGCTTGTTTGCGGGTGTTTATATTTAATACAATAATTAGTGTAAATGAAAAAGTAAGAGAGAGAGAGAGAGAGAGAGAGAGATAGAGAGAGAGAGAGTGAGAGAGAGAGAGAAAATCTTTTATATTATTTGCGCGTGTGTAGCGTACGTGAATATGTGTCTGTGTGTACGTTGTAAGGTGAGTGTATGTGCCTGTCTGTTTGTTGATAAATATATATATTTTATGTAAATTATGCGTACATCAAAAAGCATAAGAGTGTGACGGAGTGCGAAAATATTGTTTGTGTATGCGTGTCCGTTTATGTGAATGTGTCTGTGTGTGTGTGTTGTACGGTGCGTGTATGTGCCTGTAATATATGCCTGTCGTATCTGTGTGAATGCTGTGCGTCTATGTATCTGTGGGTGTTTATATATTATATTATTTTATATATATTATTTTTAATTATGCATGAAAAAGGAAGAAATAGTGAGACAGAAATATAGAAAATTTTTTATATGTACTTCTATTCATTCTTTCGTATATATTATTTGTAATTACGTCTGTATTCAAATTCAAGAGAAAGAGAGAGAGAGAGAGCGAGAGAGGGAATGTGTATATCAGTGTTTTTTATTTTGTAAAAATATACTTTATAAATAATTTTTTCAGATTAACTATAAAAGCCCGTGTCATCAATGTCAAGCCGTTGAGGGTTTATTCTAGTGGAAAATCTTTTTGATTAACATTATTAGATAGTACAGGTGAAATAAGATGTACAGCTTTTGATGAATTGGTGGATTTATTTTACAATAAAATTTTGGTTAGTAGTACGTATTTAAATATTATTTTAATTTTATTTTATTATAGTCTGTCTAATTTATTGTTGCAGGTGAATAAAATTTATACATTCACGAAAGTTGATTTTTGATTATCAAATCAGAAATACAACAAAAGCAAAAACAAATTTGAAATAATTCTTACTGTTAATTCTGTATTAACGATATGCGATGATGCCACGGATGTGCCAAATATAAATTATAATTTTATGAATTTTGCCACTGTAGAATGTTCTACAAAAGATACAATAATTGGTATATAATATGATAAATAAATGTTTAGTATTACAAAACATTTCAAATTTGATTGATTAATTTGTTTTAATTACAGGTGTAATTGGAAAAATCAATAATATTGGGGATATTGAAGCAATAAAAAATAAAATTAATTTATTCAAACGAAATATAAAATTTCTGATCCCGAGGACAGTAATTTTGTAAGTAGACATAAAAAATTAATAAAATTTTTTTAATTAAGTTTACATTTATTAAAACTTTATTTTTTACTTTATAATTTTCTTTTAGCTTACGTTAGTATTCTGGACTCAGAAAGCCAATGTAATGACATACAAGGAAAACGACGTTATTGTTGTAAAAAATGGCAAAATTTATGAATACAAAAATCATAAATATGTCTCGATTACAAACAATACCATCATAAAAATAAATTGCGAGGATGTTTCTGAAGTTACCAAGTAATAGTTTGCATTTTAAAAGAATATTTATATTACATATTTTAAATGTATTTGACTAATTAAAAATTAGCTTATTTCAGGTTCAAGGAAACAAGTAACATTTGATTAACTACAGGTAAATATGTTGTATTTGTTAATAATTACATATTTTTTTAAGTTATATAAATAAAATATAGAAAAGCAATGTTTTCTCTTCATTAACAAAATGTGTCACATACAGAGAGAAAGAGAAAGAGAGAGATCAGAGAGAGAGAGAGAGAGAGAGAGAACACTGACGAAAAAAGTTTCCATACATTCATGCATACATTTATGCACGTGTTGATGCACATTGCCATTAATGAAATTTCATGTGTTCATTGATAATACATTGCCATCAATGGAATCTCTATTGTAATAGTGACCACATGTGTTACAAATTTAAATAGTAATTTAATTAATAGATAGCATTTCTTTAATTAATTAGGTTCTTACAAAATATTGTTACTTTTTATAAGAGTATTAAAGGTAAACGTACGTATATATATATATATATATATATATATATATATATATATATATATATATATATATATATAGTAATGTAATGTGAACTTAAAAGAAGACGTAATAATAATTATCATTCTAGCCTATTAATATAAATGTATAAAGTACAGTCTTATGTTTGTAAATCATTAATTCGTTATATTAAAATCAGAAAAAGTAAGTGATAAAAATATTTTACTATAGTTTATAGTGGATGTTGTAACACGGTAAGTTAATCGGCCTCAAAATCAATCGAATTTCGCGCGAATTAAGGATCCTACGAAATCGAGAAGTGAGTTCCCGGAAAACAAGATAGATGGATTTCGAGCGCGGAGTCTATAAATAGAACACGTCGGTGTGCTGGTGCGTGCTTCTTGGCGTCGGGGTCCTGCCGCGCAAATTCCCTGGCCTTGTGCAAGGTCAGCGTCGCCGACGCTCTACGCGCTTGGAACGTGTCACACGGAGAAAAAGCCGAGCCAGAGAATCAGCTACATAAAGACAAAGCCCGAAAAGGGCGATCAGCGCACCGAGGACGACGTGCAGGAACGTAGTCACGGAGGACTCCGGCGTTTCAGAAGGGTCGACCACGTACTCGCAGCGGCGTGGAAAGGGAGCAACGCCGCCGTTCATCCTATCTTCAGATGAGTAAATGTTGTAAAATAAAAGCATATATGATAGGGGCGATGTAAATACCGATATGATTGCTTAAGTACATTATTGTAGCGAGTTCGAATGTTTATCAACAATAAAGTCAATTGCTACTTGATCTACTGCGTACTATTATTGTTTTCATGAATAGTTTCACGATATCTGTTGTCTTAATGATTAATAACCGTATAAATTGATATAAACATCAATTTTATTTCCAGAAATATAATATGTATGTTTCAATGGCGCCCAACGGGTTAAAATAAAATTAATGATTATATTACTTTAACGAACCACGAAAATAGAGTCTCATGTTTAAAAAAAAAATAACGTTATAAAAATAAATATGTAGAATTAATAATTAGTAAATAAAAAACAGTAAGAAATAAATTACAAAACATGCATGGCCAATAATGAAAATAATTTGGTAATAACACGAGCAGGCAGAGTATCGCGACAAAAATATAATAATTTAAATTTTAATCGAACGAATACTAATACGAGAAAAAAATTATCCAACATGATGCAGGACGATGATCTACAGCGGCTAGAAAGAGAAAGAGAGAGAGCGCTGCCGAATTAGCTGAGCAGAGGGAGAGAGAAAGAGCAGCGGCCGAGCTCGCAGCACAACAGAGAGACGCAGCCATAGCAGAGACAGCCCAAGCGTCGCGAGCGCGTCGTGAGCTGGATGACGCAGCGATTCGCAACGAACGCGAGGAGATTGAAAGGCAGCGCGCTGAGCTGGAGCGTCTTCGCATACAGCTAGAAAACCGCGAACGCGACATTGAGGCTCGCCAGCAGCGACCGCTGATACCTCAAGCAAATGACCACATCGTTAATGGACGCGATGAAGACAGAGACAATATCGTTCATGACATTGGTACGATTGTAAGTACGATACAAAGCAATAACATCGAATTTAAAAGTCCGAGATTTTCTAATGAGTTCGATAAAAATCCAAAATACTTTTTGGAAGAACTCGAGAGATTTTTCCGTGTAAAAAATATTGCGAATGACGCGCGCAAAATGATAATTGCCGAACACGCACTAGAGGGAAGGGCGCGAACGTGGATTGATTATAAGAGGGAACGAATTTTTTCTTCTAATCAATTTAAAATGGAGTTCTTTGAGGAATTTTATGCTATCCCAATTAGAGTCAAAATCGAAAATAGATGGAATGCTCGTAAATATACACATCAGGATGGGAGCTTACAATCTTATTTTTATAGGCAGCTTAAAGAAGCATCATATTTCGAGCCAAAATTATCAAACTATAAAATGAACTATAATATAATTCAACAAATGCCTTTTAAAATTAAAGAAAACTTAACAATAATTAATTTTGAGGACACAAATGCTGTAGCACAAGCATTAGCACAATTTGATAATATACAAAAAGAAAGAGATAACTTCAGTAGAAATTTCGCTAGTAGAAATGCCGAGCATGACCAGACAATGCAAGTTAGGCAATTGCGCCCTCAAAATAATTATGGTAGGCAGAATTATAGTAAATTTTCGAGACAGAATACAAATAATCATTTTAATCAAAACCGTAACAATTTCTTCAGAAACAATCAAAATAATTCATTTAGACAAAATGCCTCATGGAACGAATATAGGAATCGAAACTATCAAAGTAATAATTATGGCACAGCAGGGACGGACACATCGCAACAGAATTACGGTGAAAGACAAGCGGGTAGTAGTAATAACGAAAATTGTCGGATGCCGGATACGCGATTTCCGCCACCAAATTCAAATCGTGACAGGACAGAACAAGTAAATGCTGGGAGCAACAATCAAAATAGCAATCGTTTAAACTAGAAGTCGGCGCGCTGAGCAGTGGGTTATCGGGGCGCCGTGATGATGATGAATTATTAAACGAATTAGTTTACGATGTTGATTGTAATAATGACCCGCAAGATTTAATAAAAACAGACAAACCGCGATGTCCGCACATAAAGTTAGATATAAATATCGGCGATGACATGAAAAACATCTGGGCGCTTTTAGATTCCGGGAGTTACATAACGTGTGTATCCGAAAATTTTTATAAACAAATAAATGAAAAAACAAAATTGAAGGAATTGCCTATTGCGAATGTGATTGTGAATTGTTTCTGTCGCGATTGGAAAAAGAGCTGTTACAATAAAAAAGCAAATTTGGATCGAATTTGATGTTGAAGGGTACAAAAGCGCTCATGCATTCTTGGTAGTACCACATTTGGTATCAGACATGATATTAGGTGATGACTGGCACTGGTGGCATAAATTAATATTAAATTACGAAAATGGAATTATAAAAATTAATAAAAAACAAGTATCTAATGCGTCAATTCTGTTCGAGCGAAGCTCTACGGACAAACTAATTCTGTCTAAAAAAGATGATATTACTTACGTATTTATAGTTAGAGAAAATGATATCGAGTCGGAAAAGATAAGTAAAACGAATGTAAATAATCAAAATAAGAAAAAATATGAATTGAATGACATTGAAATAATATATGAAGAACAGAAAAGAAAACGTAATATAAATGTAGATAAAAAAGAAAATTAAATTGCAGAACAAAATAAAAGTGATGGAAAGGTTGAATTAAAAAATAATAATGATGAGTGCAAAATTATGAATGAAATATGCATAATGAAAGATTTTGAATATCAAATTTTACAGGAAATCGAACGTGAAACTTTAAGAGAAAATAAGATTAATAGAGTAGAGTGTAGAATGTTAAATGACAATAGATGTAATAAAATAAATAATATTGATCACGTGAAAAAGACAGAATCAGATTTGTACGCGGAGTTCCGAACGACCGCGCATCAGCTAACAGAATTAGACGAATCACAAAAACAAATTTTTGTAAATCTTTTATGGGAAAGCCGAGCAGTCTTTATGGAAAAAGAAGGTTTCGCATACGGGTATGAATATGAATTAAGAATAACTTCAAGTAGACCTGTAGTAAAAAAGAGTTATCCCGTTCCGTTCGCAATTCGTGACGAAGTAGCTAAAGAAATAGAGCAAATGGTAAAAGCCGGCATAATAGAGCGCGCAATTAGTCCGTATTGTAACCCGTTGCGTATAGTAAACAAAAAGGACGATAAAGTGAGAGTATGTTTAGATGCTAGGCAGGTAAATCAGGTCATAGAGGACGACCTTGAAAGTCCGCCACTTATAAGCGAACTGTTGCAAAAATTTGACGGGGCTATATTTTTCTCGAAAATGGATCTAGCTCATGGATACTGGCAAATTCCGTTACATAAAGATTCGCGTAAATGTACAGCCTTTCTTTTCAATAACATTATGTATCAATTCAAGCGGGTTCCATTTGGTATAAAAACAGCGGGCGCGGGTTTCATGAGAGCATTGAGAAACGCACTATCTGATTTAGCATTTTTGAGGGAATTAGCCATATATATTGATGATAAATTATTAGGCACCAAAACATTTGATCGACATATTGAACTACTTAGAGTAATTTTTCAACAGCTTATCAAATTCAACTTTACACTGAAATTCAGTAAATGCGTTTTTTTCCAATCAAAAATTCCATTTTTAGGATTTATATTATCACCTTCAGGGATTCAGCCAGATCCAGAAAAATTAAAAATTATACAAGAGTTTGAGGAGCCGAAAAATAAAACTCAATTGCAAAGTTTTCTTGGCGTGTGCAATTATTATAGGCGATTTAACATATCTCATAGTAAAGACATAGATCCATTACGAGAACTATTAAAAAAGGATGTTAATTGGCAATGAACGGAAAAACATACCGAAGCTTTTAATAAACTAAAGAAAAATTTTTTAAATCACGTAAGTCTCAGTCACATCATACCAGGCGCGAAATTCAAAGTTCAAACTGACGGGAGTGATCGAGGTATTGGAGGAATAATTTACCAAATTAGCAGCAATGGCGACCAATGTCTTATTGCGGTAGCATCTAGGTGTTGATCGGGTCCTGAATTAAACTACACAACGTGCGAGAAAGAACTCCTAGCAATTATTTATACGATTATGAAATTCAGTGTTTATTTAATAGGTGTGCCGTTCGAGATTATCACAGACCATATGAGCCTAACATTTTTAGAGTCAACAGCTTATCAGAACGCGAGATTAATTCGGTGGAGTCTCTTGTTACAGCAATACACATATACAGTGACGCATTGCAGTGGAGCAAGTAACGTATTCGCGGATTTTCTCAGTAGAAATCCAAATGGGAAATGTTATACAGAAGGAGATAGAAAAATAATAATTACAACACTTCTAAAATACTTATTGCCACAAACTATTAATAAAGACCCATCATTTGCTTTAATTTTTCTTTTGAAATCAGAAGGGTTTGATAAAAAAATATTTAAGAAAATTGTACAATACATAACAAATTAGGGCACCCAGGTTCATATAAAACATTAAAATATCTGCAACAATATTATTACTGGAACGGTATGCGTAAATACGTAAAGGTTTACATCGCGACCTGTGATCTATGTCAACGCGTGAAATATCCCAACGTCACGATGGAGGGATAATTCGATTGGGTATCCGCGGAAAATCCGTGCGAGTTAGCAACATTAGATTTATACGGACCGCTTCCAGCGGGGCGCGGAGGAATGCCGTACATATTGGTCGTTATGGATGCATTTTCTAAATATACTTGTTTATATCCGATGAAACGCGCTACGACAGAAGCCAGTTTAAACCGAATTTTAGAGAGATTTATACCGAAATGTGGAAAACCCAAGAAAATACTTAGTGACCATGGAACTCAGTTCACGTCAAATAAGTGGAAAATGAAGCTTGAAAACCAAGGCATTCAGGTATTGTTTAGCACAATTAGACATCCTCAGTCGAATCCCACGGAACGAGTAATGCGTGAACTCGGCCGTTTATTCCGTACACTCTGCGCTAAAAAGCATACCACATGGGTTAATTACATCCCAGATATTGAACGAACGCTTAATTTAATGGAACATCATAGTACGGGGTTTACTCCCCAAGAACTTCATTTTGGTGTACGCGAGAATGACGAAATTATGAAATTAGTTAAGTATCCACCTGCTCAAATACGCAATCATGCCCAAATGATCGATGAAGCGAGGCTAAATTTAAAAAGAAATTTTGAGGCTCGTCTTAAACAGCAAAAAGTAGTATCAAAAGTCGTGCTTTCAGTCGGCGATTTAGTGCTACTGCGTGTTCGACATTTGTCAAATGCAACCGATAAAGTCACACATAAATTCTTTCATTTGTTCGAGGGACCGTACAAAATCTCTCGAGTTATAGGTAAGAACCGTATAATCGATTGTTTTAAGCGATAAAATAAGATGGATTTGTTTCTTATAATAGGGTAATAAACTACGAAAAGAAATATTAGTTTTAATCGCGAAAATTGCCGGCAATGGGGTATGAAATCTAGTCTAGCTCGAGCGTTAGTATAAGTAAAAGAGCCATGTAGAATGAATAATAGATAAGAAATCATATGATATGACAAAAAAGTATGATGGGAGTAGGTAATTGATTTTGAGGCTGATAGGTTACTCGGGTTTTCTAGTCAAACCGTAAACTGGCTTCCCTAGAAAAAGGGGAATATTGTAACACGATAAGTTAATCGGCCTCAAAATCAATCGAATTTCGCGCGAATTAAGGATCCTACGAAATCGAGAAGCGAGTTCCCGGAAAACAAGATAGACGGATTTCGAGCGCGGAGTCTATAAATAGAAGTTGCGCTCGAGGATCGTTCTTCTTTTCCGTCGGTGTGCTGGTGCGTGCTTCTTGGCGTCGGGGTCCTGCCGCGCAAATTCCCTGGCCTTGTGCAAGGTCAGCGTCGCCGTCGCTCTACGCGCTTGGAACGTGTCACACGGAGAAAAAGCCGAGCCAGAGAATCAGCTACATAAAGACAAAGCCCGAAAAGGGCGATCAGCGCACCGAGGACGACGTGCAGGAACGTAGTCACGGAGGACTCCGGCGTTTCAGAAGGGTCGACCACGTACTCGCAGCGGCGTGGAAAGGGAGCAACGCCGCCGTTCATCCTATCTTCAGATGAGTAAATGTTGTAAAATAAAAGCATATATGATAGGGGCGATGTAAATACCGATAGGATTGCTTAAGTACATTATTGTAGCGAGTTCGAATGTTTATCAACAATAAAGTCAATTGCTACTTGATCTACTGCGTACTATTATTGTTTTCATGAATAGTTTCACGATATCTGTTGTCTTAATGATTAATAACCGTATAAATTGATATAAACATCAATTTTATTTCCACAAATATAATATATATGTTTCAATGTATATGTATGATAGAAAGACAAAGAAAGAGAGATAAACAGAGAAAAAGTGAGAGCCAATTAATGATTTTTTAACATGATTTTACCACTATCTATATTTTTAGCATGAGACACAAATTCATATCAACCTTGTAAATGTATCATTTACTCTTATACAAATGGTTTGGATAATAATGATCGAACCTTGTCAAATCTAGATTTTAAAGTTTAACTTTCACATAAGATGTCATAAAGATCCCTGTTGAAAATAACCACTTGGATTTCAGCTGGATTTCCAATAGGTAGAAATTCAGGTGGAAATCCAGCTGAAATCCAGGTGGTTATTTTCAATTGGGCAAGCTATGGTACATGCTTGGAGCGTGGGCTTGTCTCATAAATTTATAACTATTTTGTCTACGGAGGTGATTGAGGGCTTACTTGTTTGGAGTAGTTATAATAGGATTTTTGTTCTAGGTTTATCGTTCTAGATAGTTCTCAAATGTAGTTTTCCGAATTTTTTTTCTCTTAGAAACTTTTGCAAAGTTTAACTAAGTTCCTCTGCTGAAAATATTCGAGGGAAAACAATTATTTTTCGGACCGTGTTTTCTATGCATTTTAAACGATTTTGATTCGTTGTCAATAGTTGCCAAATGTAGAAAATATTAACGCACCCGTTATAGTTCTTTAAATATAAATCTCAGTTAATTATTGCATATACAAAAGAAATATAATTAATATTCATTAATCGTAATACTTACTCCGAATGAATGTTAGCTTGTGTTTCATATAACAATATAATAAATTAAATAGTTACTCTTAGAATCACTTTTATAAACTTTTTATTTTTAAAAATATACATAGCATTTTATCAAAATATTTACAATATGACTGTTACGAGTGAAAGTGAAGGCAGACGCTCAGTCGTTGCACCACGGTCGCCACCCACATTGCACTTTTCTCGTCGCTCTCTTATACTAATTAGATACCCGTGACGTGTGTCCAAACGTGACATGAGATATTCCCTCGTTAAAAAAAAAGGATCAAAACGTATTGAAACGTACCTAAAATGTTCAAAAAACGGATTGGAAATATTTTATGAGATATCCGTTTCAATCAGTTTCAATCCAACTACGTCGAAAAAAATATATTTTATGGATTGAAATGGATTTATAAAGGATTAATACGGACTTAAACGGATTCAAAAAACGGATTGGTTTTTCTTAATCCGTTTCAATCCTTTTTTTTTAACGAGGGTTTATTCAGTAATGTAATAAGTTTGGCATAGGACATAAGTACATCTTGTCTATATTCATATAAACTAATATTCTCTCGATGCTACTAGTGGGTACTACTATATTTTCTTCATGAATTCTTTGTATCACTTGGCATACTTTGTAAGCCCTTGCAAAACAGTTTTTAGTCTGTACATAATTGCATACTGTCAATTCCATACCATCAGAGACAGCATCTATAAAGGCAACAATGCGTATAAATTTCCCGTCTTTCAGCAATGCAAATGAGTTGTTTGAACGAGTTTTTGATATGAGATGTGATTCGTACAGACAATGATTCTTAACCATTTTGTAGAAAAATTCAGTGGAATGTTTAGATAAGTGTAATGAAGTTAATATTTGATCATCAACTTCAGTTCGATTGAAATATAATATGTTACTATTGGATAAATGAACACTTTGGACTTGTCTTAAAAGAATATCATTACAATATCTTACAATGTCATCGTCAGCTTGATGAATAATTTTTTCTTCTACTACGGAACAACTGTGGCAGATGTTTATGAACCTCACAACTTGCTGCGACACACCTTTAGCACACTTAGTAGCTTTCAAGAGGCACTGATTAGCCGATTCAAAGCTAAACGTTGAATTCGTCCATAAAGGTCCCCAATTTAATACACTTTTGCTTGCACGTAACAAAATATGTACGTTATATGTCATGGCTTTAACGTTGTAGATTTCTTGGACTTTAGCTACGAATTGATGTAACATTTCGTCCGCTTTATTTAATTCGTCGATATGAATGCTATCTTTTAACAATATATATAAAGCTTCCACAAATAGTAACCAATGTTGCATAGCGCTTCTGCTTAAGATGGATGGAAAAATAACAATACTGTAGTACAAGACAAAATTTTCCCATTCCCGGGTCTTCTAATCTTTTCGACAACTTAATTTTCTACAATAACGAGTAGCTTGCTGAGGAACAGTTATCATGATCATTTTGTTATCAAGTGCTTTAATAACATCGTCGCTCAAAACATCCACATGATAGGAAGTTAATTGTTTTGCAACACCTTCTATTGCCATGTGAATGTAATCAGGAGTAAACCCTTCGATGATGTCGAATTTCAGGAAATTAATAAGAGGTGAAGGGTACTTTACTCCAAAGACAGGTTTCTCTGGATCCGCTTCTAGCATGAGAGACACAGTATCATTGTGATTTCGAAGTTCTATTGGTGCATTCATTAATGGATATTTCATAATTCCATGATATTCTCCGGGATGCAAGAACCAATTACATCCATATTTACCATTGTACTGAACTAATCCTTGAGCTGGAGCTCGGGCTATAGCATCAACACAACATGTCTGTACATAAAGCTTAAGAGTACGCTGTTCATTTTTTATTTTAATAGGAACTCGGCATTTATTAACAAGATCTACAAATTTATCTAAAAATACTATCATGTTTGGTTTTTTATTAGTAAACATTAATCCACATACTACTAGTTTACTTGTTTTAATTTCTTTTGGTAGTTCGTTGATCATCAGATAGAGTGGCCAAATAGAATACTGAGAGCACTTAAATTTTGGGGCTCCGTCAGTATTAAATACTGCAGTAACGTAATTACCTTTCTCTTCATTTGGTAAGGATTTGACAAATTTAGTATATTTTTTACCATCATAAATATCACTAATATACCCTTGCGTACGTATTCTTTCATTCGTCACATAATAAAAATAATCCTCATGATTACTTATAAGATATGAAATTTGTTGTGCCGGGTCTATTAACGTAAAAAAAGTTGAATCAGCATTATTCTTTAAATTAATTTCAACATTGCAGACATTACAAATACTACTGGATGGTATATCTACAATTTTTCCTAAATATACTGAACATTTCTGACAAAAAGCGTGATGTTCCACACCCTCTTTCTGATTTACAAGTTTATCTATTATATGTCGTGAGTCTGGTAATATAGGAGTCTCAAACATACAATTAATTAGTTTAAATAAATTTATCAAGCCAGAGAAAGATAATTCATTAGAAACACTAAATTTTAAAATCATTAAAAAAATTTCTCCTTTACTTTTATTCACTGTTGTTGTAATTTTTCCAAGAAAATCTCTATGCTCAATAAACTCCTTCAAATTTCCAATCTTGCCATATATATTATTCAAGTCATTGTTCAGAATTATTTTAGATAGTTCGTCTATCCAATTCCTTTCAGTTGGACCATACGTTGTATCTTCTACATGTACATCATAATCTTCTTCTACATTAACATCCTAAGCAATATAAGTTGTTAAATATATATAATAAAGATAAACGTATAGCAAACTGCATTTTCCAAAAATATTCGTTTTCTATTTCGTACAAATTGCTAACTTAAAAAAATGATAATTTTTCAATAATACACATATTTTTAATGTCCTATTAAAGTATATGCTATATGTTTAAGATAGTAGGCCAAGATTAAAACTTCTTGACAATTTTGAAACGTTGGAATAAATTTGTAAATGTTTTTAAAAAGGAGTTTGCTCTAGAATATAAACAAATACTAACCTCTACAACTGTGGGCTGAGCATTAGCATTGATGAAAGTATCCTGTTCTATATCCATTAAATCATTTTCTCCTGTCTCTACCTGCTAGTTTTAATACATTATTGATTACTTTTATTATAAATAAAATAGTTAATAAGTATACATTATTGCAACTCTTTATGATTTGAGTCAGTGAGAATCTAAAGAATATTTATTGCTAATTTATTTTGAAGAAATAATGAAAACAAATTGTGAAATTCTATTAATAATACAGTTGGCTATTGTATACGTAAAGTGCAACTTCACATATCACAATGAATACATCAATTAGGTTTTTGCGCACATTAGTGGGAATTATTGAATTATATAATAAAAAGGATCAAATTGCTAAAGATAAAGTCTGGAAAAATAATTTACAACAGTAAAAATTACGATAACAAACCAGTTTTTTTACCCGATTTAAAAATATCACTTGATTAAAAACGATATCTATCACATGATTAATCACATGATAAATGACGTAAAATTATCGATCAATAAATCACGATAATAATCATGCATCTAATCACGCGATCAATCACGTGAACGTTCAAGTGATTCAATTACAATAATTATGGTATTAAATAAAATTATTAAAAACGCAAAATGCAGAAGTACGATGCCATGCTTAGGCGTTACTATCCGGATGGTAAAATCTAAATAGAGCTTCCTACTTATAAATATTGAGTTTTTAATAATTTTACGTAATAAAAAAATTATTGTAAGTAAATCACGTAATTAATCCCTTGATTAGATGCTTGGCTAATTTCGTGATTGGTTGCATGGTTAATTACGTGACTAATGACGCGAGTAAAAGCTCGCTGATATAATCACGTGATTAATCATGTGATTTATTGATCAGTAATATCACGTCATTTATCACGTGATTGACTACTTGATAAATCACGTGTTTGATCACATTTTTTCCAGTACGGTAGTAATAGTTTAAGAAATATAGTGTAATTAAAAAATCTCCGGTTTTAATGTAATTTTCGTAATAAAGTTTCCATTTAGATACCTATATACTTAAAAAAATGTAGCTGCATTTTCACCCAAGGGCGGCAAAGTAAGTCCGATTGCGGGAAAATGACTCCTAGGGCAGGAAAGTTAAATCAAAGTTGAGAAAGTAACCCCAAGGATGGAAAAGTAAGTCCTAGAGGGAGAAAAGAATTACTTTTCGCCCTAGGGCATTGTTCAAACTACGTCAAAGCGAAATGACTAGTCCCACTTGAGACCCAGAGATGGCGCCAAGAGCGCGAGCGCACATGCGCCCTCCGGCAGTCTACTTACATGGGAGAGACGCTGCTCGTGTCTGTCGAGTGCCTGCGCTCATGGTGAACGGACGACGGTGTACAGCCAGCAGCTTCGATTATATTTGAAATTCCAACAGGCATACTTTCCCGCACAGTGGCTTACGCACCCGTCCAAGAGCGACAAGAGCTGCTTTGTGGTTGATTTACATGCGCGAAATGGCCTACTTTCGATGTAGGTAAAATAAAAAAGCATTTTTCATTGCCTTCTTTTTGACAATGGTGCGTACGATACTTTTTGAGCAATACAAAAAAGGGCTCACTTTTCCGCATTATAGCAGAAAACAGCTACTTTGCGTTCGATTCACATGTGCATAATAACATACTTTAGGCGCAGCTATGAAAAATAGTACATTATGCATCTAGAAAGTATACCCTACTAAAAAAAAAATTATTACCTAATTTTTTCACCAATTTATTACGCGATTATACCGTGATAAGCATCATCCTGTGATCCGTATATAATTTACTTCTTTATAATTTATTTTTGTTTGAAATAAATAAACTTATTATTTACACACACACACACACACACACACACACACACACACACACACACACACACACACATATATATATATATATATATATATATATATATATATATATATGTGTGTGTGTATATTTTCCTATATTATATAGATGTAAGCGTCAATTTATGTTAAAAACTCCTCCGCCTCCCTCCGCGCTCCTCCGACACCCCTTCACCCCCTTCCGCGCCCCCTTCGACCCCCCTCCGAGCCCATCCACCCCCCTCCGAACCCCCTCCGCATTTTAACGTGAAATCGTTTCAAAATTCATGTTATTTTTAGAGTTTGTTCTATTGACCCTTCCACAACTTCTCTGGACTCTTTCCTTTTAAAATTTGTTTATTTTGTTAAATTATAATTTAATTAAGAGATAATCATTTAAAATATGAAATTCAAATACGAAAAATTACTACTGTTTAATAATTTTTACAAAATAAAATAAAAAGAGCGATAATAAAAAATCGTTAAATTCCTTTTACTGAAAAAATGCCAAATTTACTTTAAAATAATTAGAATAAAAAATTTTAAAAAATTTAGTTACAGAACCTTTTAATATTTATAAATAAATAAAATTTAATATAAGATAGCAGGGATGCAAGTATCACCCCTATTTCCCCTATTTCCCCTTTTTTACGAATCTTCCCCTATTTTCCACTTTTATCAACTGACCTCCCCTATTCCCCCTATAATTAACGATCATCGCGACTTTCGCGATACGTTGATACCTAAAATCGTACCTAAAAAATTATAAGTACCTTATTACATTTGCAGTTCTGTAATTTGAGTGGAAATACTGAGTGATTATCAGAAACGCCCAACATTAACGAAACGTTAGTTAAATATCAGCCGTACCTTCAAGTTCTTTTCATCGACATTTTCTTCAATAAATATGTACATTTTTGGTAAGTTTGAATACAAAATATCATAGTATGTAAATAAATCGAATCATAGACAGTTACATTTAGTAGCTGAGTAAAGTCTCATTGGAATACGAATAGTAAAGTAAATCTTAACCTGAATATCAAGCAAGCTAATGAATTTTCATCGATTTACACACAAAATATTTTAAGAATAGTAGTCAAAATAAATAAGTTAACATAAAACAAGATTAAATAAACATTACCAAACAAACATACAATATTTATTTAAAGATTTGGTCATATGTGAATAAAAATTTCAATTATTTTAATTCAGTAACCTGGATCGTGGAACTTGGGTTTATTATTCTATTATATAAATCGAAATGGAGAAAAAAGAGTCTAATTGGAGGCGTATTCGATTTTACGATTATAGTGAATATTATGAAGTATATATGAACATGCGCATTTTATTTATCTTAGTTTCTGAGTAATTTGATTTTTTTTATGTTTAGGTTTCAAACTAATGTTAGCTCATACAATTATATTTCATGAAAATATTGAATTAACTAGTAAAGAAGTAATAAAATTAACTGGATAAAATATTATGTTCCTAACCGTGTCTATAGGTAAGATAGATTTTATTTTGAATTAAAAATTCAATAAAATTTCACTTAAAAAATATTAATTCTAATTAACTTCTAATCTGATTTGCAGTTAAATGTACTTTCTGCAGAATAATTTTTAGTTTGATGTACGCTTAATAAAAATATCTGTTTTGAACTAAAAGAATTTTCATGTAATTATATGAATAATAAAATATCTACATCGTCATCATTATATGTAAACAAAAATTGATGAATATCGTATGAGTTTATACTAACTGTTAATCTTTTATTTATTCAATTGATTTAGAAATAATAAAACTCATAGATATTTTTTTACAGATTCTCATAAATAGTATTTACATTACATAAAAATGGCTAATAAAACTAAATTCCAGGATGCTTGGCTAAAGAAAATTGACAATAATCAAAACCTTGTTTCCGAATGGGCCGAGAAAGACTCCCTCGGAGACGTATATCATACGTATTGCAAGCTTTGTGAGGCGAGAATCCTATGTGAAAAGGGTTTTGAAAAACTAAATCAGCATGCTAGTACTAAGAAGCATCAACATAATTTATTCAAACTAAAATAAAACCAGTTAAGATTAATTGGTAGTGTTGCACAATTAGAATCTGTAGTGGGGTCTAGCGACAATCAAGCGAATTCCAAAAAATTATCCGAAAAGTCAACTTGTCAAATATAAAATAATTCTACTCAAGCACATTTATCTTTATTTAATACGCGCGATGCAGCTACTAGAGCAGAAATATATTATTTATTAGAACTGATCAGTGCTAATTACCCTTTAAGTGCATGTGATGATAAAAAAGAACTTTTCTAAATAATGTTTCCTGGCTCTATTTCTAACGCTTTTACGCTGTCTCGAACGAAAGGATCATATTTATTGATTCATGCATTATCTCCATATTTTCAAAATATTTTGTTGACAGAACTACAGGAACCTAATGTGTATTTCACTTTACAGTTCGATGAAACAGGCAATGTTAAGAGTAAAAAAGAGTTACAGATAAGAGTTCAATACTGGTCGAACTCCCAAAACTTGATTGTAAATCGACATTTAGTAACGTATTTTATTGAAAAAGGCGATGCCAAAACTATAGTAAAGTATTCAAATCTTTAGAGTCACATAATTTATCATCTAAAAATGTATTAACATTAGGCAAAGATGGACCCAATGTTAATAAAAAGGTGTTTCGTCTTTTTCAGAAAGAATTAAAAAGATCAAAATTTAAGGGCCTATATGACATAGGTTCTTGCTTATTGTATACGGCACATAATGCTTATGTAAAAGGCAGTCATGAACTAAGTTTAGAGATTTCTGACTTGCTTGTTAAGATTTTTTACTATTTTCATAACCAACATTTACGCTGTGAAAATTTTCATAAAATTCAGGAAACTCTTAATCTACCTGAACATACATTTACAAAGCATTGCGATACAAGATGGCTTACCATTGGTCCATCGGCAGAGCGAGTTGTAGAACAACTTCCTGCTTTAAATGAATATATTTTAAAATATATTCGAGCCAAATAAAGTAATACCACTAAAAAGCAATTATATATAGATATAAGAAAATATTTAAATGATAAGCTTTTGAAACCTTCGTTAGAATTTACAGTGTATGTAGCTAAAATATTTACAGTAGAGTTTACAGCTAAAATGCAAAAGAGAGAACCTTTAATTCATATTTTATACTCGCAATTGCAAAGACTGATATATTTACTTTGTAATAATGTGGTCAAGCCTGAAGTTCTGACTGACGATTTTCTCAATTGGACCAGCAAGGAATTATTGAAAGCATCTAACTTGCTTGATTTAAAAGAGATCAGCTTTGGTGAAAACGTTAAAAAAGCCGTATCTCAATTATCAGAATTAGATAAAATGTTATTTTTAAAAAGTGTTCAAAAATTCTATTTAGTAACAATAACCTACTTATTTGATAAGATCACTAATTTGGAAACATTAAAATATTTTGAATGTCTTGTACCTGAAAATATAAAGAATGCAACTAGTTTAAATTGTATTGTACAAATAGCTAATATGTTACCTTTTACTGATATAGATAGTGACAATTTATCACATGAATGGCGATTACTTCAAATCGACACTGATATATCATTCGTTTTAGAAGAAAATGAAAGAATCGATGCATATTGGTATACTATTTTTAAACTGAGAAACCCACCGTGCTCACGATATCCTTCTATATCGCGCGTAGTTAAAGCAGCTCTATCCTTCACTCATGGAAGTGCAGATGTGGAAAGGGGTTTCTCTAAATCTAGTAGAGTATTAACAGATGACCGAGTAAACATGGACTTACAAACCTTAAATGCTAGACTAAGTGTATACGATGGATTGAAAATATTCGGCTTCAAACCTTATAAAGTACCAATCACTACAGATCTTTTAAATCTTGCTAGAACAGCTCATCGCTCGCATCAAACATATTTAGATGAACAAAAGAAAAAGAAAGAAATAGAAATCGAGAGACAAAGAAAAGAAGAACAATTGTTAAAAAATGTACAAGAACAAAGAGAAAATTTAAAATAATTAGAGGCGGAATTAGAAAAAGAAGAAAAAACATACAAAGAAGCAATTCAAGAATCAGAAACGATGCAAATAGTTTTAAAGGATGCAGCAAATAATAGTAGTGCCGCTGTTATCCAACAATTAATTTCAGGTTTAGAAAACTTACGTAACAAAGAGAAAGAACAAAGATGTAAAGTCGAAAAGCTAAGAAAGAGAGTTGAGAAAAGAAAATCTAAATTAGTCGACAATGCTGTAACTAAACAGTTAAAAACTAAATAAAAAAAATATCAATAAAAATATTCCTCGGTGTTATTTATTAAATAAAATTTATAGACAAACCTCCCCTTTTTCACAATAATGTTCCTCTTTTTTCACAAAATTTTTCCTCTTTTCCCCTATTTTTTCAACAATAGTGGGTTGCATCCCTGAGATATGTATTATACAAACTGTTATTAAATATATAGAAGTGGTATACAAGGTATATCTACCTAAACTGGCTAACAATAAGGTCTGGGAAACGTACTCCACAGACATTTACATCTGAACAGCATACAAACAAGTTATGGACTAATAATGAATCTGTAGTCATTGTAGTACTATTTGAATGATAATAAAGCTAGATGTAAGTTTTTTTGTGTAAATCTTTGTTTAATCACTTCGAAACTAATTGCTAATACAGATTTTAATTATCTGACTGTTCGCTACCTCACATTGAATTGCATGGCTTAGGCGACGAAATGTTCACATAGGTCTGTACACGAAAACTAAAACTTTATTACTTAAGATAAAGTTTACTAGCTTTATTGTTTCAATATCTTGAGACAAATCACCCTGCAAAATTTTAACTCTCTAGGTCTGATATGAGATGTTAAATGACAGCAAATCCAAAATTGTGAAAAGCAATCGAAATCATTTTCAATTCTGGACTTACTCTTATTTAAAATCTATAAGAGCTAGAGAGCTCAAATTTTGCATGATAGTTTGTTTTAAGATATTAAAACAATATAGCAAGTGAAATTTGTTCCAAGTCATATAGTTTTAGTTCTCATGTAGAAATCTATGTGTTCGTCGAAAATGCTAAACGACTCAATGGGACTTGTGTATTCAATACTTAAATATTCATGTGATGCACCAAACAAAGGCAAATAAATGAAGTCACAATTTGTTTTGAAGTAATTACACAAAGATTTGCACAATAAATTAGGCATCTAGCTTCATTGTAATATAAACACTTATAATATCCATCAAATGTATATAAATTGTGTCCATAAATTGTTGTTTAAATAATCAAGTCTGTGCACAAAAATTGAGAAATGTGCATTCAATATTCTAATTTTAGTATTCGACTGCAGTAATAATATCAATAACAAACAATTAATTTTTCAATTGATTAATATGAGTATAAATTAAAATGTTTAATTTTGTACGTTATTTAAATGCATGGATTTTAACAAAAAATTTTCCAAAAAATATAAATACCTTCTGAATTTGATTATTTTTTAAATTTGTATTTTGTATGACAGTTGCAAAATTATGTATACTATTAAAACATCACTTTTAAAAATATATAATTTTGTTTACCACTTCAGTATCTGATGTATCCAGATCAAGGTTATGTCGTTGAGCTGTACGTGGTACAATAGCTGCATCTCCATGACATATATATCTCGTATAACTATCCATCATTCACTATTTGAATTTTTTTTAAATAATCTATTTATTTAAAATTATGCAGTAAAGTATACAACGTACAAAGCATAAATACATACATACATTTATGTACACAACCATTTGACTTTTATATGTGTATATATATATATATATACACACATTAAAATATATATATATATATATATATATATATATATATATATATATATATATATATATATATATATATATATATATATATATATATATATATATATATATATATATATATATATATATATACACACACACACACATTAATATATATAGGTCTACAAACTACAATCCGTACCGTTTCCTTGTTTTGTAAATTGGGACTTCCAAGCACCGTCAGAAGGCGCTAACTTCAGGGCTGAAAGTAATATAATAAGACCACGTGATACATGGAGGCTAAAAATAAAAAAGACTAAAAAAGCATTTACATTGATGTTATATTATCCTCTATAAAACATAACTTTTTATCAATTTTTGAGTAACAATTTTTTACGTCGAGTCCATACTCTTACTCATGTAATATTTGTATACTCATATTTTGTTCACAGAGCATTTGACTGTATCCGCCAGGGCTGCCACTGTTGTCTTAACTCGCGATCGCGAATTGTATATGCTCTATTTTATCTTTGTGCTTTGATCGCCGATATATATATATATATATATATATATATATATATATATATATATATATATTTGCTTATAAGTGCCTTACTGTACTGTAAATGTTATATATACGGTGTTAAATATATTTTTACTGTTTGAAAAAAAATGGTACCTTAAAACAAACTGGGCTCTGCAGTAATGATAGTTTATTAGTGATGGCTAAAATAAAATACGCGTGTATTATCACAGAAGATGATCCGAAGAAAAGGTACTGCAAACCAGTAGATGTAATCTACAAATCCAGAAATGATAAAAAACCTATTTCTCCATCTAATATACAAGATTTTGATGAGAAGCAAGTCTATCGAGTATATTGGAGGTCGTGTGGAAGCCACTGTAAAATTGAAGATAAATGTAGTATATTTTAAGATATTCTACTTATACATTCATGTGATGCACCAAACAAAGGCAGATATATGAAGCTAGATGGATATTCTTTTGTGCAAATCCTTGTTTAATTACCTCGAAACTGATTGCTCATACAGGTTTTAATTATCTGACTTTGTTCACTACCTCACATTGAATTGCATGGCTTTGGCGACGAAATGTTCACATAGGTCTGTACACGAAAACTAAAACTTTATTACTTAAGATAAAGTTAACTAGCTTTATGGTTTCAATATCTTGAGACAAATCACCATGCAAAATTTTAACTCTCTAGGTCTTTATTACTCAAGATATTAAAACAATATATCAAGTGAAATTTGTTCCAAGTCATATAGTTTTAGTTCTCATGTAGAGATCTACGTGTTCGTCGAAAATGCCAAACGAAATCATTTTTAATTCTGGATTTACTCTCATTTATTCTACTTCTATATTCAATTCTATTTTCATCTTTTGTATGCAACTATTTTTTTTTACAGAATCTGAAGAAGATGCTCTAAAAGCAGCTGATAAAAGACAAAAAAGATTTCGATTCAGAAAAAAATTGAATCAAGGCGGTGAATCAACTGAAAGTACGGTTGAGGAGGAAATGAAATTATCTGTAAGTCTTTATTATTATATTATTTATTATTATAACATTATTATTATTATGTGCAAAAAGCAAGTGTATATATATTCATTATCCATAATCTAAAATACGTTTGGTGTTAAGGTAGTACTACCCATCCCATACGGAACGTTATGTTTCTAAAAGCTTTCGGTAATATTTCACTTGAAACATTACATCTTTCACAAATATTTATACAATGTTTCATGCACCTTTCTGTAATGTTTCAGAAACATTAAATGTCCGCTAACATGTCAAATGTAACATTTCAGATAGATTATAGAAACATTACTGTGACATTTCTGTAATCTTTCTGTAATTTTTAGATATCCTGATTACTTTAATGTAATAATCCGAAACGTATCAGCAACATATCAGGTATGTTACTGTAATGTTATCGAAAGCTTTCAGTAACATTTTAGTAATGTTACTGTAACATTACTGAAAGGTTTTAGGTAATGTTACTGTAATATTACTGAAAGGTTTCAATAACAACTCAGTAATATTGCTTTACAATTCTGTTAAAAATATGATATTAAAATCGATAAAAAATGCATCTTTCTTTTGGTGCTAATCTTAATCTTTAATCTTGATTATCGTTCAACTTATTAGATATTTAATCGGTTTTAATCCAATCTACTCATTTATTGACATTTATTTATGAATTTCTACGAAAATTTTAGAATTTAAAATTTTTATATATTATTTATATACCTAGGTATTTATTAATCTGAAACAAATATTTTGCTAAAATTATTTAATAGATTTGTCTGAAAGAATAAATCAATTAGAAAATGTTGACAGGGCTGGGAATCGATCCGAAGACCTCTGCGTGAAACTCTAACTCTCTAGCCGTTCCGCTACAGAAGAACTTTGAAATCGATAAAAAAATCTGACTTATAATCTACAATTACTGGTCATGAAAATATTTTTACATTTCGTAAAAATAAACATCCACAAAGATGGCTGAAAATTACATTTTCCTAAAATTGATAAAATATTTTTACATTAGAATTCAAAGTAGAGTGCCGGTAAATCAGAGTTCTTTACTATATTTAGCTGATCATTTTTCTATTACTCGTGAAACCTTTCTGAAACATTTCTGACATATACCACTTGCAACATTACGTAGGGAATGTTGCGGAAACATTTTATGTGCAATGGAATTGAAATGTTATAACTAGTACGTCAGGGAAATATTTCTGAAACCTTGCTATCGTAACCTCCCATGTGGTATATCACAGAAATGTTAGTGGTGAAAGCTCATTTTTCTATTGTTTATGAAACCTTTCTGAAATATTTCTGACATGTACCACTTGCAACATTACGTAGGGAATGTTGCGGAAACATATTACGTGGAATGGAATTGAAATGTTATAACTAGTACGTCAGGGAAATATTTTTGAAACCTTGCTATCGTAACCTCCCATGTGGTATATCGCAGAAATGTTAGTGGTGAAAGCTCATTTTTCTATTGTTTATGAAACCTTTCTGAAATATTTCTGACATGTACCACTTGCAACATTACGTAGGGAATGTTGCGGAAACATATTACGTGGAATGGAATTGAAATGTTATAACTAGTACGTCAGGGAAATATTTTTGAAACCTTGCTATCGTAACCTCCCATGTGGTATATCACAGAAATATTAGTGGTGAAAGCTCATTTTTCTATTATTCATGAAACCTTTCTGAAATATTTCTAATATCTAACACATGCAATATTTTATTGGTAATTTTTCAGAAACATTTCACGTCCAACGGGATGGAAACGTGATAAAAGATACGTCAGGGAAACATTTCTGAAACCTTGCAAACCTAAGATCTCATGTGAGATATTACAGAAATGTTAGGGATGAAAGCTCATTTGTCTATTACTCGTGAAACCTTTCTGAAACATTTCTGACATATAACACCTCCAACATTACATCGGAAATGTTGCGGAATCTATTTGCGTGCAAGATGATTGATACATAACAATTAGTATATTTCTATAATGTTACTGCAATGTTTCTATAGATGAAATTCATACGAAATCTTTTTGAAAGGTTTCTGAAAGATATCAGTTGAAACAATTCGATTGAACGATACCTGAAACATTATTTAAACATTACCAATGAGCGCATAACTTACGCTAACATTACTTGCCGTGTTGGATACTAAGGTAGTCAAGGCAAGTCCACTTTTTATATTTTGTTTATTTGCGAGGTATACATAATAACAGGAGTTGCATAAATTAAGTTATATCAAATAATGATTATATATTCTCATTAAACAATTTTATTTATTGTAATTATTAATAAAAAGTTTCCCACGAAAGCTGATTTGACTCATTTTTCGGGGTAAGATGCACCTTTTTTTCATTTTTGTTTGTTAATTATTACGCTCATAGGTTCCAAACAATTTTTTATAAGCATTCAAATTATTCGTTGGTTGATTAAGGAGGTTGGTCTGATTTAGAAATAACGAACAGATTCAGGAAAAGAAATCACACACATAGATATGTATAAATAAAAAGCTTATGCAAAATTTTGAGTCATTTGCCTATCTTATTGACGAGTCTTATGGAGAATCACATTTTCCTGGTTTTAATTTGCAAATATTTATTGTATTAACGAACAGTTTCTGTTGCAAATTTTTGTATGAAATAACTAATATTTGACGAATTTAAATTGGTTTTGAAAACGATCAATGGTACCTCTTTGCATAATAATTAATTAGTTGAATAAAAAATATGTGCACTTAACCTCAAAAACAGAGTCAAATGTCGTCTGTATCAATTTTTTTTGTTATCTAAATAGTTCTATTTCTATATCTAAAATCATTATTTGTTATAAATTAGCTTTTTCTAAGTCCTAAATGAATTATATCTCTTGGGTCAAAACGAGATAAGAATTTTAAAAAATTATCCTCATTTTATTCGAAAAGTGAAGGTTTTCGCAAATTAAAATGTTAATAACTTTTGTCACACACTCCAAACCTTCACCAAATTTTTACTACATGTTTTTCTTAGCAATATATGACAGCATACAATTATAAAAATTTTTTAATTATTAAACATTTTAAATGTTTATAAAAATGTTTAATTTTTAAAAAAATTTAAATGTTTAAAATATGTTTGATTTTGTAACAATTTTAAATTTAAAAAAAGTTTCATTTTTAAAAATATTAAATGTTTAAAAAAGTTTTGATTTTGAAAATGTATTTTCGCTTAGAAAATTTCATTTTAGCCCCGCTAATTTTACTTTTGCCCCGCTATAGTACAATATATGTACCATGGGCGTGAAGTGGGCCTTTCACTCAATAATGCCTACTAAGCCCTTAGTGCAGACTATACTTTTTGTGACTTGCATGCGATTTTCGGGTTTTTATCGATTCGCTGTCGATTTTTTACCTTCCCTATTGGAAAAGGTTGATATAAGTCGATTAGATCACTTACTGACTTGAATAGTGAATCTTAATTCCATTTTTGCATTAGAACTTGATAAAATGTGATAAAATACGATAAAAATCGATATAAGTCGATAAAACTTAATATGAAAAATTACAATTGAAATTGATAGAATTCCAAGAAGATCATGCTCTATCAATTTCAATTGTAATTTTTCATATTAAGTTTTATCGACTTATATCAATTTTTATCGTATTTTATTGACTTTTATCGTATTTTATCGATTTTTATCGTATTTTATCACGTTTTATCAAGATGTAATGCAAAAAGTGGAACTAAGATTCACTATTCAAGTCAATTGAAATCTTATCGACTTAAATGGTGAATTCTAATCGACTTCAATCGATTTCTATTCACTTTTTTCAGCATTTCACTTTTTTAAATTTACACACGCCTACACACACACATACACACACACACACACACACACACACGCACACACGCACGCGTGCGCGCATTACCCGGGAAAGCGGGCAGCGGGCGTTTTTTAATATTTCGTGCCCGCTAAAAAGTCGTTGAAGTTTGGTTATGCGCGCGCGCACACATCGCGCACCCGTATGGAAAAATCACACGATTACTTACGTGATAAACACGTGAGAATCGCGAGAATATTACGTCACGGTCACGTGAGATTTTCGTCCAATTACTGACGCGGCAATAACGCGATTATCATCTGATTTATAGTAAAATTCATAAATGGTATCAATAATCATAAAACAGTATCTATAAATTTAAAAGAGGTACACCTTACAATAAATCAGGGTATGATCGTCCTTCAGATTGTACGTGGTATATTAGATTAAAAATTTCTGCTATGAAATCCAATATATAATATTATAGTCATTTTGTATAAAACGATTGTTTAAATAAATTTTATATTATATTTATAGCAATCAAGTAAACTTTCGACAAGGAAAGGAAATATTATTAATGCCACTAACGTTGTTCAAAAGTACAAAAAGAGCATCTTATTACAAACCAGAAAGGAGCTTTGTCTCGATGATGCATATGATGATAAGTCTACAGATGAAGGTGTAATAAAAAAAAGGCGCTTATCAGAAATGTGTGAAAACATTAGTTTTGGGTAAATAAAATTTTTATTCAAAGATTTATAATTATTTTAAAAAGCTCTAACGTCTATGTAAACGCAAATAAACATACAAGTTTATACAACTTAAGTTTATTTCTATAATAAATTATAATGAAATTTAATTTAATTTTATTACAATTTATGAGTTTTATCGTAATAAAAAGACGCACGGGCATCCGTTAGTGTAATTCTGGATTAACTTAGTATAAATGTGTTCATATGTATCTTTTTATAATATTTAACGTTTTAATGCAAATGAAATCATATAATTATAGATGATTTAGAGCTATACAGTTCCAAATATGTAAATATTTCATTCAAATAATCGTTTTTAAACAGGTTTTAAAATGATATAAAATTTTTTATTATTGGTTGTAGAGCATCTGGTGATTCCACAAAATTAGTAAAAGATAAGGAGCCACGCGTTGTTTTACAGGATATAACATTGAATCAAATGCCCACTCAAAACGATTTGATTTCATGTGTGTCTTCTTCACTTCCATCAAAACTCTCGAGACAGAGGTCCCCTCAAACCGATACTTTTTCTAAAATCAGCTGCTCCTCGCTTTCCCTATCTGCAATAAAACCTACAGCGAACTTACAGTCTAGCTTTTCACTAAGTGGCTCGCCAAAGTCACAATCAAATTCGAAAATAAAATCACGATCAAGCTCGAAGTCACGGTCCCGGTCAAAGTTTAGGACAAGTCAAAGGACAAAATCGCGTTCAAAATCACGGTCAAAATATAAGTCACGATCTAGATCTTTATTACGGTCAAAGTTGACATCTATGTCACGGTCTAATTGTAAGCCACGGGTTGATTCTGTGTCACGGGTAGATTCTGTGTCACGGGTTGATTCTGAGCCACGGATTGATTCTGAGCCACGGGTAGATTCTGAGTCACGGGTTGATCATCAGCCCTTTGATTCTGAGCCACAGGTTGATCCTCAGATCCTTGATTCTGAGTCATGGGTTGATTCTCAGCCCCATGATTTTGAGCCACGGGTAGATTCTCAGCCCCTTGATTCTGAGCCACGGATTGATTCTCAGTTCCTGAATTCTGAGTCACGGGTCGATTCTCAGCCTCCATATTCTGAATTACGGGTTGATTGTAAATCGCGGCCTAAATCTAATTTATGGTCTAACACTAACTCTAAGTCAAAGTCACGTTCAACGTCGTCTGAGTCACGGTCTAGGTCTAAGTCGAGGTCACCGTCCAGATCGAAGTCACTGTCTAATATTAACTCACAGTCACCGTCCGGATCAAAGTCACTGTCTAATATTAAGTCACGTTCAAGGTCAAAATCACGCTCTACGCCAAAGTCAAGCTCTACGTCTCAATCACGGTCTCGGTCAAAGTCACGGCCTAAGTCACAGTCACGGTCTAGGTCTAAGGCACTGTCAAAGTCACAGTCACGCTCTAGGTCTAAGTCAGGGTCTAGGTCTAGGTCACGGTCTCGGTCTAAGTCACGGCCCAGCTCTAAGTCACGGTCTAGGTCTAAGGCACTGTCAAAGTCACAGTCACGCTCTAGGTCAAAGTCACAGTCTACTTCTAAGTCAAAGTCACAGTCTACTTCTAAGTCAAAGTCACAGTCTAGTTCTAAGTCACGGACCAAGTCATGGTCTAGATCAAAGTCAGGGTCTAGGTCAAAGTCACAGTCACGCTCTAGGTCTAAGTCAGGGTCTAGGTCTAGGTCACGGTCTCGGTCTAAGTCACGGCCCAGGTCTAAGTCACGGTCCAGGTCTAAGTCACGGTCCAGGTCTAAGTCGCGGTCTAGGTCGAAGTCATGGTCTAGGTCGAAGTCACGTTCAAAGTCAAGCTCAAGGTCGCGGTCACAGTCTGGTTCAAGGTCGCAGTCACGGTCTAGATCAATGTCACGGTCTAGTTGTAAGTCACGGACCAAGTCACGGTCTAGATCAATGTCACGGTCTAGGTCAAAGTCACAGTCTCGCTCTAGGTCTAAGTCAGGGTCTAGGTCTAGGTCACGGTCTCGGTCTAAGTCACGGCCCAGGTCTAAGTCACGGTCCAGGTCTAAGTCACGGTCCAGGTCTAAGTCGCGGTCTAGGTCGAAGTCACGGTCAAAGTCAAGCTCAAGGTCGCGGTCACGGTCTGGTTCAAGGTCGCAGTCACGGTCTAGGTCAAGGTCAAGGTTACGGTCTCGGTCAAGTTCGCGGTCTAGGTCAAGGTCAAGTTCACGGTCTAGGTCAAGGTCGTTACGGTCACTAATAAGTCCGCAATCCCGTTCTCCCTCTGTTCCTCGCAACCGTCCTAATGCTGACGATTACCCTGAAAGAGCGCAGACTCCTGAGGGAAGTAATCGATCTCGATCGCAGTCGCCTTTAAGACAGCCGCATGAACCAGTACAAGTGGAGGATGAAAATGATAATGGTAATAAAATGTTGTCGTTTATATGTATACACCTGAATACTGAGACGAAAATTGACAAAAAATATATTTAAAATTTAGTAAGCAAAGAATTTAAAACAAATTTTCAAATTTTCAAAATTTAAAAATGTACAAATATAAATTTGTAGTTGCTTTTACATACTAGTTTGTGGTTAAAACTTATAGTTTTTTAGAACCTAGAACATTATAAATATTTAGATTTGCACTTCGGTAAACAAATTTTAAAATATTAATCAAAAATTACCATAGCTTCAGATTACGATGATGTGGATGATGAAGATCCAAACTTTTCTTCGTTACAAAGATACAAGCCGAAACTTTACAAACGAAATAAGAAGTATAATCTTCTTACACCTCCAGGTACACATTATTTTATTGCAGTACTTATAAAGTTTAGTAAAAACAGAGTTTACCGAGCGCTAGAAAAAAAGGGAGCTTTCTATTATAAAATTTTAATTGATTTGTTTGCATATTACAGCGACACCTGACCGTTTTGAACGTTATGCCATAGTTGAAAACAAAGTAATAACTTTTATTAAATAATTTATGTTTTACTTCAATGTTGTTCAGTAAATAATTATACTATTAATATATAGGTGTACTTGGGACTGGGGTGCAAAGCTGGACAAAACAGTTGGAAATTAAGTAAAAAAAAAGGCTTCTCAACATTTACCAGAGAGATGGCGAAATATTTGTGGAAGCAAAATGTTGAAAATATATGCTTGGACATTACAAAAGTAAAAAATTCCATTCCTGGTCGAAGTCCTGTAAAATTGTACTCACCAAGAAAATTGGAATTATATTTAAGTAAGCAAAGTTAATTTTGTATTTTTTGCAACAATTTAGACTATACGGGCAGGATTCTCCTAGCCTCAAATTCTTTTATGTGTCATAGATTATCTTCGCATATTAGTTTGTGTGATAGAATAAATATAAAAATTTTTTCTTTCTATTTACAGGCTTAGTTAAAGACTACATCAATTCAGATGATCGTTACAAAAATTTGGAGGAAGAAGTAAAGACAGTAATGATAAAAGACAGTACCCGAAGATTAAGTATTAACATAAGAGACAACAGGTCAAAAAGAAATGCTTTGAATGCACGTTAAATAAAGATATCAGATTTCACAATATTTAAATATCGAATTTCAGAAATCGTCTGAAACTCATAAAAAGCAGGGTTCTAAAAGTAATTTTCTTCCCACCGAACTTTGAATTTTTTCAGCTGCGGAACTTAGTCGGATTTTGCAAAAGTTTCTAAGAGAAAATAAATACGGAAAACTACATTTGAGAACTATCGAGAACGATACGAAATCGTCTGAAACGCATAAAAAACACGATTCGAAAAGTAATTTTTTTCCCACCGAACTTTGAATTTTTTAAGCTGCGGAACTTAGTTAAATTTTGCAAAAGTTTCTAAGAGAAAATAAATTCGGAAAACTACATTTGAGAACTATCTAGAACGATAAGAAATCGTCTGAAACGCATAAAAAGCAGGGTTCTAAAAGTAATTATTTTCCCACCGAACTTTGAATTTTTTCAGCTGCGGAACTTAGTTAAATTTTGCAAAATTTTCTAAGACAAATAAATTCGGAAAACTACATTTGAGAACTATCTAGAACGATAAGAAATCGTACGAAACGCATAAAAAGCACGGTTCTAAAAGTAATTTTCTTCCCACCGAACTTTGAATTTTTTCAGCTGCGGAACTTAGTCGGATTTTGCAAAAGTTTCTAAGAGAAAAAAAAATCGGAAAACATCATTTGAGAACTATCTAGAACGATAAGAAATCGTCTGAAACGCATAAAAAGCACGGTTCTAAAAGTAATTTTTTTCCCACCGAACTTTGAATTTTTTCAGCTGCGGAACTTAGCACGGATTTTGCAAAAGTTTCTAAGAGAAAATAAATTCGGAAAACTACATTTGAGAACTATCTAGAACGATGAAAAATCGTCTAAAACGCATAAAAAGCACGGTTCTAAAAGTAATTTTCTTCCCACCGAACTTTGAATTTTTTCAGCTGCGGAACTTAGTCGGATTTTGCAAAAGTTTCTAAGAGAAAATAAATTCGGAAAACTACATTTGAGAACTATCTAGAACGATGAAAAATCGCCTGAAACGCATAAAAAGCACGGTTCTAAAAGTAATTTGTTTCCCACCGAACTTTGAATTTTTTCAGCTGCGGAACTTAGTTAAATTTTGCAAAAGTTTCTAAGAGAAAATAAATACGGAAAACTACATTTGAGAACTATCGAGAACGATACGAAATCGTCTGAAACGCATAAAAAACACGATTCGAAAAGTAATTTTATTCCCACCGAACTTTGAATTTTTTCAGCTGCGGAACTTAGTTAAATTTTGCAAAATTTTCTAAGACAAATAAATTCGGAAAACTACATTTGAGAACTATCTAGAACGATAAGAAATCGTCTGAAACGCATAAAAAGCAGGGTTCTAAAAGTAATTATTTTCCCACCGAACTTTGAATTTTTTCAGCTGCGGAACTTAGTTAAATTTTGCAAAATTTTCTAAGACAAATAAATTCGGAAAACTACATTTGAGAACTATCTAGAACGATAAGAAATCGTATGAAACGCATAAAAAGCACGGTTCTAAAAGTAATTTTCTTCCCACCGAACTTTGAATTTTTTCAGCTGCGGAACTTAGTCGGATTTTGCCAAAGTTTCTAAGAGAAAAAAAAATCGGAAAACATCATTTGAGAACTATCTAGAACGATAAGAAATCGTCTGAAACGCATAAAAAGCACGGTTCTAAAAGTAATTTTTTTCCCACCGAACTTTGAATTTTTTCAGCTGCGGAACTTAGCACGGATTTTGCAAAAGTTTCTAAGAGAAAATAAATTCGGAAAACTACATTTGAGAACTATCTAGAACGATGAAAAATCGTCTAAAACGCATAAAAAGCACGGTTCTAAAAGTAATTTTCTTCCCACCGAACTTTGAATTTTTTCAGCTGCGGAACTTAGTCGGATTTTGCAAAAGTTTCTAAGAGAAAATAAATTCGGAAAACTACATTTGAGAACTATCTAGAACGATGAAAAATCGCCTGAAACGCATAAAAAGCACGGTTCTAAAAGTAATTTGTTTCCCACCGAACTTTGAATTTTTTCAGCTGCGGAACTTAGTTAAATTTTGCAAAAGTTTCTAAGAGAAAATAAATACGGAAAACTACATTTGAGAACTATCGAGAACGATACGAAATCGTCTGAAACGCATAAAAAACACGATTCGAAAAGTAATTTTATTCCCACCGAACTTTGAATTTTTTCAGCTGCGGAACTTAGTTAAATTTTGCAAAATTTTCTAAGACAAATAAATTCGGAAAACTACATTTGAGAACTATCTAGAACGATAAGAAATCGTCTGAAACGCATAAAAAGCAGGGTTCGAAAAGTAATTTTTTTCCCACCGAACTTTGAATTTTGTTCAGCTGCGGAACTTAGTTAAATTTTGCAAAATTTTCTAAGACAAATAAATTCGGAAAACTACATTTGAGAACTATCTAGAACGATAAGAAATCGTCTGAAACGCATAAAAAGCAGGGTTCTAAAAGTAATTATTTTCCCACCGAACTTTGAATTTTTTCAGCTGCGGAACTTAGTCGGATTTTGCAAAAGTTTCTAAGAGAAAATAAATTCGGTAAACTACATTTGAGAACTATCTAGAACGATAAGAAATCGTATGAAACGCATAAAAAGGACGGTTCTAAAAGTAATTTTCTTCCAACCAAACTTTGAATTTTTTCAGCTGCGGAACTTAGTCGGATTTTGCAAAAGTTTCTAAGCGAAAATAAATTCGGAAAACTACATTTGAGAACTATCTAGAACGATAAGAAATCTTCTGAAACGCATAAAAAGCACGGTTCTAAAAGTAATTTTCTTCCCACCGAACTTTGAATTTTTTCAGCTGCGGAACTTAGTCGGATTTTGCAAAAGTTTCTAAGAGAAAATAAATTCGGAAAACTACATTTGAGAACTATCTAGAACGATAAGAAATCGTCTGAAACGCATAAAAAGGACGGTTCTAAAGGTAATTTTCTTCCCACCGAAATTTGAATTTTTTCAGCTGCGGAACTTAGTTAAATTTTGCAAAAGTTTCTAAGAGAAAATAAATTCGGAAAACTTCATTTGAGAACTATCTAGAACGATAAGAAATCGTCTGAAACGCATAAAAAGCACGGTTCTAAAAGTAATTTTTTTCCCACCGAACTTTGAATTTTTTCAGCTGCGGAACTTAGTCGGATTTTGCAAAAGTTTCTAAGAGAAAATAAATTCGGAAAACTACATTTGAGAACTATCTAGAACGATAAGAAATCGTATGAAACGCATAAAAAGCACGGTTCTAAAAGTAATTTTTTTCCCACCGAACTTTGAATTTTTTCAGCTGCGGAACTTAGTCGGATTTTGCAAAATTTTCTAAGAGAAAATAAATTTGGAAAACTACATTTGAGAAGTATTTAGAACGATGAGAAATCGTCTGAAACGCATAAAAAGCAGGGTTCTAAAAGTAATTTGTTTCTCACCGAACTTTGAATTTTTTCAGCTGCGGAACTTAGTCGGATTTTGCAAAAGTTTCTAAGAGAAAATAAATTCGGAAAACTACATTTGAGAACTATCTAGAACGATAAGAAATCGTATGAAACGCATAAAAAGGACGGTTCTAAAAGTAATTTTCTTCCAACCAAACTTTGAATTTTTTCAGCTGCGGAACTAGTCGGATTTTGCAAAAGTTTCTAAGAGAAAATAAATTCGGAAAACTACATTTGAGAACTATCTAGAACGATAAGAAATCGTCTGAAACGCATAAAAAGCAGGGTTCTAAAATTAATTTTTTTCCCACCGAACTTTGAATTTTTTCAGCTGCGGAACTTAGTCGGATTTTGCAAAATTTTCTACGAGAAAATAAATTCGGAAAACTACATTTGAGAACTATCTAGAACGATGAAAAATCGTCTGAAACGCATAAAAAGCACGGTTCTAAAAGTAATTTTCTTCCCTCCGAACTTTGAATTTTTTCAGCTGCGGAACTTAGTCGGATTTTGCCAAAGTTTCTAAGAGAAAAAAAAATCGGAAAACATCATTTGAGAACTATCTAGAACGATAAGAAATCGTCTGAAACGCATAAAAAGCACGGTTCTAAAAGTAATTTTTTTCCCACCGAACTTTGAATTTTTTCAGCTGCGGAACTTAGTCGGATTTTGCAAAAGTTTCTAAGAGAAAATAAATTCGGAAAACTACATTTGAGAACTATCTAGAACGATGAAAAATCGCCTGAAACGCATAAAAAGCACGGTTCTAAAAGTAATTTGTTTCCCACCGAACTTTGAATTTTTTCAGCTGCGGAACTTAGTTAAATTTTGCAAAAGATTCTAAGAGAAAATAAATTCGGAAAACTACATTTGAGAAGTATTTAGAACGATGAGAAATCGTCTAAAACGCATAAAAAGCACGGTTCTAAAAGTAATTTTCTTCCCACCGAACTTTGAATTTTTTCAGCTGCGGAACTTAGTCGGATTTTGCAAAAGTTTCTAAGAGAAAATAAATTCGGAAAACTACATTTGAGAACTATCTAGAACGATGAAAAATCGTCTGAAACGCATAAAAAGCACGGTTCTAAAAGTAATTTTCTTCCCTCCGAACTTTGAATTTTTTCAGCTGCGGAACTTAGTCGGATTTTGCAAAATTTTCTACGAGAAAATAAATTCGGAAAACTACATTTGAGAACTATCTAGAACGATGAAAAATCGTCTGAAACGCATAAAAAGCACGGTTCTAAAAGTAATTTTCTTCCCTCCGAACTTTGAATTTTTTCAGCTGCGGAACTTAGTCGGATTTTGCAAAAGTTTCTAAGAGAAAATAAATTCGGTAAACTACATTTGAGAACTATCTAGAACGATAAGAAATCGTATGAAACGCATAAAAAGGACGGTTCTAAAAGTAATTTTCTTCCAACCAAACTTTGAATTTTTTCAGCTGCGGAACTTAGTCGGATTTTGCAAAAGTTTCTAAGCGAAAATAAATTCGGAAAACTACATTTGAGAACTATCTAGAACGATAAGAAATCTTCTGAAACGCATAAAAAGCACGGTTCTAAAAGTAATTTTCTTCCCACCGAACTTTGAATTTTTTCAGCTGCGGAACTTAGTCGGATTTTGCAAAAGTTTCTAAGAGAAAATAAATTCGGAAATCTACATTTGAGAACTATCTAGAACGATGAAAAATCGTCTGAAACGCATAAAAAGCACGGTTCTAAAAGTAATTTTCTTCCCACGCAACTTTGAATTTTTTCAGCTGCGGAACTTAGTTAAATTTTGCAAAAGTTTCTAAGAGAAAATAAATTCGGAAAACTTCATTTGAGAACTATCTAGAACGATAAGAAATCGTCTGAAACGCATAAAAAGCACGGTTCTAAAATTAATTTTCTTCCCACCGAACTTTGAATTTTTTCAGCTGCGGAACTTAGTCGGATTTTGCAAAAGTTTCTAAGAGAAAATAAATTCGGAAAACTACATTTGAGAACTATCTAGAACGATGAAAAATCGTCTGAAACGCATAAAAAGCAGGGTTCTAAAAGTAATTTTCTTCCCACGCAACTTTGAATTTTTTCAGCTGCGGAACTTAGTCGGATTTTGCAAAATTTTCTACGAGAAAATAAATTCGGAAAACTACATTGGGAACTATCTAGAACGATAAGAAATCGTCTGAAACGCATAAAAAGTACGGTTCTAAAAGTAATTTGTTTCCCACCGAACTTTGAATTTATTCAGCTGCGGAACTTAGTTAAATTTTGCAAAAGTTTCTAAGAGAAAATAAATTCGGAAAACTTCATTTGAGAACTATTTAGAACGATGAAAAATCGTCTGAAACGCATAAAAAGCACGGTTCTAAAAGTAATTTTCTTCCCACCGAACTTTGAATTTTTTCAGCTGCGGAACTTAGTTAAATTTTGCAAAAGTTTCTAAGAGAAAATAAATTCGGAAAACTACATTTGAGAACTATCTAGAACGATGAAAAATCGTCTGAAACGCATAAAAAGCAGGGTTCTAAAAGTAATTTTCTTCCCACGCAACTTTGAATTTTTTCAGCTGCGGAACTTAGTTAAATTTTGCAAAAGTTTCTAAGAGAAAATAAATTCGGAAAACTTCATTTGAGAACTATTTAGAACGATGAAAAATCGTCTGAAACGCATAAAAAGCACGGTTCTAAAAGTAATTTTCTTCCCACCGAACTTTGAATTTTTTCAGCTGCGGAACTTAGTTAAATTTTGCAAAAGTTTCTAAGAGAAAATAAATTCGGAAAACTACATTTGAGAACTATCTAGAACGATAAGAAATCGTCTGAAACGCATAAAAAGCACGGTTCTAAAAGTAATTTTCTTCCCACCGAACTTTGAATTTTTTCAGCTGCGGAACTTAGTCGGATTTTGCAAAAGTTTCTAAGAGAAAATAAATTCGGAAAACTACATTTGAGAACTATCTAGAACGATGAAAAATCGTCTGAAACGCATAAAAAGCACGGTTCTAAAAGTAATTTTTTTCCCACCGAACTTTGAATTTTTTCAGCTGCGGAACTTAGTCGGATTTTGCCAAAGTTTCTAAGAGAAAAAAAAATCGGAAAACATCATTTGAGAACTATCTAGAACGATGAAAAATCGTCTGAAACGCATAAAAAGCACGGTTCTAAAAGTAATTTTCTTCCCTCCGAACTTTGAATTTTTTCAGCTGCGGAACTTAGTCGGATTTTGCAAAATTTTCTACGAGAAAATAAATTCGGAAAACTACATTTGAGAACTATCTAGAACGATGAAAAATCGTCTGAAACGCATAAAAAGCACGGTTCTAAAAGTAATTTTTTTCCCACCGAACTTTGAATTTTTTCAGCTGCGGAACTTAGTCGGATTTTGCCAAAGTTTCTAAGAGAAAAAAAAATCGGAAAACATCATTTGAGAACTATCTAGAACGATGAAAAATCGTCTGAAACGCATAAAAAGCACGGTTCTAAAAGTAATTTTCTTCCCTCCGAACTTTGAATTTTTTCAGCTGCGGAACTTAGTCGGATTTTGCAAAATTTTCTACGAGAAAATAAATTCGGAAAACTACATTGGGAACTATCTAGAACGATAAGAAATCGCCTGAAACGCATAAAAAGCACGGTTCTAAAAGTAATTTTTTTCCCACCGAACTTTGAATTTTTTCAGCTGCGGAACTTAGTCGGATTTTGCAAAATTTTCTACGATAAAATAAATTCGGAAAACTACATTCGGAACTATCTAGAACGATAAGAAATCGTATGAAACGCATAAAAAGGACGGTTCTAAAAGTAATTTTCTTCCCACCGAACTTTGAATTTTTTCAGCTGCGGAACTTAGTCGGATTTTGTAAAAGTTTCTAAGAGAAAATAAATTCGGAAAACTACATTTGAGAACTATCTAGAACGATAAGAAATCGTCTGAAACGCATAAAAAGCACGGTTCTAAAAGTAATTTTCTTCCCACCGAACTTTGAATTTTTTCAGCTGCGGAACTTAGTCGGATTTTGCAAAAGTTTCTAAGAGAAAATAAATTCGGAAAACTACATTTGAGAACTATCTAGAACGATGAAAAATCGTCTGAAACGCATAAAAAGCACGGTTCTAAAAGTAATTTTTTTCCCACCGAACTTTTAATTTTTTCAGCTGCGGAACTTGGTTAAGTTTTGCAAAAGTTTCTAAGTGAAAATAAATTCGGAAAACTACATTTGAGAAGTATTTAGAACGATGAGAAATCGTCTGAAACGCATAAAAAGCAGGGTTCTAAAAGTAATTTTCTTCCCACCGAACTTTGAATTTTTTCAGCTGCGGAACTTAGTCGGATTTTGCAAAACTTTCTACGAGAAAATAAATTCGAAAACTACATTGGGAACTATCTAGAACGATAAGAAATCGTCTGAAACGCATAAAAAGCACGGTTATAAAAGTAATTTTTTTCCCACCGAACTTTGAATTTTTTCAGCTGCGGAACTTAGTCGGATTTTGCAAAAGTTTCTAAGAGAAAATAAATTCGGAAAACTACATTTGAGAACTATCTAGAACGATGAAAAATCGTCTGAAACGCATAAAAAGCACGGTTCTAAAAGTAATTTTTTCCCACCGAACTTTGAATTTTTTCAGCTGCGGAACTTAGTTAAGTTTTGCAAAAGTTTCTAAGTGAAAATAAATTCGGAAAACTACATTTGAGAAGTATTTAGAACGATGAGAAATCGTCTGAAACGCATAAAAAGCAGGGTTCTAAAAGTAATTTTCTTCCCACGAACTTTGAATTTTTTCAGCTGCGGAACTTAGCACGGATTTTGCAAAATTTTCTAAGAGAAAATAAATTTGGAAAACTACATTTGAGAAGTATTTAGAACGATGAGAAATCGTCTGAAACGCATAAAAAGCAGGGTTCTAAAAGTAATTTGTTTCTCACCGAACTTTGAATTTTTTCAGCTGCGGAACTTAGTCGGATTTTGCAAAAGTTTCTAAGAGAAAATAAATTCGGAAAACTACATTTGAGAACTATCTAGAACGATGAAAAATCGTCTGAAACGCATAAAAAGCACGGTTCTAAAAGTAATTTTCTTCCCTCCGAACTTTGAATTTTTTCAGCTGCGGAACTTAGTCGGATTTTGCAAAAGTTTCTAAGAGAAAATAAATTCGGAAAACTACATTTGAGAACTATCTAGAACGATGAAAAATCGTCTGAAACGCATAAAAAGCACGGTTCTAAAAGTAATTTTTTTCCCACCGAACTTTGAATTTTTTCAGCTGCGGAACTTAGTTAAATTTTGCAAAAGTTTCTAAGAGAAAATAAATTCGGAAAACTTCATTTGAGAACTATCTAGAACGATGAAAAATCGTCTGAAACGCATAAAAAGCAGGGTTCTAAAAGTAATTTTCTTCCCACGCAACTTTGAATTTTTTCAGCTGCGGAACTTAGTCGGATTTTGCAAAAGTTTCTAAGAGAAAATAAATTCGGAAAACTACATTTGAGAACTATCTAGAACGATGAAAAATCGTCTGAAACGCATAAAAAGCACGGTTCTAAAAGTAATTTTTTTCCCACCGAACTTTGAATTTTTTCAGCTGCGGAACTTAGTTAAATTTTGCAAAAGTTTCTAAGAGAAAATAAATTCGGAAAACTTCATTTGAGAACTATTTAGAACGATGAAAAATCGTCTGAAACGCATAAAAAGCACGGTTCTAAAAGTAATTTTCTTCCCACCGAACTTTGAATTTTTTCAGCTGCGGAACTTAGTTAAATTTTGCAAAAGTTTCTAAGAGAAAATAAATTCGGAAAACTACATTTGAGAACTATCTAGAACGATAAGAAATCGTCTGAAACGCATAAAAAGCACGGTTCTAAGAGTAATTTTCTTCCCACCGAACTTTGAATTTTTTCAGCTGCGGAACTTAGTCGGATTTTGCAAAAGTTTCTAAGAGAAAATAAATTCGGAAAACTACATTTGAGAACTATCTAGAACGATGAAAAATCGTCTGAAACGCATAAAAAGCACGGTTCTAAAAGTAATTTTTTTCCCACCGAACTTTGAATTTTTTCAGCTGCGGAACTTAGTCGGATTTTGCCAAAGTTTCTAAGAGAAAAAAAAATCGGAAAACATCATTTGAGAACTATCTAGAACGATGAAAAATCGTCTGAAACGCATAAAAAGCACGGTTCTAAAAGTAATTTTCTTCCCTCCGAACTTTGAATTTTTTCAGCTGCGGAACTTAGTCGGATTTTGCAAAATTTTCTACGAGAAAATAAATTCGGAAAACTACATTGGGAACTATCTAGAACGATAAGAAATCGTCTGAAACGCATAAAAAGCACGGTTCTAAAAGTAATTTTTTTCCCACCGAACTTTGAATTTTTTCAGCTGCGGAACTTAGCACGGATTTTGCAAAATTTTCTAAGAGAAAATAAATTTGGAAAACTACATTTGAGAAGTATTTAGAACGATGAGAAATCGTCTGAAACGCATAAAAAGCAGGGTTCTAAAAGTAATTTGTTTCTCACCGAACTTTGAATTTTTTCAGCTGCGGAACTTAGTCGGATTTTGCAAAAGTTTCTAAGAGAAAATAAATTCGGAAAACTACATTTGAGAACTATCTAGAACGATGAAAAATCGTCTGAAACGCATAAAAAGCACGGTTCTAAAAGTAATTTTTTTCCCACCGAACTTTGAATTTTTTCAGCTGCGGAACTTAGTTAAGTTTTGCAAAAGTTTCTAAGTGAAAATAAATTCGGAAAACTACATTTGAGAAGTATTTAGAACGATGAGAAATCGTCTGAAACGCATAAAAAGCACGGTTCTAAAAGTAATTTTTTTCCCACCGAACTTTGAATTTTTTCAGCTGCGGAACTTAGTCGGATTTTGCAAAATTTTCTACGAGAAAATAAATTCGGAAAACAACATTTGAGAACTATCTAGAACGATAAGAAATCGTATGAAACGCATAAAAAGGACGGTTCTAAAAGTAATTTTCTTCCCACCGAACTTTGAATTTTTTCAGCTGCGGAACTTAGTCGGATTTTGCAAAAGTTTCTAAGAGAAAATAAATTCGGAAAACTACATTTGAGAACTATCTAGAACGATAAGAAATCGTCTGAAACGCATAAAAAGCACGGTTCTAAAAGTAATTTTCTTCCCACCGAACTTTGAATTTTTTCAGCTGCGGAACGTAGTCGGATTTTGCAAAATTTTCTACGAGAAAAAAAAATCGGAAAACTACATTTGAGAACTATCTAGAACGATAAGAAATCGTATGAAACGCATAAAAAGCACGGTTCTAAAAGTAATTTTCTTCCCACCGAACTTTGAATTTTTTCAGCTGCGGAACTTAGTTAAATTTTGCAAAAGTTTCTAAGAGAAAATAAATTCGGAAAACTTCATTTGAGAACTATCTAGAACGATAAGAAATCGTCTGAAACGCATAAAAAGCACGGTTCTAAAAGTAATTTTCTTCCCACCGAACTTTGAATTTTTTCAGCTGCGGAACGTAGTCGGATTTTGCAAAATTTTCTACGAGAAAAAAAAATCGGAAAACTACATTTGAGAACTATCTAGAACGATAAGAAATCGTATGAAACGCATAAAAAGCACGGTTCTAAAAGTAATTTTCTTCCCACCGAACTTTAAATTTTTTCAGCTGCGGAACTTAGTCGGATTTTGCAAAAGTTTCTAAGAGAAAATAAATTCGGAAAACTACATTTGAGAACTATCTAGAACGATGAAAAATCGTCTGAAACGCATAAAAAGCACGGTTCTAGAAGTAATTTTTTTCCCACCGAACTTTGAATTTTTTCAGCTGCGGAACTTAGTTAAGTTTTGCAAAAGTTTCTAAGAGAAAATAAATTCGGAAAACTTCTTTTGAGAACTATCTAGAACGATGAAAAATCGTCTGAAACGCATAAAAAGCACGGTTCCAAAAGTAATTTTTTTCCCACCGAACTTTGAATTTTTTCTGCTGCGGAACTTAGTTAAATTTTTCAAAAGTTTCTAAGAGAAAATAAAATCGGAAAACTACATTTGAGAACTATCTAGAACGATAAGAAATCGTATGAAACGCATAAAAAGCACGGTTCTAAAAGTAATTTTCTTCCCACCGAACTTTGAATTTTTTCAGCTGCGGAACTTAGTCGGATTTTGCAAAAGTTTCTAAGAGAAAATAAATTCGGAAAACTACATTTGAGAACTATCTAGAACGATGAAAAATCGTCTGAAACGCATAAAAAGCACGGTTCTAAAAGTAATTTTCTTCCCACCGAACTTTGAATTTTTTCAGCTGCGGAACTTAGTTAAATTTTGCAAAAGTTTCTAAGAGAAAATAAATTCGGAAAACTTCATTTGAGAACTATTTAGAACGATGAAAAATCGTCTGAAACGCATAAAAAGCACGGTTCTAAAAGTAATTTTCTTCCCACCGAACTTTGAATTTTTTCAGCTGCGGAACTTAGTTAAATTTTGCAAAAGTTTCTAAGAGAAAATAAATTCGGAAAACTACATTTGAGAACTATCTAGAACGATAAGAAATCGTCTGAAACGCATAAAAAGCACGGTTCTAAAAGTAATTTTCTTCCCACCGAACTTTGAATTTTTTCAGCTGCGGAACTTAGTTAAATTTTGCAAAAGTTTCTAAGAGAAAATAAATTCGGAAAACTTCATTTGAGAACTATCTAGAACGATGAAAAATCGTCCGAAACGCATAAAAAGCACGGTTCTAAAAGTAATTTTCTTCCCACCGAACTTTGAATTTTTTCAGCTGCGGAACTTAGTCGGATTTTGCAAAAGTTTCTAAGAGAAAATAAATTCGGAAAACTACATTTGAGAACTATCTAGAACGATGAAAAATCGTCTGAAACGCATAAAAAGCACGGTTCTAAAAGTAATTTTTTTCCCACCGAACTTTGAATTTTTTCAGCTGCGGAACTTAGTCGGATTTTGCCAAAGTTTCTAAGAGAAAAAAAAATCGGAAAACATCATTTGAGAACTATCTAGAACGATGAAAAATCGTCTGAAACGCATAAAAAGCACGGTTCTAAAAGTAATTTTCTTCCCTCCGAACTTTGAATTTTTTCAGCTGCGGAACTTAGTCGGATTTTGCAAAATTTTCTACGAGAAAATAAATTCGGAAAACTACATTGGGAACTATCTAGAACGATAAGAAATCGTCTGAAACGCATAAAAAGCACGGTTCTAAAAGTAATTTTTTTCCCACCGAACTTTGAATTTTTTCAGCTGCGGAACTTAGCACGGATTTTGCAAAATTTTCTAAGAGAAAATAAATTTGGAAAACTACATTTGAGAAGTATTTAGAACGATGAGAAATCGTCTGAAACGCATAAAAAGCAGGGTTCTAAAAGTAATTTGTTTCTCACCGAACTTTGAATTTTTTCAGCTGCGGAACTTAGTCGGATTTTGCAAAAGTTTCTAAGAGAAAATAAATTCGGAAAACTACATTTGAGAACTATCTAGAACGATGAAAAATCGTCTGAAACGCATAAAAAGCACGGTTCTAAAAGTAATTTTCTTCCCTCCGAACTTTGAATTTTTTCAGCTGCGGAACTTAGTCGGATTTTGCAAAAGTTTCTAAGAGAAAATAAATTCGGAAAACTACATTTGAGAACTATCTAGAACGATGAAAAATCGTCTGAAACGCATAAAAAGCACGGTTCTAAAAGTAATTTTTTTCCCACCGAACTTTGAATTTTTTCAGCTGCGGAACTTAGTTAAATTTTGCAAAAGTTTCTAAGAGAAAATAAATTCGGAAAACTTCATTTGAGAACTATCTAGAACGATGAAAAATCGTCTGAAACGCATAAAAAGCAGGGTTCTAAAAGTAATTTTCTTCCCACGCAACTTTGAATTTTTTCAGCTGCGGAACTTAGTCGGATTTTGCAAAAGTTTCTAAGAGAAAATAAATTCGGAAAACTTCATTTGAGAACTATTTAGAACGATGAAAAATCGTCTGAAACGCATAAAAAGCACGGTTCTAAAAGTAATTTTCTTCCCACCGAACTTTGAATTTTTTCAGCTGCGGAACTTAGTTAAATTTTGCAAAAGTTTCTAAGAGAAAATAAATTCGGAAAACTACATTTGAGAACTATCTAGAACGATAAGAAATCGTCTGAAACGCATAAAAAGCACGGTTCTAAGAGTAATTTTCTTCCCACCGAACTTTGAATTTTTTCAGCTGCGGAACTTAGTCGGATTTTGCAAAAGTTTCTAAGAGAAAATAAATTCGGAAAACTACATTTGAGAACTATCTAGAACGATGAAAAATCGTCTGAAACGCATAAAAAACACGGTTCTAAAAGTAATTTTTTTCCCACCGAACTTTGAATTTTTTCAGCTGCGGAACTTAGTCGGATTTTGCCAAAGTTTCTAAGAGAAAAAAAAATCGGAAAACATCATTTGAGAACTATCTAGAACGATGAAAAATCGTCTGAAACGCATAAAAAGCACGGTTCTAAAAGTAATTTTCTTCCCTCCGAACTTTGAATTTTTTCAGCTGCGGAACTTAGTCGGATTTTGCAAAATTTTCTACGAGAAAATAAATTCGGAAAACTACATTGGGAACTATCTAGAACGATAAGAAATCGTCTGAAACGCATAAAAAGCACGGTTCTAAAAGTAATTTTTTTCCCACCGAACTTTGAATTTTTTCAGCTGCGGAACTTAGCACGGATTTTGCAAAATTTTCTAAGAGAAAATAAATTTGGAAAACTACATTTGAGAAGTATTTAGAACGATGAGAAATCGTCTGAAACGCATAAAAAGCAGGGTTCTAAAAGTAATTTGTTTCTCACCGAACTTTGAATTTTTTCAGCTGCGGAACTTAGTCGGATTTTGCAAAAGTTTCTAAGAGAAAATAAATTCGGAAAACTACATTTGAGAACTATCTAGAACGATGAAAAATCGTCTGAAACGCATAAAAAGCACGGTTCTAAAAGTAATTTTTTTCCCACCGAACTTTGAATTTTTTCAGCTGCGGAACTTAGTTAAGTTTTGCAAAAGTTTCTAAGTGAAAATAAATTCGGAAAACTACATTTGAGAAGTATTTAGAACGATGAGAAATCGTCTGAAACGCATAAAAAGCACGGTTCTAAAAGTAATTTTTTTCCCACCGAACTTTGAATTTTTTCAGCTGCGGAACTTAGTCGGATTTTGCAAAATTTTCTACGAGAAAATAAATTCGGAAAACAACATTTGAGAACTATCTAGAACGATAAGAAATCGTATGAAACGCATAAAAAGGACGGTTCTAAAAGTAATTTTCTTCCCACCGAACTTTGAATTTTTTCAGCTGCGGAACTTAGTCGGATTTTGCAAAAGTTTCTAAGAGAAAATAAATTCGGAAAACTACATTTGAGAACTATCTAGAACGATAAGAAATCGTCTGAAACGCATAAAAAGCACGGTTCTAAAAGTAATTTTCTTCCCACCGAACTTTGAATTTTTTCAGCTGCGGAACGTAGTCGGATTTTGCAAAATTTTCTACGAGAAAAAAAAATCGGAAAACTACATTTGAGAACTATCTAGAACGATAAGAAATCGTATGAAACGCATAAAAAGCACGGTTCTAAAAGTAATTTTCTTCCCACCGAACTTTGAATTTTTTCAGCTGCGGAACTTAGTTAAATTTTGCAAAAGTTTCTAAGAGAAAATAAATTCGGAAAACTTCATTTGAGAACTATCTAGAACGATAAGAAATCGTCTGAAACGCATAAAAAGCACGGTTCTAAAAGTAATTTTCTTCCCACCGAACTTTGAATTTTTTCAGCTGCGGAACGTAGTCGGATTTTGCAAAATTTTCTACGAGAAAAAAAAATCGGAAAACTACATTTGAGAACTATCTAGAACGATAAGAAATCGTATGAAACGCATAAAAAGCACGGTTCTAAAAGTAATTTTCTTCCCACCGAACTTTAAATTTTTTCAGCTGCGGAACTTAGTCGGATTTTGCAAAAGTTTCTAAGAGAAAATAAATTCGGAAAACTACATTTGAGAACTATCTAGAACGATGAAAAATCGTCTGAAACGCATAAAAAGCACGGTTCTAGAAGTAATTTTTTTCCCACCGAACTTTGAATTTTTTCAGCTGCGGAACTTAGTTAAGTTTTGCAAAAGTTTCTAAGAGAAAATAAATTCGGAAAACTTCTTTTGAGAACTATCTAGAACGATGAAAAATCGTCTGAAACGCATAAAAAGCACGGTTCCAAAAGTAATTTTTTTCCCACCGAACTTTGAATTTTTTCTGCTGCGGAACTTAGTTAAATTTTTCAAAAGTTTCTAAGAGAAAATAAAATCGGAAAACTACATTTGAGAACTATCTAGAACGATAAGAAATCGTATGAAACGCATAAAAAGCACGGTTCTAAAAGTAATTTTCTTCCCACCGAACTTTGAATTTTTTCAGCTGCGGAACTTAGTCGGATTTTGCAAAAGTTTCTAAGAGAAAATAAATTCGGAAAACTACATTTGAGAACTATCTAGAACGATGAAAAATCGTCTGAAACGCATAAAAAGCACGGTTCTAAAAGTAATTTTCTTCCCACCGAACTTTGAATTTTTTCAGCTGCGGAACTTAGTTAAATTTTGCAAAAGTTTCTAAGAGAAAATAAATTCGGAAAACTTCATTTGAGAACTATTTAGAACGATGAAAAATCGTCTGAAACGCATAAAAAGCACGGTTCTAAAAGTAATTTTCTTCCCACCGAACTTTGAATTTTTTCAGCTGCGGAACTTAGTTAAATTTTGCAAAAGTTTCTAAGAGAAAATAAATTCGGAAAACTACATTTGAGAACTATCTAGAACGATAAGAAATCGTCTGAAACGCATAAAAAGCACGGTTCTAAAAGTAATTTTCTTCCCACCGAACTTTGAATTTTTTCAGCTGCGGAACTTAGTTAAATTTTGCAAAAGTTTCTAAGAGAAAATAAATTCGGAAAACTTCATTTGAGAACTATCTAGAACGATGAAAAATCGTCCGAAACGCATAAAAAGCACGGTTCTAAAAGTAATTTTCTTCCCACCGAACTTTGAATTTTTTCAGCTGCGGAACTTAGTCGGATTTTGCAAAAGTTTCTAAGAGAAAATAAATTCGGAAAACTACATTTGAGAACTATCTAGAACGATGAAAAATCGTCTGAAACGCATAAAAAGCACGGTTCTAAAAGTAATTTTTTTCCCACCGAACTTTGAATTTTTTCAGCTGCGGAACTTAGTCGGATTTTGCCAAAGTTTCTAAGAGAAAAAAAAATCGGAAAACATCATTTGAGAACTATCTAGAACGATGAAAAATCGTCTGAAACGCATAAAAAGCACGGTTCTAAAAGTAATTTTCTTCCCTCCGAACTTTGAATTTTTTCAGCTGCGGAACTTAGTCGGATTTTGCAAAATTTTCTACGAGAAAATAAATTCGGAAAACTACATTGGGAACTATCTAGAACGATAAGAAATCGTCTGAAACGCATAAAAAGCACGGTTCTAAAAGTAATTTTTTTCCCACCGAACTTTGAATTTTTTCAGCTGCGGAACTTAGCACGGATTTTGCAAAATTTTCTAAGAGAAAATAAATTTGGAAAACTACATTTGAGAAGTATTTAGAACGATGAGAAATCGTCTGAAACGCATAAAAAGCAGGGTTCTAAAAGTAATTTGTTTCTCACCGAACTTTGAATTTTTTCAGCTGCGGAACTTAGTCGGATTTTGCAAAACTTTCTACGAGAAATAAAATTCGGAAAAATACATTTGAGAACTATCTAGAACGATAAGAAATCGTCTGAAACGCATAAAAAGTACGGTTCTAAAAGTAATTTGTTTCCCACCGAACTTTGAATTTATTCAGCTGCGGAACTTAGTTAATTTTTGCAAAAGTTTCTAAGAGAAAATAAATTCGGAAATCTACATTTGAGAACTATCTAGAACGATGAAAAATCGTCTGAAACGCATAAAAAGCAGGGTTCTAAAAGTAATTTTCTTCCCACGGAACTTTGAATTTTTTCAGCTGCGGAACTTAGTCGGATTTTGCAAAAGTTTCTAAGAGAAAATAAATTCGGAAAACTACATTTGAGAACTATCTAGAACGATGAAAAATCGTCTGAAACGCATAAAAAGCACGGTTCTAAAAGTAATTTTTTTCCCACCGAACTTTGAATTTTTTCAGCTGCGGAACTTAGTCGGATTTTGCAAAATTTTCTACGAGAAAATAAATTCGGAAAACTACATTGGGAACTATCTAGAACGATAAGAAATCGTATGAAACGCATAAAAATGACGGTTCTAAAAGTAATTTTCTTCCCACCGAACTTTGAATTTTTTCAGCTGCGGAACTTAGTCGGATTTTGTAAAAGTTTCTAAGAGAAAATAAATTCGGAAAACTACATTTGAGAACTATCTAGAACGATAAGAAATCATCTGAAACGCATAAAAAGCAGGGTTCGAAAATTAATTTTTTCCCCACCGAACTTTGAATTTTTTCAGCTGCGGAACTTAGTCGGATTTTGCAAAAGTTTCTAAGAGAAAATAAATTCGGAAAACTTCATTTGAGAACTATCTAGAACGATAAGAAATCGTCTGAAACGCATAAAAAGCACGGTTCTAAAAGTAATTTTTTTCCCACCGAACTTTGAATTTTTTCAGCTGCGGAACTTAGTCGGATTTTGCAAAATTTTCTACGAGAAAATAAATTCGGAAAACTACATTGGGAACTATCTAGAACGATAAGAAATCGTATGAAACGCATAAAAAGGACGGTTCTAAAAGTAATTTTCTTCCCACCGAACTTTGAATTTTTTCAGCTGCGGAACTTAGTCGGATTTTGTAAAAGTTTCTAAGAGAAAATAAATTCGGAAAACTACATTTGAGAACTATCTAGAACGATAAGAAATCGTCTGAAACGCATAAAAAGCACGGTTCTAAAAGTAATTTTCTTCCCACCGAACTTTGAATTTTTTCAGCTGCGGAACTTAGTCGGATTTTGCAAAAGTTTCTAAGAGAAAATAAATTCGGAAAACTACATTTGAGAACTATCTAGAACGATGAAAAATCGTCTGAAACGCATAAAAAGCACGGTTCTAAAAGTAATTTTTTTCCCACCGAACTTTTAATTTTTTCAGCTGCGGAACTTAGTTAAGTTTTGCAAAAGTTTCTAAGTGAAAATAAATTCGGAAAACTACATTTGAGAAGTATTTAGAACGATGAGAAATCGTCTGAAACGCATAAAAAGCAGGGTTCTAAAAGTAATTTTCTTCCCACCGAACTTTGAATTTTTTCAGCTGCGGAACTTAGTCGGATTTTGCAAAACTTTCTACGAGAAAAAAAATTCGGAAAAATACATTTGAGAACTATCTAGAACGATAAGAAATCGTCTGAAACGCATAAAAAGTACGGTTCTAAAAGTAATTTGTTTCCCACCGAACTTTGAATTTATTCAGCTGCGGAACTTAGTTAAATTTTGCAAAAGTTTCTAAGAGAAAATAAATTCGGAAATCTACATTTGAGAACTATCTAGAACGATGAAAAATCGTCTGAAACGCATAAAAAGCAGGGTTCTAAAAGTAATTTTCTTCCCACGGAACTTTGAATTTTTTCAGCTGCGGAACTTAGTCGGATTTTGCAAAAGTTTCTAAGAGAAAATAAATTCGGAAAACTACATTTGAGAACTATCTAGAACGATGAAAAATCGTCTGAAACGCATAAAAAGCACGGTTCTAAAAGTAATTTTTTTCCCACCGAACTTTGAATTTTTTCAGCTGCGGAACTTAGTTAAATTTTGCAAAAGTTTCTAAGAGAAAATAAATTCGGAAAACTTCATTTGAGAACTATCTAGAACGATGAAAAATCGTCTGAAACGCATAAAAAGCACGGTTCTAAAAGTAATTTTCTTCCCACGGAACTTTGAATTTTTTCAGCTGCGGAACTTAGTCGGATTTTGCAAAAGTTTCTAAGAGAAAATAAATTCGGAAAACTACATTTGAGAACTATCTAGAACGATGAAAAATCGTCTGAAACGCATAAAAAGCACGGTTCTAAAAGTAATTTTTTTCCCACCGAACTTTGAATTTTTTCAGCTGCGGAACTTAGTCGGATTTTGCAAAATTTTCTACGAGAAAATAAATTCGGAAAACAACATTTGAGAACTATCTAGAACGATAAGAAATCGTATGAAACGCATAAAAAGGACGGTTCTAAAAGTAATTTTCTTCCCACCGAACTTTGAATTTTTTCAGCTGCGGAACTTAGTCGGATTTTGCAAAAGTTTCTAAGAGAAAATAAATTCGGAAAACTACATTTGAGAACTATCTAGAACGATAAGAAATCGTCTGAAACGCATAAAAAGCACGGTTCTAAAAGTAATTTTCTTCCCACCGAACTTTGAATTTTTTCAGCTGCGGAACGTAGTCGGATTTTGCAAAATTTTCTACGAGAAAAAAAAATCGGAAAACTACATTTGAGAACTATCTAGAACGATAAGAAATCGTATGAAACGCATAAAAAGCACGGTTCTAAAAGTAATTTTCTTCCCACCGAACTTTGAATTTTTTCAGCTGCGGAACTTAGTTAAATTTTGCAAAAGTTTCTAAGAGAAAATAAATTCGGAAAACTTCATTTGAGAACTATCTAGAACGATAAGAAATCGTCTGAAACGCATAAAAAGCACGGTTCTAAAAGTAATTTTCTTCCCACCGAACTTTGAATTTTTTCAGCTGCGGAACGTAGTCGGATTTTGCAAAATTTTCTACGAGAAAAAAAAATCGGAAAACTACATTTGAGAACTATCTAGAACGATAAGAAATCGTATGAAACGCATAAAAAGCACGGTTCTAAAAGTAATTTTCTTCCCACCGAACTTTAAATTTTTTCAGCTGCGGAACTTAGTCGGATTTTGCAAAAGTTTCTAAGAGAAAATAAATTCGGAAAACTACATTTGAGAACTATCTAGAACGATGAAAAATCGTCTGAAACGCATAAAAAGCACGGTTCTAGAAGTAATTTTTTTCCCACCGAACTTTGAATTTTTTCAGCTGCGGAACTTAGTTAAGTTTTGCAAAAGTTTCTAAGAGAAAATAAATTCGGAAAACTTCTTTTGAGAACTATCTAGAACGATGAAAAATCGTCTGAAACGCATAAAAAGCACGGTTCCAAAAGTAATTTTTTTCCCACCGAACTTTGAATTTTTTCTGCTGCGGAACTTAGTTAAATTTTTCAAAAGTTTCTAAGAGAAAATAAAATCGGAAAACTACATTTGAGAACTATCTAGAACGATAAGAAATCGTATGAAACGCATAAAAAGCACGGTTCTAAAAGTAATTTTCTTCCCACCGAACTTTGAATTTTTTCAGCTGCGGAACTTAGTCGGATTTTGCAAAAGTTTCTAAGAGAAAATAAATTCGGAAAACTACATTTGAGAACTATCTAGAACGATGAAAAATCGTCTGAAACGCATAAAAAGCACGGTTCTAAAAGTAATTTTCTTCCCACCGAACTTTGAATTTTTTCAGCTGCGGAACTTAGTTAAATTTTGCAAAAGTTTCTAAGAGAAAATAAATTCGGAAAACTTCATTTGAGAACTATTTAGAACGATGAAAAATCGTCTGAAACGCATAAAAAGCACGGTTCTAAAAGTAATTTTCTTCCCACCGAACTTTGAATTTTTTCAGCTGCGGAACTTAGTTAAATTTTGCAAAAGTTTCTAAGAGAAAATAAATTCGGAAAACTACATTTGAGAACTATCTAGAACGATAAGAAATCGTCTGAAACGCATAAAAAGCACGGTTCTAAAAGTAATTTTCTTCCCACCGAACTTTGAATTTTTTCAGCTGCGGAACTTAGTTAAATTTTGCAAAAGTTTCTAAGAGAAAATAAATTCGGAAAACTTCATTTGAGAACTATCTAGAACGATGAAAAATCGTCCGAAACGCATAAAAAGCACGGTTCTAAAAGTAATTTTCTTCCCACCGAACTTTGAATTTTTTCAGCTGCGGAACTTAGTCGGATTTTGCAAAAGTTTCTAAGAGAAAATAAATTCGGAAAACTACATTTGAGAACTATCTAGAACGATGAAAAATCGTCTGAAACGCATAAAAAGCACGGTTCTAAAAGTAATTTTTTTCCCACCGAACTTTGAATTTTTTCAGCTGCGGAACTTAGTCGGATTTTGCCAAAGTTTCTAAGAGAAAAAAAAATCGGAAAACATCATTTGAGAACTATCTAGAACGATGAAAAATCGTCTGAAACGCATAAAAAGCACGGTTCTAAAAGTAATTTTCTTCCCTCCGAACTTTGAATTTTTTCAGCTGCGGAACTTAGTCGGATTTTGCAAAATTTTCTACGAGAAAATAAATTCGGAAAACTACATTGGGAACTATCTAGAACGATAAGAAATCGTCTGAAACGCATAAAAAGCACGGTTCTAAAAGTAATTTTTTTCCCACCGAACTTTGAATTTTTTCAGCTGCGGAACTTAGCACGGATTTTGCAAAATTTTCTAAGAGAAAATAAATTTGGAAAACTACATTTGAGAAGTATTTAGAACGATGAGAAATCGTCTGAAACGCATAAAAAGCAGGGTTCTAAAAGTAATTTGTTTCTCACCGAACTTTGAATTTTTTCAGCTGCGGAACTTAGTCGGATTTTGCAAAACTTTCTACGAGAAATAAAATTCGGAAAAATACATTTGAGAACTATCTAGAACGATAAGAAATCGTCTGAAACGCATAAAAAGTACGGTTCTAAAAGTAATTTGTTTCCCACCGAACTTTGAATTTATTCAGCTGCGGAACTTAGTTAATTTTTGCAAAAGTTTCTAAGAGAAAATAAATTCGGAAATCTACATTTGAGAACTATCTAGAACGATGAAAAATCGTCTGAAACGCATAAAAAGCAGGGTTCTAAAAGTAATTTTCTTCCCACGGAACTTTGAATTTTTTCAGCTGCGGAACTTAGTCGGATTTTGCAAAAGTTTCTAAGAGAAAATAAATTCGGAAAACTACATTTGAGAACTATCTAGAACGATGAAAAATCGTCTGAAACGCATAAAAAGCACGGTTCTAAAAGTAATTTTTTTCCCACCGAACTTTGAATTTTTTCAGCTGCGGAACTTAGTCGGATTTTGCAAAATTTTCTACGAGAAAATAAATTCGGAAAACTACATTGGGAACTATCTAGAACGATAAGAAATCGTATGAAACGCATAAAAATGACGGTTCTAAAAGTAATTTTCTTCCCACCGAACTTTGAATTTTTTCAGCTGCGGAACTTAGTCGGATTTTGTAAAAGTTTCTAAGAGAAAATAAATTCGGAAAACTACATTTGAGAACTATCTAGAACGATAAGAAATCATCTGAAACGCATAAAAAGCAGGGTTCGAAAATTAATTTTTTCCCCACCGAACTTTGAATTTTTTCAGCTGCGGAACTTAGTCGGATTTTGCAAAAGTTTCTAAGAGAAAATAAATTCGGAAAACTTCATTTGAGAACTATCTAGAACGATAAGAAATCGTCTGAAACGCATAAAAAGCACGGTTCTAAAAGTAATTTTTTTCCCACCGAACTTTGAATTTTTTCAGCTGCGGAACTTAGTCGGATTTTGCAAAATTTTCTACGAGAAAATAAATTCGGAAAACTACATTGGGAACTATCTAGAACGATAAGAAATCGTATGAAACGCATAAAAAGGACGGTTCTAAAAGTAATTTTCTTCCCACCGAACTTTGAATTTTTTCAGCTGCGGAACTTAGTCGGATTTTGTAAAAGTTTCTAAGAGAAAATAAATTCGGAAAACTACATTTGAGAACTATCTAGAACGATAAGAAATCGTCTGAAACGCATAAAAAGCACGGTTCTAAAAGTAATTTTCTTCCCACCGAACTTTGAATTTTTTCAGCTGCGGAACTTAGTCGGATTTTGCAAAAGTTTCTAAGAGAAAATAAATTCGGAAAACTACATTTGAGAACTATCTAGAACGATGAAAAATCGTCTGAAACGCATAAAAAGCACGGTTCTAAAAGTAATTTTTTTCCCACCGAACTTTTAATTTTTTCAGCTGCGGAACTTAGTTAAGTTTTGCAAAAGTTTCTAAGTGAAAATAAATTCGGAAAACTACATTTGAGAAGTATTTAGAACGATGAGAAATCGTCTGAAACGCATAAAAAGCAGGGTTCTAAAAGTAATTTTCTTCCCACCGAACTTTGAATTTTTTCAGCTGCGGAACTTAGTCGGATTTTGCAAAACTTTCTACGAGAAAAAAAATTCGGAAAAATACATTTGAGAACTATCTAGAACGATAAGAAATCGTCTGAAACGCATAAAAAGTACGGTTCTAAAAGTAATTTGTTTCCCACCGAACTTTGAATTTATTCAGCTGCGGAACTTAGTTAAATTTTGCAAAAGTTTCTAAGAGAAAATAAATTCGGAAATCTACATTTGAGAACTATCTAGAACGATGAAAAATCGTCTGAAACGCATAAAAAGCAGGGTTCTAAAAGTAATTTTCTTCCCACGGAACTTTGAATTTTTTCAGCTGCGGAACTTAGTCGGATTTTGCAAAAGTTTCTAAGAGAAAATAAATTCGGAAATCTACATTTGAGAACTATCTAGAACGATGAAAAATCGTCTGAAACGCATAAAAAGCAGGGTTCTAAAAGTAATTTTCTTCCCACGGAACTTTGAATTTTTTCAGCTGCGGAACTTAGTCGGATTTTGCAAAAGTTTCTAAGAGAAAATAAATTCGGAAAACTACATTTGAGAACTATCTAGAACGATGAAAAATCGTCTGAAACGCATAAAAAGCACGGTTCTAAAAGTAATTTTTTTCCCACCGAACTTTGAATTTTTTCAGCTGCGGAACTTAGTCGGATTTTGCAAAATTTTCTACGAGAAAATAAATTCGGAAAACTACATTGGGAACTATCTAGAACGATAAGAAATCGTATGAAACGCATAAAAATGACGGTTCTAAAAGTAATTTTCTTCCCACCGAACTTTGAATTTTTTCAGCTGCGGAACTTAGTCGGATTTTGTAAAAGTTTCTAAGAGAAAATAAATTCGGAAAACTACATTTGAGAACTATCTAGAACGATAAGAAATCATCTGAAACGCATAAAAAGCAGGGTTCGAAAATTAATTTTTTCCCCACCGAACTTTGAATTTTTTCAGCTGCGGAACTTAGTCGGATTTTGCAAAAGTTTCTAAGAGAAAATAAATTCGGAAAACTTCATTTGAGAACTATCTAGAACGATAAGAAATCGTCTGAAACGCATAAAAAGCACGGTTCTAAAAGTAATTTTTTTCCCACCGAACTTTGAATTTTTTCAGCTGCGGAACTTAGTCGGATTTTGCAAAATTTTCTACGAGAAAATAAATTCGGAAAACTACATTGGGAACTATCTAGAACGATAAGAAATCGTATGAAACGCATAAAAAGGACGGTTCTAAAAGTAATTTTCTTCCCACCGAACTTTGAATTTTTTCAGCTGCGGAACTTAGTCGGATTTTGTAAAAGTTTCTAAGAGAAAATAAATTCGGAAAACTACATTTGAGAACTATCTAGAACGATAAGAAATCGTCTGAAACGCATAAAAAGCACGGTTCTAAAAGTAATTTTCTTCCCACCGAACTTTGAATTTTTTCAGCTGCGGAACTTAGTCGGATTTTGCAAAAGTTTCTAAGAGAAAATAAATTCGGAAAACTACATTTGAGAACTATCTAGAACGATGAAAAATCGTCTGAAACGCATAAAAAGCACGGTTCTAAAAGTAATTTTTTTCCCACCGAACTTTTAATTTTTTCAGCTGCGGAACTTAGTTAAGTTTTGCAAAAGTTTCTAAGTGAAAATAAATTCGGAAAACTACATTTGAGAAGTATTTAGAACGATGAGAAATCGTCTGAAACGCATAAAAAGCAGGGTTCTAAAAGTAATTTTCTTCCCACCGAACTTTGAATTTTTTCAGCTGCGGAACTTAGTCGGATTTTGCAAAACTTTCTACGAGAAAAAAAATTCGGAAAAATACATTTGAGAACTATCTAGAACGATAAGAAATCGTCTGAAACGCATAAAAAGTACGGTTCTAAAAGTAATTTGTTTCCCACCGAACTTTGAATTTATTCAGCTGCGGAACTTAGTTAAATTTTGCAAAAGTTTCTAAGAGAAAATAAATTCGGAAATCTACATTTGAGAACTATCTAGAACGATGAAAAATCGTCTGAAACGCATAAAAAGCAGGGTTCTAAAAGTAATTTTCTTCCCACGGAACTTTGAATTTTTTCAGCTGCGGAACTTAGTCGGATTTTGCAAAAGTTTCTAAGAGAAAATAAATTCGGAAAACTACATTTGAGAACTATCTAGAACGATGAAAAATCGTCTGAAACGCATAAAAAGCACGGTTCTAAAAGTAATTTTTTTCCCACCGAACTTTGAATTTTTTCAGCTGCGGAACTTAGTTAAATTTTGCAAAAGTTTCTAAGAGAAAATAAATTCGGAAAACTTCATTTGAGAACTATCTAGAACGATGAAAAATCGTCTGAAACGCATAAAAAGCACGGTTCTAAAAGTAATTTTCTTCCCACGGAACTTTGAATTTTTTCAGCTGCGGAACTTAGTCGGATTTTGCAAAAGTTTCTAAGAGAAAATAAATTCGGAAAACTACATTTGAGAACTATCTAGAACGATGAAAAATCGTCTGAAACGCATAAAAAGCACGGTTCTAAAAGTAATTTTTTTCCCACCGAACTTTGAATTTTTTCAGCTGCGGAACTTAGTTAAATTTTGCAAAAGTTTCTAAGAGAAAATAAATTCGGAAAACTTCATTTGAGAACTATCTAGAACGATGAAAAATCGTCTGAAACGCATAAAAAGCACGGTTCTAAAAGTAATTTTCTTCCCACCGAACTTTGAATTTTTTCAGCTGCGGAACTTAGTTAAATTTTGCAAAAGTTTCTAAGAGAAAATAAATTCGGAAAACTTCATTTGAGAACTATCTAGAACGATGAAAAATCGTCCGAAACGCATAAAAAGCACGGTTCTAAAAGTAATTTTCTTCCCACCGAACTTTGAATTTTTTCAGCTGCGGAACTTAGTTAAATTTTGCAAAAGTTTCTAAGAGAAAATAAATTCGGAAAACTACATTTGAGAACTATCTAGAACGATAAGAAATCGTCTGAAACGCATAAAAAACACGGTTCCAAAAGTAATTTTTTTCCCACCGAACTTTGAATTTTTTCAGCTGCGGAACTTAGTTAAATTTTGCAAAAGTTTCTAAGAGAAAATAAATTCGGAAAACTTCATTTGAGAACTATCTAGAACGATGAAAAATCGTCCGAAACGCATAAAAAGCACGGTTCTAAAAGTAATTTTCTTCCCACCGAACTTTGAATTTTTTCAGCTGCGGAACTTAGTTAAATTTTGCAAAAGTTTCTAAGAGAAAATAAATTCGGAAATCTACATTTGAGAACTATCTAGAACGATAAGAAATCGTCTGAAACGCATAAAAAGCACGGTTCTAAAAGTAATTTTCTTCCCACGGAACTTTGAATTTTTTCAGCTGCGGAACTTAGTTAAGTTTTGCAAAAGTTTCTAAGAGAAAATAAATTCGGAAAACTACATTTGAGAAGTATTTACAACGATGAGAAATCGTCTGAAACGCATAAAAAGCAGGGTTCTAAAAGTAATTTGTTTCCCACCGAACTTTGAATTTTTTCAGCTGCGGAACTTAGCCGGATTTTGCAAAAGTTTCTAAGAGAAAATAAATTCGGAAAACTATATTTGAGAACTATCTATAACGATAAGAAATCGTCTGAAACGCATAAAAAGCACGGTTCTAAAAGTAATTTTTTTCCCACCGATCTTTGAATTTTTTCAGCTGCGGAACTTAGTTAAATTTTTCAAAAGTTTCTAAGAGAAAATAAATTCCGAAAACTACATTTGAGAAGTATTTAGAACGATGAGAAATCGTCTGAAACGCATAAAAAGCAGGGTTCTAAAAGTAATTTGTTTCCCACCGAACTTTGAATTTTTTCGGCTGCGGAACTTAGTTAAATTTTTCAAAAGTTTCTAAGAGAAAATAAATTCCGAAAACTACATTTGAGAAGTATTTAGAACGATGAGAAATCGTCTGAAACGCATAAAAAGCAGGGTTCTAAAAGTAATTTGTTTCTCACCGAACTTTGAATTTTTTCAGCTGCGGAACTTAGTCGGATTTTGCAAAACTTTCTACGAGAAATAAAATTCGGAAAAATACATTTGAGAACTATCTAGAACGATAAGAAATCGTCTGAAACGCATAAAAAGTACGGTTCTAAAAGTAATTTGTTTCCCACCGAACTTTGAATTTATTCAGCTGCGGAACTTAGTTAATTTTTGCAAAAGTTTCTAAGAGAAAATAAATTCGGAAATCTACATTTGAGAACTATCTAGAACGATGAAAAATCGTCTGAAACGCATAAAAAGCAGGGTTCTAAAAGTAATTTTCTTCCCACGGAACTTTGAATTTTTTCAGCTGCGGAACTTAGTCGGATTTTGCAAAAGTTTCTAAGAGAAAATAAATTCGGAAAACTACATTTGAGAACTATCTAGAACGATGAAAAATCGTCTGAAACGCATAAAAAGCACGGTTCTAAAAGTAATTTTTTTCCCACCGAACTTTGAATTTTTTCAGCTGCGGAACTTAGTCGGATTTTGCAAAATTTTCTACGAGAAAATAAATTCGGAAAACTACATTGGGAACTATCTAGAACGATAAGAAATCGTATGAAACGCATAAAAATGACGGTTCTAAAAGTAATTTTCTTCCCACCGAACTTTGAATTTTTTCAGCTGCGGAACTTAGTCGGATTTTGTAAAAGTTTCTAAGAGAAAATAAATTCGGAAAACTACATTTGAGAACTATCTAGAACGATAAGAAATCATCTGAAACGCATAAAAAGCAGGGTTCGAAAATTAATTTTTTCCCCACCGAACTTTGAATTTTTTCAGCTGCGGAACTTAGTCGGATTTTGCAAAAGTTTCTAAGAGAAAATAAATTCGGAAAACTTCATTTGAGAACTATCTAGAACGATAAGAAATCGTCTGAAACGCATAAAAAGCACGGTTCTAAAAGTAATTTTTTTCCCACCGAACTTTGAATTTTTTCAGCTGCGGAACTTAGTCGGATTTTGCAAAATTTTCTACGAGAAAATAAATTCGGAAAACTACATTGGGAACTATCTAGAACGATAAGAAATCGTATGAAACGCATAAAAAGGACGGTTCTAAAAGTAATTTTCTTCCCACCGAACTTTGAATTTTTTCAGCTGCGGAACTTAGTCGGATTTTGTAAAAGTTTCTAAGAGAAAATAAATTCGGAAAACTACATTTGAGAACTATCTAGAACGATAAGAAATCGTCTGAAACGCATAAAAAGCACGGTTCTAAAAGTAATTTTCTTCCCACCGAACTTTGAATTTTTTCAGCTGCGGAACTTAGTCGGATTTTGCAAAAGTTTCTAAGAGAAAATAAATTCGGAAAACTACATTTGAGAACTATCTAGAACGATGAAAAATCGTCTGAAACGCATAAAAAGCACGGTTCTAAAAGTAATTTTTTTCCCACCGAACTTTTAATTTTTTCAGCTGCGGAACTTAGTTAAGTTTTGCAAAAGTTTCTAAGTGAAAATAAATTCGGAAAACTACATTTGAGAAGTATTTAGAACGATGAGAAATCGTCTGAAACGCATAAAAAGCAGGGTTCTAAAAGTAATTTTCTTCCCACCGAACTTTGAATTTTTTCAGCTGCGGAACTTAGTTAAATTTTGCAAAAGTTTCTAAGAGAAAATAAATTCGGAAATCTACATTTGAGAACTATCTAGAACGATGAAAAATCGTCTGAAACGCATAAAAAGCAGGGTTCTAAAAGTAATTTTCTTCCCACGGAACTTTGAATTTTTTCAGCTGCGGAACTTAGTCGGATTTTGCAAAAGTTTCTAAGAGAAAATAAATTCGGAAAACTACATTTGAGAACTATCTAGAACGATGAAAAATCGTCTGAAACGCATAAAAAGCACGGTTCTAAAAGTAATTTTTTTCCCACCGAACTTTGAATTTTTTCAGCTGCGGAACTTAGTTAAATTTTGCAAAAGTTTCTAAGAGAAAATAAATTCGGAAAACTTCATTTGAGAACTATCTAGAACGATGAAAAATCGTCTGAAACGCATAAAAAGCACGGTTCTAAAAGTAATTTTCTTCCCACGGAACTTTGAATTTTTTCAGCTGCGGAACTTAGTCGGATTTTGCAAAAGTTTCTAAGAGAAAATAAATTCGGAAAACTACATTTGAGAACTATCTAGAACGATGAAAAATCGTCTGAAACGCATAAAAAGCACGGTTCTAAAAGTAATTTTTTTCCCACCGAACTTTGAATTTTTTCAGCTGCGGAACTTAGTTAAATTTTGCAAAAGTTTCTAAGAGAAAATAAATTCGGAAAACTTCATTTGAGAACTATCTAGAACGATGAAAAATCGTCTGAAACGCATAAAAAGCACGGTTCTAAAAGTAATTTTCTTCCCACCGAACTTTGAATTTTTTCAGCTGCGGAACTTAGTTAAATTTTGCAAAAGTTTCTAAGAGAAAATAAATTCGGAAAACTTCATTTGAGAACTATCTAGAACGATGAAAAATCGTCCGAAACGCATAAAAAGCACGGTTCTAAAAGTAATTTTCTTCCCACCGAACTTTGAATTTTTTCTGCTGCGGAACTTAGTTAAATTTTTCAAAAGTTTCTAAGAGAAAATAAAATCGGAAAACTACATTTGAGAACTATCTAGAACGATAAGAAATCGTATGAAACGCATAAAAAGCACGGTTCTAAAAGTAATTTTCTTCCCACCGAACTTTGAATTTTTTCAGCTGCGGAACTTAGTCGGATTTTGCAAAAGTTTCTAAGAGAAAATAAATTCGGAAAACTACATTTGAGAACTATCTAGAACGATGAAAAATCGTCTGAAACGCATAAAAAGCACGGTTCTAAAAGTAATTTTTTTCCCACCGAACTTTGAATTTTTTCAGCTGCGGAACTTAGTTAAATTTTGCAAAAGTTTCTAAGAGAAAATAAATTCGGAAAACTTCATTTGAGAACTATTTAGAACGATGAAAAATCGTCTGAAACGCATAAAAAGCACGGTTCTAAAAGTAATTTTCTTCCCACCGAACTTTGAATTTTTTCAGCTGCGGAACTTAGTTAAATTTTGCAAAAGTTTCTAAGAGAAAATAAATTCGGAAAACTACATTTGAGAACTATCTAGAACGATAAGAAATCGTCTGAAACGCATAAAAAGCACGGTTCTAAAAGTAATTTTCTTCCCACCGAACTTTGAATTTTTTCAGCTGCGGAACTTAGTCGGATTTTGCAAAAGTTTCTAAGAGAAAATAAATTCGGAAAACTACATTTGAGAACTATCTAGAACGATGAAAAATCGTCTGAAACGCATAAAAAGCACGGTTCTAAAAGTAATTTTTTTCCCACCGAACTTTGAATTTTTTCAGCTGCGGAACTTAGTCGGATTTTGCCAAAGTTTCTAAGAGAAAAAAAAATCGGAAAACATCATTTGAGAACTATCTAGAACGATGAAAAATCGTCTGAAACGCATAAAAAGCACGGTTCTAAAAGTAATTTTCTTCCCTCCGAACTTTGAATTTTTTCAGCTGCGGAACTTAGTCGGATTTTGCAAAATTTTCTACGAGAAAATAAATTCGGAAAACTACATTGGGAACTATCTAGAACGATAAGAAATCGTCTGAAACGCATAAAAAGCACGGTTCTAAAAGTAATTTTTTTCCCACCGAACTTTGAATTTTTTCAGCTGCGGAACTTAGCACGGATTTTGCAAAATTTTCTAAGAGAAAATAAATTTGGAAAACTACATTTGAGAAGTATTTAGAACGATGAGAAATCGTCTGAAACGCATAAAAAGCAGGGTTCTAAAAGTAATTTGTTTCTCACCGAACTTTGAATTTTTTCAGCTGCGGAACTTAGTCGGATTTTGCAAAACTTTCTACGAGAAATAAAATTCGGAAAAATACATTTGAGAACTATCTAGAACGATAAGAAATCGTCTGAAACGCATAAAAAGTACGGTTCTAAAAGTAATTTGTTTCCCACCGAACTTTGAATTTATTCAGCTGCGGAACTTAGTTAATTTTTGCAAAAGTTTCTAAGAGAAAATAAATTCGGAAATCTACATTTGAGAACTATCTAGAACGATGAAAAATCGTCTGAAACGCATAAAAAGCAGGGTTCTAAAAGTAATTTTCTTCCCACGGAACTTTGAATTTTTTCAGCTGCGGAACTTAGTCGGATTTTGCAAAAGTTTCTAAGAGAAAATAAATTCGGAAAACTACATTTGAGAACTATCTAGAACGATGAAAAATCGTCTGAAACGCATAAAAAGCACGGTTCTAAAAGTAATTTTTTTCCCACCGAACTTTGAATTTTTTCAGCTGCGGAACTTAGTCGGATTTTGCAAAATTTTCTACGAGAAAATAAATTCGGAAAACTACATTGGGAACTATCTAGAACGATAAGAAATCGTATGAAACGCATAAAAATGACGGTTCTAAAAGTAATTTTCTTCCCACCGAACTTTGAATTTTTTCAGCTGCGGAACTTAGTCGGATTTTGTAAAAGTTTCTAAGAGAAAATAAATTCGGAAAACTACATTTGAGAACTATCTAGAACGATAAGAAATCATCTGAAACGCATAAAAAGCAGGGTTCGAAAATTAATTTTTTCCCCACCGAACTTTGAATTTTTTCAGCTGCGGAACTTAGTCGGATTTTGCAAAAGTTTCTAAGAGAAAATAAATTCGGAAAACTTCATTTGAGAACTATCTAGAACGATAAGAAATCGTCTGAAACGCATAAAAAGCACGGTTCTAAAAGTAATTTTTTTCCCACCGAACTTTGAATTTTTTCAGCTGCGGAACTTAGTCGGATTTTGCAAAATTTTCTACGAGAAAATAAATTCGGAAAACTACATTGGGAACTATCTAGAACGATAAGAAATCGTATGAAACGCATAAAAAGGACGGTTCTAAAAGTAATTTTCTTGTCACCGAACTTTGAATTTTTTCAGCTGCGGAACTTAGTCGGATTTTGTAAAAGTTTCTAAGAGAAAATAAATTCGGAAAACTACATTTGAGAACTATCTAGAACGATAAGAAATCGTCTGAAACGCATAAAAAGCACGGTTCTAAAAGTAATTTTCTTCCCACCGAACTTTGAATTTTTTCAGCTGCGGAACTTAGTCGGATTTTGCAAAAGTTTCTAAGAGAAAATAAATTCGGAAAACTACATTTGAGAACTATCTAGAACGATGAAAAATCGTCTGAAACGCATAAAAAGCACGGTTCTAAAAGTAATTTTTTTCCCACCGAACTTTTAATTTTTTCAGCTGCGGAACTTAGTTAAGTTTTGCAAAAGTTTCTAAGTGAAAATAAATTCGGAAAACTACATTTGAGAAGTATTTAGAACGATGAGAAATCGTCTGAAACGCATAAAAAGCAGGGTTCTAAAAGTAATTTTCTTCCCACCGAACTTTGAATTTTTTCAGCTGCGGAACTTAGTCGGATTTTGCAAAACTTTCTACGAGAAAAAAAATTCGGAAAAATACATTTGAGAACTATCTAGAACGATAAGAAATCGTCTGAAACGCATAAAAAGTACGGTTCTAAAAGTAATTTGTTTCCCACCGAACTTTGAATTTATTCAGCTGCGGAACTTAGTTAAATTTTGCAAAAGTTTCTAAGAGAAAATAAATTCGGAAATCTACATTTGAGAACTATCTAGAACGATGAAAAATCGTCTGAAACGCATAAAAAGCAGGGTTCTAAAAGTAATTTTCTTCCCACGGAACTTTGAATTTTTTCAGCTGCGGAACTTAGTCGGATTTTGCAAAAGTTTCTAAGAGAAAATAAATTCGGAAAACTACATTTGAGAACTATCTAGAACGATGAAAAATCGTCTGAAACGCATAAAAAGCACGGTTCTAAAAGTAATTTTTTTCCCACCGAACTTTGAATTTTTTCAGCTGCGGAACTTAGTTAAATTTTGCAAAAGTTTCTAAGAGAAAATAAATTCGGAAAACTTCATTTGAGAACTATCTAGAACGATGAAAAATCGTCTGAAACGCATAAAAAGCACGGTTCTAAAAGTAATTTTCTTCCCACGGAACTTTGAATTTTTTCAGCTGCGGAACTTAGTCGGATTTTGCAAAAGTTTCTAAGAGAAAATAAATTCGGAAAACTACATTTGAGAACTATCTAGAACGATGAAAAATCGTCTGAAACGCATAAAAAGCACGGTTCTAAAAGTAATTTTTTTCCCACCGAACTTTGAATTTTTTCAGCTGCGGAACTTAGTTAAATTTTCCAAAAGTTTCTAAGAGAAAATAAATTCGGAAAACTTCATTTGAGAACTATCTAGAACGATGAAAAATCGTCTGAAACGCATAAAAAGCACGGTTCTAAAAGTAATTTTCTTCCCACCGAACTTTGAATTTTTTCAGCTGCGGAACTTAGTTAAATTTTGCAAAAGTTTCTAAGAGAAAATAAATTCGGAAAACTTCATTTGAGAACTATCTAGAACGATGAAAAATCGTCCGAAACGCATAAAAAGCACGGTTCTAAAAGTAATTTTCTTCCCACCGAACTTTGAATTTTTTCAGCTGCGGAACTTAGTTAAATTTTGCAAAAGTTTCTAAGAGAAAATAAATTCGGAAAACTACATTTGAGAACTATCTAGAACGATAAGAAATCGTCTGAAACGCATAAAAAACACGGTTCCAAAAGTAATTTTTTTCCCACCGAACTTTGAATTTTTTCAGCTGCGGAACTTAGTTAAATTTTGCAAAAGTTTCTAAGAGAAAATAAATTCGGAAAACTTCATTTGAGAACTATCTAGAACGATGAAAAATCGTCCGAAACGCATAAAAAGCACGGTTCTAAAAGTAATTTTCTTCCCACCGAACTTTGAATTTTTTCAGCTGCGGAACTTAGTTAAATTTTGCAAAAGTTTCTAAGAGAAAATAAATTCGGAAATCTACATTTGAGAACTATCTAGAACGATAAGAAATCGTCTGAAACGCATAAAAAGCACGGTTCTAAAAGTAATTTTCTTCCCACGGAACTTTGAATTTTTTCAGCTGCGGAACTTAGTTAAGTTTTGCAAAAGTTTCTAAGAGAAAATAAATTCGGAAAACTACATTTGAGAAGTATTTACAACGATGAGAAATCGTCTGAAACGCATAAAAAGCAGGGTTCTAAAAGTAATTTGTTTCCCACCGAACTTTGAATTTTTTCAGCTGCGGAACTTAGCCGGATTTTGCAAAAGTTTCTAAGAGAAAATAAATTCGGAAAACTATATTTGAGAACTATCTATAACGATAAGAAATCGTCTGAAACGCATAAAAAGCACGGTTCTAAAAGTAATTTTTTTCCCACCGATCTTTGAATTTTTTCAGCTGCGGAACTTAGTTAAATTTTTCAAAAGTTTCTAAGAGAAAATAAATTCCGAAAACTACATTTGAGAAGTATTTAGAACGATGAGAAATCGTCTGAAACGCATAAAAAGCAGGGTTCTAAAAGTAATTTGTTTCCCACCGAACTTTGAATTTTTTCGGCTGCGGAACTTAGTCGGATTTTGCAAAAGTTTCTAAGAGAAAATAAATTCGGAAAACTACATTTGAGAACTATCTAGAACGATGAAAAATCGTCTGAAACGCATAAAATGCACGGTTCTAAAAGTAATTTGTTTCCCACCGAACTTTGAATTTTTTCAGCTGCGGAACTTAGTTAAATTTTGCAACAGTTTCTAAGAGAAAATAAATTCGGAAAACTACATTTGAGAACTATCTAGAACGATAAGAAATCGTCTGAAACGCATAAAAAGCAGGGTTCGAAAATTAATTTTTTTCCCACCGAACTTTGAATTTTTTCAGCTGCGGAACTTAGTCGGATTTTGCAAAAGTTTCTAAGAGAAAATAAATTCGGAAAACTTCATTTGAGAACTATCTAGAACGATAAGAAATCGTCTAAAACGCATAAAAAGCACGGTTCTAAAAGTAATTTTTTTCCCACCGAACTTTGAATTTTTTCAGCTGCGGAACTTAGTCGGATTTTGCAAAATTTTCTACGAGAAAATAAATTCGGAAAACTACATTGGGAACTATCTAGAACGATAAGAAATCGTATGAAACGCATAAAAAGGACGGTTCTAAAAGTAATTTTCTTCCCACCGAACTTTGAATTTTTTCAGCTGCGGAACTTAGTCGGATTTTGTAAAAGTTTCTAAGAGAAAATAAATTCGGAAAACTACATTTGAGAACTATCTAGAACGATAAGAAATCGTCTGAAACGCATAAAAAGCACGGTTCTAAAAGTAATTTTCTTCCCACCGAACTTTGAATTTTTTCAGCTGCGGAACTTAGTCGGATTTTGCAAAAGTTTCTAAGAGAAAATAAATTCGGAAAACTACATTTGAGAACTATCTAGAACGATGAAAAATCGTCTGAAACGCATAAAAAGCACGGTTCTAAAAGTAATTTTTTTCCCACCGAACTTTTAATTTTTTCAGCTGCGGAACTTAGTTAAGTTTTGCAAAAGTTTCTAAGTGAAAATAAATTCGGAAAACTACATTTGAGAAGTATTTAGAACGATGAGAAATCGTCTGAAACGCATAAAAAGCAGGGTTCTAAAAGTAATTTTTTTCCCACGGAACTTTGAATTTTTTCAGCTGCGGAACTTAGTCGGATTTTGCAAAAGTTTCTAAGAGAAAATAAATTCGGAAAACTACATTTGAGAACTATCTAGAACGATGAAAAATCGTCTGAAACGCATAAAAAGCACGGTTCTAAAAGTAATTTTTTTCCCACCGAACTTTGAATTTTTTCAGCTGCGGAACTTAGTCGGATTTTGCCAAAGTTTCTAAGAGAAAAAAAAATCGGAAAACATCATTTGAGAACTATCTAGAACGATGAAAAATCGTCTGAAACGCATAAAAAGCACGGTTCTAAAAGTAATTTTCTTCCCTCCGAACTTTGAATTTTTTCAGCTGCGGAACTTAGTCGGATTTTGCAAAATTTTCTACGAGAAAATAAATTCGGAAAACTACATTGGGAACTATCTAGAACGATAAGAAATCGTCTGAAACGCATAAAAAGCACGGTTCTAAAAGTAATTTTTTTCCCACCGAACTTTGAATTTTTTCAGCTGCGGAACTTAGCACGGATTTTGCAAAATTTTCTAAGAGAAAATAAATTTGGAAAACTACATTTGAGAAGTATTTAGAACGATGAGAAATCGTCTGAAACGCATAAAAAGCAGGGTTCTAAAAGTAATTTGTTTCTCACCGAACTTTGAATTTTTTCAGCTGCGGAACTTAGTCGGATTTTGCAAAACTTTCTACGAGAAATAAAATTCGGAAAAATACATTTGAGAACTATCTAGAACGATAAGAAATCGTCTGAAACGCATAAAAAGTACGGTTCTAAAAGTAATTTGTTTCCCACCGAACTTTGAATTTATTCAGCTGCGGAACTTAGTTAATTTTTGCAAAAGTTTCTAAGAGAAAATAAATTCGGAAATCTACATTTGAGAACTATCTAGAACGATGAAAAATCGTCTGAAACGCATAAAAAGCAGGGTTCTAAAAGTAATTTTCTTCCCACGGAACTTTGAATTTTTTCAGCTGCGGAACTTAGTCGGATTTTGCAAAAGTTTCTAAGAGAAAATAAATTCGGAAAACTACATTTGAGAACTATCTAGAACGATGAAAAATCGTCTGAAACGCATAAAAAGCACGGTTCTAAAAGTAATTTTTTTCCCACCGAACTTTGAATTTTTTCAGCTGCGGAACTTAGTCGGATTTTGCAAAATTTTCTACGAGAAAATAAATTCGGAAAACTACATTGGGAACTATCTAGAACGATAAGAAATCGTATGAAACGCATAAAAATGACGGTTCTAAAAGTAATTTTCTTCCCACCGAACTTTGAATTTTTTCAGCTGCGGAACTTAGTCGGATTTTGTAAAAGTTTCTAAGAGAAAATAAATTCGGAAAACTACATTTGAGAACTATCTAGAACGATAAGAAATCATCTGAAACGCATAAAAAGCAGGGTTCGAAAATTAATTTTTTCCCCACCGAACTTTGAATTTTTTCAGCTGCGGAACTTAGTCGGATTTTGCAAAAGTTTCTAAGAGAAAATAAATTCGGAAAACTTCATTTGAGAACTATCTAGAACGATAAGAAATCGTCTGAAACGCATAAAAAGCACGGTTCTAAAAGTAATTTTTTTCCCACCGAACTTTGAATTTTTTCAGCTGCGGAACTTAGTCGGATTTTGCAAAATTTTCTACGAGAAAATAAATTCGGAAAACTACATTGGGAACTATCTAGAACGATAAGAAATCGTATGAAACGCATAAAAAGGACGGTTCTAAAAGTAATTTTCTTGTCACCGAACTTTGAATTTTTTCAGCTGCGGAACTTAGTCGGATTTTGTAAAAGTTTCTAAGAGAAAATAAATTCGGAAAACTACATTTGAGAACTATCTAGAACGATAAGAAATCGTCTGAAACGCATAAAAAGCACGGTTCTAAAAGTAATTTTCTTCCCACCGAACTTTGAATTTTTTCAGCTGCGGAACTTAGTCGGATTTTGCAAAAGTTTCTAAGAGAAAATAAATTCGGAAAACTACATTTGAGAACTATCTAGAACGATGAAAAATCGTCTGAAACGCATAAAAAGCACGGTTCTAAAAGTAATTTTTTTCCCACCGAACTTTTAATTTTTTCAGCTGCGGAACTTAGTTAAGTTTTGCAAAAGTTTCTAAGTGAAAATAAATTCGGAAAACTACATTTGAGAAGTATTTAGAACGATGAGAAATCGTCTGAAACGCATAAAAAGCAGGGTTCTAAAAGTAATTTTCTTCCCACCGAACTTTGAATTTTTTCAGCTGCGGAACTTAGTCGGATTTTGCAAAACTTTCTACGAGAAAAAAAATTCGGAAAAATACATTTGAGAACTATCTAGAACGATAAGAAATCGTCTGAAACGCATAAAAAGTACGGTTCTAAAAGTAATTTGTTTCCCACCGAACTTTGAATTTATTCAGCTGCGGAACTTAGTTAAATTTTGCAAAAGTTTCTAAGAGAAAATAAATTCGGAAATCTACATTTGAGAACTATCTAGAACGATGAAAAATCGTCTGAAACGCATAAAAAGCAGGGTTCTAAAAGTAATTTTCTTCCCACGGAACTTTGAATTTTTTCAGCTGCGGAACTTAGTCGGATTTTGCAAAAGTTTCTAAGAGAAAATAAATTCGGAAAACTACATTTGAGAACTATCTAGAACGATGAAAAATCGTCTGAAACGCATAAAAAGCACGGTTCTAAAAGTAATTTTTTTCCCACCGAACTTTGAATTTTTTCAGCTGCGGAACTTAGTTAAATTTTGCAAAAGTTTCTAAGAGAAAATAAATTCGGAAAACTTCATTTGAGAACTATCTAGAACGATGAAAAATCGTCTGAAACGCATAAAAAGCACGGTTCTAAAAGTAATTTTCTTCCCACGGAACTTTGAATTTTTTCAGCTGCGGAACTTAGTCGGATTTTGCAAAAGTTTCTAAGAGAAAATAAATTCGGAAAACTACATTTGAGAACTATCTAGAACGATGAAAAATCGTCTGAAACGCATAAAAAGCACGGTTCTAAAAGTAATTTTTTTCCCACCGAACTTTGAATTTTTTCAGCTGCGGAACTTAGTTAAATTTTCCAAAAGTTTCTAAGAGAAAATAAATTCGGAAAACTTCATTTGAGAACTATCTAGAACGATGAAAAATCGTCTGAAACGCATAAAAAGCACGGTTCTAAAAGTAATTTTCTTCCCACCGAACTTTGAATTTTTTCAGCTGCGGAACTTAGTTAAATTTTGCAAAAGTTTCTAAGAGAAAATAAATTCGGAAAACTTCATTTGAGAACTATCTAGAACGATGAAAAATCGTCCGAAACGCATAAAAAGCACGGTTCTAAAAGTAATTTTCTTCCCACCGAACTTTGAATTTTTTCAGCTGCGGAACTTAGTTAAATTTTGCAAAAGTTTCTAAGAGAAAATAAATTCGGAAAACTACATTTGAGAACTATCTAGAACGATAAGAAATCGTCTGAAACGCATAAAAAACACGGTTCCAAAAGTAATTTTTTTCCCACCGAACTTTGAATTTTTTCAGCTGCGGAACTTAGTTAAATTTTGCAAAAGTTTCTAAGAGAAAATAAATTCGGAAAACTTCATTTGAGAACTATCTAGAACGATGAAAAATCGTCCGAAACGCATAAAAAGCACGGTTCTAAAAGTAATTTTCTTCCCACCGAACTTTGAATTTTTTCAGCTGCGGAACTTAGTTAAATTTTGCAAAAGTTTCTAAGAGAAAATAAATTCGGAAATCTACATTTGAGAACTATCTAGAACGATAAGAAATCGTCTGAAACGCATAAAAAGCACGGTTCTAAAAGTAATTTTCTTCCCACGGAACTTTGAATTTTTTCAGCTGCGGAACTTAGTTAAGTTTTGCAAAAGTTTCTAAGAGAAAATAAATTCGGAAAACTACATTTGAGAAGTATTTACAACGATGAGAAATCGTCTGAAACGCATAAAAAGCAGGGTTCTAAAAGTAATTTGTTTCCCACCGAACTTTGAATTTTTTCAGCTGCGGAACTTAGCCGGATTTTGCAAAAGTTTCTAAGAGAAAATAAATTCGGAAAACTATATTTGAGAACTATCTATAACGATAAGAAATCGTCTGAAACGCATAAAAAGCACGGTTCTAAAAGTAATTTTTTTCCCACCGATCTTTGAATTTTTTCAGCTGCGGAACTTAGTTAAATTTTTCAAAAGTTTCTAAGAGAAAATAAATTCCGAAAACTACATTTGAGAAGTATTTAGAACGATGAGAAATCGTCTGAAACGCATAAAAAGCAGGGTTCTAAAAGTAATTTGTTTCCCACCGAACTTTGAATTTTTTCGGCTGCGGAACTTAGTCGGATTTTGCAAAAGTTTCTAAGAGAAAATAAATTCGGAAAACTACATTTGAGAACTATCTAGAACGATGAAAAATCGTCTGAAACGCATAAAATGCACGGTTCTAAAAGTAATTTGTTTCCCACCGAACTTTGAATTTTTTCAGCTGCGGAACTTAGTTAAATTTTGCAACAGTTTCTAAGAGAAAATAAATTCGGAAAACTACATTTGAGAACTATCTAGAACGATAAGAAATCGTCTGAAACGCATAAAAAGCAGGGTTCGAAAATTAATTTTTTTCCCACCGAACTTTGAATTTTTTCAGCTGCGGAACTTAGTCGGATTTTGCAAAAGTTTCTAAGAGAAAATAAATTCGGAAAACTTCATTTGAGAACTATCTAGAACGATAAGAAATCGTCTAAAACGCATAAAAAGCACGGTTCTAAAAGTAATTTTTTTCCCACCGAACTTTGAATTTTTTCAGCTGCGGAACTTAGTCGGATTTTGCAAAATTTTCTACGAGAAAATAAATTCGGAAAACTACATTGGGAACTATCTAGAACGATAAGAAATCGTATGAAACGCATAAAAAGGACGGTTCTAAAAGTAATTTTCTTCCCACCGAACTTTGAATTTTTTCAGCTGCGGAACTTAGTCGGATTTTGTAAAAGTTTCTAAGAGAAAATAAATTCGGAAAACTACATTTGAGAACTATCTAGAACGATAAGAAATCGTCTGAAACGCATAAAAAGCACGGTTCTAAAAGTAATTTTCTTCCCACCGAACTTTGAATTTTTTCAGCTGCGGAACTTAGTCGGATTTTGCAAAAGTTTCTAAGAGAAAATAAATTCGGAAAACTACATTTGAGAACTATCTAGAACGATGAAAAATCGTCTGAAACGCATAAAAAGCACGGTTCTAAAAGTAATTTTTTTCCCACCGAACTTTTAATTTTTTCAGCTGCGGAACTTAGTTAAGTTTTGCAAAAGTTTCTAAGTGAAAATAAATTCGGAAAACTACATTTGAGAAGTATTTAGAACGATGAGAAATCGTCTGAAACGCATAAAAAGCAGGGTTCTAAAAGTAATTTTTTTCCCACGGAACTTTGAATTTTTTCAGCTGCGGAACTTAGTCGGATTTTGCAAAAGTTTCTAAGAGAAAATAAATTCGGAAAACTACATTTGAGAACTATCTAGAACGATGAAAAATCGGCTGAAACGCATAAAAAGCACGGTTCTAAAAGTAATTTTTTTCCCACCGAACTTTGAATTTTTTCAGCTGCGGAACTTAGTTAAATTTTGCAAAAGTTTCTAAGAGAAAATAAATTCGGAAAACTTCATTTGAGAACTATCTAGAACGATGAAAAATCGTCTGAAACGCATAAAAAGCACGGTTCTAAAAGTAATTTTCTTCCCACCGAACTTTGAATTTTTTCAGCTGCGGAACTTAGTTAAATTTTGCAAAAGTTTCTAAGAGAAAATAAATTCGGAAAACTTCATTTGAGAACTATCTAGAACGATAAGAAATCGTCTGAAACGCATAAAAAGCAGGGTTCTAAAAGTAATTTTCTTCCCACCGAACTTTGAATTTTTTCAGCTGCGGAACTTAGTCGGATTTTGCAAAAGTTTCTAAGAGAAAATAAATTCGGAAAACTACATTTGAGAACTATCTAGAACGATAAGAAATCGTCTGAAACGCATAAAAAGCACGGTTCTAAAAGTAATTTTCTTCCCACCGAACTTTGAATTTTTTCAGCTGCGGAACTTAGTCGGATTTTGCAAAAGTTTCTAAGAGAAAATAAATTCGGAAAACTACATTTGAGAACTATCTAGAACGATGAAAAATCGTCTGAAACGCATAAAAAGCACGGTTCTAAAAGTAATTTTTTTCCCACCGAACTTTGAATTTTTTCAGCTGCGGAACTTAGTTAAGTTTTGCAAAAGTTTCTAAGTGAAAATAAATTCGGAAAACTACATTTGAGAAGTATTTAGAACGATGAGAAATCGTCTGAAACGCATAAAAAGCAGGGTTCTAAAAGTAATTTTTTTCCCACCGAACTTTGAATTTTTTCAGCTGCGGAACTTAGTTAAATTTTGCAAAAGTTTCTAAGAGAAAATAAATTCAGAAAACTACATTTGAGAACTATCTAGAACGATAAGAAATCGTCTAAAACGCATAAAAAACACGATTCTAAAAGTAATTTTTTTCCCACCGAACTTTGAATTTTTTCAGCTGCGGAACTTAGTTAAATTTTGCAAAAGTTTCTAAGAGAAAATAATTTCGGAAAACTACATTTGAGAACTATCTAGAACGATGAAAAATCGTCTGAAACGCATAAAAAGCACGGTTCTAAAAGTAATTTTTTTCCCACCTAACTTTGCATTTTTTCAGCTGCGGAACTTAGCACGGATTTTGCAAAATTTTCTAACAGAAAAAAAATTCGGAGAACTACATTTGAGAAGTATTTAGAACGATGAGAAATCGTCTGAAACGCATAAAAAGCAGGGTTCTAAAAGTAATTTGTTTCCCACCGAACTTTGAATTTTTTCAGCTGCGGAACTTAGTTAAATTTTGCAAAAGTTTCTAAGAGAAAATAAATTCGGAAAACTTCATTTGAGAACTATCTAGAACGATAAGCAATCGTCTCAAACGCATAAAAAGCACGGTTCTAAAATTAATTTTTTTCCCACCGAACTTTGAATTTTTTCAGCTGCGGAACTTAGTCGGATTTTGCAAAATTTTCTACGAGAAAATAAATTCGGAAAACTACATTTGAGAACTATCTAGAACGATGAGAAATCGTCTGAAACGCATAAAAAGCAGGGTTCTAAAAGTAATTTGTTTCCCACCGAACTTTGTATTTTTTCAGCTGCGGAACTTAGTTAAATTTTGCAAAAGTTTCTAAGAGAAAATAAATTCGGAAAACTACATTTGAGAACTATCTAGAACGATAAGAAATCGTCTGAAACGCATAAAAAACACGATTCTAAAAGTAATTTTTTTCACACCGAACTTTGAATTTTTTCAGCTGCGGAACTTAGTTAAATTTTGCAAAAGTTTCTAAGAGAAAATAAATTCGGAAAACTACATTTGAGAACTATCTAGAACGATGAAAAATCGTCTGAAACGCATAAAAAGCATTGTTCTAAAAGTAATTTTCTTCCCACCGAACTTTGAATTTTTTCAGCTGCGGAACTTGGTCGGATTTTGCAAAAGTTTCTAAGAGAAAATAAATTCGGAAAACTACATTTGAGAACTATCTAGAACGATAAGAAATCGTCTGAAACGCATAAAAAGCACGGTTCTAAAAGTAATTTTTTTCTCACCGATCTTTGAATTTTTTCAGCTGCGGAACTTGGCACGGATTTTGCAAAATTTTCTAAGAGAAAAAAAATTCGGAAAACTACATTTGAGAACTATCTAGAACGATGAAAAATCGTCTGAAATGCATAAAAAGCACGGTTCTAAAAGTAATTTTCTTCCCACCGAACTTTGAATTTTTTCAGCTGCGGAACTTAGTCGGATTTTGCAAAAGTTTCTAAGAGAAAATAAATTCGGAAAACTACATTTGAGAACTATCTAGAACGATGAAAAATCGTCTGAAACGCATAAAAAGCACGGTTCTAAAAGTAATTTTCTTCCCACCGAACTTTGAATTTTTTCAGCTGCGGAACTTAGTCGGATTTTGCAAAAGTTTCTAAGAGAAAATAAATTCGGAAAACTACATTTGAGAACTATCTAGAACGATGAAAAATCGTCTGAAACGCATAAAAAGCATTATTCTAAAAGTAATTTTCTTCCCACCGAACTTTGAATTTTTTCAGCTGCGGAACTTAGTCGGATTTTGCAAAAGTTTCTAAGAGAAAATAAATTCGGAAAACTACATTTGAGAACTATCTAGAACGATGAAAAATCGTCTGAAACGCATAAAAAGCATTGTTCTAAAAGTAATTTTCTTCCCACCGAACTTTGAATTTTTTCAGCTGCGGAACTTAGTCGGATTTTGCAAAATTTTCTACGAGAAAATAAATTCGGAAAACTACATTTGAGAACTATCTAGAACGATAAGAAATCGTCTGAAACGCATAAAAAGCACGGTTCTAAAATTAATTTTTTTCCCACCGAACTTTGAATTTTTTCAGCTGCGGAACTTAGTCGGATTTTGCAAAATTTTCTACGAGAAAATAAATTCGGAAAACTACATTTGAGAACTATCTAGAACGATGAGAAATCGTCTGAAACGCATAAAAAGCAGGGTTCTAAAAGTAATTTGTTTCCCACCGAACTTTGTATTTTTTCAGCTGCGGAACTTAGTTAAATTTTGCAAAAGTTTCTAAGAGAAAATAAATTCGGTAAACTACATTTGAGAACTATCTAGAACGATGAGAAATCGTCTGAAACGCATAAAAAGCAGGGTTCTAAAAGTAATTTGTTTCCCACCGAACTTTGTATTTTTTCAGCTGCGGAACTTAGTTAAATTTTGCAAAAGTTTCTAAGAGAAAATAAATTCGGAAAACTACATTTGAGAACTATCTAGAACGATAAGAAATCGTCTGAAACGCATAAAAAACACGATTCTAAAAGTAATTTTTTTCACACCGAACTTTGAATTTTTTCAGCTGCGGAACTTAGTTAAATTTTGCAAAAGTTTCTAAGAGAAAATAAATTCGGAAAACTACATTTGAGAACTATCTAGAACGATGAAAAATCGTCTGAAACGCATAAAAAGCATTGTTCTAAAAGTAATTTTCTTCCCACCGAACTTTGAATTTTTTCAGCTGCGGAACTTGGTCGGATTTTGCAAAAGTTTCTAAGAGAAAATAAATTCGGAAAACTACATTTGAGAACTATCTAGAACGATAAGAAATCGTCTGAAACGCATAAAAAGCACGGTTCTAAAAGTAATTTTTTTCTCACCGATCTTTGAATTTTTTCAGCTGCGGAACTTGGCACGGATTTTGCAAAATTTTCTAAGAGAAAAAAAATTCGGAAAACTACATTTGAGAACTATCTAGAACGATGAAAAATCGTCTGAAATGCATAAAAAGCACGGTTCTAAAAGTAATTTTCTTCCCACCGAACTTTGAATTTTTTCAGCTGCGGAACTTAGTCGGATTTTGCAAAAGTTTCTAAGAGAAAATAAATTCGGAAAACTACATTTGAGAACTATCTAGAACGATGAAAAATCGTCTGAAACGCATAAAAAGCACGGTTCTAAAAGTAATTTTCTTCCCACCGAACTTTGAATTTTTTCAGCTGCGGAACTTAGTCGGATTTTGCAAAAGTTTCTAAGAGAAAATAAATTCGGAAAACTACATTTGAGAACTATCTAGAACGATGAAAAATCGTCTGAAACGCATAAAAAGCATTATTCTAAAAGTAATTTTCTTCCCACCGAACTTTGAATTTTTTCAGCTGCGGAACTTAGTCGGATTTTGCAAAAGTTTCTAAGAGAAAATAAATTCGGAAAACTACATTTGAGAACTATCTAGAACGATGAAAAATCGTCTGAAACGCATAAAAAGCATTGTTCTAAAAGTAATTTTCTTCCCACCGAACTTTGAATTTTTTCAGCTGCGGAACTTAGTCGGATTTTGCAAAAGTTTCTAAGAGAAAATAAATTCGGAAAACTACATTTGAGAACTATCTAGAACGATAATAAATCGTCTGAAACGCATAAAATGCACGGTTCTAAAAGTAATTTGTTTCCCACCGAACTTTGTATTTTTTCAGCTGCGGAACTTAGTTAAATTTTGCAAAAGTTTCTAAGAGAAAATAAATTCGGTAAACTACATTTGAGAACTATCTAGAACGATGAGAAATCGTCTGAAACGCATAAAAAGCAGGGTTCTAAAAGTAATTTGTTTCCCACCGAACTTTGTATTTTTTCAGCTGCGGAACTTAGTTAAATTTTGCAAAAGTTTCTAAGAGAAAATAAATTCGGAAAACTACATTTGAGAACTATCTAGAACGATAAGAAATCGTCTGAAACGCATAAAAAACACGATTCTAAAAGTAATTTTTTTCACACCGAACTTTGAATTTTTTCAGCTGCGGAACTTAGTTAAATTTTGCAAAAGTTTCTAAGAGAAAATAAATTCGGAAAACTACATTTGAGAACTATCTAGAACGATGAAAAATCGTCTGAAACGCATAAAAAGCATTGTTCTAAAAGTAATTTTCTTCCCACCGAACTTTGAATTTTTTCAGCTGCGGAACTTGGTCGGATTTTGCAAAAGTTTCTAAGAGAAAATAAATTCGGAAAACTACATTTGAGAACTATCTAGAACGATAAGAAATCGTCTGAAACGCATAAAAAGCACGGTTCTAAAAGTAATTTTTTTCTCACCGATCTTTGAATTTTTTCAGCTGCGGAACTTGGCACGGATTTTGCAAAATTTTCTAAGAGAAAAAAAATTCGGAAAACTACATTTGAGAACTATCTAGAACGATGAAAAATCGTCTGAAATGCATAAAAAGCACGGTTCTAAAAGTAATTTTCTTCCCACCGAACTTTGAATTTTTTCAGCTGCGGAACTTAGTCGGATTTTGCAAAAGTTTCTAAGAGAAAATAAATTCGGAAAACTACATTTGAGAACTATCTAGAACGATGAAAAATCGTCTGAAACGCATAAAAAGCACGGTTCTAAAAGTAATTTTCTTCCCACCGAACTTTGAATTTTTTCAGCTGCGGAACTTAGTCGGATTTTGCAAAAGTTTCTAAGAGAAAATAAATTCGGAAAACTACATTTGAGAACTATCTAGAACGATGAAAAATCGTCTGAAACGCATAAAAAGCATTATTCTAAAAGTAATTTTCTTCCCACCGAACTTTGAATTTTTTCAGCTGCGGAACTTAGTCGGATTTTGCAAAAGTTTCTAAGAGAAAATAAATTCGGAAAACTACATTTGAGAACTATCTAGAACGATGAAAAATCGTCTGAAACGCATAAAAAGCATTGTTCTAAAAGTAATTTTCTTCCCACCGAACTTTGAATTTTTTCAGCTGCGGAACTTAGTCGGATTTTGCAAAAGTTTCTAAGAGAAAATAAATTCGGAAAACTACATTTGAGAACTATCTAGAACGATAATAAATCGTCTGAAACGCATAAAATGCACGGTTCTAAAAGTAATTTTTTTCCCACCGAACTTTGAATTTTTTCAGCTGCGGAACTTAGTCGGATTTTGCAAAATTTTCTAAGAGAAAAAAAATTCGGAGAACTACATTTGAGAAGTATTTAGAACGATGAGAAATTGCCTGAAACGCATAAAAAGCACGGTTCTAAAAGTAATTTTTTTCCCACCGAACTTTGAATTTTTTCAGCTGCGGAACTTAGTTAATTGAAGCACTGAGATCTCACCCGAGATTTGTCAATAGGGATGTAAAAATAATGTACACATTTTAAGTAGTTCCGTACTATTTCAAGTGAGCATTATTTTTCTTTGTAAAGAAGAATATTCATGCAAATTGATACATTGTTTGCACACTGTCTATATTTGCTCACTCTGTTCTATTATTATAATATTTGAATTTCTTACTAGAGCTATATTCTCATTGTGCTCTATTATAATATTAGAGCTTTTTACTAGAGCTAGATGCTCACTCTGCTCTATTACAATACTGGAGCATTTTACTAGAGCTATTTGCTCACTCTGCTCTATCATAATATTAGAGCCTTTTACTAGAGCTATTTTCTCACTTTGCTCCATCTTAATATCAAAGCTTCTTCCTAGAGTTATTTGCTCACTCAACTCTATCATAATATTACAGCTTTTTATTAGAGCTTTTCTACTCTTTACTGTGTTTTAAAGTACACTCGTATTTTATCACATACCTGTTATACATATATTACAAATGAAGTTTTCAAAACATGCAAAGGAGTAGAAAATAGTATTTAAATGTAGTATCATGTACTATGACTATCGTAAAAACAGTATAGTCAAAAAAGTATAATGAAAAACTTGCTATTTTCATGCGATGTATACATTGTTTGCACAATATCTATATTTGCTCACACTGCTCTATTATAATATTAGAGTTTTTTACTAGAGCTATGTGCTCACTCTGCTCTATTATAATACTGGAGCATTTCACTAGAGTTATTTTATAATCTGCTCTATCATAATATTAGAGCTTTTTACTACAGTTACTTTCTCACTCTGCTCTATCATAATATAAGAGCTTCTTAGTAGAGGTATTTGCTCACTCAACTCTATCGTAATATTAGAGTTTTTTATTAGAGCTTCTCTACTTTTTATTGTATTTTTAAATTCACTCGTATTTTATCTCATACATGCTATACAAATATTACAAGTTTAGTTTTCAAAACATGCAAAGAAGATAGTAGTAGAAAATAGTATTTAACTGTAATATTGCCCACTACTCTACTACGAGAAGTATAGTGAAAATAGAATAATGAAAAGCATGCAATTACAACAGCTAGGACTTTGCATAAAAATACAACCAAAGCACCTTAGTTATTCACAAGCAAAATCCTAAGAGTATAGGTGCAGAAATATTATATACATATAAAATGTATAAAAGATTTACATACACTCTAAACCTAAAAGAATAAAAATTGACGTTAGAAAGAATAAAGATAGCAATTTATTCTTTTCGCAAAGTATAAAACGCTTATTTCATTCTTTAGAGAATTTGACAATGATGTAGAAGATTAAATTGTACAAATTATTCTTGTATAAAGATTAAACTTCAGCTTTTATTCTTTTGTAAACAATAAAGTTCAGCTTTTATACTTTCGTAAAGAATAATATTCAGGTTTTATTCTTTTGTGAAAAATAATATTTAATTTTTATTCTTTTGGTTTAACATTAAAGTTAGATTTCTTAGTTCAATGTTAGGTACTTTTTTAGGTCTGAAAATATTCAACATTTTAAGATAAATCGACGGCAACTTTTAGTTTTTCAATTAACAAATTACTATTTGAATAATTAGCATAAATGTGCTTAGGCAAGGACAGTAGATACAACGTTCTCTTAAAACAAAAGAATAAAAGCTGAATTAAAAGAAAGAAATAAAAAAACTAAAGAACAAAATCAAAAACAAAAATAACATGACAAAATATTTTATACGCGAAAATTGAGGTTAAGTTTTCAGTTTCGAAGTTTTCTCGAAAAGGAAGTAATGTTAGATACTTTTGAAGGTCTCCAAATATTCCTTATTTTAATACCAATTGGGGCCAACTATTAGTTTATCAATTAACAATTTGAATAAATAGCAAAAACCTGATTAGACAAAGACAGAAGATACGAACTCCTCTTAAGGTATCACGAAAGCACAAAATGGGGCAAACGGTTAATCCATTTGCGCCCTTGGATTTAATAGACGATCCAATATTTCGCTGTCACAACCTTCTGCACATCGCTGTATTCCATACTATTCAAAAGTTCTTTCCATACCAAAAAATGGATAAGACACACACATATATAAATAATCGTACACGTATTCGCCTAATGCACAGATTCTTGCTCTGCTATATACGTATAATCATTATACTTAGGGGTACATAAAATTTTTTTCTTATTTCGTTTATATCTCTTAAAAAACAAAAATATTCCAAATGTCATGTATATGACCATATATTGAGACTAGCTATCTATAAAAAAAAATTGAGTCAAAAAAAGATGGCTTTTTTCAGAAAAAAGCATTTTTCATTGTTTATAAAAAATGCCATATCATCCTTGATTTTTTGAAAAAAAATTTTTGAACTTGGCAGATTAAAAGAGTATCACCAACAGCATCGAATATGTACAGAATTATTTTCAAATATCCATAAAAAGACGAATTAGAACGATTTAAAAAGAAAAAAGTTTTCGATTTTTGTGAAACGAAATTTAAGGAGTCATTTTTGAAAAAAGCATAACACATGCAATTTTCCGAGTAGAATAATATACTATAATTTTAGCTGATTCGGAGAGATAGGTGCTGTCGGCCTGCATGATTTGAGATGAAATCGGTCATTAAGACACAACAAATGTAATTATACCTTGGTAATAAATTATTCAGTTTAATCGTGGGCCCCAATGATTTAGTATGGCAAACGAAATAGATCTATATAATTTAAGATTATTTTCCACCAGGGTACGAAAAAATTAACTAAATTTAAATACGTTAAAGTTTAGTGGTACCCTGTACAAATATATACCATGAATTGTCACAAATTGTGATAAATTTTTCATCGTTAACAAAAATTCAACTAGAAAAATGTATTTTTGCAATGGGAATCTTTATTATTTAGTATCTTGTAAATATATACCTATGTCAGTTTTTATTAAATGTTTGAAATGTAATTGTGTAAAAACGTATGTATGTAAAAACGATGAAATACTAAACTTACCCCATAGAATGAGTGAATACAACAAACAAAATCAGAAGACGTAAAAAGATGTACACCCAATAAAAAGTATCTCTCCATCATATGAGATCAATCATTATCGAATTTTTCTGTCCAGAGCTAAGCTGCAACAAAAATCAAATTATTAATTGTGTTTATTTTTATAGTATACAATGCATATATTTTTCTAAATAAATTTGATAAAAAATAAGTAAATTATTAATTTAAAAAATAATACATGTTTAGGCATAAGAAGTAAACTCAAAACAGAGTTGAAATGTAACAATTTCAATAATAAACTCTAAATATTAAAAACTGAATATTTTCAATTGTTACTGAAGGAAGTAAGAAAATTTCAACAGAATATGGCTTAAAAAAACAGATAACCTACAAACTTGAAAATCCGTAAAATTCTTACCATGGAGTGTTGAAAAAACATGTTGTAATCCGATTATAGTTTTCGTAATAAAACCCAACAATGCACAATCCATGGCGAATGTTTAACCGGTTGTTGTACCGATCAGCAACCGTCCATCGATATTACCGAAGTGTCCAAAAACTTCAGACTTTTCTACGTTGGTACTCGTGACACTCAGCAATATTCATGTCGCTTAAAACGTTAAATTCAAATTTAAAATTCACGAAGATAGACCTTAATTAAGAAAAATTATACAATAATTTGTTTATATATTACAATACGATAAACGTTATAATATGAAAGGAGGGTAATTTAAGGGAAAGGAATAATTCTTTTGTCATTAAAATTTTGATATTACAAAATAGCGAATTATTCGCGGCGATGATGATCATATATTATTATACCCTCTTTCTCGCACCTATATGTTAGCATAGCATTTGCCGTGAATAATTCACCGCATGAAAACGGACCAAAATGATCTGAATATTTTTCAAATTTATCCGATTTTAATTAAAAATATTTAAAAAATAAATATGCTTTTTTATAAATATAATTTTTTATAATTATAAGTCCTTTTTCCTCGAAAATATAATTTTTTTTAAAATTATTATTTTAAGGAATATATTTATTTTTATTTTTAAATAAGACATACATTGGAAAAAAATATTCAAACCATCCATCGTAAATATTTTTCTGCTATATAAAATTACTTAGAAGATAGCACAGATCTAATACACAACATGAAATATTTAGAGATTGTTATCTTTAGCAGCTTTTATTGTTTATGAAAAGCATTCAAATGTATTCTTTAAATATTACATTACATAACTGAAAACTAATAAAACAAATGTTAAATTGTGAAGTGAACTAGGTTTTAGTATGCATGGTTGTGATTGCATTAGTATAAGAATCCCAGAATAATGCTACTTTTCCAATTTTCAAACAATCCTTTGCACTGTAATATATATAAGGTGATGATCGCGTAACGAATTAACACAAGACATATGAATGTGTTCAAAACCACACGTTTATATTTAAACGTACAAATAATGTACATATTCAATATATTTAGTATAGTTTTGTATAAAAAAGTTTTACTGTTTAATACATAAAATTTTAGTACGTATTTCTTCTCTTAATTCGATTGGAATCATATTTCAGATATGGATAAACAATAATAAAAATGTAAAATTTACATATATACTCTTTTTCTCTTGTAGCGAGACTTACATTGATTTGTGTATCAAAACTCTAGATTAATTCATAAGAATTATAATAATTATTTTTTTGCTTTACCGTATGATAGTTATCATATAGCAATTACTATTTGAATAAGACTATATATTAAATGAAATTTTGGTAATGAAAGTAGTGACTAAATAACTGTACTCCTTCAGTGATGTTAAAACATAAGGGAATAAATTTAAAAATCATTTAAGTGAAAACTGAGAAAACAAAGTAATTAACGATAAAAATTTAACAAATAAAGAAATTCACTAGTATTTTACAAAATTAAATATCACAATTTTGAACACAATGTAATAAACAATACTAAAATTTAAACATATTTACTCCATTACCTCATGTAATGTTTAATTCCATTAAACAATGTCAGTGATGGCAGAGTAATGAGTGTCAATGCATCCCAATAAATCACAAGGAAGGAAATTTTTCTATTACGTTCCTTGTAGAAGTTGAAGTAAGCCAAACCCAGTTATTTGCTTGCAACCACCTATAGCCTCGGGCATCGTCTTTCCTTCAGCTTTGTAAAGTCATCATTGGCAAATAATCTAATAAGTTTTGTTACAATAATAACATCAATCCTGAAAAGTAATTTGGATTGAAATAAAAACAATAAGTACAAAACTTGTAGTATAAAGCTTGTGATAAATAAATTGGCCTCAGATGTATAACAGTAACTTTCAAAAAACAATTTCATAAAGAAAGTCTTCTGATAGAAAATATTCCTTTATAAGCCTTTTGGATACTTAATCAAAAGTAGATGAAAGAAAACATGTATGATGCAAATGTTGACCTTGTTCATACTTACAATTTTATCATATGCAGCTCATGTATCCCAAATAAAACCAAGATGAATAATTATCATAAAAACATAACACTGATAAAAGACATATAATCATAGCTTCTGTGTACAATTTACCTATAAAAAAGTATGTATATATGAAGTATAAGTTGTACGATAAAATTAAAGAAATAAATAAGTTTAGATTTATTATTATAAGATAATAAGAATAATGATTATAAAGTGGTAAATATAACTTACAATCATGTAGATGAAAAGTTACACAAAACTTGTCCAAAAACACATTTATCATTATAATCATGCGATTATAAGATGCATTATAAACTCAGTGTTATAATATTATAAGATGATGTTCTTGTTTTCTTTTACTGCTTCATTGTCCGATGAAATAGAATTGATTTCAATGATGTTCTGCGCATAAAAATAATAAAATTATACCTACATCAGAAATGTAAAATGTTATAAACTGTAAAATCAACTTTTAAATACACACGATGAAAGAACTACGATGCTTGTCAGCTATATACCCAGTCCACTTAGTGAATTTGTTAGAAATCATTATTAATAGCTCTTTACTGCAACTTGGGCTAACTAAATATACCATGCATATACCAAAATAAGTGTCGAATGAATCTGAAAATTAAAAGCAAATACCACAAAGGAAAAATTCTCAATATTAATTAAGAGACCAAATAAACTATACAAAACTATACTTATCGGACTACATCATGTATGTTTATAAAATTTTAGTATCTTCTTGTTGTTTAATGTTGTATTTATATAATTTTAAAAATACTTGTCCAAAGGCATCACTTCAATTATTTATAAAACATTGTCTATTTTGTTTGTAAATATTTTGCCTGACATTTAGGTTATGTACTATTCTCATAAAGGTTATAAACAGCGTTGGGCTCGATCGGATTTCAGATGGCAGAATCCCTATATCCTAGCGATAAAATTTGACATAGTGGTCAACCAAGTTCAGATCGTTGGCGCGAAATTCCGCAGGGTGTTCTCAAACCCAACCCCGTCCGACTTACTTTCGTTCGTTTTGATTTTCTTGCATCTTCTGCTCACTCTTCTCGATTTTGCAGTTTCAAGATAAAAAAATGTAAACAATTCATCTTATTTTGCTGAATAACTGATCAATATTTTTAACAAATAAAATGCTAAGGCAATTGTTTTTATTCTTAATTGCCCAAAGTCTATTCAATAAAGCACTTTTTCATATTGTTTGTTTTATCAAATATTTTTCGGTGCAGTAAAAAGATATTATTCGAAATATGTATACATGAATATGTTTACAAAAATTACCGTTCAAATAAATCGATTACAATAATACATTATTGTTCATATAAATACTGTTGACAATACATTATTTAAGCAATTTTTAAACGTGAACCAAATGTTGTTAGTACTGCATTTAAATAATCTCAACGATTGCCTTGTTAATAAAAATTAATTATATTCCCTAAGAAGAAATTCATCTGAGGCAAAAAGAATCTCTTTCAGCAAAATCAGATGAATCGTTTACATTTTTTATCATAACCGGAAAATTGAGAAGAGCGATCAGAAGATGTAAGAAAATTGAAGCGAATGAAATTCAACGGGTTATAGGTAATCGGGTGGAGTCAAATGGGATGGATTTGAGAACACCCCGCGGCATTTCGAGCCAACGATCTGAACTTAGCTAACCACTATGTCAAATTTTATCACTACGATATAGGGATTCTGTCATTTGAAATCCGATCGTGCCCAACGCTGGTTATATAAATACATTCATTTTTTAAATTCATTTCATTTTCACTGCATTTGGCTTTTGACCGATGCAAGGTCAGTTGAAGGTCAAATTATCGAAATACATGAAAAATACATTAAAACCATGGTATCTTGGGGTTCTTGGGGTCGCTGAATCCGAATCCGGGGTCAGATTAAACAATCAGACCTTTCTCAAGGTCAGTTGAAGGTCAAATTATCGAAATACATGAAAAATACACTAAAACCATGGTATCTTGGATTTTTTGGGGCGCTGTATCTGAATCCGGGCTTATTACAACCCTATCAGGTCATGGTCAAGGTCAGTTGAAGGTCAAATCAGAAAGATTCATAAAAAGTAGAGTCAAACCATGACATTTAGGGGTTTTTGGGGTCGCTGAATCCGAATCCAGGGTCAGTATAGTCCCATAAGGTTATATTTATGGTCAGTTCAAGGTTAGTTCAAGGTCATGGACGTAAAGAGAGTGAAAAAATTAGTTATAAACTGAAACAATGCAAAGGGTAATGTAAACCATAAAGCAAAGAACAATGTACTCGTATATGCAAGTACAATCGTATCCTTTAAAACTATATCATAGTTTGCTGCTCCTTCATTTACTTTAAATTTGTTAGAAGTATATGCAATTCAATAAAATACCCGTAAAAATATTAAGCCCATTACTCTTTTTTATGGTAACGAAATATTTTATTGTCAAATGATCTACGAAGTGGATTACGCTTCCGCTTCTCCGATGTTGATGGTAGATCTCTTTTTAACGACCAACAGTAATCTGCTAACAACTGTCTCCCTGCTCTTCGCTGTAATCACCTAGGTTTTCTGGAAATTCATCAACATGCGAATATAAAAAGTGTAATTTTAGATTAATAGGGCAGCCTTGATTTTTGTAACTATTTACTAAATTTAAAACTATTTGTTGGTAATTTGGGCTCTTATGATTTCCAAGAAAGTTTTTAATTACGTCCTTGAAACATAACCATGCTTCTCTCTCTGTATGATTCATTTTCGTAACAAAAATTTCATCATTTATCATCTTACGAATCTGAGGGCCATCGAAAATTCCTTCATTTACTTTAGCATCACTTAATTTGGGAAACTGATTTCGCAGATACTTAAAGCAGCTACCATCTTTGTCTAAAGATTTTACCCATTGTTTCATAAGTCCCAATTTAATGTGCAGAGGTGGTATAAGAATTTTTGATGGATCAACAAGTGGCTTATCTTTTATATTCTTAGAACCCGGTTCGAACTTTTGTCTAAGGGGCCAGACACTCTTTATGTAATGATTCTTTCTATCCCTACTATCCCATTCACATAAATAGCAAGGATATTTTGTGAATCCCGATTGTTGCCCCAGAAGTATTGTTATGATTTTAAGATCCCCACATATTTGCCATTTATGATCATTGTATTTTATTCGGTCTAATATTACTTTCATGTTACAGTACTCTTCATTCAGTATTACCGAATATCCTATGGGAATGGCTACATAAACATTTGTATTGTGTAACAGAACGGCTTTTAAACTTCTCGTTGACGAATCGATGAACAATCTCCACCCGATAGGGTTGTAACATCCATGTTTAAAACAATTCATCAACCCAACTATATCTTTGCAGTAAACTAAGGAAAATTCTTCATCTTTAGCGAAATAATCACGATATTTCTTATCTCTGTCTCGGTAGTAAGAAACTTTAATTTTTCCAGCTTCATTAGTATTTTCTTTTAGCCATGAAGCCAAGTACTCCGCTCCATCCTTTGGTAGGCCCAAATCGCGTATGAGATCATTCACTTTTTCCTGTGTAAGTGGACCTTTCTCCTTCTTAGTATTATAGGGGATATATTCTTCGTCACTTGTATCACTTGTACTAGCAACGTCATTGTCTTCGACAGGCGCTATTTCTTCTTCCGCAATAATATCTCCTTCGTCCATTTCTTCTTCTAAGATTTCATCTTCACCATGTCTTTCTAAATTTTCTCAAGATCCATACTTCCACTTGCGTACATACCCAGTGGATCTTCTCTTTTATCAATTGACGATTCATATATAGGGTTCGTGACACTTTCAACGTTAGCGTAATTAATTTGCGACTTGTTTTTACTATTAACTCCATGCAAATTCGTATTACAAAAATAACAGTCTTCTTTTCTTAAAGGTTCCTTCCATATCGTAGGCACTTTCATTTTTACTTCAGTTTTACCATTTTTGTCTTTCTGTAGCATTTTCCTACATATTGCGCACATGGTTTTAGGAACCCAATCAAATTCAGCAATTTTCATGTCTAAATCAAACATGTTCTTGTACTGCTCTTTAATATTTTGATTGATTGAACAATCTCCACTCGTTAGGGTTGTAACATCCATGTTTAAAACCACAGCTCAAAAGAACCGTGAGCAGAGCTGTCTTCATTATCGGGTTTCTCTTTCGGTGTAAGTCCCAAGACGATTAATGTTGACTATCTTGGGTGTGTGTTAAGGTCTTCTTTCCCAAAAGGTTTCCAAAGTCATGTTACAGTAATCTTCATCTCCCTTGTATCACTCGTATTTCCTACTTGATACGAACAGATATGAATATGCTGTTTGTTTGCCCCAGGGTACCTCCACGTGGTGACGGTGGGCAACGACCGATTCTTTTTTTTCGGTCGGCTAAACCCCTGGGTGAAGGCTTTAGAGCCGTCATGACAGACAAACAACAAAAAATTACGATGCAGGGATTCGGAACCCCAGTATCGGCGGCTGGTCAGGGTGAGCAAGCGGGCCCGCAGTCGTCGTCATCAAGCGATCGCAGCTCTTTGTTAGTGGGAAACTTGGCTTTCGAAGAGTATAATACTACAAGAATTTATCACTTGAGGTCTGGTGACCAAGAATGCCTTATAGCAAAACGGGATACTTTGTTACATTTGTAGCAAGTATGAGACCCCAAAAAATAGAAGAAAAATCAATCAAAATATTAAAGAGCAGTACAAGAACATGTTTGATTTAGACATGAAAATTGATGAATTTGATTGGGTTCCTAAAACCATATGCGCAATATGTAGGAAAATGCTACAGAAAGACAAAAATGGTAAAACTGAAGTAAAACTGAAAGTGCCTACGATATGGAAGGAACCTTTAAGAAAAGAAGACTGTTATTTTTGTAATACGAATTTGCATGGAGTTAATAGTAAAAACAAGGCGCAAATTAATTACGCTAACGTTGAAAGTGTCACGAACCCTATATATGAATCGTCAATTGATAAAAGAGAAGATCCACTGGGTATGTACGCAAGTGGAAGTATGGATCTTGAGAAAATTTAGAAAGACATGGTGAAGATGAAATCTTAGAAGAAGAAATGGAGGAAGGAGATATTATTGCGGAAGAAGAAATAGCGCCTGTCGAAGACAATGACGTTGTTAGTACCAGTGATACAAGTGACGAAGAATATATCCCCTATAATACTAAGAAGGAGAAAGGTCCACTTACACAGGAAAAAGTGAATGATCTCATACGCGATTTGGGCCTACCAAAGGATGGAGCGGAGTACTTGGCTTCATGGCTAAAAGAAAATACTAATGAAGCTGGAAAAATTAAAGTTTCTTACTACCGAGACAGAGATAAGAAATATCGTGATTATTTCGCTAAAGATGAAGAATTTTCCTTAGTTTACTGCAAAGATATAGTTGGGTTGATGAATTGTTTTAAACATGGATGTTACAACCCTATCGGGTGGAGATTGTTCATCGATTCGTCAACGAGAAGTTTAAAAGCCGTTCTGTTACACAATACAAATGTTTATGTAGCCATTCCCATAGGATATTCGGTAATACTGAATGAAGAGTACTGTAACATGAAAGTAATATTAGACCGAAATCATCATGTATGTACAGGTTCGAACAATATTCGCTGTAAAAATAAAATATAAATAAAAAATATAAATAAAATAAGACATAAAGTAATCTGAACGGCTCTTTGGCCGCAAAATATGACGCAATAACAATATAAAAATATAGAGATATATAAGTAAAATTAAAGCTAAAATTAAATGAGATGTTTAATGTGCTACCAAAGAGCATTGCTTTGGTTTTGGACAGATTTAGAGTGAGTCCATTGCAAGAGGCCCATTTGGCAATCGCAGCACAATCCTCAGATTCCTTGTTAATGGTGTCAATGAGATCATGGCGTTTGCAGCTTCTGTAAATTTGAGTGTCATCAGCGTAGATCATATGTCTGGTGAATTTCAGTACCATGGGGAGATCATTGATGAAGATGGCGAACAATAGTGGGCCTAGGACGGAGCCCTGGGGAACGCCAGCCCAAGTATCAATCCAGTCCGATATGCGGCCACCTTCATCAATAACAGCCTGGCATCTATCAGCAAGATAAGAAATGAACCACTGTATGGAGTGATTACTGATTCTAAATGATCAAAGTTTATGAATTAATATGTGACGGGGAATCGTATCAAACGCCTTGGAAAAATCAAATAAGACTAAGATTGTGAAACCAGAGCTATCCATTTCGAATCTTATGTCATCAAGAACGCCGAGCAGAGCCGTCTGAGTACTGTGACCTCCTCTAAAGCCAGCTTGCCGTGGGATGAAAAGGTTGTGTTTCTCAATGTGACACAGAAGTTGCTTTGATAGAATCTTCTCTAACAACTTAGAGCACTCAGACAACCTAGCAATGGGTCGTAGCTCAGATATGTCGGATAAATTGAAAATTGTGGTGAGTGTTTCGAGAATGGTGGGACATGATAGTGAAAGGTGTTTAATAGTGATTGCATCAAGCCCGTAAGTCTTGGACTTGGCTGAGGCAAGTGCTTCAGAGATATCACTTGGGGTGATGTTAGAGAAAGTTAGTAAATGTATATGAGACGGAGCTGAGGGGAGGGGTGGTAGTGGGAGTGCAGGAGATGATCTAGATGCGTTGGCGACGGATGCAAAATGATTATTGATATCATTGTGTGAAAAGAGCGAAAAAGGCGAGGTTGATCGAGAGGATGTTATGCCTAGCCTGTTGAGAGAACTGCATAGACGATTTGAGCGTTGTGCTCTGGCTATTTCATTAGCATAATAAGTGTTTTTTGAATTTCGAAGCTTTTGTAGGACCCTTGCACGCAGAGCTCGATATTCAGTAAGTTGCTGTCCCCTGTCACGTGCTCTCTTATAAGCTCTATCGCGTTCTTTCATGGCGGAGCGGATGTCAGATGAAACCAATGGTTTTCGGCGATTACATATATTAACGGAACGAAGAGGTGCAAATTTATTAAGGGAGCAAGTGACAGCATTGTTAAATCGAGTGATTAATTGATTAATATTATTGTGTTGTTTACCATCATTCAAATTATTGGATAAATCAGCGAGATACTGAGTTCTGTTGAGACCACGGAGATAACGAGTTTTAATTTGACGAGAAATATTGCGCATAATACTAAAATGTATAGTCAATTCTATACTGTCGTGCCCATAGGTAAACGGAGCATCTGATTTGCTATATCTTATAACCGCTGAAGGCGAATGTACAATAAATAGGTCGAGCCATGTGTGAGATTGAAGACGTAGTGCCTTGATCGTATGGTGAGTTGGCCCAGAAGGAACAAGCTACAGAGCATTCGATCAAATGATGTCATACATGTATTTGGCTTCGTATGACGCAGTAGATAACATGTTCACATTGAAATCACCCGTGACAACTATACTGTCGTAACGTGTGAAAAAAGCTGAGAATTTGTGAAAAAACGTCAGCTTATTTGTCTTTGAAAGAAATCCTCGATCCCCTTCAGACAGGTTTCCGTCCGCATCATAGTACGCAGACAGCACTACTGAAATTGACTGAAGACATACGATCCGGTATAGATAATAACAAGCGGCTAATTACCATCCTTTTACTATTTGATTTTAGTAAGGCGTTCGACACTATTTCACCATCCAAGTTATTACACAAGCTGATCAGAATGGGGTTCTCCAGGGGAGTAGTCATGTGGATAAAATCATATATTACAGGGCGTAACCAAAAAGTTGTTACAGCATCTAATGGTAGTTCAGATTGGCTCACAACCAATCTCGGTGAACCACAGGGCTCTGTCTTGGGGCCCCTTCTGTTCAGTCTTCATATAAATGACCTTCAGGAAGTTTTATCGGGCTTTAAAAGTACAAGGGATATTCTTACGGATAGTGTATCGCATTTATTATACGCGGACGATTTGCAAACCTACACTCAAGCTACTTGCGATAACCTTCATCAGGGGATAAGACACTTGTCGGCTGTGGCCAAAGCAGTGTCGGTGTGGGCTTCTAAGAACGATCTGTGTCTCAATTTCGGGAAAACGAAGGCAATTATTTTTGGGTCAGAATCTAACATTAAGAAAGTACAGAGTATGGATTTGCCTGGCATAGAGATTCAGGGTAAATTCTTTGTTCCCTTTGTTGTTACTGTTACTAACCTCGGTGTTGTCATGGATTCGAAGTTAACATGGAAACCGCAAGTGGATGCAGTTAGCCGAAAGGTTAATAAGGCCCTACATGGGCTTAAATCATTTCAATCCAGCACCACCGAGGCGTTACGCAAATGGCTTGAAAGTGCTCTTGTCCTGTCTCATTTAGATTATTGCTCTTTAGTGTATCTTGATGTGTCAGGTGAGCTCCGGATGAGACTGCAAAGATATGTGGTGCTAGAAGGTATGAGCATATTAGTCCCTACAGGAGTAAACTTGGCTGGCTTGATCTTGAGGGAAGAAGGGCGTATTTTGCGGCGGTACAACTATACAAAGTTATTAACATGGGTCAACCCACGTATCTTGCAACCCTTTAAAAAACAGAACAGTCTCGGACCTCTAGTAGGACTGATTCTAGGGAGCTCTAGATTCCATCGTCGCGTACCGATACAGGATTGAAATCTTTTCAGTCTCAAGGTGCGTGCCTATGGAATACGATCCCTCGACGTATTAAGCATTTGCCCACACTACGCAGATTTAAAGCGACAATTCGCGACTATTTGCTATGTAAGTCCAGGGACATAGACCACATCTATCTAATGTAGAATGACGCTAATCATACGAATATTGAGTATAATAGAAATTGAAGTTGTATATGTAAGTTAATGACGAGCAATGTCGAGCTGTAATATGATTGACTATACTAATGATCTCTGTAAATATGTATTATTATTGAATGTAGTTTTATTGTTTTTGTCTTGCACAGAATAAACATCTAATCTAATCTAATCTAATCTAATCTTTCTTCTATAACGTAGTATTTTTTTCGGACTATTCAATTTATTCAATATATTTTATATAGTTTTACTGATTTATCGTTCGATTATGTGCCACGCTTTTTGTTTAGCTTTTATTTTCTTCTTTTGTAATATTAGTATTACTTCCGTAATTTCTCAATTTATTTTTGGTCAACTTTTATTACGCACTACTTTTTGCGCTCTAGCACATCAATTTATTGATACTAGTGTTCAATGATGAACGAATATTTGTTAAAAATATACTTATTTCTCTTTGAATTATTCATTCCATTTTTTCTTTTTAAATTATCTTAATTATCTTGCAATACGGGTTTAATTTGTTAATAATATATATTATAACGGGGTACTTAATCATTAATTATATTAATTAATCGACTAAGTCAGCGTCCTGTAGGCATGCGTCACACGCAGCGCGTGTGCGCGGCTTGCCGCAGTTCTTTTCTTCGAGGTGGCTCACGGCGGACCACCTCTGTAGCCGACCCCGGTGAAGCTGTGCAGGTTCTACCAGTGTATACGCCAAATCGACGAGGATTCGGTTTCGTGCGGAGTGTCCTCAACGCACTTGATTTTCGCGACCTGTAAGGAGCGCGAAAACAGGAAGACTAAATGCTACTGTATACGCACAGCAATGTTGTCTTATTTTTGGCCTAACTCGGTGCGAGGAGCAGGCGGGTCCGGGTTTATTAAGGCGCACTGATTTGATAACAATAAATTAAGCTATATTCTGAAAAGGCGAATAAATTAACAATTTACAATTACTTTACATATAAAACAAGTCGGCAATAATAAGATAAAAATCGCGTAAGTCAAGCGTTGTTGCGTGTTCAACACGACCGTCGTTGAACACGCCGTCGGATTCGCAGAGGGTTACTGTGATTGTCCGCGGTTGCCGCGGGCTAGCCCTTACCTCTAATTATTAAAGTTCGCCGATACGTCGCCGACGATGTTGCTCGTTGCTATCTCGATGAGACTCTCTCTCTCTCTCTGACTTCTCGGCGCTTCGTTGCTGCCTTTCTCTCTTCCGCGTCCATCGTCGGCGTGCGCGGTGGCGTCTGTAAAGATGTCGTCGGAGCATCTCTCTTGAGCGGCGAGCCACACGGCGTGCCAGTCGAGCGGTAGCCGTCTTCGTAAAAAATACATAATTTTGTAATAAAGACAAGGGTTTTTAGAATAGTTCCTCGTGCATACGAATTTAACGAATTCTATTTTAAAAAATTCTAGGATATTTTTCAACTTAAAATGAACAAAAGATAATATTTTTAAAATTGTTTAAACTCAATTAATGGTCTAAAATAAATGAAACGTTTTTTGAACTTAAAAAAAACATAAAAAATTGCATGTCTCAACACTTATAATAAATCAATAAAACATTTACCATCAAAATGCCTAAAAACACAATATTAACTTCTTTTCACAATACTTTAACCGATATTTTCTGGAAGTTTCAAAAATATCTATGATCATGGGTTGCGCAAAGAACTTTTTGAAGGTAGAAAAGTAAGTTTCGAGAAAGGCGCGTTTAAAGTTTCAATTTGGCATGCTATCCAATGTTAATTATTTCACTCAACTGGCTATAACTTTGATATAACAAAGAGTTTTAAAATACAGCAGGTCTCAAAATGTTCATAAAACTATAAACATAAAAAATATGTAATAACAAAAATTTCGATTTTTTGGTAAAAAATCACTGGAGTTCCCCTTTAACAAATATGAGTTAAATATTTACACACATACACACTCACACACACACACACACACACACACACACACACACACACACACACACACACACACATACACACACACACATACATAAGCGAGTGGTGCAGATCGATCTTTTTTTATTTATAATTATATTTATAAAAAACTAACCTTTTTATTTATCGGCTGTACCTGAAAAAAGCGGAGATCGGGAATCGAACTGGGTACGCCCGAGTAACAGTCTACCAGCCAAACCACGAGGCTACCGACGAACTGCTCGCTCTCACTCATTCCAGTTATAATTTACAGCGATAATGTCGGTAATCGTCGACGATTATCTTCGTCGGCTTGGTATCTCAATGCCACCATATAGGGGAACACCCCTTGAGCGGCTTGTTCACCGTTGAAGATGTTGGGAATAACCTTTTCACCATCTTCACGGATGATTTCGTTTTCGTATTCGTGGCAAGCCGAAGAAAAATAAATTGCTGTTTAATGTTTTTTCTTTACTGCATTAAAGACAATTCGAAACCGGTATAGTGATCGAGGTAATGAGTTAGAGCAAAATTCTACCACAAGGAAAATCCATTTCTTTTCCTTGTATTTTGATCTATTTTTTTTTATTTTTTAAAATCAGAATTTTCTTCCTGAAATATTAGTCCGCAGATCTACTACATTGTATATTATTGAAATTTTTTATCAAAACAAGTGCAATAACCAATCTATACTTCGCATGTTTCGTTTCTAGAAGTAAGAAACGAGTGTAATATAAATTCAAGTTTTTGCGAATACCGTATGCAATTTTTATCTTTATTTCAGTGCCTAAATTTTAAGTAACACTTAAAGAACACACGAAGCAATCCCAATCACATGGCACACACAAGCGCTCATCACTTACAACGAATATTGTGCGAGCGACCACATTGTATTGACGGTATATTCATATTAAACTTTTTAATCCACACAACTTATACATAAAACTCTTAAAAAACGACGGAGATATGTTAGTGGCGAGAGTATATTCGCGACTATCAGTCAGTCCAACATTGCGTTGAGCAATGGATGATCTCATCGGCAAGAGTACACGTGCAGTCTTTTCTGCAGCTGCATAGGATATCGGCTTACCTTATATTAGTCATCACTTACAGCCGGCTAAAGTCTTTCCCACTAAAAAGACTTTGCAAACAAATTGAACGTGGCATTGTTTATTCACCACGTAATATTCGCGCAACTGCATCTTCTTCTCTTATATCGCTGTGAGGAACCCTACAAAATCACATTTTATTACAATGCACATGTATTGATAAGGTCGCGCTTCTGAAGTTCGTGCAGTGAAGTCGACTCGCGCAGAAGATGGCACGTACGAACAATAAGACCAAGCGCGCGTTTATTAATTATTTTACCGTGGGAGCGGAATCGTTTTACGGTATGAGGGCTGGCGTTTTGGACATGATATAAACCTTTATCAATCATGTATTCAGATATTACCCATCACTTTTTTTTTGACGAACGGTAGTCGATATCTCGAAAAGTTATAGTTTGATCAACTCGCGTGAGTACACTTTTTTGTAGTTACATGTAAGGCCCAAATATTTATGGTAAAATATAATTAGGGCAAACATTTAAGGCTCAAAAAATGTATTGCCAACAGGTTGTATGCCGAAAAATTTTTTATTCGCGCACTAGCCGGCAAATCGCAAGAATTTAAATAAGAATTAACATTGCTTATAAGCGCAGTACTAGCGTCGTGCGAAAGTGCAGCTTTGGGACACTTAAGCTAGATAGCCCGGAACACGTGTAGCGGGTGAAGGAATGCGGAGTCTGTAGGAGTTTAAATAGGGTTACACTGAGATTAGTATTAATATCACAAAGTAAAGTGAGCATTTATTGATGCTCTTAAAATCAATTATTTACATGTTGCCTTAATATGTACTTGTTAGTGTATAATTAAAAGAAAGTAGACTTTACACGCGGTCGCGAAAACAGGCGCCGCGATGCGCGTAAAAGCCCCGAACTTGCCATAGTCGCGGTCAAGCCGGAAGAGAGAGAGCTCAGCGAGAACAATTCGTTTTTGATCTCGCTTCGCGGAAATTAGGAAGAAAGAAAGTGGGAGAAAGCGCGCACTTGTGTCCTCTCTCGCAAGAAATCGTGCGAGCGAGCGCTTCAGTTCTCGCGCGAGAGGAAAACACAGTGCGCGCGAAAATATGAAATATAATAGGGCCGCTGCAAGTGCAAACGGCCCGAACATACCGCCCGCCTCGTTGTGAGTAGAACAACGACGGCACAGTAGTTCAAAACAGGAAGAAGGAAGTTAGAGAAAGAAGGAGATAGCGTGTAGGTAGTAGGTATGAAGACGGTGTTTGTCTTCTGCCGCTGAAGTCACGTCGCTGTATGCCAAGGTTGGCTGTCCACCGTGGAGCCCTGACTGTTCCTAGCTAGATCAGCTTGGAGATCAGGGTGGCAAGCAACCAGCTGGCTGCTCTGAGCCCTTCGCCGTAAGGCAATACAACTGAAGGGCAGTCCCCCAACGAAGGGACAGATACAGCAGGCGACTTAAGCGGCTAAAATGTGTAGAAGAGAGAAAGTAAAGAAGAACAGAATGATTTTACTTTTAAAAAGATTGCAGGTAGCAGAGTGAATAGAGAAAGCAAAGGAGTAAAGTGGCTCGATGTGTATGTAAGAGTCGAGTGTATAACACAGGCCGACAAGATTTTTAACCCAGAGACCAGACCATACTTTTCCGAAGGTTTTTGGCACGCTGAATCCAAATCCGGCCTCAGAATTGCTCTATCACCTCAGGTTTTCGAGATATCCTAACCTAAAAGTGCAAAAATCACCGTTTTTGGCTGTTTTTGAGGTTATGTTATGCCGCCAACTGATTTTTTAATACAAAACGACCAGCGGCATCTGAAAGTACTAGTCTTGCCATTCAAAATTCATTTTCGCTTGTTTCGATTCGACTTTTCCTTCTCGAGATATATCGATTTCAATCTGTAATGTATCAGTGTTTCTTATCTACTAGACATCCTATCCCATAGCCCCGTTTATACTCGGATAAACAAACTCTTCCTGATATTGCTGTCAAACCGCTTGCAAATGCATACCAGGTAGTTTTTGGGGTCACTGATCACAAATCTGGAGTTAGAATCTCCGAATTCAAAATGGCAGATCCAATATGGCGGCTATGATTACCACGATCCGTAGTAAGTCACAAAAAATCCCGGAAAAGCTCTGGAGATCGGTTACTTGGGGGTTTTCGGGGTCGCTGATCTCAAATCTGGAGTCAGAATTTCCGAATTCAAAATGGCGGATCCAAAATGGCGGTTATGATTACCACGATCCATAGTAAGTCACCAAAAACACTGGAAAAGCTCTGGAGAACGGTTACGCGGGGGTTTTCGGGGTCGCTGATCTCAAATCTGGAGTCAGAATTTCCAAATTCAAAATGGAGGATCAAATATCGCGACTATCGTTGCCAAGGGCCTTAGCCATAGTTGACCAAAATCTTGGAAATGGTCTTTTAAGTCGTCACTTGGAAGTTTCCCGATTCTCCGAGCTCGAATCTGCAGTCAAATATTCCAAGTACAGAATACCTACTGACCCACCCAATATGTTACAAAATGACGGATGTAATATAGCAGCTAGTCTTACATAAAGAACCTCACTTTGACTTCTTATGAAAACGTTGTCGCTGCTCCTGAAACGATCGTTTATATGACTTGCGCCTATAGACAGTCGATACGTTATGTCTATGCAGAGACCAGCAATAGTCCGCCATCATCCGCTCATCCCACCTACCTTGAAAATGCCGCTCCTTTTGTTTGAAATCTGAATCAATACGGTATTAGATACATGATCGTCGTAGTGTGCATGTATGAATCTGATGTACAGCCAGTGTAGATCAGCCAGTGCTTTCAAGAAAAACAAGACTTTCCGTGTTAGAGATCGCGTTTGAGCGACAGGCTACCGGATTAGTCATCACGCCATTTTGGATCCGCCATTTTGAATTCGGAAATTCTGACTCCAGATTTGAGATCAGCGACCCCGAATACCCCCGCGTAACCGATCTCCAGAGCTTTTCCAGTGTTTTTGGTGACTTACTATGGATCGTGGTAATCATAACCGCCATTTTGGATCCGGCATTTTGAATTCGGAAATTCTGACTCCAGATTTGAGATCAGCGACCCTGAAAACCCCCGAGTAACCGATCTCCAGAGCTTTTCCGGGATTTTTTGTGACTTAATACGGATCGTGGTAATCATAGCCGCCATATTGGATCCGCCATTTTGAATTCGGAGATTCTGACTCCAGATTTGTGATCAGTGACCCCAAAGACAAGCAAAAATGAATTTTGAAGGGCAAGACTAGTACTTTCAGATGCCGCTGATCGTTTTGTATTAACAAATCAGTTAGCGGCATAACATAACCTCAAAAACAGCCAAAAACGGTGATTTTTGCACTTTTAGGTTAGGATATCTCGAAAACCTGAGGTGATAGAGCAATTCTGAGGCCGGATTTGGATTCAGCGTGCCAAAAACCTTCGGAAAAGTATGGTCTGGTCTCTGGGTTATTGGTTCAGGAAAATTTTGTCGGCCTGTGTAATCTTCGTGAGGTCTTCATGAGCTCTTTGTGTAGTAGCTGGAGCCTTTATGAAGAACGATAGAGTGCTGTCCCTCTATAGACGCGTAGATTGTACAGCGTAGCTGTGGTCAGCTGATGGTCCGCCCGCCAAGGACGAACGCGGGAGCTGCTTGGTAGCAGCTGCTGACTAGACCACAGCCAGGTCGATGGTGGCCGCCTAGTCTAGGCGGACAAGTACGTTGCCGGCCCAGGACCTGTAGAAGGTGCAGCTTGGCAGGCGACGTTGTAGCCTCTCCCACAGACTGGCGACGAAGATGGTGGTGCTCGACCCCTCGAGCGTAAATCGAGCGGCTAAGCGGAGCGGTGCCGCCCGCCGTGACGAATGCGGCCTCGCAGATTAGGCAGCTAAAACCTGCTGGTGATGATGGCAGCTAAGTGGAACGTTGCCGCCCTCCATGCAGCGAGTGTCGCTGTAGAGAGCGACTCGAGCCCGTTGCAGTAGAGTCTAGCGACAGCGCTTATACGCACAGTTCGCTGGACATGGTGCTGACGGCTGAGCTGTGCAGTACCGCCCCACGTGCAGAGAGTGCCACTCTCAAGAGCAGTCGAAGTCCTCTGCTGAGTGAAGGGACGCCAGCGACAGCGTAGGGTGCACAGTTCGCCGGCGTAGCCTCCGGTGTCCTTGAAGCTGGAGTTTAGCAAGATTGCCAAGGAGCAGATCCGCAGCGTGGCGTTGATCTCGCTGGTCCCCTTGTAAACAGGCGACGAGAGTGTTGGCTGGTAGCTGGACCAGGGTGCATGGCAGGTGCCATGTCGTAGGACCTCGCAGCTAGGCGGTAGTCCTGGTGTGGTGGGTCTCATAACCAGACGATGAGTGTCCCTACTGGCTGCCAGGTGAGCCAGGTGCTTGGCTAAAGTTGCCAAGGTCGATGTCCTTGATGGTAGATGGCAAGGGCATTTCAGCTCGAGTCCTGTGGAGAGCACTCGAGGAAGAGGTTTGCTGAAAGAAGCAAAATGCATTAGCAATCTATGGAAATGCTATGTAACATCGTAGAGTTGCATGGATTGCAGCATAAAGTTTAAAAACAAAAAAAAATAAAAATAATAAGTGAGTAGCGGAAGCTACTTGCTACACTTAATAAGCTGATTGGTGGAGGAGCAGAGCTAGGAGCTGCTCGGGTTAGCTTCCCGAAGTTCGACTAGACAGCCTGGTCCTCAGCGAGAACCTCTTAAGGGTGCAGCCTTTTTGAGGTTAGACTCATGCCCTGAATCGAGCAGCTTGCCATATATTGGAGGAAAGCGAGCTCCAATATTCCCTTTATAGCTTGATGTCGAAGCCCTACTGCCTTTTCAAGGTAGATGCTCGATGACAGGTGTGGTTTGTAGCGAGGCTGGATTCATAGAGCCAAAGCCAGTCTGCGCTAACGAGCTTGTAATGACAGGCTCTTCTGTGAAAGGTGGCTCTCAGGTAGGTGGCGAAGCCCTGCAACTAAGTGTAGAGTGCCCCAGAAGTTCTTGGAGGCTCGATGACAGGTGGTGGCTGTAGCGAGGCTGGACTCGAAGAGCCGAAGCCACTCTGCCTCAATGAACCTGCGATGACAGACTCTTCTATGTAAGGTGACTCACAGACAGGTAGCTGAGTCACTACTATTGATATTGGACCATACTGGGACCAACACACATAACCTTAATGTTCTTAGTTGCAGAAAAAAGGTTGTACTTCAATAGCACCATTTAATAACTAAAAGTAAACAAGAAACAAAATTTATAATTATGCAGTGCAACACTAAAGACACATATATGAGGCAGTCTTAATTGAAACTGCTATGCGTTGCTGGTCTGCTGTGGAAGCTGTCGTGTGGCTATGCTTGGCAAAGGGCAAGCGTTCACCATGTGCGAATGCGCCTGAGGTACAAGAGCGTACATACTGCCTGGGTATGACAATCAAACAGCTGCAGCATACTACTGCAGTAGCACAGTGCCGCATAGTAGCCCTTAATCGCAGATGAACCAATTTGCAGGTCAGGAGCCCAAAGATTAGTTTATCTGGGCCTCGACTATTTAGTCTTGTTGCCGCACAGCACTGACACACAACTGTCGGAAAGCTAGACGTGTATGGTCGACTCGTTGACAGAGGTTGTAGGATCTCTGCACGTAGAAAGCTCTGGCCAATGTCCTTGGATTATCAAGCTGCGATGCTCCAAGCTAACATTAAAGTTGGAGTGCAGCAGCGTCAGTGCTACGACCCGAGTAACCTCTCTGGTCGAAGGTGCATGAAAAGCCGCTCAGACTAGCTAGTCTGGGGCTCGACTGGTTTAAGTGGTCGAAGTAGACTGTCTTAAAAGCGTATCGAGTGATCGAATAGTCCGGACAGCTCGTTGGCAGTAGTTGCAGTACCCCAACACAGCAAGCTCTGTGCAGTGTCCTGAGAGTGCAGAACTTCGAAGCTCCAGGTTGGCCTCGAGGGGTGAGAGCAGCAATGTAGATACTGCGGCTAAAGATTGCTGCTTCTTCTACTGCTGAGGCTTTAGTGCTTCCAAGAAGTGACTGCTTGCACACAGTATGCCCTTAAATTTAAATTAGATAATAAATAAACTTAAGGTTAAAGTAAAAGCTAAGTAAATGGCTCTTAGACGAGCGAAGCAAGACATTTGCAGCAATGGCTATGTGTTGCTTAAACTACATAATCTTGATGAGCTTGTTGACCAAAATCACTGTCTGAGAGGCATGAAGCAGGTGATGTCTCTGGCAGAAGCAGTGGTAGTACACTGTGTCATTGCGATATATGTACATAATTAAAGAGATTAGATGCTACTTAGTCTCTGAGTGCAGTTGCTCGAAGATTGCTCGCTTCGTTATCCGTCTAGGTCGACAGCACTGGGAGGCAGTAGCTTCGGAAGCACCTCGCTGTGTTTTGACGGCGAGGTTATGTCGCCCCACCGACTGTGCGGCAAACAGCGTGACTGCAGCTGAGGGCAGCGCGCCGCGCGCAGCGTTGAGCGGCGGTGAGCGAAGCATAGGCCGTGTGCTCACTCCGTAGATACGCGCAGCGCTCGGTCGGTAACTGCAGCGTGCAGCGCAGCATGTCGCTCGAGAGAGTGAGAGAGAGAGAAGGCTTTCTCTCCTTCTCCAGCACCAAAGGCTCATGCTCGAACGTGCATCACGATAGCGTGATCGTGACGTCACAAGGTCAAGGTCGAATCGAAATTCAAATTTTGAAATTTCGAACGAATTTCGACCTCAACATGCTTGCGCAATGCTGCCGTGTTCGTGCACTTGATTTAATGCACTCACGCACAGGCACTGTATAACCCGAGAAATAGTAAATTTTCTCCGCGTAGTACTGACTGTCTTTCGGCACGGAATACGAATCCGTATTCGAGTTTTTTACACTTAAAATCACTTTAAGAGCCACTTACTACTGCACTGTGCTTAAAGTTAACCGGCTGAGAAGGACCAAATGTTCGCGCGCTAGCCGGCAAATCACAAGAATTTAAATAAGAATTAACATTGCTTATAAGCGCGGTACTAATAAGAGTCTGTAGGAGATTAAATAGGGTTACACTGAGATTAGTATTAATATCACAAAGTAAAGTGAGCATTTATTGTTGCTCTTAAAATCAATTATTTACATGTTGCCTTAATATGTACTTGTTGGTATATAATTAAGAGAAAGTAGACTTTACACGCGGTCGCGAAAACAGGTGCCGCGATGCGCGTAAAAGCCCCGAACTTGCCATAGTCGCGGTCAAGTCAGAAGAGAGAGAGCTCAGCCAGAACAATTTGTTTTTGATCTCGCTTCGCGGAAATTAGGAAGGAAGAAAGTGGGAGAAAGCGCGCACTTGTGTCCTCTCTCGCAAGAAAGCGCTTCAGTTCTCACGCGAGAGGGAAACACAGTGCGCGCGAAAATATGAAATATAATAGGGCCGCTGTAAGTGCAAACGGCCCGAACAATTTTGAAGGCTTAAGGAACTATTAGTATTAAAATTGATCAAAACAGCAAACTTCAAAGACGCAATATAGTATTATAACGAAAATATGCTAAGAAATTGTAAGACCTTAAAATTTATAAAAGCAGCAATACCTAAATACAATATAGTATATTTACCAAAAAATTAGAATGTCAAACAAAATCAAGTCTCCAAAAATGTAAGTCTCGAAAAATGTAATGCCCAAACAACCTAAGACCTGAAAAGTTATAAAGTCAATGAACTATTAGGATTAAAATTGTTAAAAACAATAAAGTTACGAGACCTAATATAGTATTCTCATAATAATGGATGCCCAAAAAAATGTAAAGCCCAAAAAATATAAGGAAGACCCAAAAAATCTGAGGTTCAAAATACGTAAAGCTCCAAAACTTCAAGGTCCAAAAAATATAAATTATAAGACTGAAGGAACTATGAGATCGAAAATAGTTGTAAACAGCAGATTTTTATGATCCAATACAGTTTAATGACCAAATCAGTAGTATGCTCAAAAAATGTATGGCCCAAAATATTGCAATGCCCGAATAATTTGAGGCCTAAAAAGTGTAAGGCCCAAAAAATTATAATGCCCAAAAAATTCAATACCCAGAATATGTTACGCCAAAATAATGATAAGGCTGAAGAAACTATGAAGCCCAAAGTAGATAAAAACAGCAAATTTTAAGACTAAATAATGTATAACTACCAAAATAATAGATTGCTAAAGAAATGTAAGGCTGCAAATATTGTAATGCTCAAAAAATTATAAAGCCCAAAATAATGTGAAGCTTAAAAATAAAATGCACAAAAATTTAAGGCAAAAGAAATTTAGCCTCAAAATGTAATACTTAAAAAGATTAAGAGCCAACAAACTTAAGGCCCAAAAATGTAAGACGCAAGAAATATAAATATAAATCCTAAATAATTCAAGGACTAAAAAATGTAAAGCCCTAAAAATTATAAGGCTGAACGAACTATGAGGCCCAACATTTATAAAAACAGAAAAATTTTAAGACCCAATATATACTATATATTATAAGGCAAAAAATTCAAGACTCAAAAAAATATAAGGCCGAAAACATCTACGGTACAAAAATTATATTGCCCAAATAAATATGCTGCCTAAAATTTATAAAAACAACAAATTTTTGAGAACCAATATAGTACACTGTAGAAAATAATGGAATGCCAAAATAAATCTAATGCCCAAAAAATTTGAGAGTCAAAAAATTAGAGGCCCAAAAAATATAAGGCCAATAAATTGTATAGTCCAAAAAATTATAAGTCTTAAGGAACTAAAATTGTTAAAAACAGCAAAATTTTAAGACCCTATATAGTATAATGATCAAAATAATGGAATTCTACAAAAATGTAAGGGCGAAATAATGTAAGGTCCAAAAAATTTAGACCCAAAAAATGTTAGGCTGAAAAAAATGTAAGGAATGTTAAAGGTAAAGCCGAAAAATTTATAAACTCCAAGGATCTGTGATACCTAAAATTGTTAGAAATAGAAAATTTTAAATTCAAATAATGAAGACTCAATCGATCGCGTGGATCTGTACCGTTTATTTGCTATATAATAACTAGTGATGTTTTGGGAGTTTTCTTATTTACTCCCCTCTTCATAGCTACAGTAATTACAAAAATTTAGCAGTGAATATCAACAATACATTAAATCATATATATATATATATATATATATATATATATATATATCGAACAGACCAACGAACTAACAGCATAATTATTATAGTGTAACTGCACCTCTAAATAAAACATTTTAAATTAATTACAAATGAATAAAATAATCTATCAACAACCCATAGTGCATATCGAAATTAAAAACTATTTCAATTATTAAAAAAGAACCAATATTTTGTACTCACTTAAACAATAAAAACGTAGACCACCGAGTGGATTGTCAGTGACGGCCGGCGAGCGTCGAGGATGTTATATCGACGCATGATGTTAACGCCTCGCGTGTCACGAGACCACTAAATATAAATTTTAATCGAACCAATAATCCTCTTGCAATCTCCAATTTTCTTAGAGAGGGGTAAAAGGCTCCGAGCTCGCTGAGCGGACCGAAATCGACCACAGAGCATTGTGAATCACGAAGAGGTGGCCAGGGACAGTGAGTCTCGCTGCGCTTAGGGGAATCCCAGATCATCGCTCAACTGACAGCAGTCGTGCGCCACCTCACGCATTATGCACTGCGGATCCCACACTGTGAGCCCCGAGCCTCTCGCGAGAAAAAATACATTACCTCATAGTACGTCCTTAATATTTGTTTCGGATCATCATAACATAGTTTTTAGGCATACAATCATTTTACACTTGATTATAATTTGTGTTACCAATCTTTCTACATAGAAATTAATTACAATGAATATTTGTAAAATCGAATAGAACATACAAAAACTGCATGATGTTTTATGATATATAAAACAGTTCAATATTGTTGCGAAGCAGTTTTTAGCTGTTAATACTAATTTTAAGTCTGGCCTTTATGAACCGTCGTACCAAAAACACATCACGGCTAATCCGATTGAATCCTTGTCGCGAATTTTAATAAAGTAAAGTGAACGTTGATGTGTTTTCGTGTTATTTATTTTCCTCCTGCCATATAAATCTGCTTTGTGCAGATATATTTTTGGACCTTCGAGCCGGATATCAGAATCGACTTTGCACACGGACGAGAAAACCAAAAATACACTATTTTTAGATAATGTCTGTATGGATGTGTGTGTGTGTACGTGTGCATGTGTGTGTGTGTGTGAGTGTGTGTGTGTGTGTGTATGTGTGTATGTGAGCGTGTGTGTACGTGTGCATGTACGTGTGCGTGTGCGTGGGTGTGTATGTGTGTGCGTGTGTGAGTATGTATGGATGTGGATCATCTTTACTCTGAATATGCACGGTGAAAATTATTGTTTCGAGGATCATTTTTTTGTTTTTTATTTAAGGACGGCGGCTGAAAGATATTTTTTTGTTTTTCGATGCGTTTTTTATTTTAAGCTGTTTTTCGACTTTTAATTTTAGTTTTTTGTATTTTTTGATATCGTAAAAATAATATGATCGATTCAGTGATAATGCATTTAAAGAGCATAAAATTATCTATATTTTCCCATGCGAAATTTTGCATAAGGTATTCCCTTGTTTTGTTTTCACGAAAGCGTAATTCTTTTTCAAACGGATAATTCTGAAATATAACAAAGAAAATTAAAAAAAAAATTGAGATGATTGAGTAACATGGAGAAGAATATTCTGTAAAATTTTTTAGACTTTTATTTTCATTTTGAAAAAAGCAAAATCTTTTTGTAAAAAGAATCGATTTTGATTCAGTAGTGAATTATGGAGTAAATCGGCAGGATTTGATCTGAAACTTTCCAAAACGATAGTTCTTTAGTATCTCTTGAATGCGTTCTAAGCCCAGATCACAACGACGCTTATATTTCGAGATATTGTAAGTTATGTGTTTTTCAAAAAATAAATTTTGATGAGTAAATCTTCAGAATTGTCATTTTTTACCAATCATGGTTAATTTTTTTCGTTTTTTAATGAAAATTCGAAATTAAAAAGAAATTCAAAGATTGAGCAACTCGTTTTTTTAAAACCTTTTTGTTATTTTACGCTTTTCTGAAATCGATAAGGTACATTATTATGTTGTGCAGTATTTTTGAATAGCAAATGTCTCACAGTTATTTTTTAATACTTTTATATTATTGTACGTAATCACATTCCGCAGTTATCCACGGTTATGCCTGTGGAGTGGGGAGAACGTGTATCAGGATGAAATTCGCTTTGAGATGATTGGTTTATTTGTATTAGTGACGGGGTTCCCTCGCGGTCACCCATCCAAGTTGCGCATTAATATGCTTAACTTTACCGATGTCCCGCGGTGTGGCTATGCCACTCTGCTATAGCATGTGTATAACATGTCTAAAATATGGCAACCACCTATCGCGAAATTTAAGAATATCAAAAAAACTGATAATAAAAGTATTTAAAAAAATTATTTTTATACTTCGAAAAATCAATATAAATATAAATCAAGAGTATAAACGTTTCAATGCCAGAATTAATTATTTGAGTTTATTTATACAGTATTTATGAACTTTAAAACTTAAGCGTAGTTACTAGTCTTTTAAGTTAGAACTTATTTTCTCTTTAATTGAATAAATTAATGTAATTTAAGGATGTATACCGATTACGCATTCATTATAAAATAAAAATAAGTATTTATTACCGCTATGAAAATAATTATTAAATTAATTACTTGATTACTGCTCTACTTTACCAACTGCAAGCTTGTTCCGTTTCGTTTTCATGGTTTTCATTCGCGGCTATCTGGATCAGCTGTTTAGATATGGCGTGGCGAAGCCTAATTAGAAAGAGATACAGCAGTTTAAAATTAATTCATTAGAGCAAATAAATTTATATTCGGACAATTAATTTAGTTTGAGGAAGCTAAGTGCCAATGAACTGGAAGCGGTTTTTTATTTGTTTGTTTTTCTCCAAATCATCGGTGTACACTTATTGATGTATAACTATTTTTATTTATGGTTTTATCATCGAATTTGTCTTGATTATTTATGTTTTTTAAAATAATTTATATTAAATTTACGGATTGTATTAACTATATGAGCATTTAATTCAGTAAATTTAAAATGTTCACCAATATTCATTCAATCATACAACCTACAATTTATAAAGCGTAATTAAACGATTATAGAAAGAGTTCATTATCATATTGTCTGGATTGCTTCTTTCATTGGATTTGATATTCAATCCAATGCTATTTTTTTTTACAAATACACATAAGCCATACCAGTTCATCTGCAAGGGCATAACTTTGAGGTGTACCTACAGCGCGTGTCAGATGCTCCACTCCCAAGAGCTGCTTCAGAACGTATCAGTGCTCTGTTCCAGAATGCAGATTACCGCAACTTTGTGCGCCTTCTCCGGAGAACTTTCACAGCACGTGTTAACACGCCATTCCTGTGAGCCGATCAGCGCTTGTTGCGGCCTCTTCTCTGAGGGACTTACAGCGTGTGTTAACACGCCGATCCTGAGAGCGAATCCACTTGCAATTGCGCATCTTCTCTGAAGGACATCTTATGAATCTTCACGCGCCTTTTCCCATGCATAGTAATGATATTATCAGTGCGGCCATGCGCACCGTTCCTGACAGCTGAATGATTTCTGCACGTGACGTTCCTGAAAGTCAAACCTGACTACACGCACCGTTCCTGAGAGCAGCATCTATGATGGATTTTAGGAACAGCTTCAGCGAGACGACAGCATATGACATTTTCTTTCTTTTCCGTTTAATAATTGATATTTCACAAAATACCTATATGGCTATAACGATAGTTCCTGACGAAGGTTTTACCACAGAATTGTCCCTTTAAATTTTGTGACGTGTCCGTAGATTAGGAAATACTTATTTAAGACTAATCTGAATATCAGTAATGTAGTACTGACTTAAAAAGAAAAAAGAAATCAACGTTAGGATGTGTTAAGACTTTAACTGGGCGAAAATAAATAAAATGTACGTGTAATTTTGAAGTTGCTGTTTTGAATAACACTGTTTAAGCCCCCCCTCCTTCCCCCCCCCTTGGAAATGCAAGACCTCGACGAAGCTCAGTACCTCTTATCTTACAGGACTATGGCGGGTGGGGGGGCTTATTCAAACTAAGAAGCAGTTCACTCACGGGTCAAGTTGAATAAGTACAATATCGACAATGATGATGCTGCAGCATACCTGCACGAAGCACGCGGGTGCAAACGATTGATGGGGGGACAATGCACAGTAAAAACATTAAAAGCGGTAATACGGAGCTCATTATTTCAAACATTTTTGACGGTGATGTCTCTAAGAGTGTTGACGTTGCACACTCGAGACTGTGCCGTGTCCTTCCATCAACACGAAAAATAGATATAATAGGCACACGCCTGCTTCGGTCAGAAGAATCGACAGCTGCGGCATTAGCAGATACAAATAGCGAACGTAGACGGTCACCATGGGTTGTTACCCTTTCCAAGAGTGCGTTAGGCGAGAAAATAATGCGAGACAAAAAGCTTATCACTGGCTTTCATGCTAGAGATGTCGACATTGCAGCTCTTGACCAGGACACAAGGGATGGGATTATAAATGGGAAAATTTTTATAAATGAATTATTAACAAAAGAATATTTTATTAAATATAGAAGTCTCAAGGCCCTTGCGATGAGACTTAATATTAAATATGTTTGGCATCGAGGGGGCCGTTTCCTGGTGAAGAGGCGCGATGGCGACGTCTCTCATGAATTTTCATCTGCGGCTGATTTACAGACAATAGTGGCATCATATGCCATTAATCAACCATCACAAACTGTAAATAATATAACAAAAAACGTTGATAATGAAATCGTAATTGATAAAAATGTAACTCCGTCAACTGCTGCAAAAAATTGACTATCCGCAGATACTGCTGGGGGGGTTCACTGTAAGGGACTGAGGGCAGGTTTTGTCAATGTTACCTCACTGATGGGGCACATTGGCATGATTAAACAACACTTTTCAGCTCGTCCTGCCTACCATCTCTTTGGGGTTGCTGAGTCGCACCTTGACCCTGATGTTGGGAGTGATCTCATTCAGATCGACGACTACTCACTACTTAAACTTGATCGCAACAAACTAGGGGGCGGGCTGGTCCTGTACATTCATAACACTTTCAAGGCCAATTTACTATGCAGCTCTCCAACAACACAGGAGGGTAGGCCATTTATATCTGAATATTTAATGTGCAGTGTTCAGCAGGGCAGCCTTCCCCCCGTCTTTGTTGCTTTAATATACAGCCTACCACACGTACCGTTTTTACAGGGCTCTGACTTAACAGACAAACTAACGATACATACTCAAGACCTTAGTCACAAAATTATTATGGGAGATCTGAATGCGAATCTACTCGGAACGTCAGTCGATGCAAAATTTGTTAGGCGGTTGGCTGATGATCTTAACCTTCAAATAATTGATCATGGTGCGACTCATCATCTCACGGATTCTCACACGTGGATTGATGTGATCTTGACAGATAATAATGACGTTGTACTGAGCAGGGACAATCGGCCGGCGCCTTTTCCCAGTCATCATAACATCATAGAGGTCGAGATTGGGGTCGAAATTGCTGCATCCCCTGTGGCTGAATCTTTCAGCTACAGGGATTTTAAATCGATCCAGCAAGACGACCTCCTGTCTCACCTAGCTGACTGTGATTGGTCGCGGATCGATGGTCCCGCGGCGGGTGTTGACAGTCAATTAGAGTGCCTCAGTGTCAACCTCATGGCTGTGATAGATAAAATTGCACCGTTAAAAGAATTCA